>OX459029.1:22476661-23676661 GCA_949775025.1 Tricholauxania praeusta | reverse complement strand
GTGGATGGCCGATTTATCGACCACTGGCCACAAACGATATCAAAAAATGTAATGTTTTCTGATCTGACCGAAAATCATTTCTGACGTATTGCACCTGTAGTATTTTTAACATCATATATACCCTGAATACGTATAGTAGTAACATTTAAGAGAAATTATTTTTACCTGAGTTTCAGCATTTTGGAATGTTAAAAGTTGATTTTTTCTGCGAAGGCAAACAATTTACTTTTTTTAAATAGAACTACAGTCAATTTTGGATTCTTCTCCACAGATCTAGGGTTCTTGTTGTTTTCTCTTCAACAAATATATCATTGCATTGCCAAGTGAAAGACAAAAACAAAGCACACACACAAACTAACACATTCAATTAGCCTCCCAGTAGGCAAGGGCAGGACCTAACAGTGCTTCTAGAAGGACTTCCTTGGTGAGTACAAGGCCTTTCACCCTCCTTTCAAACGTACTTTCTTTTTTATATGAAATGGCCGCTGAAAACAGGCCTTCCTAAGCAGGCTTTCTAAGACCGCTTACCGTAGAAGGACTCTCAGAAGTACTTGACAAAAATTTAATTTTAATAAATTTAAAGACTCTTAATATTAATTGTTTTTTTTTTATCCGCGCCACCTCACTTGCGTTGATATTTTTTTAATGACTTTACAATTTTGACAAAGAATGCACAAAACTCTACACGGTTCAAAATTTAAGTATAGCTTTTCAACTTTCGAAGTTGACATATACATTCTTTCCAAAAAAGTTGAAATTTTTGTCTTATTTAGGTTGAAAACATTATACATAAGGTATTTTCAACTTCATCCGTTGATAATTTAAACCTTTTCGGTTGAAAATGCAAATAAAAACAGAATCTTTCTTCCGAAGTAGTTGAAAAAGTAGCGCAAAAAGATGAAAATATTGCTTTCAAAGTTGAATTATTCAACGCATTGAGTTGAGAATTCTATCGAAAAATTTCTATTTCGTCCAAAATAGTTGAAAAAGTTGCTTTCGAAGTTGAATTATTCAACTCAGTGAGTTGGAAACTTCCTCAAAAGTATACATTTTCATCCGAAATAGTTGAAAAAGCTCTACAGAAAGTTGAAAAATTTGCTCTCAAAGTAAAATTATTCAACGCAGTAAGTTGAAAATTCACACAAAAGTTTTCTTTTTCATCCAAAAAAGTTGTAAGAGTTCCCCAGAATGATGAAAATTTTGCTTTTAAAGATGAATTATTCAACGCAGTGAGTTGAAAATTCGCAGAAAAGTTTACTTTTTCATCCGAAATAGTTGAAAAAGTTCCTCAAGGAAGACAAAAATATTGTTTTCAAAGTTTAATTTATCAACGCAATGAGTTGAAAATTCGCAAGCTAGGTGACCATTTAAAAGCTATTTTTAAAAGGAATAATGGTACTTAATGATGGTTATAATAAAATTAAGCTGAACAAATTTTTTTGAATCCTATACATGGCCTCAAAAGTAGACAAAAAACCTAATTTTTTAAGTACTTAACCTCAAACATTACAGAATTCTGATATGATGAGTCAATTTTGAGGCCAAATTCGGATTGAGTGCAAAAAATTCTTCGGAAAACAATCTTTGAAAAATGTACTACCCAAATTTACCTAAAGCTTGAATTTTGGCCTGTATTCTGGATTTTTCATTTTTCTATTACTCTGGTGTTCTGATAAAAAATACTGGAACATCGGAACTAGCTGTTTTCGGACAATAATGTTTAAGAATATTAAACTATGAATAAAAATGTATTCATCGAGCTTACTTCACTTAAGTCCAAATGTGCTATGTTTTTTCGCTGTTTTCTGGGAGTTTTTCGATGCTACCAAGATACCCAGCCACTGTATAGCAAAGCACCCATCACCATCGTATTCAGCAGACCCTAAAATATAAGAATCAATTCTAACAGCCCGTATCTCATGCGGAATTATAATCAGAGCTATAATCACTTGCCAAATACAAAAAAATGAATTTAATTCACAAATCGGACACTAGCGACCTCTAAATATCAATATGCTTTAATGAAATTTTCAAGGCTTCAATTTTTGACATAACACTAACCACTTTTCGTATAAGCAACAGAGAAATCGAAAACTCGATTTTTTTTGGTCACTCTAATGTAGATATGTATGTACTTACCTTTAAGAAAAACAAATTGTGTGTGTACACATACCCGAACCTAAGACATCTTCAGAAGTAAAATCTCCTGATTGACGTGTCTTTTGCATGAACACGTATCTTGACTTCGCAGACGAAATTCACTCTCACTAATCTTCCGTTGGATTCCATTAATATTTTTATTATTTATTAAATTAAAGAAGCTTCAAACTTTTTAATTCTATATAAAACCACACGTCAGAACGACAGAAGTTGAAAATATTTTCTTATGTTGAAAATTTGTCAAATAAAGTTGAAAACAATTTTTCAACCAAAAAGTAAAACTTTTCATCCATGAAGTTTAGTTTTTATATTTTTGGTTCAAAAAATCAACTTCGGAGTTGATTTTATTTGAATTTGAAAATTTTCAACCAAATAAGTATAAAAATTTAACTAAAAAGTTGAAAAAATTGACTTAGGCGTCGAAGTATTCATCTTTCAGGTTGAAATTAGTAAATATGTATTAATTTCAACTAGTAGAGGATGAAAAATTACACTTAAAAGTTGAAAACTTGGAGAAAAAAAAACAAAAATATTGTTTTCAACCAAACAATTTTGATAACGGTTGAAAAATTAAACTTAAATTTTGAACCGTGTACCTCCTTAACATAACATGAAACAACAGAAGACTAGCCTGCAGACCTCTCTTAAGTTCTAACCATGTGTATACTTTTCATGTCGTATATGTACAATGCATATGACAAAAAAGTTATGCCGAATCATAAAACATTGCAATACATGAAATAAAAAAGAAACAGAAAAGCGCTAAAGTAAATGGAGTCCTTCTTCTTTGCCTTCTAATATCAGGCCTGATAGCACGTCTCTTGTGGCACGGCATATAATGCCTTCTGTGATTGTATTTTTATTTGCATGAAAGTCTTGTTTTGAGAAGTCCTTATATAATCGCAGCAGTGCTAGCAGGCCTTCTCCGAGTAAGGCCTTGCTCATTTGCCTGCTGGGAAAACAAAATGCACACACACTAACTTGCCATTAAACGAAGAAGAAAGATGGTAAAAAAATTTGATCAGAATTGATTCAGTAGACTTTGCGTGAATCCCGTTCATCGAAAACGGCTATCATTTTATTTATATAGATAAAAGGTTTGTTCGAAGCAGATTTTGTGGTAAAAATTGAAAAGTGTCAAATCGCGATTTTTGAGAGAGTAAAAGCTAAAATTTCTCTGACTACTCGAATCACCACAATTCTGTCTAGAACGGAAAAATAGGTAAAAATTGAAGACTGTCAAAAAGTTGCGCGTATTTTAATAAACAAACAATGGCAGAGTTTAGGAGCTAAAACCAGCACCATAGTTGCGTAACAGTTTGGTTAAGACATTCTGAATGCAAGGCGAGTGAAGCATTTTCGAGAATATTATTGAAATAACTTAAAAAGTAAATGTTCGATTTTAAAGTTTTCTGCCTGATTTGCATAGCTTCATAAATTATCATGAACTTTGATTTATTTTAAATGCATAAAATGCATTTTGTAAATGTAAATGTAAAGTAAATGTTCGATTTTAAAGTCTTCTGCCTAATTTTTATTGCTTCATAAATTATCTTGAACTTTGATTTATTTTAAATGCATAAAATGCATATTAAAACAATGCTTAAGATGTAAGTCCTGAAAAGTTGTGCACTAAATTTTTTTTGTTCAAACAAAGAGTTATGTTCGATGGATTTGTAAAAACAAAAAAAAATGGAGCAACTTTCATTTAGCAACACTTCCAATTCCTTACGTTAAAACTGCGCACTTCGAAAAACAGTATCTTAAAAATAATTATCTGGTTGACTACCGTACAACCATTCAGGTAACATTCAACTTGACGATTCCTTTACAATAAAAAATCGCTCAGCTATTTAATTAAATAAATGAGCATTTACCAAGAAATGTTTTGATTTCAAGCTTTTTGGTATGTTGCTCCTTCTTAACACAACCTTATAAGAAGTGAAAAAAAATCAACGCTGAAAATTATTTTATATGTAAAGTATTGGACAGGTATATTCAGACAGGAAATTTCATTTCCCTCTCATGCAAAAAGTGAGTCACCAGTCTCGTTGCCTACGATTTTGACAGTCTTCAATTTTTAGCCACAAGAAATTTATCTTGGTGAAAATTTAACTTATTTTTGGGAGGGGAAGTGATCAGCTGTTTCTTACTCTCATTTTTTCTCTCTCAAACACCACATTTTTTCTGTCTCGAACACTTTTTGTGGTAAAACTTTATAAATATTTATAAATATTTACCTATTTTTTCAGTCTCGAACAAACCTAAAATAACTCCAAAAAATGTATGGAAATATTTGAAGTTATGTCATTACTTTTTTGGGGCTTATTTATTTCGTAGTTCCACAAATGTTTTTGAAATAATTTTATATTGGCTATGTTGCTATTTAAATTTGTTTTACATTAGTGATATTTATATGCCTATGATCTTTTTGAAACAAGATTCTTACTGGGTACTTCTAGTGGAAATATTGTGTAGCTGTTGTTTTTTTTTGCGTCAGTCTATTGAATATAGTCAATTTTAAATATTGAGTATATTTCTTTTTATTTATTATTTTTATTTTTTGTTTGTCAAATGTGTCGTGTTAAAATTTGTGTTGATGTTTATTTGTTGTAAATGTGGTCATTTAATAATGTTATGACTACAAAATGACAGCTTGGAAACATATTCAGCAAAAACAAGTATTTTTTTATTGCTATGACTATAATTATTAAATAGTTTAACATAAAAATACGTACATTGATATTTTAATTGGCATTGCCATTTTAAGTTAAATAATTTATTACACAAAAATGGTTTGTTTTTTAATGGTTTTTGTATGCATCATAGCAGCTTATCACAGCATCAATAATAAATTATGTCAAAGTTCAATTAAATTTAATATGATTTTATCATTTTGATTATATGCTGCTTAATACGAAGCCTAGAATTATATATAAAACGCATGTAAACTGAAGCACTGAAACATTCCAAAGTTCGATTAAACTCAAAATGTGATATAGAAGCGTACAGCTTAAGAGTTAAACTTTATTCATTTATCATTGAAAATAGGCATTCTTCATCAAATGTTTATTACAGATAAACGTTTGCGTTTGACTTCAGAAGATCTGATGTTGATAAACTTAAAATCTTAAATTATTTTGTGATAAAATCGTTATAATTAAAGGCTACAACGTTTTAGCCTTTTACAAAATAAAGAATTAAAATCTTAAATAATGATGATAATAATTTATTTTCATTGAACTGCAAATATTTGCTTGCGAAGTTGAATAAAAGACTCAGCATATTATGCTTTCTTTAAGACAATATAAAAAACTAAAAGCTTCACTAATCCCAAACTGTTAATCGGCTCAAGTACCGTTTTGAAGTACACACAAAAATTGAAATTCTTCACTCTAGTAGACTAGAAGATATATCCATAATAAAATAAAATAATAAAACCTTTAATCAAATAGTTAACTTCGTTAATCACTAATCCGTTACTGAAAAAGTTAAATTCGTTAAACGTTATATTTCGGAAGATTTAACTCAAGTTAACGTTAATCCGTTAATCAGTGATAAAAATTGAATTTTTTTTCTCGTTGCGTTAGTGATCTTATAAAAACTGTTGGATTGGATTCTGGAAGTTAAGCGGTTAGTAACAAAAAAAATTTTATTCTGATGAGCATACTTATCCAGTAGCACGGTTTTAATGGAGAGCTTTAGTGTTTCTGACTTGTGTAAATCATCCTACATTCTGCCCGTAAATGATAGGGATCATAACTAATTATCGAGATATTACTAAACTAATTGTCATTCTTTAGTCATTAAAAGCAATCATTACAAATAAACTTACATTTTATGTCCAATCAGTTTAACTTTTTATCAAAATAGAATTTTCCCATTAAGCCTCCCACTAAAAATCTGTTGAAGTTCACTTCGAACATATAAAATTATATGATTTTTTGCCACAACCCTTAGTATGGCTCTTATCATATATTCCTGACTGAAAGCACTTGGTACTCTTCAGTAAATCAAAATACGATGAGCTCGTGGTTCCATCGGGCATTATCTAGGCTCGATCCTCTTCCTTTTATCTATTTACGATTTACCTAAAGTAATGTATAAAAACAGTATTTTTTTCTACGCTGACAACGTAAAGTTATTTATTCATCATCCATAAGTTCATCTCCAAGCTGATGTTCCCAATAAGACTTCATGTTGCACTCATCATCAGTTTCTAAACATCACATTACTTTATTATGCTATTCAGTTTATTAATTCGTTGATTTTTGACAGTAAGCTTTGTTTTAAACACTCTATTGAAATTATATCGTTTTGTATTAATAATTAAATTCAATGAATTAAATTTTATTCAATTGTAATAAATTATTTAGATTATGGACCTTTCTGATTAGCACAAATGAATTTAAGTGACTTCCACTTAATTGTCGATATCAATATGATTACGGTTATCACTTGAAAACTCTAAGCTTATTGAACTTAATAAAGATAGTTACTAGTAACACAATAAAACCTTGCTTAATCTTAATTCAATAAATAGATAAAAAAAGATTTGAAATACATATTGCTCACTTACTTCAAGACTGGCATAACTCAAAAAACGTGATTTTTGAGTTAATGATGCAGAAATATCCACCATTTCTTGTTTTATTTCGTGTGATAAATTCAGAAAAGTATCTTATAAACTTGCTTTGTGAGAAAAGTTTATTTAGACATACTTTTCATCATTTTCATATAAAAAGTAACTTATTGAAAACTTTGAGTTATGCCAGTATTGAAGTAAGTGAGCGATATATGAAATTTAAGAACTGCCCAAAATTATGCAATACATTATTTTTTTTACATTAAGCACCTACAAAAGATATAAATGTTTCGGATTGCAGATGGAAGATCCACCAAACTGCCAAAAATGGAAATTCATCCAAACAGAAGGGGTCGTTGCGTATTAGTCTAAAGTGCGATTAGTATACTACACCTGGTTCAGTTTTATATAATATAGTATGTATATTAAAAATTTCAAATATAATAAGGCCAACGGATGAATGCTGCCATAGAAATAGAATGCTGCAAATAGAAATTGTTGCTTTTCCAAAAAAAAAGTAGTGCTAAAGGTGTGCTAGGTTTTATAGAGATGCGTTTTTAGAGAAAGCTTCATGTTTTTCCTTAATTGTCTACCTTTTCATTTCTTGGCTTTTAGTCGATAAATTCAAAATGAGGCGTGTTGTGGCTCATTACGTCAGAGTTAAAAAAATCTTTGTTATATCCAATTTTTCCAACACTAGGGAAAATAAATTAAAGTAATTGTTTATGAGCCATCTCTAAATGTTGACCTAATTTTAGATCCTACTATACTGCCGTACTAAGCGAATAGGGCGTATCACAAAAAAAAAAAAAAAACGAGATTCTTATGGCATCGGATAGCTTAACCCTTTAACGGGCAAGACGCTCTGCAGTAGGTCTTTGCTTATGCTTTCTTAATCACATATTAGTCGCACGATCGGACATGCACTCATTTGTTATTGATTGGATGCACTTAACGGCTTACACGACGAAGTTTTGAACGATAAGCTTATTTGGTTTGGTAGCTACAAGTATTCAAGAGAGAAACAATAGTGAAGACAGACGCATAAATTATTTTGAAAAATAATAAAATTTCAATAATAAAAATAAATGGTTTTTAATAGCTAGATCGAGTCAAGAATTTTGTTGGTAAGTATATATGGGGCATTCCATGCCAAATCACCGAGATTTTGGCCCGACCAGCTTCGATTTCGCTCATTTTTTGTTATGTTTTAGTGTGTATTAAGAGCAACAAGCACACCAATTTCCAGTCTTGTATTCGAAACTGTTATTGAGTAATCGGTATTTTTAAATTTTAAGGCAAACAATTTTAAATTAACGATATACGAGTAATAAATATCGATATTAATTTTTTAATGGAAATTCATGAAGTGGCATTCACAATTTCAAGTTATAGTGTATTAAGGTGAATGCAGTAAAAACAACAAAGGATTTGAGCTGTTACACAAGAAGCACCAAAGCTCTACTTGCGGAGAGACCTCAGTTTTTCTCCTTATGTATAGGCTAAAAAAATAGCGGCAAATTTTTTTTCGAAAAAATATTTAAAAATAGATATTATAAATGAGAAAAAAATCAAATTTTCATCATTCTTTTGGCCAAATTTCAAAAAATAAAAATTTTGCAGCTCTTGTAGCAGCCATAGGATTATTATTTTTTTTTATTTTTTTAAATGAGGAAATACTCGAATATGAATAAGTTTTCGAAAATCGAGTGTTCTTGAAGTATTCTAGAACATGACTTTTTTTTGAACATGTGTAGTGTACATAGTCGGAGGAAGTAAAATTCATTGAGGCTTCTACTGTTGCTGATAACAGTTTCCAATGGTGCCCGATTACAGTGGTCAAAATAAGTCTTTTTAAGTTAATACGAGACAGATGTCTCAAGTTGAAAAATTACTTTTTATAAAAATTGACCAATTATTCGTAATTTTTTATATTTTCTTTAAAAAAATTATTTTTTGCTCTATGTCTGATACCAGTGATGGCGTATTTGCCTTATGGAAATGTACTAAATGGAGAGTTCAAATTTACTTTTTAGATGCCGAATGTACTTTTTTGACACGAACATGAAGAAGTTACTTAAAATTAGAAAAATTCAGCAAAATATAAACTTTTTTACAAAAAAAAATTAATGGTAATTTTTAGATAATGTCAAAATGTACTAAAAATGAGCCAAATGAACTGAAAACTCTTCGAATGTACTGACGACAATTTTTCATGACACAAATGTAAAAAAGTAAAATATACCGAAAGTCCCATCAATGCTACCGACTTAGCAAATTCAAAATTATGTATTTATGTTGGGGTAGTAGCAACTTTGATCCTTTGATCGAGTACATGCGCTTTTCAGTTCAAACTCAAAAATTAAAGTGATATTCATATCTGTTTACACTATTACCGTATGAGCGCATTAACCACAACTCCTTTGTTTTTAGTTTCTCAGTTATCTGATAATTTAAAGATGACAACGTACCATTGAAAATTTAAGTTCACTGTTCACGTATGATGTCGCTTGAGCGCATTATGCTCAACTCCTTTGTTTTCAAAGTTTCTCAATTATTTGACAATTTGAAGATAACAACATTAGCATTAATTTTTCATATCTGCTTTCGAACACTATTACCATAGTGCTCACTTGAGCGTATTAACTGCAGCACCTTTGTTTTCGAAGTTTCTCAGTAATTTGATTACTTAAAGACAAGGCAATTACATTGAAAATTTCAATTAATGGTACATATCAGTTAACATTATTACCATATGAGCGCAATAACCACAGCTCTTTTGTTATTAAATTCTTAATTATTTGATAATTTAAAGCTGACAACATTCATTTCAATTACTGATAAAACTTTTCTTATATAAATTATTTAGGTATCAAGTTTTTTTAAGTAATAATTTGGCCAAAGTAAAACAAGAAAATTTTGTCAAATAACTTGTATGTATATGAATTTAAGAAAATAAATAAATTTAAAAATTGAAATGGCTGAGCAGAGGGAATTTTTGCTTCGTTGTAAAAGCCGAAGATCATTAGAAATAAAATCCAATGGGATTCGATTCGTGAATCTCACTGGTTCTAAGGTTCGCACGGTAAGATATAAGTTAATACAGGGAAAAAACTCGGAGTCTTGTTCTTTGATATATACTTCTTTGTATACTTTCAAATTACAGACAAAACTTTCGAAAATATAAATTTTTTACTGAAGGCGTTCACCAGTCTAGTTGTATGTTGTATGAATCACACAAATCATTCTTTAGATATTGTGTCATAACACAATGTTGGTACATAATGACACACAATGAGAGTACATAAATAAAATTAAGGTATAGTAAAAAAATGTATGGTATGATCTTCAAAAGGGGAGTGGGCCCCGATAGTTGCATTACATACGAACCTCTACAAAGTTGAATGTAGCTCTGTATATAAGGACGTATAATATATTAAGGAACTTCTTCAGGACTACAATGATAGCCACTCCAAAGCCTTTTTCATTCTATAACGTCATTGAACTTATCACGCTTAGCTATACGAATCACAGAGACTTCTTTTGTCTAAGGTAAATTATTATTATAAGCGTATACGATGAAAAAAATAACGGAAATTAAATGCAAAGTTTCGTTGACTGGATCAAGTTGTCATTGTCGTTGCAAGTTATTGTCATTACTTTTTTCTTTTCGTTTCGAAAAAAACAAAAAAGGAATGTCCGTTTGGATAAAATATCCTATTTTTAAGGCTAACAATCATGTATGCTTAATTTTTTAAATCTTTCTTTCAGTAAATATGGTATAATTTCTCAAAATATCATTTGATTCTAGTTTTTATTTAATATCATTTGTATTTTTTATGATAGAAAATTTTATATCTTTTGTATGAAAATTCATATGACAAGTTTTAAGTAAAAAGCTATATATACTAAGCGAAATGGACGTATTTCATGAAAAGCGCATAAACACAGGGAATTTCGATATTTTGTCTAAATCTTAAATAAATAATCTTAAAATGATCTTCAATTTGCCATAAATAAATTAAAAAATCCGTAGAGAAAGAAAGAATAAATGACATTTACAAAAATTCTCTGTTCCTCTCCGTTGAAAGCTTTTCTGGCAAAATATCGGCGAACTCACCGAGAGTAATTTTTTCATTTGCGTTTTTGAAATAAAATTTCATTATAGTATTATGTTTTGTACAAAGCTTTTTGTTCAGTATTTTCAGCGCTCGTCAAGAAATGAGTGATATCAAAGGGATTACAAAAGAATTTGCATGTAAAATGTAGAATTTTGGCGCACATGTATATATTTTTTGCTGTGATTCTAAATTGATCAACGCAAAAAAATAGAACATAGTATGCTTGGGGATTCTAAAACGTTGGCTAACAAAGCTTACTGATGATATGACGTAGCGGTCATTGAGACTAATATAAGCAGCTCGTTGTCCATTTTAGTGCACTTTGTGCTTGTATTTTTTTTTGTGGTTTTGCACTAAAAGTACATACTGAACAAAGATATTTGTACAAAACTTAATATTGTTATGTTTTCTGTTGATTTTGAATCTATTCCTTCACTTTCGCTATCTAGTCCTTTTAAAACGCTATGAGAATTTAAAGATAATGATATATGACAGTGTACATTTTGATTCCACTTGAGAATCATGTTAAGACTCATCATAGTTTATTTCAATTTTTCTTGAACAATCGTTTTCAGATGGTCATATGTCTAATTACACTAATCAACAAGACTTTCCACTACGAATGGCGATAACATTTTCTGTAATGAAATTTTCCGTAGAATCTGAATATCGTAATTTTCCTTATAAATGGCATAATTCCAAAATATTCACTGTTGAGAGCGCATACTTCAAATTAATGCTTGTAAGAACTTAAATTGTTAGCGTTCCAATTTTAAACTTTTCTATAGTGTTGCGAAGAGTCTTACAAACATTTTAATGTATAAAATGTGCCAATGGTATTAATGTTATTGCTGTTATGATCAAAAATAGGCAAATATCCCTTTTTTCGTTTTTTTTTTTTAACAAATTCCAACTTTGATGCTCTCTATCTAGAACTAATTATATGGGTTACAAAAACTAAGCCCTCTTTGAAAATTTCAATACAAACATTTTAGGTATACATATGTTTATAGAAAAGTTATAACTAGAGTATTTTATTAACATCAATGCAAGCAAAATTTTATCTTATAAATGCGCATTATCTTTCAAATCGACTAAGTCAGATCACATCAATTTTCTTTAAACTTACATGTATCATTCCATGCTCAATTTTAAGAGACCCATATTTTTTTATTTTGCTGAAAAGCCACATTTTTCTAAGTTTTCGTCATTTGAACTTTGTATATTAAAAGTAAATATATGACAAAAAAAAAAAATCTGAAAGAACATTTTTTGAAATCGTCGGTACTTCCACAATACATAATCGATTTTCATAATTTTTTTTTTAAGTTTCTTTATGTATTTAATGAAAAATTGACGTTTAGTGCAATGTAAATTTTAAAATTTTTTGATTTGAAGAAAGTGTCTCAGATTTGCGACATCAACAACATCTTCTACAAAACAATTAATTTTTCACCAAGTTGGTTTCTTAAAATTCATTTTCAATTCATTTTAGTTTTGTTATAAATGCTTTATTTGAGTTGAAATTGAAATTCCTAATACAATTTTCATATATGTAATCAATTATGTTAGGCAAGTTTTTCATCAAATTCGCGTACTACATATTTAAATTTCTTAATTGCAAGATCAACATCCTGATCATTGATCTGATGATAAGCAACAATGCGAGAGTAACTCCAATCGCGTGAACTGATTTTCAAAATAATACCATGATCATCAGCAGTTACAATGCCATCCTGTAGTTCCTGCGGCGTCACTTCTCCACAACGTTTAGCAAATTTATCAGCTGTCAATTTTGGACTATGCATTTGAATGAGTAAAATGTTAGACTGAACATTGGGTAAATCGACCGATATATTGGGGCTTTGTAGATTATGTATAGCTTGAAAGAAAAATAAAACAAAAAATTAAGTAATATAAACAATTCCCGAACAAATTGGTTTATTTCATTACGAATTGCAGCTCCTTTTCAAATTGCTACCAAATGAAGCTTAAAAATGTCGTCTTGATTGCGCAGCAAGTGTGCAACATTTATTTGTGCACCACCCGCCAAGCCACTTTGGTGGCAAGAAATGCAGGATGGAGTGAATTGCTTTCACAAATGCTGACAGTTGCAGATTTCTTTTAAGTGCAGCAGGAAACACAAAAAATTGTTGCAATTTTTCTCCATTTCTTGCTGACAACAGTGCACAGTGGATGCTATTCTTAAGTGTTTTTTTAAATAAACGGCTTTAAATTTAGATCAAGACATATAGACTTTTTCCCAGAAAAGCTGACGAATCTTTTTCAAGTTGAAATTAAAGTAAATAATATAAGGTAAGGCAACATAAACACTTTTAAATAGTAAGTCTATGCAAAATTGAAAAATTGCATAGCTTTAATTTAAGAAACATAAAAATATAGCTCATTTGGTAAAAAAAAAAATTATGCAAAAAATGAAAATAATTTCTGGGTTTGAAAATTTCTCAAAAAAAAAAAAAAATTAAAAAAAAAGAAATTATGTCTTAGGTATAGTATATACATTTAAACATAGCATTATGGATTTTATTCATGTGGCAAAAAAAAAAAATTTTATGAACCCTTATTATCAAAAATTCCCACTCTCCACTGTGCAACATTTCGAGTGTATAGAAATTACTTGACTCAAGAGCTTACCTTCTGCAATACGTCTTGTCCTTTGATGATCCGCATTCAAGCGTGGCACAATTGTCTCGAGTGCCACTAGACCAGCAGCAGCCAAAATACCAGCCTGCCGCATACCACCACCAAGTGCCTTGCGTAAACGACGTGCTCTACCAGCACGATGATGACAAGAAAAAGCGTACAAACAGTTCAAAGCAAAGCACAAGATGAAGAAAATTACAAAAAGAAAACCAATTAATTAGCATTAGCAACCAAGGGGGATAGGATTTGGTTTTGTTCGTTTTAATTTGTTTCTTCTCTATTTCACTTACTCGCAAATGACTGTTTTTGATCCTACCAAAATCGAACCCACTGGCGCCGAGAGCCCTTTACTCAAACAATAGCATAATGTATCGAAATCCCTTGCAATCCTTGCCACCGGCACCTGCATCGCCTCCGCGGCATTGAATACGCGCGCTCCGTCCATGTGCAGCGCAATGGGTCGCTCTGCGGTACGGCACAAAGCAGCAAGTTCGTCCAGCCATTCGAGCGGAATCACTTTGCCGCCACACATGTTGTGTGTGTTTTCCACCACAACCAGAGCGGTAGTTGGCTCATGGTTATCCTCATACCAGCGGATTTTACGGCGTAATTCATCGAGGCTGAAGGTGCCGTCGGGTAGGTTCTTAACTGTAGCTAATTGCACACCCGCAATATGAGCAGCACCGCCTGCAGAGCGAAAAGACAAAGAACAATGAAGAGATTGTAGATGCAGCACGTAAGCGGATATGTAATGTGTAGTATGTGGTGGTAGCAAGTTAATTAGGTGGTAGACAAAAGGAATGATCATTAAAAATGATTACACTGTGCTAATACAAATTGGCTTATTGTGTGAGTGTATGTGCACTTAGAATTTGTAGTTGTGGTACTCTCAAAGTAATAAATTACGATAGTGATGCTAGAGTACTCCTTAGATTGCACCGCTATCGATTAGAGCTACATAATGAAAAGGTGTTGAAAAACGCAAATATTTTCAAATTTCTTGAAAACTACAAAATTTTTGATATCATATGTGAAGACGACAGTCAGTGGATACGTCGTTATTACCCATAGGCCCCCAAAGTGAATGGATCACAAAGACAAACAACTGCCCAGCGGTGGTCGAGCTACCAAGAAGGAAATCTTAACCTTGCCATTTTATTAAGCAACTGCAAATTGTTATTTCCCGTGAAATTTATGATATTTTCAATAAAAAGGAGTTGATGGCGGATAAGATCAAGCTCCGATATGGTCTAAACAAGTGGAGGGAAGCTAATCATGTAAGTACCTACTATATTTACAGTTATGAAATATTAATTTTTGGAAATTTGAGGACTAAGCACAAAAATCTGAAAGAGCGTGACAAAAAAGTGAGCAGTGATTTTTTAAAATTTTTTTGAAGGTCATTTATAGGTTGCGCAAGGTCGATTTATGCAAAATCTCGACTTGATGCGGTCCGAATAATGAGTAAAAATATATATATGTATATATCGGTCATTCTTTTAATAAGTGCACACTTTGCATTTTTTTAACGAATTTGAACATTTTTTGAAACAAAATATTATGCAATTGAAATGCATGTACGGTCAGGGGATCGACTCCATGTACAACATTAACCAAAAGCTGGTCTGATGAGGCTATGTGGTAATAGCCGAAACATATGTCACCAATTACCAGGTTAAATTGTTCCATTTGTTATCTTTGTCATGTTTGTTGAATAAAAAAATAGCATTGATCAATAAGTAAAATTTACAATATTGGTCTTTGCTAAAATGACTGTAAGTTCATAATGTTTAATTATAATAAAAAATAATCAGTCGCAAAAATCAACTTTCTTAAACCATACGGAGAACACGCCAATATCAAAAAATATGTGGCTGGCAACACCACAATTTTCGAAAAATAAAATCATAGCAAGTCTCTAAGCCAATGGCTTAGCAGCTGTGACAACAAGCGAGAAAGTGACAAGAGATAATAAATGGATATACGCAATTTGTACAGTTCAAGGTCAGTTCCTCAGTAGCTCAGTTGTTAGAGCGGCCGTCGACAGATATGCAATTGAAATGCATGTACGGTCAGGGGATCGACTCCATGTACAACATTAACCAAAAGCTGGTCTGATGAGGCTATGTGGTAATAGCCGAAACATATGTCACCAATTACCAGGTTAAATTGTTCCATTTGTTATCTTTGTCATGTTTGTTGAATAAAAAATAGCATTGATCAATAAGTAAAATTTACAATATTGGTCTTTGCTAAAACAAGCGAGAAAGTGACAAGAGATAATAAATGGATATACGCAATTTGTACAGTTCAAGGTCAGTTCCTCAGTAGCTCAGTTGTTAGAGCGGCCGTCGACAGATATGCAATTGAAATGCATGTACGGTCAGGGGATCGACTCCATGTACAACATTAACCAAAAAACTGGTCTGATGAGGCTATGTGGTAATAGCCGAAACATATGTCACCAATTACCAGGTTAAGTTGTTCCATTTGTTATCTTTGTCATGTTTGTTGAATAAAAAATAGCATTGATCAATAAGTAAAATTTACAATATTGGTCTTTGCTAAAATGACTGTAAGTTCATAATGTTTAATTATAATAAAAATAACCAGTCGCAAAAATCAATATTTTTATAAATTTATAGTCTTTCTTAACAAATATGATTATGCAATGTTTTATCCAATCTACTATAGCTTTTAAAATATTTCGTTTCAAAAAATGTTCAAAAACGTCAAAAAAAATAAAGTGTGTACTAGGGTGTTTTCTTTCTTCAAACTTTTGGAGAGAAATTTTATTTAATTTTTCCTATATTATAACTTAAGGAATAAAAATAATTGTCCCAACATATGAGCTTCGTAGCTCAAACCTGTAAGCGACGCGGGCAGAGTTTATGTCCAATTTCGTTGAAATTTAACGAAAAAACCGACTTACTAAAATGTAGAAAAAAACGGCTTTAAATGCCAAAATATAGCGTTTTTGGGATTTTTAGTTAAATGGGGGACGCCACTTACTGTTGTAAAACCACGCCCACATTTTTCGTGTGACTAAAAATGCGGAAAAAATACACCCGAAGGAGGTACCTATTTTTATTTTTTTTTTAATTTGCCTTCCTATACACCTATATAATAGAATGGGGTTTGAAGAAAATTCTCCCAAAATTTCAGCTTTCTAGATCGAACCTGCGAACGGCGCATCCACCTTGTTTCCTAGTACTATTCATATGAAAAACGAAAAAGCAAAACAACGAAAAACAGATTTTTTTTGCGTTTTAGAAACTATATAAATATTAGAAAATGTCAAGAATTTCAATTTAAGTTGAAAATTTTGAAGTGGTCATTGGCAGAACATCATTTTTTTTTTTTGCATTAAAGCCACCCTACTACACAAACTTCTGCTTGCAGTTATCCATACATACGTACCTTGTTCATATAAAAACGTGTGAGATAAATCACCGACAATTGCTTCCGTACCACGGCGATGGCAGTGCACCATAACTGTAAAAATTGTAGAAAATAGAAAAATTTTAAGTAAAAGAAAATAACAGCGAAAAAAGGAAAGGACACATAAATACAAAATCATGGCAATTTATTATTTTCATATCTTTATATGGCAATGATCATTAAAAAATAAATTTTTAAAATTAAAACCTTTTAAAGATTCCTACACAAAAGTCACAAACAAAAAGAGCGATTGAGATTTGGAGTTTTAATGGAATTCGATAAAAAAAAAAGATCCGATCCAACTCTTTATGCAAATAAATGATATTAAGCATATGCTGCTAAGGAATCTTTTGAGCCTTGATGAAATGAATGTAAAATATTAAGCTAAATCGTTCAGTATTTCCTTTGCTTATGAGATGTTATTGCTTAGGAAATCAAAGCATTCAAAAAAAAGTACATCATTTGAAATTAAACTCATAGACTAATCTTTGTCGTCGAGTTCATAAAGATTTTTATTTACTGTCTAATTTTCTAGCGCAAAATAGCTTATCATATTTTGCATTAAAAAAAAACTCAACTACTATTTTTAATGTAAACAACAGTTCTTTATGTATAGCGAACGATAATGTGTAAGCATTTCTGTATTTTCATTAAAAAACAATATCGTTTATTGACACAAAAGTCGCCCAGCTCAACGTTTATTTACATATAAAATCTATAATACATCTTTAAAGTCTCTAAGCAGGCAACTCTTTATTAAGTCTTCATAAAGTGTCTTTAAAAGACCTTAGAAGGATATTTTACCAAATCTCTTCAGAGATAACGCAAAGAGGAATATATTTTTACACTTCATATGCCAAATGGGTCTAATAAGCTCCTATAAATGCTTTATTAATGTTACATGTTGTTTTTCTATTTGACTTTAACCCTTTCAGACCTGACACTAAACTACTGGGAATTTTTTTATGATTTTTGGGAAAAATAGTATTTATATGATATGGAAACAAATTCAATGTCTAGGTTTTGCTATTTTCGTGTTTTTCAAGGATTTTCAGAACTTTTAGTGACTTGAGACCTAATTCGTACAATCGATGCACTCGTTAAAAATTAGTGCTAATACAAATTTTTGATACACCATATGACTCTAATTCATTTGAAATATTAAAGCTGATTACTTTTTTTTAGTTAAAATGTCTCACTTTACTAATTTTAAAATGTTAGTATCTTAGTGATTAAAAATATAACTTTTTTCTGCGGCTCATTTTTACAAAACTGAAATGTAGCTCGAGAATTTCCCGAAGATTTAAGAAACCATGTGAGAAACGAACATAAATAATAATCAGCACAATCGATGCATATCGATCAATTTCACATCCTTGAAATAGAAGTGAAGATATTGGGACTAAAACTTACCCGCAGAATCGATGCATCACGGTCTGAAAGGGTTAAAAGGGCTTAAATTAAAGGTAAACGCCTTATTTTACTAATGGGATATTCAAAATACAATAGTAAAATAAAATTTCATAACAGTTACTTATTTGCTAAAGTTAATTATAGGGGCGGCAATATCTTTTTTCACACCGGCCAAAATATTTTTAAGGTACGCCAATGGTTGTTAAACCAAAATTGATATTTTTTTTTTTGTGGTTTGCCAGTATAGAAAATAGTTTATAAGCCGATTTTTAAGAATGTGCAAGCCTAATTTAGTTCTTTTCTTGTATAGATCAGTTGAGAACCCAAGCAAAAATTTAAACAAAGAAAGCAAAATACTTACTTTTCTTTTTTAAATTGGAATTTTTATTGCTTTGAGCGTGTTAATTTCAAGTGTAAATATCACACCTCTCGTTTTAATTCTAGTTTATTTCATTTTAGATGCGAAACTTAATTCTGAGTCTGCTAGAGACCGACAAGTCCCGAAATATACTTACTAGTGAAATTGAAATAATTGCAGCCCTTTTCTTAGTTAGGTCATCAGTAATGAAATTAACTAACCACTTAAGCTTAGGTGAATAAAAAGAATAAAGGTTTCTTTTCTGTTAAGCGCATGACTATGAATGAATTGCAACGAATCGCTACTAACAACGCTCTTTTACAATTTATTAAACTTAGACCAATTCGAGCTCAACCAATTCCGAGCTTTTTCTTAAGAAAATCTGAAAAAACGAATAAATAAAAATATCTTCCACAAACTGCTTATTTGGCTGGATGATTTACAACACCAAAGACTATAGTTAAACAAAACTAATGTAAACCTGAAGCACCTACGCAATGTCCTGAAGCCCAACCACTAAGAAGCTTTGTCAGAAAAATAGCTTCGATATAAAAGAAATGTTGAATACCAACCAAGAAAACCAACACATTTTGTGACCATCTCTTAGGTAAAATTTGGTTTTCAGGTTTCTTGGTATTTTCCCTCACTATCAACGAGAAGACTTTATTTTCTTTCAAAGCACATAATTGCAAATAATGGTAGGTCGCCTGGCGGAAGCAAAAGAATTATTAAAAGTGTAGCTGAAGTAGAAAAATGCTTGCATATTTTTAGGCGCCACAAAAACCGGATAAAAAGACTTTGAGCGTGGGAGCGTATAGCTGTTCAAATTGTAAATTGAAGCCTTAGGTAAAATTCGTTTATGTTCAGGGATCATAAATTATTAAAATAATTTTCTCTCGCTTATAAAAAGCTACCCTAACGTTTTATAGTGAAAAGTATAACCTGCTGCTATTGCAGCTGTTGAGTTTTTTGCGATAAAGAATATACCGCGCGACCGGTTGGTATGATATGAACTCTAAAAGAACTTTGATGAATAATCAAATTAATTTTCGAACATTTTTTTGATGTACGACGAAATTTGATTTTCGTATGGGAGTAAAAATTTTAAAATTCATGTGAAATGTGCATGTGGTGCAAATACCTGTGTCATAAAATTATTGCATTAAAATTTATAGCGAAATTATATTTCATTTTTTTTTTTTTTTGTAGCTATCAATGCTGGGCGTCACATGTAGTTTTGTACAAAAGCAAACAGCGCATAATGAAATTACCAGTGCTGCCAGCAATTTATTTCAGACTACTAGTTCATACTTGGCAAGCCATTAGAAATGCACAACGATATTTTACTCTCCGCCAGAAGTTACTACATGTGAAGTTCTTTTAACTTGATTTTTAAATTAAGCAATATTTTCAATTGCAGTCCATTGCAGTTGAAGATTTAATAACTTCCCTCATTCTGAAAAATACCAAAAATATTAAATCTACTAATGCTCTGAATTATAAATAGAGATCTCATACGTGATCTTATTTTTTTGTTGAAGTGTAAAATCTTATCTCTTTTACACTGTAACAGTACCACAACCTTCCGTTTAAATTGGTCACCTTAGAAATTATTTCTGTTACTCAAGCACTGTCTAAACGCAACACTACCGTTTAAAAATTTGTATTTACTACATGTATGTTGAAACAGTTGAAAATCGCTGAAAAGTCGAATCTTACGAAGATGTTGAAAAAGTCAAAAACATATGAAAAATATTGAAAAAAGTTAAGAAATGTTTAAAAAAGTCGAAAAAGTTGACAAAACTGGCCAATCTAAATAAATTAAATTTTTAGATATTTATATATAAACATATGTATATTATAAAATCTAGACCATGTTTTATCTATCTTCTATGTTTTTAGATTAAAAAAAATATTTTTGATAGAAATATTACACTGTTTAAGTTTATTTCTTATACATTTATTTGAAAATGCCAACGCCTCGATATCAAAGCCGTCCAAGTCCACTTTTTTTCAAACAAAATTTGTTGATTACTATATCAAAACCGGCCAAGTTCAGTACATTGATATCATAACCCGCCAAGTCCAAAATTTTTTTCTCAAAAACATAGGCGAATTAAACTCGAAAAGTCTGATCTGACGTGATTTGAGTAATAAATTTTATAAGCTTTTATGTGGAAAATGCGTTTTAATTTTTCAATTGAACGTTGTTTTTCCAAAAGTATGAAAAAGGGACTAGGCCGGTCTAGCAACAGGGTGCCTCATATATTGAAGAAGGTTAAAAAGCTGTAAAATGTTGAAAAAATTGGAAAAAGAAACGAAAATGTTGAAAGAGGATGAAAAAGTTTGAAAAGTGGAAAAAGGTGAAAAAGTCGATATGATGTTGAAAAAAGTTGAAAGAGATTCGAAAAAAATTGAAAGATGTTGAAAAATATTGCATTTCAGGAAGTGAGGTTTTTGAAGGCGACTTAATAAATTTTGATGAGTATTTGATATTTTTCGGTTTATATTAATTTATTTTAATTAGGTAAACATCTCTTTATTTTGGCAACAATAAGCGTAGCACTATTTGGATTTACCTGAGATGCACAAAGCTTTTTAATTATTTTCAATAAGTTTGATAGTAAATCAAAAATCTAATTTACCTTAAAAAAAAAACAATAGACACAATTTTGCTCATTATTTTGGACATTTTAATGTGTAGCATTGGTACTAGCGACAAAATAAATAGGATGGCAACACTGAAAATAACTCATACTCGCAAGTATTAAAGTAACGATTATTTGTATTGCGCTTTGTACCGACTTGAAGCTTTAGTTTTTATCACTCCGTGCGATGTGCGCACATTTATTGTAATTTTTATTATCATTATTATTTTTATTGCTATTTCGAATGATATTTCCCCATTTGTAGGCCACAGTAATACATTTTTTAAGATTAGTTTTGTTGGTTGCTGATTTTATTGCTGCAGAATGCAATATTGAAGACAAATATGAACTGCCCAGTAGGTATGCTAAAGCAATTGCTTTACAATTATTTACGTATGATGATTGGGTTTACGTATATAACACTAGTTTACAAATTTGGGGTTGATCTCGAGATCTGGTTTCTCATAGATTTTTTTCGATGTATTTAAGGGCGTAGATTCCAAAAATGGTAACAATTTTTTTTTCTTAAGAATCGTTTTCGAGATATCCTCAAAAAACCCCTTTTTCGGCACTTTTTTCATTTATTTGACTATATCTCCATAAATTTTTTTTTGACTCAAAAACGAGTTTCAGTATTCAAAAGATATTTATATTCCCTTTCTAACGATATGCTGTTTGCTTGAATCGGATAAGATTTGATGGAGTTACAAGCGCTCAAAATCCAAAAAAACTGACTTTTTTGGTATTTTTTGAAAATCACTCAAATTCAATTGCTCCATTTGAATGAAAAATTTTTTTTTTTTCATATTTTTAAAATTTTTAATGAAAGACTATTTTTTTGCAAATATTTTAAGTATAATTTTGCGAAAATCGGACAAAAACTGTAGAAGTTATTCGAAAAAAACAGTAAAAAACTTGCAATAAAATTAAACGAAAATACGTGAAAAATTCAATTGTTTAATGCAACCTATAAAATTATTGTGATTTTTTAAATCTTAAGGTTTTTTTTTTTAGTAATTTAAGGATTTTGTGTGTTGGCTTGCAAAAAATTGCCCAAGTTTGCCCATCCTAAAACCAAAAAAAAAATAATAACTTGAGATGAGATAAGTCTGTTTCATCATGTTTTGTGTTGCGATTTTTAAGAAAAACACTTTTTTTCCTGGCAACTACTGCTTCAAAATTTCTGATTTTTTCAAGTTTGGAGAAACGAGCATTGCAAAGATAAAAAAAAATGGCCTGTATTATCAACTATCTGCAAGAAAAAATTAGAGATGAAAACATTCCTGACGCCTCTCCAAAATATTTTTTAGATAATGTGCGCAAATTTTGGGAAAAAATTTTCTTTAACATGGGAAAAGTGCCATTCACGTCCCACTGAAGAATGTTTGCATGAACAGCACGAAGACCGAAATGAAAGTTCAGATGACGACGATGAAGAAGAAGACTTTGATTACGAAAATTTAATTTTGGATTATGAATTGGATTTTACACAATGATATTAAAATCTTAAATGATTTAACATAAAAACATTCTAAAAAATTGTATTATTTTTAAATCTTGAAATAAGTTATCAAGTATCTACTTTAAATTCCGGATGCCATATTGGATCCGTCATTTTGAATTTTTGACATCGAAATCGAAATCAGCGACCTCGAAAACTCCTTTACACAACGTTTCATACAGATACAATGTTATTTTGAAATTTCGGCCACCATATTGGATCCGCCATTTTGAATTTTTAATTTTTGACATCAAATTCGAAATCAGCAACCGCGAAAACCCCTTTGCACGAACGTTTCATACAAATACAATGTTATTTTGAAATTTCGGCCACCATATTGGATTCGCCATTTTGAATTTTTAGTTATTAACTTCAAATTCGAAATCAGCAACCCCAAAAACCCTTTTATAGAGACTTTCAGAGTTTTGGCCAACAAAAGTGGTCAGCGAGCCCATAGTGCAGTGTAAGTATTTTCGGTACATTTGTACTTTTTTCATTACATTTGTGTTGTGAAAGACCGCCATCAGTACATGCGGGGAATTTTCAGTACATTTTCGAAAAATTTTCAGTATATTTGGACTCTTTACGAAAGCTTTGATTAATTTTTTAGTAAAATATGCGTTGAAACCCGTAGTAAACTTTGCTGATCTTTGTTTTTTTTAGTGAAAAAGTTAAAACTTTGTTTGTAATTCAGTCATTTTAAGTAACTTTTTGATGTCCATGACGAAAAGTACATTCGCCACCTAAAAATTACATTTCAAGTCTCGGTTCAGTACATTTCCACACAAGCCAAATTCCATAACTGCTGCAATTTGTTGTGCAACCATCTATACAACCGAGCTGTGACGTTGTCTACACGCGTTAAAATTTAGCGTGCAATTTTTTTTTACCTTTCAGTTTGCACTTAATTTTCATAAAGTCAGAATCAAAATGAACTCATTCCATTTCTCGTCATGCGATCGCTGCAACAGCTGATATGAAAATTCACAAAATCAGCAGACGAGCCCACATAGTACGTTGCGACTATTTTACTTAAGCTGAACGTTAAAGGAAATATTGTGTTTTCATACAACAACAGCTGGGACCAATTTTTGAAAAATTCTTCAACTCATGTCTCCGAAACTAAAATCAATGGAGAAAAAAGAAATCCGATTTCATAAAATTGTTCAATTTTCATTTGATATTTAAAAAAAAAGTTATGTGCTTATACATATTTATGAACACGCTGAGGGTATTAAAAGTGCACTGTGCGCCGCATAAATACTCCCTTTTCATTTCTATACGCCCTCTTTTTTAAACGCTTTTTGAGAATTTATTTACCACCGCATATAATGTATACACATTAGGGTGTTTATTTCCAAACTTTTGGAGATGGATTTTATTTATTTTTTCCTATATATTTTAGCTGGAGGAATAAAAATAGTTTCCCCAACATTTCAGCTTCCTAGCTCAAACCTGAAAACGGCGCGGACAGAGCTTATGTCAAATTCCGTTGAAATTTAACGAAAAAACCGACTTACTAAAACGTAGAAAAAGTCTGCCTTAGGTGCCAAGATATAGCGTTTTGGGTTTTTTAGTGGAATGGGGGTCGCCACTGTTGCAAAACCACGCCCATATTTTTCGTGTGACTAAAAATGCGGAAAAAAAATACACCCGAAGGAGGTATTTTTATTTATTTTTTTTAAATTGGCGGTCCTGTGTGCCTATATAATTGAATCGGGTTTGAAGAAAACTCTCCCAAAATTCCAGCTTCCTAGATCAAGCCCGCGAACCGCGTATTTACTTTGTTTTTTAGTACAATTCGTATGAAAAACGAAAAAGCAAAACAACGAAAAATAAAAAAATTTACTAAAACGCGAAAAAAATTCTGTTTTTCGTTGTTTTGCATTTCGTTTTTCATACGAATTGTACTAAAAAACAAGGTAAGTGCGCGGTTTGCGGGTTTGATCTAGGAAGCTGAAATTTTGGGAGAATTTTCTTCAAACTCATTCTGTTATATAGGCATATAAGACCACAAATGTTTTAAAAATAAAAATACCTCCTTCGGGTGTATTTTTTCCGCATTTTTAGTCACACGAAAAATGTGGGCGTGGTTTGACAACAGTGGGTGGCATCCTCCAAGCAATTAATAAACCTAAAACGCTATATCTTGGCACCAAAGGCAGACTTTTTCTTCGTTTTAGTAGGTCGGATTTTTCGTTATATTTCAACGAAATTGGACGGGACCCAGTCCATCCACACCGTTTACACGTTTGAGCTAGGAAGCTCAAATAATGAGACAATAATTTTTATTCCTCAAGCTATAAAAGGAAAAAATAAATAAAATCCATCTCCAAAAATTTCAAAATAAACACCCTAATACACATGTAGTTACATATAAAATTTATGTGTTTTTTTAATAATTTATTGTATTTCGAGCAGAATTTTAAAATTGAAATATTACATTTAAAGCACGTGCCAATATCAAATACACTTTTACTTACTGGCTAATAAATTTCCCATAGTACCACTCGGCAGAAATAGTCCGGCTTCCTTTCCAAAGAGCTCTGCTGACTTCTGCTCCAGTTCATTCACGGTTGGGTCTTCACCGTAAACGTCGTCACCGACTGTTGCCTCAGACATGGCTTTTCTCATTTCAGGTGTGGGCAAGCTCACGGTATCCGAACGCATGTCAATGGTGTAGTGGGACATATTTGGTTTTGTGGTTTCGGTGTGGCTCAATTACAGGTGCAATACGAATTGGCTGCGGGGGAAAAGTATGATAAAAGCAAAAAAAAAAAAAGAAAAATAAAAGATCGAAATAAAAACCAAAAACAATACAACGCGCAGTTAATTAAGGGAGTAGGCAACGTTGTCAGAATTTTATCGCGTGCAGTATGTTTTTGTAGCAGAGCAGCATCAAATATCAATTATGCCGCATGCGTTATGAATATAAATGAATGGAAAATATGAAGTATGTATTTTTATTTATGGAAATTTGAGTTAGTTGTATATGGTTGAATTGAAATTATTAAGGAAGACCTTTTTGAGAAGACAAGCATTATATGGTGCATTTTATTTTATCCGATTGAAGCTAGCAACGAATAAAACGAGATTAGGTAACCCAACATAATGCTGCTACTACACATTTACTTGAAGGCATTACAAAGTATATTACTAAGCAACCATTTAAAAAAAAACTGAAATAATAAATGGTTTTTTTTTCCAAATTTTCAAATAATTTAATGAATTTAAGAAGTCAACTTCTTCAGCAATGGTAAGATTCAAAGTCAGGTGATTGTATTTTTTAGCCATACTCGTACTTTCATTTATTATTGTTTTTTCCTCAAAGGTAGGGCTTAGTTGACGGGATCTAGAATATGTACAGCAATAAATGATACATCGTATTAAAGTAATCATCGAGCAAAGTGCTCGAAAACTATCAACTTCGGAGATGGATTAACCAAAAGCTGAGGTGTAGAGTGGGAAGATTTTCTATTCTTTTTTTTTTTTTTTAATTTTATCAAGCATTGTACTGATCAACTGCCGAAAACCTTGTCATAGCGAGGAGAAAAAATCTACATACTACTTTTTCACTCTCTAATTGATATTGTTTCCCAATTAAACGTTGTTGTTATTAAAATATCAAAAAATAAGTATGTGTGTGCAAAATGTAAGTAAGTGATTCCTTTCAAAGAAGCTTGATATTTGATGAGAAAGAGCAAAGGAAAAACAACTCCGTGTTATGTTCTTGTAGTCTGGAAACTTTTATTTTGTATTGCATATTTTGCAAAAGGTTCGCCATTTTTATTTTATTTTTATCACTTTAATAAAACATTTTCGTCTCATTCTATTGCAGTTTAGTTTTTTAAAAATTTCACTTCTATCATGGAATCAGTTTGAAAGCATCAAAATAAATTTGGACAAATACATAATTTTTTTTTTTTAAATTGATTTCGAAAACATTAAAAAAATCGATAAAACTATTTAATAGTAGCAGATTTTTATTCGTCAAATAGCTATCTATGTGCGAAAAAACGACCAAGCTTATAAGAGTGTTACTCGTTGTTTATTCGAGCACTCGTTTATTATTTTTTCTACTCTATTTCAAATTGCTTCTTTTTGCCATTTGACATTTTAAACAATTGCTTTTCCGCGAAATAGATAAAAACACATGGATTTCATGCCCAAAAAATACACATACGGCAATATTTCACCGATTTAAAGTTTATAATATGTACTGTAACCTTAAGCATAATTAGTTATTTTGAGTGAAAAGCGGTTTTCAGATTTGAACGAGTAATGTTGACTTAAAACTTTCGATTAAAACCGTTTTTTTTTTTTTTTTCAAAAATGGATTGATAGTAATTTGAAAGCTGTGAGATTTGTGCCATTTCTTGTTAGACGGAAACTTTTCGGGAACGAAATAGATGTGTTTTTAAATAGTCTACAACATTGGTCTACTTATATTCTTCTACTTCCTTTCCGAGTTATTGATCGAACTTTTTTTTGTTGGCCTCTCACAACCAAGCCCACCTTATTTCGATTATCAGCTCTACTTTAAATACAAATACCTATCAATAAAAAAAAAATAAGCGGGAGGAAATGACTTTAAAAAATGCAACGCTACATCTCGGGCTATAAGACATTTATTCATTAAAAGCTGATTTTGAAAATGCATAATCGAAGCGGATGAAAATCTTATTCAGCATAAATCATTTCTGGTTGGTCTTCTTCGGTGGTGACATTTCTGAACTGTCTGTTAGTAAACGTACAATTAAACTTGAGCATTACTGGAGTGTAAATTTGTGTGAATGTTATTGTCTGGCATTTGAAAAAACCCTAAAAAATATTCGTCCCAATTTATTATATAGCTTTGCGTTTAGCAATGCTCAGTTATTTCTACAAAAGAAATAAAATATATCTATAAATATACATACATAAATGATCTCCGAATGTTAAAAAAAAGTAGCTCATAAAAATTTTTAACTTTAAATATTTTCATTTCGAAAATCCTCTTTCAATACCGAAAAAGATTAGTAAAATTTAGTGTTTTTTGAGTAAACAACAAATTTGATATGTTTCTCTTTATCAATCAAATAAATCTCTTTTAGAGGAACCTGTTGCTGTGCTTCGTTTGCTTATCTTTACCTGACAAGCGTAAACTTGGTGACCAAGTGGATTAAAAAAGTTATTCAATTCAATTTAGTGCAACCACTTGATACTAATTGTCTAATTGAAAATGAATGTGTCCGAATTAATAAATGTTTGATTAGCACTTTAATTAATATTTATTAGATAATTTCAAGATAGCTGGTCATCTCTCAGTAACAATCTGTAGCCTAGCACTACAAAATTATTTATATGGTGACATCCGAAATTATGTAATAAACGTAAATCACAAAATAACGTAAACAAATAAACTTTATAGTTCAATGACTTATCAATTGCGAAGATGAATTGCCGTTTTAACTGGTAAACATTTGCATGTAAGATTTATTTTGATAAGAAACACTAAAATTATTAAACAGCTCATCTTAAGCTACAACCGCACTAACCTGAAGATTCCAATCAACTGGTTTTGCTGACTGATCATTCATGAGTATAACCAATATAAATTGGCATAGATATAAAAGAGCAAACAAATCATATTGAAGATTTTCCATAATAATAAATGATAACGCTTTCTTGCTCTTTCTACGTGCTATATGTCGATTAGGGTGGATCAAAAAATCAAAAGCTTAAAGCTTTTTATTTAGTGATGGCACAAGCACGGCCACCGTTATTGTGGAGTACAGGATACATAATATAATTGAATAGTTTTAAAAATGATCCAAACCAGATTTTGAGCCATCAGGTATTTTTAATATTAAAGATTTCATTACAAACTTACAGTCACTTGAAAAGAAATTATTACTTTCAGTATTTTAATTATTTATTGTTTGAATAGTATGCCTAATTTTCTTTAGAATGGCCAAATGTTTAAAGCGAGTACTGGAAAAACTCTACGATTTATATTAAGCATTAAAAACTTTATAAGAATGATCAATTTTATTGAGCTCGTTAAAAAGTTAAGGTATTGGGTTCATGGACAAAAATTGCATATTATCCAAACCGAACAAACGATTTGAGTTTTCGGACTCATCAACCCTGAAAACATTAGAATCAGTTGTCATTTCCAATGTAGTAATACATTAGAGCCTCTGTAAGTCGAAGTTGAAAAGAGACGCCAGAAAATTCGTGTTTTAGAGTTTTCGTCTTATGAAGGACTTCGACTGAAGTGAATTTTGTCAGGAAATTTTCGGTTTGTAGAGGTTAAGATTTATTCCAACTAATTTTGAGTTAGAGAGGTAAAATAATTCCTAGTTATAGAGGCATTAAACATTAGTGTGTATTGCAGTAGGACCAAACTAAGTATTTCTGATAATTTGACAGCAATAAAGTAACTTCGCTAAAGCTCATATGAAATAATGTGTTAAAGTCAGTCATAGAATTCGTTAATTGTTTAAGTAGGCTTTTACATTGATTTCTAAGAAACAATGATGTACATTGAATTTACTTGTAGGGACTCACTAGTTTTGTCGACTTATAGTAGGGTCAGATTTCGAGCAATGGAGGTTTAAGGGCTTGAAGGGAAGGGAACACAACATTTTTTCGAGTATTGAAGGTTTTCAACTTATCGAGGTTCGACCTATAGAGGTTCCACTGTTCCACTATTTTTTGTAGTTTGGTTGTGTACTACGAGTAGAAGCATAAGATTTTCCAAAAAAAAAAACATTTTTATTTTAAGATAACATTAAAGTTCCCTAATAAATGTTGGTCGAAATTTTTTCTAATTTAAAGTTTTGTAAACGAAAGTTAAAGAAACGATAAAATTTAAAAAAATATGGAAAAATTGAAAGTCGGTTAATCGAAAAAAATTGAAAGGTGAATAAAAGTTGAACGGTATCTCTCTTACAAAATTTACTTAGAATCTACTATTTTCATTTCCTAAGTACCCCTAAAAAAGTTTCACTTGATAAAAGTTGTATGGTTTATTTTGAGCTTCCCTAATTTGCTGCTATGTTTGTTCTACGCACTTAATTTATGAATATTTATTTCATTTATTGTGATCAAAATTTAGAAAATGAGCGTGAAAGAGAGAAGGAATTTTACGTTTGTAAAATGGTGTTTTTTTTCATACTCTGTAGTCCAGTGGCGTTATAAGAAAAATTCTTTTTTCCTTTACTAAATATTGTACTTTTTTGCTTTCAAATTAATCAGTTAAAAAAGGTTTTATGAAAAAATTAAATAAAAAATTAACTTGGACCACAGCTACAATGAATTTGTTTTGTACATTTGGATTGTAGCAGCCGCTGTTTTAAGATTATTATAAGTTAAAATATTAATAGTAAAAAAGTTAGAAACTAACTATCCTTACGCGAATCCGATTCCATCAGCTGCTGTTTCATTTGCAAAGAAAGGATCACATGCGCACTATGAGATGTGAGAGTGGATGTTTTGCGACAGAAAATAGTATGCAGAATTGTTGCTGATTCCTTATACCAAAGGTGGACACGTAGTGTCCCTATCCGCCCTCATTGCCCGAACAGTTATTTGACGCAGAAGCATGCGAAAAAAAAGGCACAGCGTTGGCTTGAGTTCAAATGAAAAAAAAAAACAACACACAAAGGCATTGTGTCTTGACCAGAGCTGGGCGATAAGGATTACATGTGTAATTGATTGCGTCTAGGATTACGATTATTTCAATCGCAATTTCAAAATTTTTAAAATTAGGATTACTGTAATCGTTCAAGGAAGACTTTAAGATTACGATTGCTGCAATCGTAATTTTAAAAAGTCACAATTCCGATTACAGAAATATTAAATTGACATTTTCTTAATTAAGATTTTGTAAGTAATAATTAAAAAAGTAATTGTATGTACTATGCTATATACTTACCAAAAAATCAAACAAAGTTCTCCTTATACAAAAAAAAAAATCCTTATACAAAAAGTAGAGTTGAAATGTGGCAATTGACTTAATGGCCGTTTCAAATACGCTTACGCAGATCTCTTGTATGTACTTGTTATTAAAACTTGTTATTTCAAAACAAATACAAATTTTTTTTTATTTTTCTTTTTGACTTTTGGAAGATAAGTAAAAAATGCAGGGACATGAACCGGGTGAAAAATTTGGTCGGTTCGGTTCATCGGTTCGAACCGTTTTTGCAGTTTTGGATTGGTTATTCAAAACGGTTTTTGTTTTCTTTGAACCATGGTTTCGGTTCGGTTCAACGGTTCGTGGATAAAAGAAAACTACTCAAATTTGTGTTATTTTTATTCAGTAACAATCCAAAAGAATATAGAAATATATATGTAGATATAATTTATGTCATACGCTATAAGTACGTAGTAAAAAATTAGTATTTGATAAAAAATTTGATTAAAAATAATCAGTTGAGATTGATGAGAAAAATATCTTCTAACAAGTCCTCTTCAATATTTCCCCGCAGGTCTCCGAGAATAAATTTTAGGGTGGAAAATATCCTCTCTACCGAAACCTGGGTTGCTGAAACATCACAAATAGTTTGAGCTAATTCAGATAATTCCTTGGCAGGGTAGTTATTGCAAAAGTTTAAAACATTAACATTATTTGAAAGTCACTTTATATTAAACGATTTGATTTTTTCTATTAATGATTTATTTTTGAACACTGTCTCATGCTTCCCTATTTCTTTCAAAAGTTCATTAATTTCCATATTTAACAAAAAAAAAAATAAAACCAGTGGGGAAAATTTGTCCATTGAAAGTTGGTCAGAATGAACCCTCGAACCAGTATAAAAAGTGGTTCGGTTTTCGATTCGGATCAATCACTTGTCGAAAACTTCGGTTTGGTTAATGGTTCAGTTAATTATTAAAAAAAAGCGATTTTCCGGTTCAAAACCGGTTCATGTCCCTGAAAAAATTTCGCAAATTGGGCAGAGTTTAAGATTCGACTTTAATATAAGTTTCACTTAGTCCTAAGTAAATGATTGGAAAATGCTCATTGGTCTGGTTGTCCAACTCTGAAAAGTTTTGACACGTACTACTTGTATGAAATATGCATAATTATAGTAGCGAACATAAAAAATGCAACTGCAATCACTGAGTCAGAAAATATGCGATATCTTAAGAAAAAATTGTGATACAGCTTTATAATTTTATATCTACATGCAAACGGTCCCTCACGGTATTGATGTAAATTTTTTTTGAATTATCTGCACCCAGTATTCGTAGTGCACAAAATAGCCAGAAAACCTCAAAAATTAAGCGAGCACAAAAAAAATGCAACGCTACAAAATTCAATTTATTTCAATAGTTTCAGTATTCTAACAGGAGAATATTTTTATCTTAAGTTAATCTTTAGAGGCATAACTACTATTGGCGATGTCTGCACGTAATCTGGAGGGCAAGTATCCAATAAGTATAAAAAAGTCTCCATGGAAGTTCTTTACATTGGAGTTAGCCCAAGAGCCGGCTGTAGAAAAGTCGACTGTATAAGATTACACCATGGGACCTATGCCACATGGTAGAGCTCGATGAGCCTAAATACAATTTCTAGGGTTGCCTTGCTAAAGCCTGTTCCGATGCCCAAAAAAAAACCGACTTTTGGCCAACTTTTTTCTTAAAAAAAAAGTGTATAAGATTACAGCATGAAATTGGTGTCAAATGATAGAGCTCGATGAGCCTAAATAGAATACATAGGTTGTATAGGTTCATTCCCTGGCTACTTTGATGCTGATTAAAACCTGTTATTTTTTTTAAATGTTCCAGTAGGCTGCAATCATGCCCGTTGTGATTTCAAAAAATTCTAGTGGTCATAAATTTCATAAAAAAATTAAAAAAAAATATTTTTAAAATACTGTTTTGTGTCAAAATATATGTGTGAAGTCTCAAAACGATATCTTGTTTTTTATAAAAATTATACGCATTTTAAAACACTTGAGAAAAAATTTTTTGAAGGTGTCATGTCCCATTAATGGTTTTTTCAGAGAAAGCGGTTTAAAAATTAAAAAACTTTTTAAAGCTTCATTTCAACCATTCCGTGGAAATGATTTTTTTTTGTAATCTATCAAAAAAAAAAAAAATGCACTCGATTTAACAAATATAATCTTTATTAATCATTTTTTTTTTTTCAATTTAGTTAAGTCAAATATTTGAAAGATTTCAATTGCATTTGTTATTGCATAAGTTTCCGTTTGATTAAATAACATATTTACAGATCAATTTTATAGCTAAATAGTTTATTGTTTTCCTCTGAATGTCAATATTTGTTTATTAAACAAATTTCAATTTCAGTTTTAAGTCTTCATTTTATACAGATAAGTTTCATTGTCTTGTGAATTTTTTTGCTTTAATTTTTTTTTATAGATTTATACATACGGAATAAAGGTACTTTTCAAAAGTTCATTTTATACATATAAATAATTTGCAATTTTTGCTAAGTTAACATTTTCATGTTTTGTTTTCTAATAAAATTTAAATAAAATAACAGTCACTTAAGAGATTTACACAATTAATTGCAATAATTTAACTTAAAATTATGAAATAATTTTTTTTTAAATAATTGATATTTAGTTAACATTTACAATTGATATTTTTTATATTTTTGCTTCCCTTTAATCAATAAATAAATTTAAGATTGATATTAAGATCAAAAACAGAGATATGCAATGTTAAGATTGTACAATAACTCTTTTTATTAGGAATATACAAATAATTATCATAGAATAATGTTATGGTCAAAAATGAAAAAAGTATGATGACAGCTAATAGCATATGTCCTAAGACTTTTTTAGAATTGTATTTTGAAGATCTTTGGTATATTTTTCAGAATATATGTAATATTTTGAAAATATTTTTAATAATCATAAACACTAGGTCTGAATATAGCGCAGTCGATTTTCAATCACAAAACTAAGCATCTGGGGCCGGTTGTATCTTAGTTATTACATGACGAACGTTGGATTTCAAATACTGACTTATTTGCATAAGCCATAGACTTCATATATTTCCACAAAAATTAATCCTGAGGTGCGTAAGCCTTTACAATTTACAAACATTGGAAGGGTGTAAGCCTTAACTGAAATGAAATTGTAAATGAGATATGCCTTATGCATGATCCCTCACAACTAAGCGAATACAAAGTTTTGAAAATTCGAACTAGACATGGATATTGAGAACTTAGTGCTCAAGCTCAAGGAAGTTAGTAAGAATTTATGATATAGTTTGAGTCAGCAAAAATGAATAATATTTCAGTTGTAAAGAAAAACGATATAGAGAAGAAAGTTTTTAAGAAACTCATTGAAGATGCAAAGATTTTAAAAACAAAAAAAGAGAGATGATAGGTGTAAAACCGAAAGATACTAAGGAGTAGAGAAAAATTTTCTAAGAGACTCAAAGTTGAACCAATAATAAATATGTTCAGTATATTCCATACCTCGTTGTTAATTATTCGTGTCGACTAAAGAGGTAACAGTTTCACAGACGATGGATAAAAGTTTCAGTTTCAGCAAAAATTCTATCATTGATCTTGGCAATAAAGCACGAAGTGTATGGAGTACACAGTACTTGAAAGATATACGTTTTTGTGTGGCCGAATAAAACGTCATTAGGGCCTAGTGTGGAAATCTAGTAAAATTGGTTAAAACAGTTTTGAACCAACAAAAATCAAAAAGAAGCGGATATCACGAAATATTCGCATAGCTGTGATCTTTCGTAGAACTAAGCGAAGAGAACAGTAAAGACGGCGCATAAATAAATCAAACTATGTAGGCCTGTCAGTAAAACTGAAACTAAAAACGAAGTTTATTTTATTTGAATAAACTGACGGGAAACATAACGGACACGTTACTGATCGATCAGCATGACTAATATGGAGATACGTATAATTGAAAATATGCGCAACCGTCAAACATAAATAAATATATCTTTAGAAAACTAGTCGATCGACATACATCAAAAGCTTAGCCACTTCCATATTACAATAATGTTATCCAAAACGTTTACGCTGGCCTCGATTGATAAAATTTAAATAAAATAATGCTTCTTAAAATACAAATATAGAAAGTTTTAAAAGCAATTGTAACATTTGTACAATAGATTATAGTTCAATTCCATATTTCACTTCCAAAGCTTAGTTCCTTAGCTCAATGGCTGAAAGATAGTAATCTATTGAGCTTATAGCTCATAATTAAGAAAATTGAAAAATTATCAAACAATTTCTAAAATTTTCATAAATTTTTAATCCCTACAACTAAGTCAATTCAAAAATACTTAAAATAGTGCGTCTTCTTATTCACAAACTATTCATTTTTTTTTTAATAATTTGCACAAATTTTTTGGCACTAATTTCAATAAAACAACTCAATTTTTGTTTCATTTCTTAAAAAAAAGGTTTCATTTACACAAGAGCACAAATATTAGCTGCCGTGATTTAAAAAAAAGGATCCAATTGTCTATGTAGTTATTATCACTTAAGTCTTAAGCTAAACTCAAATTGTTGCAACAACTATAATGGTACAACCTTACAAATAAACATGCACAAATTTTTGGTATCATCTATTAAATAATTTTTTCGACATCTTCGTTTTCACTAATTTTTGTCTATAGTTCGACGCCTGCACTTCAGTACCCATAGACAGTGACATGTATACGAATTTACTTTTAAAGGAGCCTTAGGCCCTTTAAATCGTTATTTTGTTGTCACTATCACTGTACCAGACAGATAAAAGGCGTGTTTTTAAGTCAAGAAAAGCTTTTAAGGCTTATTGCAACACTTTTAAGAAGATTTCCTTCTTTCAAAGCTTAAGCTAGTTAATGTAGCTTTTCAATGAAGCTACTTTGCTCTTAAGCTATTTATTTTTTTAAATTTACAACAATTATGTAATAGTTTAGTGAATTTTTTTTAAACTAAATAACTGCTATTTAAATTTTACTTTCATTCTTATTTATAAAATAAATAAAAAGCCTAAAGTTCTCACTTCTAACGCTATGACGAAACATCATCATCCATTGTTTCAAATTCCTCTGGTGGATTCTTCTTGATGCAGTCACGCAATCCTTGTAGTATGATACCGACTCGTCGGTCAAGCGCTTCATAGTGTGGTTCCCAAAGTACTGGGCTAACAGGATCACGTTTTAAGGACTCTCGCATCAGTTGGGAGAGTGGCTTAACGCCATTGTGGAATCTGTAAGAAAGTTACAAAGTAGAGTTTTATATTAAAGTAATTGTTCGAATAAAATATATGAACAGCTTCTATTTCTACAAACTATGAAAAAAATTTTAGACAAAGAAAGACTAGAAATAAAAGCCAGGGCCTGATTTACCCACAGGCTTGGGGCGCAAGGTCCGAGGGGGCGCTGAGAATGTACGTTGATTTTCACTTTGTTTCCGCATTTTTATTCAGTCTTAAATAGTTATACATTCTTGACTTTTTTTAATGCTTTTACATAAATTTTAAATAAATAATACTCCAGCGGTACCTACCTACTTTTAATATTAAAACGATATTTTTTAACATTCGATTTAATTTTCGATTTTCTTAATCTAGAGCCGCAGACAACCAACTTTGAACAAAAAATTACTCGTGTAATCCTTTGGGAAGAGATAGCGCCTATTCACTGTTTTTAACATTATGTGTTTTACTTGTTTATGCTTTGCATTGTGAAGGGCGTCCGGGAGTTTTTCAAAAATAAAAAGAATTTTTTTAAAATTTTTTTTTGAAGCTGCATTTTATCTTAGACCAAAATTTTTTTTACATTATTAAAGTATAACTATTCAAGAATTATCTCTGAAATTTTGGTCTAAGACAAAATGCTGCTTCAAAAAAAAATTTTAAAAAAATGTCTTTTTATTTTTCGAAAAACTCCCGGACGCCCTTAATATAATGACGATGGAAAACACTGGAAATGACGATAATGTTGTGTTTTTGGAACTCTGTGCTGGTCAAGTTTCAAGTTGTTGGTGCACAGCTTCGAGCAAATTATGTTGATTTATCAAACGTCGTTACTCTATATGAGTTATTATATACACATCTTAATACGTTGCGTGACGAAAAGAGTTTGAAAAGTTTGAATCCGAAGCAATCGATAGGTGTGAACTCACTGAGTACAAAAAAAATTTAAGAAGAAAAAAGATACCCAAATTTCATTTTGATGAAGTAAAAGCGGGACATACCGAATTTGATGGAAGACGATCTTTCATTGTAGAAATATATTACGCTGCTATTGATTGCCTCAAAGTTCAGTTGAAAGGCCGACAAATAATTTATACCGAAGTGGATACAAAATTTAGTTTCTTATGGAAATTAACTGAAATAAATGACAATAGCATTATAAGAACCAAGACTAAAGAGTTGCAACAACAACTATATGACTTGGATACGTTTCTACAAAAATTAACCCCAAAGAGTATGCTACAATTATACTGTGGAACAAATTTAGGTTAGCACAAGTTAGGTCGATTCTGAGAGTGAGGGGTCGCGGCGTTTCTTTATGTTAGTTCGAATTTTTTTTTAATCGACCTTCGAACTTTGCAGTCAAATGCCGATTTTCAGCATATTGCTTATATGGTTTTTTGGCTATAACTCGTCGACTAATTGCTATTTTTTCAATCTGTAAAAGCCAAATTATTGCTAGAGACCTGTGCAACACTTAAAATTTTTTAAAAAATGTATTTAGAAAATTTTTGTGGTGCTTAGGGTGGTCCTCATACAAAAATATGTTTAAAATCGCATTTTCTTAAGGATCGCTTCATCGATTCACATGGAATTAACACTACGTGGTCTTTATACTCAGAGACTATCATTAAGATCTATAAATTTTATTTAGGGTAATCCTCATACAAAAATATTTTTAAGATCGCATTTTCTTAAGGATCGTTTCAATTAGAAACGAATTTACACCACGTAGTCTTTATACTCAGAGACCATTATTAAGTTCTATAAATTTTATTTAGGGTGGTCCTCATACATATATATTTTTCAAATCGCATTTGCTTGAATACCTCTTTGTCGATTCACATAGAATGGACACCACGTTGGACTTATATCTGGAGGCGCTTATTAAAATATGTTTTTTATGTATAGAGTGTTTATTTAGCGTGGTCTTCATACAAAAATATTTTTAAAATCGCATTTTCTTAAGGATCGCTTCGTCGATTCACATGTAATTAACACCACGTGATCCTTATACCCTAGCCATTATTAAGCTGTATCAATTTTATTTGGGGTGAATATTTAGGTTGGTTCCCATACAATTTTTTTTTAAATCCCATTTTCGTTACGTGGAATGGTTACAGTTTGAGAATTCTGCCATGAATTCCGACCCGACAGTCGTTGTTCTGTCATCTATTACAAAAATTTGTTATATATATAACAGATAGAATATTGTTTAGAACCCTTTAGCTCAGTGGAAATAAAATCACTTAAATTATTGTGGAAAAAGAAATCATGTCAAAAAATCCGTTTTTTTTTTGTATACCTTCATTTTAATTTTTTTGACCTCAATTATTAAAAATAAATTATTTATTGTCCCTGGTTTTTTATTAAAACTTAATTAAAATAAGCCTTTTGCATTCTACTGTACACGATAGCTGTGTATTTTGTGTATGGAGAAAACTGAGGCTCCTTACTGTGAAAGTCGGGGAATGTAATGAAGGAATTTTTCCTTTTTTTAAACTATTTTTTTTGATTTTCCTTATGTATGCATAAAAACGTATTGATAGAAAGTTTCCAGCTATTTTTTAAGCATATATGTATGTATATAAGGAAAAATCCAAGGCATCTGCACGAGTAGAGCCTTAGTGTTTCTTGTGTAACAGATCAAATCCTACATTCAGCTTAATACAATTTAATTTGAAATGGTCAATGCCACTCCATTAAAAAAAAATAAATGAAAAAATTCAATATAAAAATAAAATTTGATTTTTGGTCCAAAATTTTTAAAGTATTTTTTAGCAAATGATTACAATATTATGCTTCAGTAATTAGTCATTCTAACTAACAATGCATGTATTACTTAAAAAAATAATATAAAAACAATATTTAATTTTAGTTTTTGGACCAAGAATTAAATTTTTTTTTCCACATATATTTTTTTGAGGGTAATTCATGTAGATATAAATAAACTGTATTAAGCTGAATGTAGTGAAAACAGCATAGGATTTGAGCAGATATACACGAAACACCAAAGTTATACTTGCGCAGAGACCATGAATTGTTTCCTTATATGGGGTAAAAAACACACGAAAACACCACCTGAAAAAATTTTTGGCTCCGATTTGGCTGAAATTTGGCATTATTGTAGTATCAATGTTCAGCAATAAAAGCGCGTTTAGGATTTTGCCCTAATATTTTTTGTTGATCAGATACGCGGGTATGAATTTCACGATTTTCGTACTTTTCCAGAATAAGTGTTTTTTTCGAAAATTCATAGCTTACAGCAAACTTTATTAATTTATAATTGGTACACATACAATTTTAGGTTTTTACTTGTACTTTTCAAAAAAATACTGATTTTGAAAAAACAAAATTTTTCACAAAAACTTTGCGAATTGAAAAATATTTTTGCATATTTTAAAAAAAAAAATATTTTATTTTTTTTTTTTTGTGTTTTTAAAAAAACTTTGATGCCTGCGCTTAATGCCATACAAATTTTAGTGGGAAAAAAATTATTTATATTTTTAAAATAAATTAAAGTTAAAATTAAATTTTTGAATTTTTTTTTTGAAAAATCCATTTCTGAATATTTTTTTGTTTTTATATTTTTAAGGCTTTTACTTGTACTTTTTAAAAAAAATACTGATTTTGAAAACAAAAACCGCCCTTATCTAATTAGGCAATTCGATAGTAGAGCACATAAAATGAATTATCGTAAAGTTCTTTAAAATATTTTTTATTTACCAGTTTTATAAAGACACATACTATCTTAGTACACTGTACTTTAGGCCAACTTCTTGCAATATCTGATGCTAGCTTTAAATTCGATATATGTACATAGCCAATAACTCTTTGATAAACTATTTTGATTACTTACTCCAATAGCCTCTTTAGCGTCGTGGCACGTAGCATGCAACATTGAAGCACCGGCGCCAATGCCGTGAGTTCATCATGAAATGGTTTTCCGAAACCACGTCCATGATCCAAGTGCAGGGTGAAGGTATCATTACCGTAAATTCTAAAAGGTAAAAGAAAAAATAAATAAAATTAATGACTTCAAAGCTTCAAACCCAAACAAAACTTGTAGTCTAAATATTTTAATTAATGGTTGCATGTTGTCTGGTTAATAAGGTATCACCAGACTGACCCCTTTCTCAATTTTGTACTAATGGTTGTATTATTAACAAATTAGTAGCACAGTTTCAGTTTAATTAAAAATCTTACCCTGTCAATACAAAATTCCGTGAACCAAATGAGCAGTGCAGCAGCACTTTTTTAAGGCATTCAGAAAAAGTACAAATAAATAACAACAAGAAAAACAAAAACAGAAAAAGTACCCTTTATGTAGAAAAAAAAAATCAAAAAAAAAGCAAATGATTTGCTTTAGCAACAGAGACGGAGAAAAACTGTTCATCGATTTTCACTTAATTTCGGTTACAACGACGGACTTTGTGCTGATTTTTCCATTCAAAATTTACATACAAAGTGTTTTTTCATTTACCATTATATTTACCATTATCCTCTACAGCATTTTTAGGATTATTCCAAGGATGCTTTGTGTGATTTTTCTTCATTTTTTTTTTTTTTTCATTTCATTTGTTTATTCGCAGTGCGCGTCATTTGAGTCCTAATGATTTTTGATGAATAGAATCGACAGAAGAAGACAGGCCAGCAGCCAGCAAATGCTTTAATTGAAAATGCTTGTTTCTCTATACTTAAGCTGTACCGAAAGCTTTTACGGTCGGCAATTTAAAAGATTAGGACGAGAATAGAGATTATCGTAATGATTGGAATGCAATAAATTTAAGTTAATGGTAGCGCCGCTCAAGTACTTTGAAAATTTTACTTTTGAATTTTATTTCAATTGATGTTTGGCATTTTGCTTATTGTTTTAAAGTTTATAACAGAGTTTTTGAGTTTTCTATGTCTGTTAAATTTTTTCTTAATCAGTTATTGATTAAATAAAAAACTATTTTTAATGAAGCGTTTTAAATGATAACTTTTCGTTTTTACATAGGATGATCAAAATTTCCACGAGCATTAAACGAATATCCTGTAATGGCGCAAATTTTAGCACGTATTATCTATCAGTTAGCTATTATCTTTATTTTGAAGTTCCAATAGTCCTAGTCATCCAAAACTAACAGCTGACAATTTGATTTCGAAGTGCTTCGTTGGAGTTCCTGAGTTTGTTTTGTTTGTTGCCCATAATGAAGTATCAATGATGATTGATAACCAACGACGCCACTAGGGCTCAGTAATACTTAATGAATATACTTAAGTAGGCTTTTCATCTTGTTAAGAATGGTAAAACATGTCTTCTCACGAGTTTTTTCCTACCATACTAGGGCTTTGAAGGTAAGTATTATTGCTGTGTAACGAACTTGTTCGAGCTTTCACCCTACGCATCGGCTTTATCGGGTTCACTCTGCGGCGTACCGTAGTTTAAATTTCATTTCTTTGCACGACTTGAACGCAGGAAGAAAAGAAAAGCAATACAACGAGATGTGAACGAAGACATCGAACTAAACAATCGAAGTTAAGTAGAGTTAAACGATCTTGGTTTGGTGCTAAAATTTTGTGAAAAGCTCGTGAATTTCGAACTCAGTGGAGTTCGGCTCGTTGCACAACCTTAGTAAGTTTTGCTCAAACAATAGCGGCATACATTCAGTGAATGGTGGGCTGGACTGACTTTTAAACATAATCAATTCGGTTAAATTATGGTGAACCTTAAAATGATTTAACAAAAATCGATTACACGATGTCAATTGTTGCAGGCCTATTACTCATATTTTGAACAAAACTATTTGCAAAAGTAATTTACTTATGAATTGTTAAAGAGTCCAAGAATCAGTGTAGAGAATATTCAATATACAGAAAAAAGTTGAAATGACAACATTCTAAGCATATTAAATGAGTTCTTACGGTTTTCCAATATTCATCAGTTTTGAGAAGGCATTCTTTTGCAAATTTCACCATATTGATTGTGTTAATTGGGCTCATAAATGCCTTTTTTCTTGCAACTCTACCATGAAAATCGTTCCTATGTAATACACTACATTAAGTGTTCAAGCATATATCCTTTCCAAGACTACTATCCAGAGATAATTGATTTTTTTGCAGTTTTGAGCGTTCTAATCTTCTATTAAACTTTTTTCCTTGCCCATATTTGGACTTGCAAGTCAATCTAAAGTCTTGACGGTACCTTTTTATGATTTCGTGGGCAGTCGAATGACTTTTTCCGACTAAGGGGGCGTTCAAGTATTACGTAACGCAATTTTTGAAGATTTTAGAACCCCCTCTCCCCCCCATGTAACGCACCGTAACATTTTCCTTTACCCCCCCCCCCCCCCCCTTCTTAAGCGTTACGTAACACCCAAGTGACCATATTTACCTAAAACTCACAATTATGTTGCGAAAAGTACCGGAAATACATGCGATGTTTATTTTCTTTATTATACCCTACACCGAGGGTATATTCATTTTGTCATTTCGTTTGTAACATATAGAAAGAGGCGTGGGGGTTATTGTAAAGTACATATATTCTTGATCAGCGTTTTGCAGGCATCTTGCTATTACAAATGGATGAAATCGGTTTATGGACACGCCAACCGCCCATACTCTATGTATATTTGCACAATCCCATTTTGAAAAAAATGCAACGATTTTGATGAAACTTGGTGATGTGGTGTACATGTGAACTAAATTAGGATTAAGCTAGGTTTCAAATTTCGAAAGATTCCCGTGGCACAGCCCTTAATTTTAACCTTTATTCCACCATATCTCGTAAACCCTGCAAGATATTGTGATGAAATTTCTTTGTCCTTTATTTTTTCGACTTTTTGATCGAATTGGAGTTTTTTCAACCTCTCTTAACATTTTTTAACATTTTGCATATATTTACGACTTTTTCAACATTTTTCAACCTCTGTTAACCTTTTAAGCACTTCACACTTTTTTCGAATTATGCAACCTCTTCAACGTCTTTATAACATTTATTGAAATATATGTTCTTTCAGTGCAGTGTAGGGTATGTGAGTTTTGGCCTGGCTGAAGATAACACCTTAACTTGTTTATATTGTTATTTGATAAAAAATTACACATAATGTTATAAACATTTGCTTAAATTTAAAATATGTTAAAATGGCGAAAAATTTGACGAAAATATTTTACTAAAATGATAAAAGTTGATGGGATCTAGAACAGCTACAGCAATAATGATAAAAATAGGAAATCTTTCCACGCTTATATCTCAGGTTTTGGTTAAACAATCTCGAAGATGATAGTTTAAGGACATTCTGCTCGTTCAGTGCTTTAATGTGATGTATCATTTATTGCTGTAGCTTATCTAGATCCCGTCAACTTTTATCATTTTAATAAAATGTTTTGGCTGTAGCTATTTAATAAACATACACATTAAGAAAGAGTTTCATTATACACACCTAATTTCAAATAACCACCCGCTAAAGTAGTTTCACTTCAAAAACAATGTTATGTAACGCGTTGTTCGAACCCCCCCCCCTCCCCCGTAACGCATCGTAACTTTTTGCAAGACCCCCCTCCCCCCTAATTGCGTTACGTAATATTTGAACGCCCCCTAATTCACCAATTTCGTGGTCTAACACTAAATGTAACTAATAGGTGCAAAGTAACGCAACGTAAAACAAAATACTCTTAATAATCCTTTACAGAAAAATATATCGACAATTTTTTCACTACTAGGTATGTTGTCCGATTATTCATTGAGTAAGTAAAACTGAGTTATTCATTCTTTATAATTTTTAAAAAATTCATGGTTAGATTTTTTAAATTTGTTTGTTGCTGTATGAATGGAGGATTAAGGATGAATTGAATGACATTCCAATTTCTTTGAAGTTCCAATTAGTTCGTAATTTTTCATACAATTTTTAAAAAAAGAAAGCTTTGTCCGATTATTCGTTGGATCCACTGTATATTCACAAGATTATAAACAATAGCTATCGCCTTAAAATTGCTGCTGATAAATCATACAAAGTAGAGAAGCACTCTGCTATCATCAACATTTGTTTCCACTTTTTTTTCTTCTTTTCAGTTCAAAACTTTCTAAATTAACATTTATCGATTGAATAGAGGACAAATTGGAGCACTACTTTAATGAGTGTCCTCGTAATCACCTACAATATCCAATCTACCGACTGGCACCGAACAAACTTACACTATTTTGATGGGTACAATATTCGTACAAATACACTTAACAACCCACGTGATTTTTCAGACACGATCCCACTAACCCTCTCCCACTATTCTTTGAGTTTTTCTCCACATTGCACTTTTGCACACACTCTTCGATTTATGCGATTGGATTATTTGCACTTTGGTGTAGTGTGATGCAACAGAAGCGTTCAGCAGCTGCATTTCAAGCGCTTCATATGCAAACAATCGCATTAGGATGCCTTTCAATTGATTCCCATAGGATGGTAACACGCTAACGAAAACTTTTGACTACGTACGTTGGTTTGTGCTGCTTAACAAGTGTTCAACATCAAAATATCGTATGAGTGTAAAGAAATTGCCTGCGTTTACCCAATAGGAATAAATATAAAGATAAAATCTTATCAGTAGCATTTGATTTTATGCGTCTTATACTTTTCTCAGATTCACTGACTGCATGAAACTCAAAGATATTAAAAAAAAAATCAAAAAAAAAAAGTTAATTTAAAAGATTGAGGTCGATTAAACATAATGCCCTGATTTTCTTACATTAACCTTTTTTATTCTCTCCACAGACGACTTATTCCATTTTTAAGACATATTTTATAGTACAAGTAAGCCAGAGACACGATATGCTCCTAGTCCTAGCAGAGATCAATTCATTTGAAAAACTTTTATACAAAGAACTTTAAATAAATTTAATTTACATTGGCATATAACGATTCATGAAACATAATCATTGGCTCGATTGACAAGCTTAACCCTCTAATGCGCCATGATGTCTATTTGAATCACACTAAATTTCGTCCTCCAGGACTATATTCTGAATTCGATGATATGTAACGGCTCATCACATAAGCTTTACGATATTGTGTGAATATTTCTTTCAACCGCTGAGGTCCTGAGGGTGATCCAATAAGAGCTTCCTACTTTGTTTTCTAAATAAAATGCATACAAATCAATGTATTGATGCAAATCCTTATTTAGAATGATAATTCGGTTCCTAAAACTCAATGTTTAAAAATTATTTTGCTCAAATGTTGCCCACGACTAGTTCCATTCTGTAGGTCCAACAATCGACAACTCTTACGAGCATATCGGCCGGCATTCCTTAAATAACTCAAGTAATGTTGGTTTCCGTAGCGTCAATAGTTTCGGGTTTGACGACATAAGCAAGTGACTTAACATATCTCCAAAGAAAGCAATCCAATGGCATCAAATCACATGATCTTGGTGCCCAATAAACAGGACCATTTCTTGAGATGATGTTTTCATCGAACGTTTCTCTCAATAAAGCGATTGTTTCTCCAGTTGTATTGCATGTTGCGCCATCCTATTGAAACCAGAGGTTGGCTAAGCCAATATCCTGAATTTTTGGCAACAAAAGTTCATTGATCATTGCTCTGTAGCGAGCACCATTGACCGTAACAAGGGCTCCATCCGCATTTTTGATGAAATACGGTCCGATGATGCCTCCTGCCCATAAACCACACCAAACAGTATCGGAATACATTGGAAGCTTCTGGTTATTCATCGGTTCAAATATGGCAATTTTGCTTGTTAACGCAGACGATCAACCTGAAATGAGCATAGTTGCTAAACATAATATTTCGATAAAATAATGGATCAATTTGAAGTTGTTGTAAGGCCAATAAACCGATATTAAAACGTACACCAATATCAGTCAGCTTCAATTCTTGTACGAGCTGTATTTTATAGGCCTTCAGACCAAGATCACGCCTCAAGATACGCCACAATTATCTTATAAGAGATGCCCAAAGCCTGAGATTGGCGACGAATCGATTTTTCACGGTTTTCATGAACACTCTCTGCTACTGCAGAAATATTCTCAAAATTACGAGCTGTGCACTCTCGTTGATTGATGTAATAGTGTAATAGGTTCAAAATTTAGTGATGGTGTTACGAATAGTCTGCTCAATTGGTCGCTCATAACGACCAAAATTATGTTGAAGAACTCTATAGCATTCTCTGACTGATGACTGATTTTGATAGTAAGTTTCCACAATTAATAAACATTGTTCACATTTAAAATTACTTCATATAAGTTTGATAGTTACAGCGAAAATCGATCTTCGTTTTAATATAATACTCTATTATTATCATAAAGTGGAGCACAATGTTTTTATCTGGAAAGTAGCACATTATGAATAATAAAGTATTTGATGCAAATTTGCAGTAATGCGCCGAAAAGTAAAAAAAAAATCTAATTTTAGTGTGTGTAAAGGAACATTAAAGTTTTAGAATGTTTATTCAAATCTTACAAGCTATTCAAGGCATAACAAGTATGTCTTCTACCACACTACACTCTTAAGTCAAACTGTTGTTACATCACCAATGCTATATCTTCCACATAAAGGGTCTATCAGTTTTAAATGTATTATGAAACATAATAGAATAACATCCAGTCACATAAAAGAAACATTATATAATTTATGAAAACTGTTCCCCAAATTAAGATTTACATTTCCTACTGCACTTCCTAAATATTCGAATGCAAATGTTGATTGCATTGCACAAAAATTGAAATTGCTGCTATCAGCCACTGTTGGGAACAACAAATTAGCCGGAAGATCAAGTAGGGAAGGGGGAGTTTTATTTTAAGAGCACAACGACTTCCAACATAAACGCAAAAGTTAACGTTACTGCTGATCACGTTCACGCAACAGACAGACAGACCGACAATACAGCGATATGCAAAATTACATAATCTACTACACACATACATACATATATGTATACAAACAAGGAAGGATGCCACTAAGTCGTTCAGTATAAAAGTCGAGAGCAAAGATAATGTGTGTTTGCAGTATGTATGTATGTATGTATGGGTAAATAGTTAGTGACTCTGGTAGCAGAGAGTAGTCACCAGGTGGCGCTGCATATTTCCCATTACCTTAATATGCCATTTAGCTGGGACGCTTACTGACTGCCGCCTGTTAAGTGTCTGCATAAACTTTGGCTAAAAGCGTTTATTAAAGTATAATTCCACATTGTCTATGAGACAGCAGTGCAGGAAGGAGAAGATGCATTGCCAAATGGCACTCACCACATTCTTAGTGACAATTACGTTTATGAAATGTTCAAGTTGAATGTGGGAATTTCGGAGCTGCAGTTTTTGAGTGAGATCCAGCTTTCATTTTAAATTTGAGCTGTAGCTTTTATTTGCAAAAATTATATAAAAATAAACTTATTAAAAAATAAGTCTCATGACCCTTATTATTTTATATATGAAATCTTTTACCTTTTACTTTTCAGTTCAGTAAAATCAAAAACTTTGTCAAATTTTATAGTTAATTACTCGCACTACTTAATTTTATTCCAATTACGTGACACAATAACGATAAACTTCAATTAAGTAACTTCAAAATCACGATAGACGGTGTTTTTTCCATTTAATTGAACAATCGCATGAAATACCAACACCAAAAACGTTGCAACGAAAACTTTTCATGATTCTCAAGTATGGAAGCAAACGACGACTGCCAACAGTTGGAAAATGAAGCAAACAATTGGAAAACTTTAAAACAAGAAGAAGGATAGCGGAATCAAACCAACAAGACGCCAACAAGTCACTCGAAAAGAAAGTGATTTGAAATAAATTAAAGTAACGCAACGCAACGCACCACATCGCGCAGCTCATTAAAAGTTCATTAAAAATTTTGTGACACTTGAACGCACAGAATACCAAAACTTAGTGCGTGTCGGATGTGAAAACTCGAATGTAGTAAGTGTTCATTTAATTTTAAATTTCCGTTTTTCATAAGCCTGCACTTTGGCGATTTCCAAATAATGAAACACTAAAAGAAAAACTGTTTCAATAGAAAAAAATTCATAATCAAAATATTTTTATTATAAACGTTTTTAATTCAAAATTTCTAAAATAAAAGTTAAATGTTCTGTTAAAACTCTTTAATTAAAAAATAGAAGTTAAAAGTCTTAAGGGACTTCTAGCTAAAAATTTAAAAAAAAATATATATTTTTATGAGCCAATAATAAAGATTTTTTTTTAATTAATTGCTGAATTTTGTTTATAAAAATCGCAAGCGTTTTTCAACTATGTATGGCTTAATGCAAGCTCATTCCTGTAAGTGAAATTTTTCAATCTAAAAATGTCAAAATTATTAATTTTTTATTTCGGTTTGTCGACAAGTTTTGTCTTTGGAAGAAGAAAAATATTTACAAGAAAGAACAAACATTTTAAATTAAATTAACCAATGGAACCATTGTCGCAATTTTTTTTTATAACGTCGAAAACAAAAATATTTTTACTAATAAAACAATATAAAGTTAGATAAGGCATTGCCAAATATAAAATACTCTACCCCACGCTAGCATTTGTGCACTAACAGAAGTGCAAAAATGACTTTAAGACATAAACATTTTAGACCCATTTGAGTACATTACCTAAGAGGGATCTGAGACAAAGATGACATTTGGTTTTGTGGAAATGTACTGAACGGAGTGTTGAAATGTACTTTTTAGATGCCGAGTGTACTTTTTTGACCATGAACATGAAAAAGTTACTTAAAATTACAAAAACTAACTAAAATTTTATCTTTTTACCAAAAAAAAAAGGAGAAGGTCACCAAAGTTTTCTCCAGGCATTATTCCCGATAAATTTACTAAAACGATGGTGTTTTTTTTTTGAAACTGTCCATATATACTGAAAATGAGCCAAATGTACTAAAAACATGCCAAATGTACATAATATACTGAAATGATTTTCCGCAACGCAAATGTACAGAAAATGCCATCTGAGGCTGCTTCCAGTGAAGAAAAAAAAAATATTAAATTGAGCCAGGAGTTTGAGACATTTTGGGGGTTATATCTCCCTAATTTTTTTTATTTTTCCATTTTTTTTATTGACTTAAATCATGCCAAAACAATTTTAGAATCAAAATCTACAGCGCACAAGTACCGATTTAAACTCAAAATTTTCTAAATTTAATTTTTTCCAAGAAACTTTGACGAGATGATAGCATTATGAAACTTCAAACGCGTTTTTCTCGAAATCATGTTTTCAAAATCGGCGGGCAGTAAACTCAAAAAGTTTACATCCAATTGACTTGAAATTTTAACAGTAGCTTCATTGTTTGATTATCTGTTGAAGTACACATGATTTTAGCTATTAATTAACAAGAAAAAAAGTTATAAGCAATTTAAGTCGATTTTTGCGTCGAAAACACAATTTTTTGTTTGTTATTTCATTTTTCATTTCGCGAAAAAAAATTCCAAAAATATAATCATGTGTACTTCAACAGCAAAACTCATGTAGATAGTGAAAAAAATTTTTTTTTTGTTATAGGTGGAGTTGGACGAGATTTCTACTGCCTGCCGTGGAAGACCTTTTTGAAAAAGCGGTTCACGGTAATCACTGCACAGCCGCCATTTTGTAAACAAAATAACAATAAAAATTGTTTTTTCTTCTTCAAGAGTTGCTTAATCCAATGTTATGTTATTGGCATACCTTTAATCTCAAAAGTCCTTTTAAAAAAATAATTGAAACAGCCTTGTTTTTTTATAGCATAAGGGAGATATAACCCCTTAAGCCGAAGTTCGAGATTTGATGCCAATTTTTTCTATTGTTTTTCGAATTTTGAAAGTTTTTTAAGATTGACTTATCTATATCATTAGTTTACACAAAAGAAAAATGGTTTCTCACATGCTTTTTTCTATGTATTTTGGGTCGTAAATTCCAAAAATGCCAACCATTTTTGTTCTTAAAAATTGGAATTTACACAAAATACTTAGAATAAAGTATGTGAGAAACCAGATCTTTTTTTTTGTGAGAAATTGAGAAACGGGCTTACTTTCCAGCAGGTTCAGTGCTTCATTTTTTTGGGGATACATGAATTGCAAATAATTATTTTCAGAGACCTTTTAGAGTGAACGTTAATGTTTTCATTTGTAGATAAGAGCCCATACATCGATGAGAAATTTTTCTGCAACTTTTTATATAAATTTTTGGGGAAGTCGTATGAACAAATTGAAACCGTTTGCACTTAAAACTTAAAAAAGAAAGTATTAAAATCGTGTTGTACGATAGGGCTCAGATCTTTAGTCTTCATTCATGCAATTAAATCACATTGAAAATTAAAAAGAAATAATAAAGTATATGTACAGTGAGGTCACAATGGCAGTCAGAGACTTACAAAAGCTAAGTTTGGTCAAAATAATAACAAAAAGTAATATTTATATTAGTTAATAACTTAAGACCATTTATCAGTAAACAATGAAATTTTTTTGGATTAGTTTGAAAAACTTCGAAAAAAATGTACCTTAAAAAAAATTAATTTTGCAAAAACTATCTATTTACAAAATATTTCTCTCAATGTTGGGGAAAAACAAATTTTTTAACAGTTTTCACTAATTGGCAAGAAAAGGAAAGTAACAAGAAATGTATATTTTTTTTTTGGTCTCGTACCAAATAGCATAAGTCAAGTAATTAGGCTATAAACGAAAGTTTGATGAAAAGGATGTTAGGTAGGAATTTAACTGGGAACTGCAAACAACAAATAGACAGAGAGACACGCACTTAAAGAAAAAGGAAAAAATCTACACGTTGTTAAGAATTCCAAACATATTTTTAATTATTAAATTTATGTTAATGAGGGTCAACACAACGACCTTTTTTTTAATTTCATTTCTTTTTTTTTGCGAACAACTTGCTCGTAGGCCGACATCTCATGTTAAAATCTCTGTGTTTTCTGTGAAATAATATTTTTTTTGCTTACATTTGTGAAAGAATATTAAAATTTTGCTACAGGAAAAAACAATAAGTGATACTTTTCCGTCTTTTATGTCAGTATTAGAAAAAAAGCTTTAACAGCAAACTCACTTAAATGTTTCATAATGATGACGATCCATATTGCCTGTTAGAAAATCAAAAACTGACATATCCATGAGATCTAAGAGTCGGCGTCCTTCATCGTAAGGCGGGATATCACGTACCTAAAAGAAAATTTATATTTTTTTTTTATTTATTTTTTATTAATAATTCAAATGTAAATAATGACATTACAAAGGCACTTTTTATTAAAAATGATTTTACATCCTTTTGCAAATCAATTGCAGTAATTGAAATAACTGTGCTTGCAATGCATACATTTTCATAAAAAAGTTTTCCATTTCATTTCATATCCTTGAGAGTGCAAGTCTTGCTACACAGCATAATCCTTGTTTGTCTGCTGTCATGGTTACTGCAACAATGAGAAAACAGATTTTCATTGCAAAACTTTTTGTTGTGATTTGCCTTTTACTTGGAAATCATTGCACAATTGCAGCTTCAAAAGAATACTAAGTGCACGTATTTAGTATTCAACTTCTTCCAGATAAAATGTTCATATTCTATTGCAAATTTTATCAATTGTTCTATTCAATTCAAGTTTACCTTGTACTTTCACTTTGTTAAAATGTGTAAGATGTTACCAGTAAATAGCTTTCTTACCATTGTACAATAACTAGCATCGGTTTCCCATTGCGCTTTCCTGCGCTTATGATACGAACGTCTCCAAGGATGTCGCCAAACCTGTAAATGAAATGCGTTTAGATGTTAATTTTTGTATATTATTTGTACGTAATTTGTTTTGATTCTCACAAATCAATATATAAATAGGCGAGGGCACAACTGTCACATCCCTTTTTAACTGCCATAGCACATAATACCATGGATTTTTTTTTTCGTTTGTGAAGAGCGGCAGTGACAAGTTTAATACTTATTTAAATAGCAGCAGTCGCCACGCCTATGACCGGAAAATATGTTTCGATGGCTAAGCTAATTGACCGATTTTGATTAATTTGTTATGTAAATAGATTAAACCCTAAGGAAGAGTATTAAAATTCCTTGTTCTATTAGTAGGCGTGGAAAAAAAGCTGTCGCGGCTTAGCCGCTATATCGATTTTGATAAAATGTGGTAGGAAGATAGATTGAATCGTGAGGAAAGATATTTTTTTTAGTGGGCGGTGCTACGCTCCTATCAATAAAATACATTTGCACTGTCAAATTAATGTACCGATCCTGCTGCAGTTTGGCCCTGAGGATTTTTTTTTATTTGGGTCTGCCACGCCCTTCGTATGATTCCATAGCTAAACTAATGGAACCATTTTAATGGAATTTAGTACAGAGATAGACAAATGTACCGATTTTAATGAAATTTGGTTTGCAGATAAATTGAATCCATAGGAAGAGACAGGGCAACATGCTACAATGATATTTATTTTTGAAAGCGGTAGGATTATTTTATCTAAATTATTGAAAAGTAATACCCCAACCCTTAATACGTTCTCTACAAATAACAGCAAAATTACTCAGCACTTTCCTCCAGCTCCGTACATTAATTCCTTTCACAGAAGTCATTGTAGAGAGCACCAGTGAAGACAGCTACAAGACATTTCATCTCCGGCTGTTCTAAAACTATTAGATTTTTTAAACGCTTATAATCTAGCACGGGCTAGATTTTATGCATGCTCTCGTACCCAGTAAAGAGTAAGTTTGATTGCACTAGCTATTTCACTTAAAAGTTGTCGGTATCTAGCCATATTAAGAGAATTGTTTAAAGTAGAGCTAAGCGATTTCATAGCTGATACCATTTTTTACCATTAGTAAAGCCCAAATTGGGCTTATATGATATTCTTTTGAAATATGTATAATGAGAAACTCAACAGCACATTTATTTTTTTTAACATAATCTCAAAGATGTCATCATTTTCCTAGTTCCCCGAAAAACAAAAATAAAAAAAACTCATGGAAAACTCAATGGAAACTCATAGCCATTGGTGCACACTTAAATATTTGTATATGTTACCGGCTAAACTAGTTTTTAGTCCAAACTAGTTAGATTAAGCCTAAAGATGTGCGATGACATTTTAATGCAAAAGCACTGTGGTTGGTTGCGACTACGACAGTAGCAAAGTAAGTCTATTCATGTCAGTCTATAACATATGCGACACTGACTTCACTACTCACAGTGCTTTCACATTAAAATTAAATTGCATATTTTTAGGCCTTCAAATTAACTAGTTTGGCCTAGTATAAACTAGTTTGTCCAAAAACTAGTTTGGCCGGTGACATATATAAGAATCTTTTCATTCTGAACACAGTAAGAGTAATTTAACAGTTCCGTTCAAAGTTTTTTAAAGTGAATAAAATGAAAGAGAAAATTTTTATTTGAATATTTAAAAACCTTTCAAAATTCTTTTTTCTGCCATACTAAGCACATTCTTATGCATGTCATATGCTGTCAACCATCCCAAGTAAATATTTACGCATTTTTTTCTTTTTTTTTTTTTTGTGATATACCTGTAACCCATAGAAAAAATTTTAATTGAAATTCTAAATGCAAAGGATTTAATTACATTTGTAGAAATTTGAAAAAACAAGATTTATCAAGAGTAAAAAAAAATCCAAACAAACAGATTTATCTGCATAATTGCAAAGCAACCTTTAACTGCTACAAGCTACAGAAGTTCACCTTACAAAAGCTCCCAAAAGTAATTTTTCACAACAGTTTTCAATGAGAAAAATTTACTGCTTTGAAGTGCTGTGGAAAACTAAACAAAAAATGTTACCAGCATATTTTTATTTGTAAAAAAAAAGAAATATCCTTTTCTTCTTTATAGACTCACATAGTAGCCGAGACGTATTCTCAAAGGATACTTAATAAATTTATGCGCAGCAACAACAACAACGATAGCGAAACGAGAAATGAGTTTATTTTCAAAATGCAAATTACGCAAAATTAAAATGTTAAATCAGCGCACCATTCGGCGCCAACACGAGGGAAAAATTGTTGAACCTTTTTTTTTGCTACAGGTTTTTCAGATTACTTTCTTTTATTTCCAAAAGAATAGGTAATCGTAACAAGCAAAACTCAGTTTATAACCTGAATGTTTTAATTCAATTAGAGTATTCTTAGCTATTAAACGCCTCTTGAGGCCAGCAGTGTTGTTTCTGCCCTCTTCCATTTTGGACGCATACAAATAGCTAAGAGAAGAAACTTTCTTTTTCAACAAATAGGTTAAGAGAGTGGGTAATATAACATAGTAGGTTACAGTAGAGTGAGCAGGCAATATGTAATACTGTAATTTTGTCTATGCAACACCTTTTGCTTAGGGTTACATTCGAAAAATCAAGGAAAATAGCAAATGTTTCCAAAAATATCTATTTGAAGGATCTCATTATTCACTTTCTCCATTTGTTATTTTGGAAAATCGCATTTTTCGAGTTCTTCATCATTTTTCAAAAAGCTTATTTTATAAAAAAAAGAATTCTGAAAATTTTCTGTTTGACTAATATGTTTTACTGATTGCATAAACACAATGTGATAAATAAATAATATATATATTACATTATTAAGTTCCTCACGAATTTGCTTTAAGAATTTATTTGAGCTTCTTCACAGTATTACACAATTATCAAAATAAGTTATACAAGTTTATATGTGGCATTCCACGCCAAATCAGACACCAATTTGCTTTTGCATAACTGATTTGTTTGGAAACTTTTTTCTTTATGTACTGGTTAAGAGGATTCTTCATAATTTATTTAAACTGTTTTAGGCAGCTTTTTAAGAGATGTAAATTTTTGAAAAGTTAAGGTTCTTAATTTTTTTTTTAAATGCTCATAACTCTGCAAATTTAATTCTGTTTTTGTTTTAAAATTTTCTATTTGAAACGTATTTTTCATTAAAATTATCGAATATTTGTTTTTTAAACGATACTTCCATGAGATTTTCAAGTTTCAAAAATATAGCGTAATTTTTAACGATGTTTGTACTGAGCGATTTTCTTGAAAACGTTTTCAAGAAAACTTTTATTCACTTACCGAATTTTAGGTCTAGTTAGATAATGTGCAAACGACGGGATCTACGTTTTGTGAATTGTAAATATCCATGTTTATAGGAAATTTATGACTCTGTTATCAAAATGACGCACATGGGTATTTTTCAACACAAATATCTACATTGAAAATTTGAAAAAAATATTTTTAAAATGAGAAAATGGGCATCTCAATTGATTTCGATTTTCCCATGATGTTTAATAGAATTTTTGATTGAAAAAAATTTATCTATTTCAAACATTTCCATTGATTGAATCTGAACTGCTCTAGCTACTTAAGAGTTGTGAGATAAAATTTGTTGTAGATTTTCTTACCTTTAATTTGATGTAATTTTTGCCCAGATCGGGTAATATTAGGTTGAAATTTGTATTAAATTGTTAGACTACCTCCAGGAAAATTGGAAAAAACAAAAATTTATGTCTCGCAAAGCTACCCGATTTTTTTCATTTTCTAAACAAGTACTATTTGCGGAGTTATGAGCGTTGTTATCATTAGTTTTCAAAACGTTATGATCTCTCAAGATCTAAAAAATAAAAAACTTATTTTGGTTTGTGGGGCCTCTTATGACTTCATTTCCTTTGCAAAAAATGTATTTGTTGAAAATACCCTTTTAAATGAGCTACATATTTGAGCATAAAAGATAAATTTTTAAAGAGTGGAATCAAATTTAATTTCCTTTCAATGTGTCACCAATTGCATGATAAGTGATCCAAAGAGTTTCCTGCAATGCCACTAATTTTCATCAAATTCTTTGTATGTATATGTTCTTTTAGGTATTGAAAGAAAAATCCTGAAACATTTTCTGAAAAATTCAAAAAACTTCGTAGATAATCAATTCTAAAAAAACCAAATTTTTTATAGAATATTTTTTTTCTCTGTGTACTTTGTTTACAAGTGATTTAAAATAGAAACGTTCCGTAACCTCGAAAAGAACCCAATCTATTATTATTAATAAATAAGACTAAAATTTTGAAAATCGAACACATATTTTTGAAGTTTTTAATTTTCCAAAAACTATTTCTGGATTTTTCTTTTAACACCTAAGACAACACATACAACACAGGTTATTGCATTCCTGCTTCAAAAAAAAAAAAAAAAATAAGATTAGGTGACAAGCATATAACTTAAAAATTTATTTTTTTCATTAGGGGACACCATCTCGCTGGAAGTTAAGACCCTGTTTCCCTATATGATTATATATTTTTTATATTTTGTTTTAGTTATTTGAAAAGCTTTAAAGCGCAAACTTCAACTTTTAAATATGAATATGAAAATTTCCTTACAAATATTATGCATTCCTTTAATATCTACATAAGATAAGTTTTCAAGTATTAAAAACTTTTATTATCCAATGGGTTGTAAAATAATATAATAAAGGAACAAATCAGGAAAGAAAAATGCAACCGGAAGACACAGTAGAGCTAACAAAGTTAAACTAAAAAATGAACTAAGGAAGTGGCAAACAAAAGACAGTAAAGAAATTATGCAACGATGTAGCAAAGGTAACACTAGAAAAAAATGCGCTTTAAAATGTCCCTAGTGATTTATAGCGCGCAACAATAAAAGCCAATGCTGTGCGCACATAATGCCACAACGATGCTATGAAGTCCAGCCTAGCTCTTTACTCCATACCCGTACTTAGATAAAAAAAACTGTTCGTGTGTGTATGCTTATTTCCGCAGCAAAGCAGCATCCTTTGGTAGATCCGCGTTTTACCTGCTGCATTTTCCGCGCCTTTATTTAATTTCTTTATATCTTGCGGTTTTCTATTTTTAAGTTGTTGATTTTTGTTAAACTTTCGACGCGTTCTCTCTTGTTGCTTCCGGTCATTATTTTATCCATTATTATGTTGCTCCTTGTTTTTTTTCTTTCGTTTTTTTTTTGTAACAACAGCCTATGCTGCTCCGTGCGTACAAAATCCTATCACTTGCAACAACCACAGCATGCGGGCAGGCAGCCACATCCTTTAAAAATTATTATTTTTTTTAACTTAACTGCTGCTGCGTTTTGTGCTTCTTGTTGCTTTGCTTATTTCATTAAATTTGTTTGCAACGTCATCCGCATGTCGTTAAGTGGCCACTGCAGAGGCCTTTAACATTTCCTGAGAGGATTAAAGTTTTTTTTTAAACTTTTTTTTATAATTTCTCTTCATGATAATAAAAACCTTAGTAGCATTTTTCAAAAAATTTATCGGAAATTTGCTTATTTGAAATAGGTATTTAATAAGGCATGCCGAACCTAAGTCCACAGTAGATGAAATTATGGGGACCAGAAATATAGCTGACATTGTGCTAAATACTGAAAATAATTGAAATTATGTGATTTTTAAACTTTTTTGACTCTTATGGTCTCACATATCAAATAATAAGATTGGTCTCTTTGCAAGGATATACTCCTATATATTGCATACTTGCTGGCCTGGCAGACGTTGTTCTACTCTTACCGCTAGTTGACCCGCTGAGTTCAATTTACTTATAGTTCTTGTATAAGAAAGTCTGAACAGAAGAGGTCGTTGGTGCGATTGTAGGATTGATTAAACGCAAAAAAATTAAGGATATTTGAATGAAGAAATATTAACTGCTTTATATTGTAAAGTGAACATTTGCAATAACAATTCAAACTGAAATTCCGTACATTGAATTTTGAAAATGTAATCCTGAATTTAAATACTGGGCGGTATGAAGCACCTTCAACAAACCATAAGAAATATTTGTGCTAAATCTTATCCATCTGCGTCAAATAGTTGATGACATAAAACAAAAATTTTCCTTAATATGGGAGGCATGGCACCGCTCATTGAAACTCAAACCCCAAGGCTCATTCAATTGCTTCCTTCTTACTTTTTATGTTTTTTTTTTATTGAGGTCAACAGGTTATGAAAATATTTATTTCTTACTCTTGATGTTTTATTTCATTTAAGGGACTGCAAAGTTGAAAGTTTTATGTGCAAGTTATTCAGAAATTTATTCGTTAGATTTATGTAATTTTTAAATTGTTTTCTCAATAATCATAACGTGTTCTAATACGTTCAGTAAACTTCTGAACATATGCAATTTCAAATAATAAAATCAATAAGTACCAAACGAAATTAACATTTCTATGAATAAAATGAAATTAAAGTAATTTCTCATCCCTCAACATGCACGTTTTTGACTGATTTTTGTTATAGTCAGAGAGCAAGAAGCCTTAAACACCAAACATCAGGTAGACATGTATTCCAGCATAGCAGGAACATAATCTCAAGAGCGTTCATAAAAAACAACAAAAAACATTTTGATGAACATCTTAAATATTTATGAGCTTGAAATATATTAGGATTCGAAAACATTATATATGAAATACTTAAGGTAGATGCGGTAGTCATTGAATATTTTTGACAAGATTAATATTAATGTTGATGAACTCAAAAATTCCCACAAATTTATTTTCCAAAACGGTATACAAAATATTAAAGCAAGCGAACAGAAAAAACTCCGAGAAACTTATGGATAGAAATTGTTGAAAGCATTAAAAACATTAATCTTAAATACTCAACTCTGTAGCAATGAAGAATAACATCATAGTTGAATAAAACACATAACGACAGAAAGAGAAAGATGCACGAACATGACAAAGGCGATAACATAAACAATCTATGCCACAACATGCTATAGCATATTTAAAACGCAACCTCATAGACCGTTTCGACAAAAAAATGACCCAACCTAACTTGACTCAAGTCGCTGTCTAACAAATGTTACCACCCCAACAAAAAAACCACTTACCTTACGTCCTGACAACTCATATTGTGGCAAAAATGCTGCAAAGGATCCCTCCAGCATATCGGGATTACCACAGATTGCGTGCGACGTATCGCAGTAGTAGCTGCATTTGCCATGAAAGCACAAGTTGGACGATGGAGAGACAAAGAATGTCTTTAATAGATTATCGTCGGCAACAGTGTAAATTTCGGTGGTGATGTTTAATAAACGTCCTGTTATGGGCATGGCACGACGAAAACCCAAAAGTCTGCAATGAAAAACAATGAGAGTAGATAAATACACGAAATATATATGTACGGTACTAGTATTTATATGTGTATGTACGTAAGTATGTCATATTCATCATGTCCCAGCTAACATTTAGAGGAATTTTACATCTTCCATCGCCCAGGCGATGAATTTAAAACTCTCCTAGAAGAGTTAATTTTTTTAAAAACTACTGACTTTTTATGGTCATTACCACTTCAAATAAAAGCTATAATTTGAAATGTAATCAACTTGTTTTAATCCTTCAGTGGTAGTGGAAACTCCCACTACCACTAAATATGTTTGTATATAGTGGTTCTCCTGCTGAATTTGACATCAAAATGCTTACAAAGAAAATTAACAATACTAGAGGAGTTGTAAATTCATCGCTTGGAATATGGAAAACACAACCAATATTCAAAATCGGTCATTCCATCTATAATTTGCCTATTTTTACCCTGACGTGTTTTAAATTGGCTGAAAATTTTTTGAGTGATTAAGCCATTATCTAATAGATAGAAAAAAATTATATCAAATTTTTTCGACCAATAGTTTTGATAAAAAAATTAATTTCTTAACTCTGTTCAGAGCCGCTCGTAAATAACACAAAAAATTCATTGATGAATATAAACCAGTGAAGGGCACTTAGTGGCTTTATTTGCTTACATTGCTCTAACCGTTATTCGACGCACAAGCAAGCGAAAAAATATTCGCAGAATTTCAACGCTATCGAGGCACAAAATTCGCAGAATTTCAACGCTATCGAAGCACAGCGTTGACTTGAGTTCAAATGAAAACAAAAACAACACACAAAGGCATAAGCGACGGCGCCGCATTGTGTTTCAACGAATGTAGCAATTGTTTTTGTTTGTAGTGCAATTTGGTTTTTTTTGTGCTAATAGCAATTTTGGAAATGAAAGTAAAAAAAACTTTAAAATTTCGTTTGTTGTTGCTTGATGTTGTTGTTTTGCTCTTTTGTTAGAGTTTTGTGCCCACCGCTGATATAAACAAACAAACACAATTTCAAAATTTTGAAAATATTATAAAAATTGCAAAAAAAAAATCCAAAAACAAACAAAAGTATCAATAAAATATCCAAATTTTATTTTTAGTTTCATAAATCTTTACTAAAATGCTAGTCAAATCAAATAGGGTGCAAAAACATAAATGAAAGTTAAAGGGATGGTACTCCTATATTTTCTGAACATTTTGAGTCTAAAAAAGCTGAAATCGATCTTGGAATTTTTGAGAAAGCGATGTTTTCCTGAAAGGTAATTTTTTTGTCTTTCAGCATATTCATATATAACGCTTAGGCGTTAATTTTTGCAGACTTGCAGTTTTTTTGTAATCTACTAGTACACAGCTACCTAAAAGTAATTATCTATTAGATAATGGCTTAATCGCTCAAACAATTTTCAGCCAATTTAAAACACGTCAGGGTAAAAATAGGCAAATTATAGATGGAACTACCCAAATGTCAGCTGGGTTGTGGCAAGTATACAAGAGAAATAGAGCTGACGCTGAGTTTTCGTATTGTGGGCGGGAATAACAAGAAAATTACTTTTTTGTTGAAATGTCAAGAGACCTAATGAGAGAGAGAGATTGCAGCAAACAACAGCACTGCGACAGACAAAAATAGAATTATTAACGAGTTGAGTAGAATATGAAAAATTACATGAGAGCGTTGAGTGTTGGACGATTATGTCCTTACTCCATCATGTTATTTTTCTAATTTTGATGCGAATTCTCAATTAAAGCTTAACATTTTTAAGTTTTACCAAACTTTACTTTATATTAAAAATTTTACGATAAAATTTTTATAATTGGCGTTAAGTACCACAGCTCAAAGTTCAATTGAAATGGAAAAAACGCCTTAATTGACTTGTTAAGAAAAAAGGCGCTAATATAATATACCGACGGAAAGTACATTTTCTCTTCTTTATAAAAACTAATTTAAATAATATACATGGAAAATTTTAATGAAAAATGGTAATTATCACTTTTACCGTAAAATTTGAAAAAAAAAATTCCGGACTTTTTTGTGAATTTTTTTTTTTTATTACAATATTTGATAAGTATAAGATTAAAGTGCGAGTGGGGTGCTTGAATTCAGAAGGCAAGTCCCTTAAAGGGAGAGGATAGATAGTATTTTTTCCCTTTTCATCCCTTTGTGATAAAAGATTCAAAATCAAAAGCTTTTCGAAAACATAAGAGACATACCATTTTTGAAATCAACATTGCCAAATTAATGGAAATTGATATCCACTTTGAAGAAAAGGCTTAAACTACATTTCACCATTGTATGGGATCAATCAATGTTTTTGGAACATAAGAAATCAAAAAAAAAATATTTCGATGATTGTTTCAAATATGACAGACAATTCAAACAAGATTGATTAAAAATATTAAATAACATTAAAATCTCACAGTATTATGAAGGTTCTTAATCTTTTGATATTTTTAAATTTTTAACTTTTTTTAACATTTAGTGCAGCGGTGGGCACAAAAATCTAACAAAAGAGCAAAACAACAACATCAAGCAACAACAAACGAAATTTTAAAGTTTTATAACTTTCATTTCCAAAATTGCCATTAGCACAAAAAAACCAAATCACACTACAAACAAAAACAATTGCTACATTCGTCAAGACACAATGCGGCGCCGTCATTTATGCCTTTGTGTTTTGTTTTTGTTTTCATTTGAATTCAAGTCAACGCTGTGCCTCGATAGCGTTGAAATTCTGCAAATTTTGTGCCTCGATAGCGTTGAATTCTGCGAATTTTTGTTTTGCTTGCTTGTGCGTCGAATAACGGTTAGAGCAATGTGAGCAAATAGAGCCACTAAGTGCCCTTCACTGATTTAGTGCATTCTAAACACTTTCGAAACTCTTAACATTTTACTTTAATTATCTTAAACTAAGATACAACCCCACTTTTCACATATAAAATATCATAATATTGGAATTGCAAAGAATGCCGGAAAACATCTTGTCCTATGGGAAAATGTTATAACTTGTGTTGTCAAACCTGTGCCGTGTAATTTTTGGCAGTGCAACGAAAAGTTTTTGTGTTTTTCCAAAGTAATCTTGCAGTATTCGTTCGCCGTACAAAAAGTTCACTCGGTTGCACGCTTTTGTATATAAACTAAATTTGTGCCCTTTGTGTAATGGTGTCTGTCTGTCTATGTAGTTGTTAACTCGTATTTTGTCCAAAAATGAAACTCAACCTTTTTGTCTCATATAACCGGAAATAAACTTCTGCCCATGCTATTAATATAACCATAATTTTTTTCTTTTTCTCCGTATTCTTTTTGGTTGTAGTTTTGTTTTTTTTTTTTCTTTGTTTCCTATTCACATTTTATTTTTCTTTTAGTTCATTTTTGCGCCTCATATAATTTATGTCCTTTCTGTCTGCCAACCGCTGAGGATACTCATATGCTTACAGCATTCAACACAGTCACACTCATTTGCGCAGAACATACATACACATAAATCTTGAATTATGATGTATGTGTTTGTTTATGTTGCTTGTTAGCAATGATGAAAAAAGTGTTCATAACTTAATAAGCGACACTTACACCTACAGCATAAAGTTGTTGTGTTGTGTGCTCTCTACTTAAAGCGCGTAAGGATGCGGAATGATGAAGGTTGAAGTCCTTTGGAGCACAAAAGAATTATGACTCTTAACAAATTAAGATTTATACCAGTGTTTGTTTTTTCTTCTCTTGAAACATGATTCTCTATGTTTTTCCTTTTTTATTATATTTGATGGTTAAACATGAAAAATCTTCCACTTGAAAGTATTTTATTTTGAGAATGTAATTTATTAAATAGGATAACAAACTAAATAATATTTTTATAATGAGTTTCAGCTTGCATTTTTTATTTTCAGTATTTTTATTAAAATTTAAATTGATGAGAAACTTTTTTTAACATAGCAATTGCCCAAGAATTTAATGATGGCACGTTGGATATAAATACTATATGAGAAATTTCGCTATATGCTTGAGATCGAAACTAATAGAAATCAACAATTTGATATTCACTTGGATTCCTCGAAACTCGATTAAGGATAATTTTAAACGATGTTAAGTTCTTTATTTATTATATGATAAATGTGTGCTGATTTCTATTGAATACAACTCTAATACAATTATTTTTGAAATTTTTTCAGCAACAATACATCAAAAATTTACAAAAATAATTTATTTGACAACGAAGCATGACACATTACATATAACAAAGGCACTATATCTCAACATCTATGATAGCAGGATTTTTGAAATTTGATGTTAGGACGTACACATGTTGTCTATGCAAAGCATCTCACGAAATATGGTTGACAAAAGACAACAGAGCGTGGCCCCTCTAATACAACAAAACACTTTAGGCATTTTATCTTGATGTAGCCATAATTGGGAAACTTGAGACGTGGACGTTGTTTTTTGTGCCAAGCTATTCGCAAAATGTGAACGGGCTTGGGCAATGGGGCATTCCTCCTGCTATTCAACAAAAACACTTAATTTTTTAAAAACGTACACACTTACAATTGGTCTAAAATTTATCGATCCCGAAATAAATTTTCCATATATTGGTGTAATTTATTTCAAAAATAAATCTAGTAGCTCTCGAATCTTAACATAGTATAGTCTTGTATGAGTTTGATGTTGTGAATTTTTGAATATGATGTACAGCAATTGAATTTCAAAAATTTAGCATGAATAAATAGGCTGTACCAAATTGTTAGCATAAGTTTATGTCTTCCGTGGGACGCATAACTTTATAGCTCCAATAAATTGACTTCTAACGTTTTCCAAGTTTCACTTATTTATTTAAAGCTAAACTTCAAAATTTGCATGACATCAGTGCCGGATGCAACTTTTATTTCACAAGGGCGCATGAGTGCACTCTATCAACCTCCTAAAAACTATTTTTGCCGTAAAAATCATGAGTAAAAGAGACATTCAAATGCAAATATTTACTTTATTAATGTCGTGTTTAAATTGATGAGCACAAAAAAAGACCTAGAAAAATTAGCTGCTTTAAAATTAATAAGTTTTGATAGCAAAATCAGATTTTTTTTTTCAATTTTGCAATTTACTGAAAATATCTGAAATATTCAATTTGATTGAAAAATTTTCTTGTAATTTTTTGTATTAGTTTAGGAAAAGCTCTTAAGAAATTTTTTGGTTAACTTTATATATTTTATTTTTTTCATAAAAAACAAAAAACACAAGACTAAGCAGAAAAACACCATGCAAAAGTTACACACATAAATTAAGTTTGTGAAGATTCAGAAAGGACTTTATCTTTCACCAGCCTGCTCAAAACAACGAGAACCTGCTGAAAACAATTGTGCTTTAATTCATTATTTTTTTTTTGGGAAAATTTGACACATAAAACTTTTATTATTATTTCTCGATGAAAAACATTCTTATTTTTATGTACACAAACGATGTTAAGTTTATCAAAAACCAAATAATTAATTGAGTTAAAAGTTACGTTAAATTATAACTTGTCGATGTTACCAAAATGGTCGATATGGCCTGTCAAATTTGTATTGATAGATTTTTGGCGCATTGACAGTATGTTGTTGTTTACTAGTTCAGATCTGGTCCTACACTATTAATTTTTCTCGACTTTCCCTTCCTTATAGTTCTTGCGCACATTTTCTTCAATTTCAATTTCTTTGAACTTTGTCGATGATAGCACCACAGTTCTTCATATAAATCACTGAAATTAAATTAAACAAGATTGTAAAAGCTTGTCCATCAAACCAATGTAGCCTCCGATGCAATATTATGACATCTAAGAGTATTTACGTATTTACGTGTGAACATGTTGTACAAAGTAACGTAATCATTCCACCCATTACGACAGCAGAAGTTAAAAAACATATCGAAACAAAACTAAAACCAAAAAAAGCACCCGGATTCGACCTGATCACTGGTGAAGTTCTGAAACAGCTTCCGCACAAAGCTATTGTAAAGCTCACTGCTCTATACAATGCATCAATCCGGCTCAAACACATAGCTAGTCACTGGAAAGTAGCTGAAGTGATTATGGTTCCAAAGCCAGGAAAAAACTTGCACGAAGTATCTTCGTACAGGCCTATTTCGCTTCTACCGATCATGTAAAAGCTGTTCGAAATGCTTCTTTTAAATCGACTGAAACCAATTATTGAATGTCAAAACTTGATCCCTACTCATCAGTTTGGTTTCCGAACGAAACACTCGACACTAGATCAAATTCAGAGAATAACCGATTTTGTAGAAAAATCTCTAGAAGAAAAAAACGTTTGTTCCTCTATCTTCCTCGATGTCGCACAGGCTTTTGACAAAGTTTGGCATGAGGGATTTATGTTTAAGCTAGAGTCTGCTCTCCCAAAAAGTTACTCTCTAATTTTGGAATCCTATCTCAAGCATCGCTACTTCAGAATAAAACAGGATGATGCATATTCAAGCATAAAAGAGATTAAAGCTGGCGTTCCTCAAGGAAGTATCCTAGGGCCCATGCTTTATCTAATATATACCAGTGATATCCCAAGCCCTTCAAATTGTATGATTGGTACATTTGCAGACGATACGGTGATCCTTGCTACTGCGAAAAATGCTCAAGAGTCGACGCATAAACTTCAATCTGCTGTAAGTAAATTAGCCCTTTGGACACAAAAGTGGCGCATAAAATTAAACAGTTCAAAATCAGTTCATATAGACTTTACAAACAAAACCATTCCATACTATCCAATTGAAATTTTGAATAATCGAATTCCATATTCCAACACTGCAAAGTACTTGGGTATGACCCTAGATGCCAAGCTACGATGGAAAGTGCACGTCAAAAAGAAAAAAGAAGAACTTGATATTAAATATCGAAACATGAACTGGCTTCTCGGAAGAAACTCAGCGCTCTCCATCCACAACAAATTATTATTATATAACCAAGTCCTCAAACCGGTTTGGACTTATGGCATACAGATATGGGGGTGTGCCGCATCAACTCATATAGAAAAAATTCAACGCTTTCAAAATAAAGTCCTTCGGTGCATAGTAAATGCACCTTGGTACATCAGATCAAAAGATATTCATCGTGACTTAAAAGTGGACACGGTATCCAGCACCATTAAAAAATTCGCAATAGCCCACCAGCAGCGACTAAGTCAGCACGTAAATGAGGAAGCGTCAAAACTTATCAATACGGCTGGAACGAGAAGACTTAAACGCAGAAAACTATTCGAACTTGTAGGGACCAGACAGTAGCTAGGAAGTCCAAGGGGAAGCACATAGCTCTTATTATCTTTAAATAAATAAACTTAAGCTGCTCGTTAGTCAATAGACTAGTTGTAGTCATAGGAAATGTTTGTTAATTTTAAGTAAATATTTCAATGTAAAAAAAAAAAAAAATCTAAGAGTATTAGTAAATTCAACATAAAGGAATTATTTTTAAATCCTTAAAAAAAAGTCATTCTGAAGAAGACAAAGTTTGGCTTTCGTAAGGCTAAAACGTTGACAAAACATGTATTCTACTGTATTTATTTCTTAAAATTTGTATGTACACGACGTGCGGTTGAACTCCAAAGTGTCCTTTTATAGCTCAGATACAGATTCTCTTTACGATCAGCCATTGCAGTGATCTTTTCAGAAAAATATTCGGTTTTTTTGTCTATTGCTTACGATTTCTCTTCAGAATTTCAAGTATTATTTTCTCAACCTGAACTCGAGATTTATTAAGCTCAAATGAGATAAACTTTGTTCTTAAAGTTAAGGAGCTGGCAATACTCCCAATATAATTGTTTGGGAACCTTATAAGAGTTAAGTGTAAGGTTTATTGATTTGATGTCGGAGAAACTGTAGCTATTTCTGCTGGTGTAGTTCCAGTCATTGCTCTTCCTGATTCTATGCTTAGTTGCAACCCGGCCTTTGAAGCAGAATTACTTACCTCGGACTATGCTCATAAGCAATTGCGCCTACTACTTTATCTAGCTATTTCTAAACAAAAGTTGAAATGGCAAGGTGCTATCAAACTGAAGAGAATGTCACTTGTTTCATATCACTGACCACATTTAGGTTATGTTTGGCATTGATACATTAAAAATGATTGTTTAAAAGCCCTCAATACTCAAAACAATGTTTATCTTTCATTATATAACCACGTAGGTATGATAATATTTTAATACATGTACTTCACATTCTATCAACATTCCACGTTTTTTGCGAGTATGTGACAAAATTTATTTTGTACATATAATATCCCACTGGACTTTTTAAATGACATAAAGGATATATGTAATTAATTTAATCTATTGTCCTCAGAAAGGAAAGGCATACAATGAAGCTCATTTAATTTCTTATCGTTGACAGTGAGTGTGAATCAGAACGAAAAAAAAAAGACATTCGCACCAGAGATTTATCAACATAACGCGCTTACAAGTGGACTTAATTTTTGCTTTAGCCCAGCACACACTGCTGCAGTCGAAAGTATCCCTGCAGAGAGATGAATGCCGGCAGATGATTAATATTGATATATCCTGGTTGCAGTGATCTTACCTGTTGTTGGAACAAAATTTGAATAAAATACTGAAAAAGAGTGTAAATTCATCATTCGGTTCAGCTCAATAGATAATCAAGAAAACGAAATTTCACCAATTGCTTCTAACGAAGTAAATGCCTACAAAATATTATGACCTAGAATTCTCTGCAGGGATGAATATTTGCTCGAGCCTTTGTGTGTACGTATATATGTATATGTATGTGTCTGTGACTCAGCTAGTGACACTGTCATTTGTTGAATACAAAATTGTCAGTCACATTGTCCACCTGGCAACTTTTTTCAAAAGACTATGCGAAAAAGTGACGGTCTGTCTGTCTATTTACTGGATTTTGGTAACTTACCTGTCCAAATGAAAGGCAGCAATCTCGGCATTGTGTCGCTCATAGTCTGTAAAGTAGAAATGATTGGGCAGCGTTTGTTGGTCCCGCGGGAAACTGCAAATAAAAATATGTACAAAAATTAGGGTGGGCGACAGTTAAATTAAAATGAGTTGGAAAAAAAAAAATTAAGATGAACAAACATTACTGAAATAAATATAAATTGCAGGCAACGTATAACAACAACAGAACAAAAAGCCATCTCTTGTAGTTCCAGTAGGAACTGATTGCATTTGTATAACAGAGTCATCACTGTAAATGTCATCGAACTTTTCAGTTCCGTGTGGAATTTAGGTGAGAAAGCTTTACTTATTTGAATATTTATGTATTTATATGTACACTTTGGAGTAGGGGAAGCGGTATTTCAGTGCCATTTGCATCATGCAACTGTCGCTGTCATACAAAACAACAAGAAGACATAAAAGCTACAAAAACCAACAACAACAACTTAAGAGCGACAAAAATTGTAAGCGAAACGACCAAGAGATTTTTTTTTTATTTTTTTTATTACTTTCGTTGAATTACGCAAAGGATAATAAAAACGTACTGATAAAACGTAGCGCTGACGCTGTCAGCTGCCAGCGACAACAGCTATACCAGCAATATAATAAAAAGCTATAAATTGCAATCTCATCATGTGTGTGTGTGTGTGTGTGTGTGTGTGTGTGTGCGCTGTGAAGTGCTTTTAATATGTACGTATATTTGGATGTATGTGTATGTGTAAAATTACATTGGGCGCGCAATTTTTTATTTATGTAAATAAATGAAATTGTTTAATTTGCAGGTTTCCTTTTCCCATTTGGTGTTTCTACGTAATGGATCCTTTTTAATAGTTTTCCCATTTAAATTTTTTTTCCCATGTCAACTGTGTGATGTTTTTTTGCTGTTTGTGATGGCAGTTTAAATTTTTTTTTTAATTTTAATTTGATTTTTTCTGTAGATTTCCAAAAGTTAATTTGAATTCTTTACTGCTGTTTCATAAAATTCATATTAATTCTCGTCAACTTCATCAACATTCAAAATTTTTACTTGAAAGTCAAGGAGTTTGTGTAAATTTTTATTTAGAGGTCTCACACATTACTTGGAGTATAATGGAAGTATAGCTTGAAATTGCAACCATACTTTCAATTTAGGCAAACTGAAGTCGACAGTTGGCAGCTATTCTTCAAAATATTTCATTGGAAATTTATCAAAAACTATAATGTCCGACATAATTAACCGTTGAAAATTTTGCGCAGATAGATTTTTCCATGGTTCACCAATATATTTAAGGGAACAAGACTACAACTTAGAAGATTTTGACTACAACAGAACGTTGGACTCGTTGAACTTCCCACACAATTTTAAACTTAAATTCACTTTAGTGGCAGCGAATTAAAATAATCAGATTACACCTTAACGCCAAAACACACACGTTTCGGAATATGTTAAAAAGTTGAAAAATCAATTTTTTCACATAGAACTTGTTTAGCTATGTACTCGTATATGCGTCTTAGCTATAACATTGTAGACAAAAAATAAGAATTTCTAAATAATTTAAGTGTTATATATCGAAAACTAGCAAAAGTACAAATATAGCTGAAGTTATATAGCTTGGGCCAATGGTTATATCACCATAAGAGTGACGAATAATATATTAAAAGTCAAATAAAAAATAATGTTTCAAATTGACCTGGCCAATAATTTTAATAGGATTTTAACTTTTGGTTCGTGTTTTTGAAAGAAAATATCTCGGAAACCTTATAGCTTAGGATAGAGCAATTTATACAAATTGTTTATAGCAATGTTCTCTCTGCAGCGGTTTTCAGTACAATGCAAATATTGTAATATGACATGTATTCAAGGAAAATATTCTGAAAGTTTAACTCATCAATTAAGAATTTATATTTTTTGGTTTTGAGAAAATTACGCATGTACGCTCATATTCAATTGCGTATTTTATAATATTTTGATAGATCATTCGAAACTATGAATATATATTTGTATTAAAAAGTTTGCATTATCGAAATACGACTGTAATTTTTAAAATAAAATAGATTAAAACTCAACTTCTCTCGCCTTGGACAAACAAAAAAAATGTCATTTGTATAGAGTGAAATTTCCGTTTGCCTCTTTTGGACCAAACTCATATGATTAAAAAAAACATTGTGTATGTAAATTTTTACACATACTTATGCATATATTTGTATAGGTGTTAAAAAATCAGTTATCATTGTGGCCAACTGCATCAGTAAATCGCTTACATTGAAAGGAAAAGCAAAATGCAACAAAAATATCGGGTTTTCACATAATTATGTGTCTGTCTGTGCTGCACAATTTAATGACAAGCCACGTATTGACGCATTACATAAAATTCGTTGCACATTTAATTATCTTGCTATTATCCTTCAATTTTTTTTTTTTTTAATTGTTATTTATTGTTGTCGCAATTAAAAAAAAATGGTGATTATATTTTAATTTTTCCTTTTTTTAAATTTTTAATTAAAGTAAACTTACCGCATTGGCTTCATTAATGCTTTGATGTCATTTGGATATTCGATGACCAATTTAAGTTGGGTACCTCCTTCCTTTTGCACTGTAATTGTAGGATTAAATATAAAATTAAAATATAAATGATTCAGTATTGAAACAAAGTAAGGTCAATGTGATGCTATAAAAATATTTTTACTACGTATGATTTTTTTAAAAATAACGTTATACCACAAAAAAAATAAATTTCGATTTGAAAAAAATTTTTTTTTATTTTCTGTTAACTTTTACTGAATATTGTTGTAAAAATGAAAAAACTTTAAAAATTCTTCAATTTAATGAATTTTTACAACCTTGATCTTCGATAAAATTAAAATAACAAATAGATGACTTATTAATAGTTGCCCATAATTAACTAAGAAAGAGTTCAATTAAAAAAATGTTGTTCAAATAAAGTTATGCTTAGTTTTCTGATAACTAGGTACTACACATTTCCAACTATTTGTGTTCAAAGTGAAGTGTAAGCAAGTTGCAGAAGGAAAGGAAATGAAACATTATTCAATAAAAAATTTTGCCGTCGCAATTTACAGATTCACTGAACGATATACTTTCGAGCAAACATCGTTTTCTCCATAGAATTTTAAAATTTAACTCGCTTAGATTTCTTCGCAATGAATCCGTCAAATTCTAGTAAACAATAGAATGAATTACGTTATGATGACTTTAAAAACTTATAACGTCATAGATTAAAAGTTTTACAACAAAATAAAAATATTTTTCTAAATTTTACTTTCTAGTTTGATAAAAGATGAAACTTTGACCCAAACTGTTTATATCAATAAAGAAAACACTAAAAATCGTACGAAAAAAAAAACAACCAAAACATGTCTATTTTTTCCCAAAAAATACAATTCAGAAAAAAAAAATATAGGTTTGCATATATGAAAATCAGAGTTGACCTTGGTTTGACCTTGAATATTGATTTTCTTTAGATTCTGCCCAGTCTCGATATTCCAGTATTTTTTCTCAGAAGACCAGATTAACAGAAAAATGAAATATCATCGAAAATGGGCCAAAACTCAAGCTTAAATGAGGCAAACTCGGGTAATACATTTTTTAAAGATCATCTTGCAAAGTAATTTTTTGCGCTGAGTCCGAATTCAGCCTTCAAATCGACCCATCATATCAGGGTTCTAATATAAGATATAAGGTCTTTAGTAAAAAAACGTTTGGACTTGGCGGATTTTGAAAAAAAAAAATGTGGACTTGGTGGGCTTTGAAATTAATAACGTGGACTCTGCTGGTTTTGAAAGTGAAACCTCGGGAATGGGCGGACTTTGAAAAATAATAATAATAAAAGGTTTCGAAATCATTTTTTAAAAATGGCCAAGCTTAAATTAATTTCAAAATATTTGAATAAATGTAGATTGAAATTTTAATTACACAATATAATTTTCACGTTAAAATAACATAAAACAGTTTGTATTTATGACGACCAAGACTTTTTTAATGAAAAATTGGACTTGACGGGTTTGGATTTTCAGAAATGTGGACTTGGCGGGTTTTGATAAAAATAATTTATCAGAAATTACAGCAATCAAAAGTTTGTGAAGGAAAACATTTTGTATTTACAATTTAGAGAAGTAGGCTTGTAGACAAACATGTTTTTCGTCCCCTCCTACAATATCACACATTTTAATTTTTTTGGACTTGGGTCTTGCATCTCAGCTCTTCATATAAGCTTTTCTTGATAATCCTTAAGACATAAAATGTTAAAAATGTATTGGTCTTCTGAACAAAAAAACTTAAATTTTCGATAAATTTTCTGCAATAAGAGTAAATGATATTTTGATTTTTGGAATTTGGATATCTTTATTTTTTTTATCATCACGAAAAAGAGTAAAAAAGGATATTACAATTAAAATTTTACCGAATTTTTGAAGACTGTTGAACTTAAACTTAAAACTTTTAAAAACTTAGAAGTTAGAAGGTATTGAGATTACATTTTGGTTTTGATTGATTTTTTAAAGTTCATTTTGAATAAAAATATAAAAACAAATACCGAAATTTAGTCTAAGGCAGTGATTGTGATGAAAATTAGCTGAATATCAAATAAGTCTCCCAATTATACTTTTTGCTGATTAAGGCTCAATTCCTTTCGTTTTCGCAAAGAATGCTTCATATGGTTGTATGTATGTATGTACATTATTTTATTTAGCAGCAGGACACATTGTAACTTTTATTTAATGCATGTGTGTGCATCTCAAACTGTAATTGTCCTTTTGTGTTTTACTTTTTTTATTTCAATTTTGTTAAACAATACAAATAACAAATAATCTTTTTATCCTTTGTAGTTACAAAAACAAAAAAGACAAAAGCTTTTAAGTTTTAATTGGAACACAAAATGGGCAACAAAGTGGATACCTCATATGCAGACGCTTGCATTTATTTAGGCAGCATTCCGACCGATGCGTTCATTTAAGGAATCAGAAGCATATCTGCTTAATTTTCACTTTTATCTTCATAAATAGAAAACAAACTAGTGTTTTATTTTCAAAAATTAAAGTCATCAAATTTAATTACTTTTTTCTACTTGTTCATATTTTTGTATTTTGTTTTTCTTTGAAAATACCACACCCTTATATTGGTTTTGTTTGCATCCTTTTTATGTCGTGTATGTGTATGTGATTTTGTTGTTGACCACAGATTTTGAAAAAAGTTCTAGTGCATGCTGTAAGCTAAAGTCGAATACAAATAATATTTTTATATTCATATGTGTATGGTAAATACTCTAAAATGAAATGAATGAATTTCCTTTGATGTCTGCATTTACAGCTGCTTCATAAATAATTTCCGCAATAGTTTACATAAACATATTTGATATTAAAATGTGAGTTAAATATAATTTTGTGGTTTTTTAATTGAAAAAGCTAAATTCATAGTAAGTGCTTTATTTAAAGGCAGTACTATCATGTCTTGGAATAGGTACAGCTACTTTTGTTATCAGCGGAGTGGTTTTTTGTGAAGTTTGCTTACAGAATTATAGATATCAGGTATTTCAAAAGTTTAACAATCTAAAATTGTTCCATGTTAATGTGTTTCAAATGAAAAACAAAACATAAAATTTAAGGGAAAAATAAACATAATATTATACATAAGTTCCCGTGGATAACAGAAAAATCTTACGAGTTTCCAAAAACATATGTTAAAAGAAAATAAAAACTTCAAACGCACCGGACAGACAGCCTCTCTCGCAAATTGTAGTTTTGATTGGAGTTTTATAGTTAAAGTTTTTAAGTTACTAAGCGATTCAAATCCATGATCAAAATCTTCTTTCGACTCACGCCCATCACTTCACGCTCCCCATCCCCATCCCCATCCATCCGCACTCCAATTACACAAGTTTACAAATTTGGGGTTCATCTCGAGATCTGGTTTCTCATAGACTTTTTTCCATTTATTTTGGGGCGTAGATACCAAAAATGGCAACCATTTGTTTTTTTTTTTTTCTTAAGAATCGTTTTCAAGATATCCCCAAAAAACCCCTTTTTCGGGGCTTTTTTCATTTATTTGGCTACATCTCGATGAATTTTTTTCGACTCAAAAACGCTTTTCAGCGCTCAAAAGATATTTTTATCCCCTTTCTAACGGTATTCTGTTGACTTGAATCGAAAAAGATTTGATGGAGGTACAAGCGCTCAAAGTCCAAAAAACTGACTTTTTTGGTCTTTTTTAGAAATCACTAAATTTCAATTGCTCCATTTGAATGAAAATTTTTTTTTTTTTTCATATTTTTAGAATTAAAAATGAAAGACTATTCTTTTACAAATATTTTAAGTATAATTTTGCGGAAATCGGACAAAAAATGTAGAAGCTATTCGAGAAAACAATATAAAACTTGCGATAAAAAAAACCAAAGGGGTTTTTCGGAGATATCTTGAAAACGATTCTTAAGAAAAAAAAAAATGGTTGTCATTTTTGGAATTTATGCCCCAAAATACATGAAAAAAAAGTCTGTGAGAAACCAGATCTTTTTTCTTGTAAACCAGTGTTAGTTATGAAAAAGCACAAATTGTAGCCAAAATGGATTCAGCAACCTCAAAATTATATGAAATGACAACATGTTTGAGAAAAAACTCAAAAATCAAACCCTTGTTTACCACCTCCTCCGCCTGGTTTGTATTTTTTGACAAAAATATTGCCTCAGAATCAGCGACTTCAATAAAATAAAAGATTATATGTTTGAAGAAGAATTCAAAAATACACACTTTTTTCATCAATATGTAAAAACATTGTCAAAAACCAATTCAGCGACCTTGAAAACTTTGGGGTCCAGTATTTCTATGTCTTTTTTATTCGTATTTATATCGCATTAGTAGTTTTGTCCACCTACTTAGATTAGGCATTTATTCCACTGTGCACCATTTTATACCTCATAGACTAAAGGCTCAAAAATTTTAAATATTCTGATGAAAGAGATCATTCATAAGTCCCCTTAAAATATGGAATTTTTCTAAGAATAATGATGTATTTATACAAAACTTAGTGTCATTGTATATGTACTAAAAATTAAAGACTTTAGAAATGTTTTCAAAAAAATTCAGTCATAATTTTATATTTTTAACTCACCAACATGTTGTATAGGCAGTTTTACCATGTCACGCAGTACTTTGTCGACCAACGTGTCGTTCGCACTATACAGCTCTCGCTTGCTAATGCCCAATTGGAAACGTTCCAAATTGGTAGAGTTTTTGCTAGAAAAAAAGAAAGAAAAGAATAAAATTTTAACAAGTACTTAAGAAAACAAAACTTCTTAAAAAAATACAATGTAAAAGCTTAGGCATTTCCTTCCTTTGTCTTTCAACACACATACCATCAAATGTAACAAATTTTAAATAGATTTTCTCTTTGATTTGACAAAGCGAACAATTTTTTTTTGCTTGTGTTCTTCACAAGTATGTAGCAGTAGAAAGTAGCGCCTAAACTTATGCTTTCATTTTTTCTTTTTAAATTTTTTTTGTTGAAACATTTTATGCTCTATTTGAGAAAATCATTGAACAAAGAAAAAAGAAATAGATTTGTGAAAACTCTTCCCGTATTGCATTTACAAATTGACAACTAAACTATATGCAAGGATCAAAGGGTATAGGAAGTGGTAATAGCAAGAAAATACGAATAGCAAGAAATTTTATGTATTTCATGTTTGTGAAGACAATATTTTTTATTCGTTCTCTTTGTAAAAATACGTCAGTGCTACACGATTTGTTAGTCAAATTGATTTCAATTGAAGCATTTTTTCATATTCACTGCTGCTTTGTTTAACGACTCCGTTTGCGCTCCTGTAGAAAATTTTCTTCTTGAGCACAAATCGTGCGTGTGCGCCGAGATGTTCACAAAGATGTGCAAATTTTTCAAGTTCTTTTTCGTATAAAGTTTTCTATTTTTTTTTTTGCTTAAAAGGGAAGTACATGAGATGCTTATGATGCCGAACACAAAAATGATTTTTTTTTTCATTTTATTTTTACACATTATTATGCAATAAATCCACAATTGCTGCTAGGAAATATTTTCAGTGGTGACAACGCCCATTGCGAAAAAATAATTGCATAATTTTAAGGATTAATAATGTTTTTAATCTCTTGTAATACTTTTAAAGTAAATGATTTTGTATATTTTTAAAAGCAGCAACAATTTCGAAATTTTCTGCATTTTTAACAATTTAACTTATAAGATCCTATTCAAAATTTCACTCAAGTTATGTCTGTGAACAAAATTTTTTGAATAAAGGATTCTCGTTAATGGTTTTTAGTATTATTTTTCTGGATTGTTTAATTTGTTCTGCTTTATTAAGAGAAATATATCAGACATCTTTTTTTTTTTTTATTTTAATTGCAATCTTACTCTTAACATCACAATGAATATCCGAATAATTTTTAAGGTCCTGGTACTAGATTTTAAACTTCATATTATCAGGATGCAGAAATAAAAAGGAAAACTTTATTTATTTTACAGGAAAATCAACTTTTGAGGATTTTAAATAAGAGATTGTTCAGAAACCAAATAATTTCGACTATAATTTCTTAAAATTTAAAAGTCATTCCTACATGGATCGCATTTGCAAAATAACTTTTCCTTCAAGTAAAAACACGGCTTTTTCTTTAAGCAAAATGTTTTGTTTCAGCACAAGTTTAAAGCGCAGTCAGTATTAGCTTACAAATAACAACAACAAAAGAATATTAGTATCAAAGGAAAAAAATAGCGTGGAGCAGTAAATGTTTGAAAACAGCTTAAGTTTTCATTATGGTTCTTAAAGAAATAAACTTTGATGTGGCTGTACGATTCTGCTGCTGCCTTAAAGTTTCTATAGAAATAGCTGCTGCAAAAATGAAAAGCTGCTTAAGTTTGATTTTGTTACTTTAAATGTATAATTTTAAAGACTTAAATACATTTTATGTTAACTTCCTCCTATGATAAGAATAATTGCAAGGAATATGTTACTGTAACACGAAACACAGTAGGGCTGGCGCCCGGGCCGCCAAATCTATAAGGGCGCTAATGTATCTCCCTTTGAGTGAGTTTCTCTTTTTATACACAGTAGCAAAGCCATTAATATATAACATCGGTAAAGCTAGTTTTGCACCAATCGTTGCGAAATATTTGAAAATTAAATTTTGACATATGAAAACATGACCCAAATAGCGGTAGAGCGCATTTGTCTTAAATTTACAAAAAAAAATTGTTGCATCAGTCAAAAAGAAAAGGCTAAAAACGAACCAAATCTAAGCTCATTGTGGTATCTGGGCGACCTTACATTATTTTCGTCCACATTAAATTTTTCGGCATCGATTGGTACAAACACTTTTTTTTTTCAATGTCAGGCTCTTCAAGAGCTCGGTACCATTTTTGGTGACATTTAAAATTTATATTCAAACGCTCAAAATTGAATGGTGAAATTTATTTATATGAATCTATTCCATAGATGATAGTGGTGTTCTTAACTTAGCTACACCTTATCTCGACTCAAGTTTTTGTTCTTTATTGCTTAATATTAAAAAAAATTGTGCCGTGTTGAATTTTTTTTTATATTTGTCGATTTACGCGCATAAAAGTGTCAATTGACATTTTTCAAACGTTGCTGCAGGTTGTAAGCACTGATTTCTATTTGCATGTAAGAATGATGACGCAAATGCTGTGCAACATTTTGACGATTGTCACGTGCATACATCATTGCATAGCTTGAAGTGATTCTTTTACACTTTGACACATCTTATGTTGGATTTTGACAAAAAGTATTACAGGAAAATGCACAATTCAAAATAGTTGAATTGAAAATAACTCCGTGGTAATGCTAAGAGCAAATAGAAAATCTTTTTAGTGAAAATTTAAATATTTTGTTGTGAAAAGGCATGTTTAATGTGTACTAATTTTTACAGTCGGTAATGCACATTATATGATAAAGTCTTAAAGTTAAATCTTATATTATTATCAGGGACCGTTTTTGAACTGAACTGGTACTGAACCGGAAACCCGTTTTTTTTACTAATTAAGTGAACTAATAAGTTTTCGGTACCGAACCGAAATTTTTCACAAATGTTTGATCCGAACCGAAAACCGAAATATTTTTTATAAGAGTTTGAGGGTTCATTCTGACCAATTTTCAATAGACAAATTTTCCCCACTTTTTATTTTTTCTTTTGTTAAATATGGAAATTGATGAAATTTTCAAAGAATTAATAGATAAAATCGTTTGTTACTCCAAGGCGGCTTTCAAATAATGTTGATGTTTTGAAATTTTGGAATAATTACTCTGACAAAGAATTATCTGAATTGACTAAAATTATTTTTGGTGTTTGAGCATCCCAAGTTTCGGAAAAGAGGGAATTTTCCACCCTAAAATTTATTCTCGGAGACCTGCGGAAAAATATTGACGAGGACTTGTTATTCTTCTCATCAATCTCAACTGATTATTGTAAATCAAATTTTTTATCAAATAAGAATTTTTTACTGCGTATTTATAGCGTGTGACATAAATTATATATATACATATATATTTCTATATTCAACACAAATGTGTTGTTTTTTTTTCATTTCCGAACCGTTGAATCGAACCGAAACCCCGATTCAAAGAAAACAAAAACCGTTTCGACGAACCAACCAAAAAGTGCAAAAATGGTTCGAACCGCTGAACCGAACCGACCAAATTTTTCACCCGGTTCACGTCCCTGATTATTATCATTGAACTTTAATTTGAACTTTAGGTTAGTGTTTGTATTTTATTTGCGCATTTTACTAATTTAGTTATCTAAGCTCAAACTTTTCTGTATGAATATTGCAGACAAAAGTATTCTTTTGCGTATTTTGGAGCAAAATTATTAAACTTTGCCTTGTTAAACTTTATATATGCAACATTTTCTTCCATTGTGAGATATAACAATATACTCTGCGTCTTTAGTGAAAATTTATTATAGAAAGATTCTCAATGTTTTTTATTTTATTTTGTTACTAGCAAAACCCGGCGCGCGTTATTACGCCTCAACAAATAAAATATAATGTGTTTTTATTTTAGTTGGATTAAATAAGTAAAAACGGTTTTTATTGATATTTATCTTATTGCGAGTGGATAAACAACGTTATAGGTTTTTCTATTTGGCTCATAAATGAACAATTGAATTGGCAGAATGATTGGAATGCGTAGAATCAGCACCTTTGTATGAGTTTAATTTGGTTACAGTCCTTGTCTTCTATATATGTACCGAGTCTCATAGTCATAGTCTTTTCTTATTTTGGAGGCACGGCACTACCCATTTTTTCATTGAATCTTACTTTCTTTCTTTTTGGCTCATTTTTTCCAAACCAAACTATGTTAAGAAATTTTTACAAACTATAAGAAACCTATGCACCAAATCTTATCCATCTGCGTCAAATAGTTGTTGATACATAAAAAAGTTGATTTTTTCTCATATGGAAGCGTGGTACTGCCCATTTTTGCATGAAATCTTACTTTTTTCTCTACTCTTTATATACCATATGTACCAAGTTTCATTTATCTGCATCAAATAGTTGATAAGATATGCTAAATCTTATTTTCTTTTAGATAACGGGGCGTGGCATCAACCATTCTTTTCTAAGCTGTGCCTGTTTATATAAAAGCCTCGTGGTGTGAATTCCATGAGAACCGATTAAGCGATCTTCGAGAAAATTATGTTCAAACAATATATTTGTATGAAGGCCATCTTAAATATACTCACTAAAAAAAAGTATTAAAGCCTTAGCTACGCCTCTTAATATAAAAGTTACTTGGTGATACAAAGTGTGAACCCAAAGTAAAAGTTTAACTATCTAATATGCGGCCCTTCATATAAAAGCCATGTGGAGTAAATTCCATGAGAATCGATTGAGCGGTCTTCGCGAAAATGGTGTCTAATCCCATTCATATTTTGTGAAGTGCTTAACATAGGCTATGTGCATCCTGACACCGAATTTCAAGACTTTTGCTATCATATGAACCAAGATATAGCGAGTTAAAGGTTTTAATTGCATATAAAGTGCCACGCCCCTTGCTTTTATCAAAATAAAATATAGCACATGTTACTCAGGAATTGTGTAGCTTTCTATTAAAAGAAGAATTTTTAAAATCGGTTCAGAAGTTCCAGAGATTACCCTGAACATACAAACAAACAAACCTTCCCTCTTTATATAATAGTATAGATTAAAAACATGATAAAAAATCGACCTCTCCAAAATCTTTCAAACCATAAGTAAAACCTGCTTTTGAAGCCAACGCTTAAGTCAAAACTTCTGTACTACTTTATCTATCTTAAAATATATTAATACATACATATGTACATATTTTTTACCTTAAAGGGCCCAAAAGCCAAAAAATGTGGTAGGGCCCCAATTTTAAAAGTTTTATTTTTGATTTTCTGAAGTAACGCCTTCTGCAATCCCGAAATATCATAAATTGAAATGTATTTCACAGACCAATATTTAGGTGCATATAAATCCCAATATGGCAAGGTATCTGACAAATTACAAACAACGATATTTCGGATAAGAAAAAAATATATCGACATGATTAAAGTAGGTTTTTGAAAGAAAAGTGCAGCTCTTTATCATGTCGTGGCAAAAGAGAAAAATTAATTCACGGTGTAATATATTCTCGAATATAAAAAGCGATACTATTTTTTGCAGAAAAATGATTAGTTATGTACCTCGAATACGTAGCACGATGAATTTTTGGAGGAATGCAACCTTAGGGTAAAAATATTTTCCAGATAACAGTGATATATAAAATCGTGATGCCTGCCACCCTAAGTACCTGCAAAACTTTTCTAAAACTTTTCTTTTCATATGGTATTTAATCTGAGCTTGTGCAGAATTTGTGATGCTTAGTTTTTAGGTGAAATTAATTGAATCTTACTTTCGATTGAGATGAAAAGCTAAAGGATTAGTTTGTAAAAATTCAAATAAAAATCATTCAAAAGATGGCCTGGTAATATATTTGATCTGTATTGACATTTACACAAAAATATGGTCAATGCACTTTATGGGAAGATTAAATCAAATAAAAATTTCTTATTAAACAAAATACATATATACAGTTTGAGACACACAAGTACCCTATTTTGACATATATCCCTCTCGAGAACCTAATGGGTATATCTTAAGAACTATGTTGCCGATAATTAAACGAAGTTTCAATAAATATCTTAAAAATGAGGTACTTTTCAATGGTATGAAAAATAATTTTCAAATTTGCTAATTTTCAGTAATTTAAAGTAGATCTCTTTAATACCTTTTACCACTTTACTACCTTAGTAACCGAAATCAAAAATATAATTCTACATATGTAATATGTATTATACTGCAGCTGCTATTTAAAGTTGCTGTTGCAAAAAAAAAAAAAAAAGTTGAAAGCCTGTCTCACCTAAAAGTCAAAGTCTACCGGCTGTTTGCTGCATTGTTGCTATCACATGAAGCGGCAAGAAATTCGTAAAATTTATGACAGGCTAATGATGCTAAATGATCGATGCACTTGTGTGTGCCATGTAGCAGGATGAGAAAGAATTTTGTGGCAACAGCATCATCAATGCTGTCCATTCACAAAGGATGATTATGTTTTGCGGCTTTTTCTAAATGTGCACTCACAGCACAATGCTTAGGTACAATAGTCAAAAACCCCATTAGGAACAATTTCTTATGGCAACTGTGCTGTTGTCTTTTTTTGTTATTTTTAGCACCCTTGCTATTTTGAATATTTTTATGTTTTCTTTGTTTCCTGTTTCATTTAGACATTTTCTATATATCATGTGGCACTTCTTCTTTTCTAGTGTCAGCAATGCCAATGACTGGCCCGACGGCATCGACTTGTTATCCGGTTGCATTTATTTCTTTTTGAAACGGAAGTTTTCATCGTCATCATAAATTTTACAATGTCTGTATGCTGCTCACAGTCAAAAAAACCTCAAAATGCAAAATTATTGGCAATGAGCGCACACTGAGTAAATGTGTTTCGAAATAAAGTATTTTAGCAGTAGTCTGAAACATTTAGAAAATTCAAGTTTCTTAAGAATATGCGTTCAATTGACTTTAGAAGAATATTATGTATGTATTAGTATTCATTTATATACTGAAAATAATTCTTTCAGTGTAGAGCTTGCTTTGATAGCCCAAAACCATAACCAATGCTATGAAAGAATTGCTTTCAATAACAAAATGCAAAAAAAGAAAAATAAGACAGAATGCAAAAAAAGTTCCCTTTTTCAGCACAAAAAAAAAAGTCCTTGAGTAGGAAATAGCTACAGGAATAACTGCATTTCCAACAGGATGCTTAAATGTTGCACAGTTACTTTTCTGTTTTGTTGCTGCTACTGATGATGATGACAATGGTATGAGCAATGCCACTGGACGTACTCTTTAAATAGGTTGCATTCAGTGCAGTCAAATTTAAGGAAAGACCTTTCGGTAGAGCACTTTGCGTACTGTAAAACTACTACGATGAGTTTGTTAGTGTTATGATAAAAGAAATATTACGTCTTACCAATTTAACCCATTAACGCCAACGGGTGCGAAAACGCTACATAAAACAGAGGTGTAATTGCAAACTCATAGGAAATGTTAGGTGGTTGATATCGCTTAGCCGTCTTTTGATGTGGATAATACATGGATGGGACAACATATGCGTCCTGGACAGGTAAGTCATACGACGTCATCAACTTAATGATATCTGCATCGTCAGATGCAGGTTTTCGGGCATGTGAAAAAATAACCATTTTAACATAGAAAGCACACCGAAAAAAAATATTTAGAGAATTTGTAACGATGAGGATCGGTAGCCATTGGGCCTATGTATATCTCATAATAATTTCAAGTTTCTACATGTTACCGTTTATGCACAGGTAAATGTAGTGCATTTTCGCACCCATCGGCGCTAGAGAGTACATTTTTACTAAGGAAAATTTTGCAGCTGCACGTGCGTACGTTATGCGTTTTTTGCGCATCAGTCGATTGTAATTGTACAAACGATTGTGACTGTGAATGTTTGTGTTTTCGGGGAGAGTTACGGCGACGTTTTTCGTGTGATTTCGAGAATCGAAGTCTCTTTAATTCATGAATTTGATGAGGAAACCGAGCCGCAAAGACCAAAGACAATTGTCGAACGTATTGGCTATTGTTATAGTTGTTTCGCCGCCAGATGCTGTCGAAGATTTGACGGATATTGTAGATGTCTCAGACGACCACTTATTCTGTGTTGATGATGGGCCTATCGATACTGATGGTGCCTTGGAAAGTATGCCGGAGATGACGACAATATATCCTATCAATTTTCATTGGTGCAACTGGTGGTCGCACTTGCCCTTGCTCAGACACCGTCCTAAAAATTGATGGTCAGCTATTCGTTGGAACGACATTGATTGGTTTATTTACCTAATTGCAGCCCGTAACTGTGTTGTCCAATTACCTGCAAGTCGAACCAAAACATCGCGTGTGGCGTTATAAAAGAAATCAACGTTAGATAGTAATGGTTGAGGATCCAGACATCATTCATCAATAAAGCAAACAAAAGCGAGGCATTGATCTTTTCGACAATGCAATGAACAATTACTGGATTTCTCTTCGTGGTTAAAAATATTATTGGCCATTGATAACAAATGGTCTCGATACTGCCATGGTCAATGCTTGGAAGCTACATAGTTCCATCCACAATTACTAGCGCAAAAACGCAACGTCTGACAGGGATAGCTCCAAAAAGGAATTCAGGCAGATGGGCCACTTCGAACTCCGCAACATAGTGACTGACTCCTTGGCGCAAAGTGAGGTAGTTGGACATCATCATGGTGCCAAAACTTAAGACATACCCTCTCAAAAACAATTGGGAGTGGATAACATTGGCCACAACAGTGAAAAGAAGACGAAATGCTTCCGCTGTTGCCACTGTGCTTTCCACACCATCTAATATTGTGCCAAGAGCAAAGTGGCATACCATGAAAACGCACCACCCCCTACATGGGCTGTGAGTAGGGATAGGGGGGTAATTTTTTGTGCGCGGAATACGAGTGTCTCTAAGACATCCTCCTCGAAGTTTCAACCCTCCATGTCCACGAATAAAGGAGCCGGCGTTAATGGGTTAAGGTCATTACTTACGTACCTTTTGCATTTGCTAGGCGAACGGCATAAAGTTTTTATGGAATCTATTTTAATTTTATTAAATTCCATTTGATTCAAATATTTTTAAGTTGAAAGTTCTAATTTGAGAATGTTTCTAATAAAATGTTCGATAAAAAAATTATAAACTCTTAAAAATAAAAATTTTTGTAATAAAATTTTTTTGGTAATGTGATTTTAATTTAACTTTTCTCTTGTATTCGTTATCGTTGAAAATTTTGCAGTTGATACTTTTGAAAAAAAAAGAAATCAAAAAAATCCCTTCAAAGATTTGAGGTCTATATTTTTTTAATGTTAGCACATTTCGCTTAAGAGATTATATTTTTGTATGAAATTTTGTAAAGGAAAATTAGAGTTATAGTTGGAATTCATATAACTCGGCTGTGAAAAGTTCTAAGATTATCTGATTCAAAAATATAAGAGATGATATCTTTAACCTTAAAAAAACTTCGTTTTTGTATTATTTTTACAGTTACTTCCTTAGCAATTTTAAAGACTTTTCTACGAGTGAAATATTCACTGATACAATTCTACAGGCTTACGTTAGATTTGAAAAAAGCACATTTATAAAAATACAACCAATGTATTTCTTATTTGAATTTAAATTATAAGAATAAATAAAACACGTTTGAATATATGCAGCAGCACTAGTTGTACTACATAGTAGATGTAATAAAAACAGAAAATAACTAAAATAACTGCATAGTTCGTTGTAAATGGCATCAGTTATTATCCTTATACAACTGTAGTATGGGTATATGGCAACAACAAAATCTGTATTGCAGAAAAAAAAGGAAACAAAAAAAAAATTCAATTTCCTTTAAGCGGAAAGGATAATGTTTTTGTGTAAAAGCCAACAGTCAGACAAACAAAAACAAACGTTTTATGAAATAACCCAGAGGGAAAATGGCATTGGTTGACGTGGAATGCAGGATTCTAAGGTAGGGAGTTAGGACTTCTTTAATTAAACCAAAACAAAGAAACAATGTTTCTGCTCTGTAAAATTACAGCTGCCAAGATTCAATTAATTGCTGGAAAGTAAAGACATTGCATTAAAACAATTCAGAGAAAAGTGGAGATGACATTTGCGATATAGATTCAAAATTTAATGCATATCACAAATGTCTGCAGGGTAAGCGCTACGTTTACTACAGGTGCACTTACATAATAGGTAATATCTTTTGTTATTAAGCAGTAAAACCAATTTATATGAATTTATTTGATTGTGAGTGCCCATTCACAAAAAGAATGCTCAATTGATCGGATAGTTTCTTGGATATACATAATACTTAATACTGTTAGACGAATCCTTTTTCCTAAATTTTTTTAAAAATTTGATCTCAAAACAATAAAAAACTAACATAGTTTTTTTTTTGTTATTTTCGATATCTGAAATGAACTTTATGCAGAGAAACGAAGTTTTTTCGAATTTTTGTTATCAATATATAATAAGAAAAAAGTAAAAGTTTTCGTTTTGAAGAGGTTTTCGATAGTTATTGATGATGTATAGTTTTGATCGTCAAACTTTCATTTATTTTATAATTTTTAATATCGAAAACGAGTTCTTTACCGTGTGGCCATGCAAATGAATCTAAGTATGTTTTATTCATACTGATGCCGAGCTATAGTTTCTTCGGAATAAGCTATCCGAGGGTAGATAAAACACCTTATTTGAAAATTTTATTAAATATGAAATACTAATCAAGACTATTAAAGACTCCTTAGGTCCTTGTGCACAAAATTTCAATAAATTTTGCCAATTGGTATGTGGGGTATTTGGACTTATCATGTAGGACTTGTTGAACGGGTGGTATTAGCTAACTTTTGGAAATACCATTTCATGGTGTATTTTGCATCTGAGTATCTGCTATAGAATTTTAAAATTCAGTTCACTCAAGAACTGATGCCCAAAGGCCATTGAAAGCAAAAAGTATACACAAATTGGGTAGTAAAGCCGCTGAAATTTGATCATGGGTTTTCAGAGGAGGTCTTAACCTCTGACGAGGCACATTTATATTTGTAAGCGTAAGTATGTTAGTTTGCAAAAGTGACGCAAATGGGGCAAACATGTTTTTAATATGATTAGGCAGCAAACATTGGTTGCCTAATAAGTGACTGTTGGATGTACATTGTACATTCTTGTCAAATGGCGTTATTGGGCTGCATTACTGCTCCGAAAACATATAATGTCAATGATGAACGATTAAGACGGATGATAGCCGAATATTAAAGGACAGAAATCAAAGACGCTGCTGTGAAAGATATATAGTATTGTCAAGATGATGCAACTTGCCATAATCGGGTCCTACAGTAAATGTTTAATGTATACATACATATATGAATCAGTGAATCATTCTGTACTTTTTTCAGTACATTTACGTCGTGAAAAATTGTCGTCAGTACATTCGACAAGTTTTTAAAAATATTCATATTTTTTGCAAATTTATAGCGCATAGTAATAATATAGATTGAAAGTTGCTGAATTTTTTATAAGTTTAATAAAAAAAAAGATGTCTAAAAATTACATTTCCATAAAACCCACATGCCATTCGCATCTGAATATATGTATTAATTGTGCACAACAGGTCGTATGAGTGATATTCATAATATTATAAAAACATGTAAGTATTTGATGGGCACTATTGTCATTTTACTGTACTGATTCGCTATTGAGAAATAGGATATCAATTTTTCATTTTTAAGATAAATTTCTCAACAGTATAAATTTTCCATTTACTGTAGGTATAGAGCGGTTTTTAATAAGTTCAAAATAGTTTTTTTTTAATCAACTTCCCAGGTATCCAAATATTCGAAAAAAATGGTACAAAAAATTATAAAAAAATACCATAAAATAATGTGAACGTATTTTCCTAACAAATTTTGCCTGATAAAAAATCTATGAACGCAGCTTTTACAACTTCCTTAGAGTTATGCAATATGTTAAATGCTGAACTTGAGTGAGCAAAAAAAGTTTGTGTTTGACTTCAATAAATTGAAAACCTCTTATCAACAAAACTATCAATTGATTTTTGTGACTGCACGGTTCATCAAATTACTTAATTTTTTACGGATTTTGGAAACTTTTTTAAACTATCCTACAGTTGATAATTTAAAGTGTTTTTTTTTTGTGTGAAATAAATATTTTAGTAACAGTTCCAAAAAACAATTTTAAAGTCATCAAAACGCTCGACATAACTCATTTATTTCAATTTCTTTTCCATTAAGCATTGTTGTAGTATCTGTCTGCTTCTGCTCAACCACCGCACACTCGCCATTAAAATTTTGTAAATCCTAGCGCCGATTTTGCAAAGATTTCAATTTGAAATATGAAAAAATAAAAATCTCTAACGACACAAATCCCCACTCATAGAGGAAGGAGTGAATCCTTGTTTTTTTTTTTTTTTTTTCAGCAAAACGTGATGATTCTAAATAAAAAACAAATACACCGTGTAACGTGACAGAAAACATTGGAAAAAAAGTAACTGACAGACAACAGCATCAGGTAGGCAAACAGCGAGTTTGAATGAAAAATAAAAATTTGAATCGTGCATGCATGCCATGCTAAAAGTGAACGTTTTTCTAATTTATAAGCAGGATACGAAAAATAAATCCTTTGTAATTGAGTCACGTAAATTAAATGCGAAGAGAATTTCGCTGATTTTAAAATGCCTGCTTTTACTGCCACTCTCTATTGTTTCTCTTTCTTTCTTTGCAGCTGTCAAACTTTAGCGTTAGTGACTTACACAGAGCAGTTTAAATTCTTAGGGACATGCATGAGCTGAAAGTCATGATCTAACGATTACTTTTAGACTCAGAAAAATTAATAGAAAATCTGAGGATTTGTCAAACATTTCCGAGGACATAGGGGGCCTAGGGGCCCGCACCACCATATTAATGGAATTTTTTTTTTTTTGTTGGTCAGAAATATTGTAATTAATATAATCATAAACATTAAATATTTGTGTGGTATAAGCTTTGATGGTTTTTTTTTTTTTGCATCTTTTAGCCAAAAACCCTTCCTATAGGACCCGCACCACATGTTCAGCCCAGGATCCCGCGAACACTAGAAACGGCCTTAGATATTTCATGAATGATCACTCAGACCTGATGTTGTTCAAGGATTAAGCTTATAGTATATGATAGCTTTCTTTATCCACAATATTTGGAAACGCTGAGATCGAGAAAGATCCATTTTGCTATTGTTTATAGCAGTGGTGGGCATGGAAATCTAACAAAAGGGCTAAACAACAACATCACGCAACAACAAACAAAATCTTAAAGTTTTGTGCTGTTAACAGCACAAAAAAAAACCAAATTGCACTACAAACAAAAACAATTGGTATATTCGTCAAGACACAATGCGGCGCCGTCGCTTATGCTTTTGTGTTTTGTTTTTGTTTTCATTTGATTTCAAGTCAACGCTGTGCCTCGATAGCGTTAAAATTCTGCGAACTTTTTTTCGCTTGCTAGTGCGTCGAATAACGGTGAGGGCAATGAGGGCGGATAGGAACACTACGTCCACCACTGGTTTATAGTATTATTCCACCTAGGAAATTATCTGTTGGAAAATATTGTAAAAATTGTTCAAATATAAAATACTCATCCTAAGTATTCTTGTTAGAAAACATGATTCAAAATGTTATATTAAGCTATTGCCTTGTTTTTAACCGTTGATCATCTCATATTCTGTAAAGTTTAATGCGCATCTTCAGATGTTAAATCTAAAATTCACACCTCAGGACTTATACCTGCTGATTCTATTAAAAATCTGACCACTCTTTTGAACTGTGGTCTACTCCAGACTCCTTTTTCTTTTATTTATTGTGATTTTTCTAAAGTTCGAGTGAGGATTCCAGATGAACCTGAGACAGAATTCAGAAATATTTCAACTTTTACCACGATTTATCAACGTTTCCGAATTCATTGATTTCGACTTTTCAATATCTAAGTCTATAAAACTTACAGGCAAATAAACTCCAAATCAAAGGCTTATAGTAAACCTGGTTTAGGTCTAAGTTTTATTTTCACTTTTAAGTATTCACGAATATTACATCACCATCAAGTGATTTTCAAATACCACATTCACAACAAAGACAACACCACTGATAATCAGCAAAAAACAGTAGAGACAATCGCAACAACCAATGGAAGACAAACCAAATAAATCCGTGGTTGAAATCAAATAAATGCGAAACAGCCTAAAATCCGAATTAGCGCTGTCGCTCATTCTTCCGACTCAATGACGCATGCTCTCTATGCAGCATTTATGTTAAGGACATACGACAAACGTGCCATAGGCAACAGTTTTGGTAACATTGAGGGAGAATGAGAGAGAGTTTTTCAAATCGAAAGCAAGAGATATTTAATGCAAAATTTTCGTTGCTGATTTTTCATTTATTTCTTATTTTTTTTTAAATTTTTTGGTTCCAAAAGTTTTTCTCATGCAGGATATGCAAAAAGTTCGTGAATCCTGCTTGATTCAATTTTTTTAGCGGCGCTTAATTTATTTTCTTACATCAAGATAAACGTAAAAATAATGAAGTGAATTTGATATGAAGCGTGTCGTTATTGTAATGCCGCTTATGTGTGCCTACCTATCCTATTTTTAAGCTGCTCTGATTTTAATTCTTTTTCTCATTTAATTTATGCAAATTAAGGATATGCACAGTTTAGCAGTCTGTTTGATGCGTAGGTACGCTAAAAATGAAGTTTATATTTTAGTGTACGATTTCAAAACTGAAGCATTCAAAATGCGGAAATTATTATTTTATGCGACAAGATGGATGGTTTAAGGAAATGAAATCGATTTCTATTTTAATTTTCGTATAAAAAGTTTATGAGAGAATTTGTGAGAAATATTTATCATATTAAGGATTTAAAATTAATTTTTTAAAAGGGTAATAAAATTCGATATATTCTGATGTTTCAGAAACTATTTAATATCAAATATTTGCATGGTTTTATCATTATTTTCGATAATGTTCGCTATCTTTTGAATTTCATCGACTTTTGCTTCTTTGTTGAATTTGAAATTTGTTGAGCTATTTTTCTGATAACTTTTCCAATATCAAACGAATATCTTGGACTAAACTGTTAATAAACCTAAACTGTTGTACATTAGTTCAATTTTACTTGATTATGTTTGATCAATTTCGGCTTTTTTCGATTTTCTTAATAGTTTTTCGATACTCTTATCGATTTAAACTTTATAACTCGACGTGTTCCGATTCATTCCAAATGCCCTGAAACTATTTCCTGATATCTGCATTTAATGTTATTAAAAGTCAATACGTGAAATAATTTCACCGTTTTGAGTATATTGAGTTTATTACATCGAATATCCCGTATATAGGCCAAATACGTGTTTTTGAATTTTTAGATGAGGATACCTCTTAAGTCTGACATGATTGACTATAACTTTGCTTAGCAAAATTCATCAGAACAACGTGCTCTTTTCAGGATTATATCGTGGTTCAGAAGTATTCAATTTTTACACTCCACACAGAGAATATATTCACTTTTCATTCTGTTTATAACGCATAGAATGGGGCTTGGCGAGTATAGAACAGTATATATATATTCATGATTTGCGTCACCACCTGAGTTTATTTTCCCCTATCCGTCTGTCTGTCTTTCGTTCAGTCTGTAAAAATCACGATTACGGGAAAACCAAGCAAGTTAATGGAACGGAAGTTGATACACAGCTCAAACCTTATAAGTACATGCGCTTCCCTTCAAAATGCTATACTGAGAAAACTATTTAAGTTAATGAAATCTAATTGTACACAATTAGTAAAAATGATTCGGAAAAGCTCTGGACAAGAGCTTGCCGAATTCGTTGGGCATGGCACACAAATACTTTTAAAAATAATAATGTTGATGTAAATAAGATTCAATTCGGCTGATTATTCGCGGAGTTATGAGAAATTCAAAAAAAAAATAAAAATAAACGTTGAAAAACATTATAGTCCAGTATAAATAGGGTTTGAACAACAAAATAATTCGTTACAGCAATCTGACAGCGGAATATTGTTGAACACGTTCTTGTAAAAGCGGACAAAAACATCGAACCGACAGCAGCTATCCGGGATGGAATGGGGTGCATTTTTAGAGGTCGAACACAGTTTTTCACGATTTCTGGCTAAACTGTGCATCATATCAAAAAAAGTTTAATGCAAAAGTTGTAGGAAATAAGAAGATCTACAACTTTTCTACTGATCATTTTCGCCTTAACCTCAAAACTTTTCAAAAAAATGGCTGAAAACCGGTTTTTTGGTTTTCAATTTTTTTCTTTCACAAAAAAGTTTCTATGGAGCTGAAACTTGGGCAAAACATACTTTTCAGTGTTACACAAAGGCAGTAATTTTTTAAGACGGAAATATTCAGAGGTTGTTGTTAAATTTAATTTTTAAACTAAAAAAACCGAAATTTTTAACTTAGATTCCTCTTAAAACTACACCTCCTAAGGAGTTCTGTTTTGGCTCACTTACTCTTTGTTATGTCTTCTTTAGATAAATGGTAAAAAAAAGGTATGCTGCAATGGAAAAATTGATCGAAAAATTGAAAATCTGTGGTCTCTCCGCGAGTAGAGTTTTGGTGTTTCGTGTGTAACAGCTCAAATCCTTTGTTGTTTTCACTGTATTCACCTTAATACACTATAATTTGAAATTGTCAATGCCACTACATAAATTTTCATTAAAAAAATAAGTGAGAAAAAAAATTTTCATAATTCTTGAACCAAAAATTAAAATTTTTTTTTTAGGTTAAGGCGAAAATGATCAGTAGAAAAGTTGTAGATCTTCTTATTTCCTACAACTTTTGCATTAAACTTTTTTTGATATGATGCACAGTTTAGCCAGAAATCGTGAAAAACTGTGTTCGACCTCTAAAAATGCACCCCATTCCATCCCGGATAGCTGCTGTCGGTTCGATTTTTTTGTCCGCTTTTACAAGAGCTTGTTTAACAATATTCCGCTGTCAGATTGCTGTAACGAATTTTTTTTTTTCTCTCATTTTTTCGACTAATTCTACTGGACTATTACGTTTTCAAAAATTTATACTTATCTTACATAGCCTGGGAAAAAAATTTTAAGAATATTATGTGGAAAACTTTCAATCAGTAGACTTAAAAGAAAAAAAATTTCCAAAAAATCCGAGATGCAACAGCAAAATAGTGTCCGATTTAATGTCGAATCCTACTAGGGATTTTTGCATTTATTAGGCTCTTCAAGAGTTCTATATAACCATTTTTTAAGAGCAGAACTCTTAAAAACATTCGCTAAAGAGGTTTTAAAGCACAGAATAAATGCTACTTAAGACAAAAAGAGCTCCTTCTATGGGGACCTTCAAGAGGTTTATGTAAGAGTTGGAAACGACGTTTTCAAAACTTATTGAAGAATTCAATAAATGATGTGCTTAGTGCTGGTTAGGAGTTTATAAATAATTTGAGCTTTTGAAAATATTTAAGCACAATTTTTTTTCGAACGGAAATTTAATGAGGTTTATTTTATTTTGACGAAGTTTTAATAAAGATATGATTTTAGTATGTATAAGTATTTGTAACTTTTTGCAGTATTAAAAAACTAAATAGATAAAAAGAGAATAACAAATGAAAGTATAAAATGTCAAGATGAAAATGATGCAACGAATAATTATGAATTTCGGCACAATTTTCGTTTAAAATATGTGTGCAAGCAAAGATTTATAGTGAAGTTTGTGGTTTTGCTACGAAAATTTAACGCGCTTCCGAAATATGTATTGCATTTTAGAAAAATAAAATATTTGGGCGAAGTTTTTTTTGCATTTTTTCTTTAAGTTTCTCAAAATATGTTTGAGTGATTTTTTAGGTGAAAGCATTTCGAAATAAAAAGATTTAGTGCTGAAAATATCATTACTTTGGCAAAAGAAAAGAAACTCATTTAATTTTTGTCGGCATGTATTTTGGAAAAGATGGCGGATTGCGCCATTTTTTTAAAATTCCTCGATAAATGGCATATAAAACTTAAGGATTATCTCAAAAGCTTCATAAGAGGTACTTTAAACTTAAGGATTATTTCAAGAGCTTAATAAAACTTGACAGTTTAAGTTTGTTAAAAATGTTTATTTAAAATGGTTTTGAGTCCATTGTTAGGGTTACCATATGAAATAGCTTTCGAGCTATTTTTGTATGCAGTTTCTTTATAGAAATATGAATTATAACCCAAATTTGAATGAACATATTTTGGGCCATCTTGCGTTTATTTATTTTCTCAATTTAGTGTTGTAAATACCTTATAATTTTTAAGCAAATTTAGCGTATTTAATTTTTAAACGCTTAATTTTTATTAGTGATTCCAAATTTTGTAACAATTTTGTAAATCAAAAATAAATTATGTTTCATTCGACAATGCTAGTGGTGTACGTAATAAAAATTGCCCGTAAACTGGTTCAATGCCATGACAGAAACAGAAATATATATTAAGGCCATGTTGTAGAGCAGATGAAAACAAATCGATGTTATAACCGAACGATTTCGGGATGACAAGATTTAACACCCCTTTCATAGCTTTAAAATATCCAACCACCACCGGGATTTTCGAACAATAGTAAGTATTTTGGCGAAAAATGTTTTTATGGAAAATTTTAGGGTAATATTATTTGTTTAATTCCGAAAACTATTTTTGTTCAAAATTATAGTACTTATTGCAAATTTTAATCAAAGGTGGGTCAAATCTTGTCACATGAAAATTTTTCGGGTATGAAATCGATGTGTTTTCATCTGCTCTAGAACATTGGTCTCAATATATTTTTCTTTTTGTTTTACTTTTATATTTATTTATTTATTGGCATTGGACAGCCAATGTGTGGGCAGGTGACCATTTTTACAAACATAATTTAACTTTAGCGGGAATGTGGAACGGGAGACACAAGTCAAAAATAGCGATACTACTTTTGGTCACTTTAATCAAGAATTTTTCAAATTCCAAATCTTGAATTCTTCAAAAACTTCTTAATTTATAAGTTATATTACAATTTTTATAAGATTAATGGTCATTTAAAAATTTGTATTGAATTGCGGACATTTGGTAAGCCTATTATTCGAAACGTACGTTGCTGCCTCGGTAACTGTGAGATCATAAAAAGTTTTATGGAGCTCTTGTGAAGAGTTCTATAAATACATGAAACCAAATAAAGTTTTATAGACCTCTTGGAAAGAGCTCGATAAATACATTAACCCATACAAAGTTTTATAGAGATCTTGAACAAATTTAAAGAAGTACTTAGTGTGAGAACAGTTATCATATTCTGATATTTTTATTTTTAAAAATCTTAACGTACTCGTGTAATTAAATTCATCGAATGATAGTAATAATTTTATTTTTTGATGCGAAAATGTCTTTCAAAATAGTGCAAAGTTTTGAAAAAAAAGGTTTTGTGTTGACTACAGTACCATCAGCATGGGAATACAATAGTCTTTCTATTTTATCAAACACTTTTTGAAGGCCCTGATAAATACATATTTAAATTTTCGAATACAAAAATGTTTATAAACGTTTTATGAAGATCTTCCGAATGCTTGTTAAGACCTTAGCTCTCCTTAAAAAAGAAATGTTTACGTTTTATGAATCTCTCATAAGACGTCGCTAAGACCTTGATAAATACTTTTAAAGTCCTAAGTAATTTTTGTATTTGTAAACATCTTCATTGGCAGTTTTGAAGTGATTCATAAATATTTTTCATAGCAAGATTTAATTTTATTCTCTTGAGAGGCGAATAAATACTCTGGTATAAATTTAGAACCCTATAAAAGCTTATTAAATACTTTCGAAAATTCATCGAGAGTTGTCGATTATTTTAATGCCCAGTGGGATGCCTGGTATAAAAAATAACTCAAATGTATCTGGATGCTAGATTCTAAAGGTTTTTTCTTTGATGAGTAGGCTAGATCTAGACTTTTTCTATACATTTGAACTTGCACTCGATTTTTTCAAAAAAATTTTGAAACTACATATATGACATTTATCCGCCTTTCAGCACCCAAAATGTGATTACGTAGCCCTGAGTTCGGTACCATAACAATGTTTGTTGGCCTTTTAGTGTAGCGGTAATGTACTGCGCTTACAACATAGCGGTCTTGAATATTTTTTCCAATTCAAAAATGGTTAAACACTGTACTCGTTCTCATGTATCAAAAGAACTCTTGTCAATAGGACTAATTTCCATTCATTGTTCATTGTAAGCTTTCTGAAATATTCAAATGAAATCATACCGTGCGAGTAACATACATCGCATTATTTGCATTCATTAGCTCAATTTTCCTTAAAAATTTTCTTCATAAAGTTGAATATACTCTGACAGAATGCTGCGGCTTAATTTATAAAAGAAAAGTCAGGTAAAAAAAAAAGTTTCCACTTTGATTAGCATTTTAATTAGTTTTTATGAGTTGCAAAGACAGCCTGAAAATGATGCAGCATCTTCACCATGCATGACGTACGTTATAATAAGCTGCTAAGAAAGTTGAAAATTTCAATACGCACACAAACAAACAATCACACACGTACGTACACCTTTATCATACACGCATATCCTGCTAACACAGCAAAGTTTTCCCTTTGTCTTCTTATACGCTGAGATTGAAATGTCCTTTTTTTACTGCCTATTAAAATGCAGCAACTTCAGCTTCACCTGCAGCGTATCTATCTGCCACGTGCAGAACTCAAGCCACCTGTTTTTTGCAGTTTAAGCATAAATCCTTTTTTTATGTCGTCAGAGTTTTTGATGCGCTCATTTTGATATGCCAGCTACTACTGCTGGGGAAAAAAGCGCACGCATGCATTTTGTTTCAGCTTTAACCTGATTTTACGGAGGCAGTATGCAGCGGTAGATTGGAAAAGATAATGAAAAGCGCTGATTAAGCGTCATTTTATTAAAAACTGTTCAAAAAATAAAAGGTGGTGGAGGAGTTGTAGGCATTGCGCTCGAGATGACATTGGAATTTTTTCTGCACTGCCGAGCAGAGAAAGAGATGCGCTTGAGATGTGCAGCCTGATTTTAATGGAAATTTGTCAGGGATTTTTAATTTAGATGAGAATATGCACGAAACAAAAAATCAGCGCTGGCAAATACAATAAAGCGGCGAAATTTATTCGTTTCTGTTGGCATAGTTTCATTTGTGTAGACAGGAATAAATTTCTGAATAATTTAAGATAAAAAAAAAATCACGCTTGTAATTGGAAATTTATTGTGAATAACTTTTTTTGGGAAAAATATAGGTATATAAATACAAAAGCAAGTTAAATAGCTTAAAAAATCGTTTGTCAAAAATCTCTTTTTTGTTTTCATAAATATCGCTCGTTCCAATTCTGTTTAGACATAAAGTTGAAATTAAAGAAAATTCAAAATAAACTATTTCAAAATGAAAAGAGCTTAAGCGGGGCCAGATCGATGTGAAGCGTGCGAAGGCGGGCGGTTGTTGAGCGAAGAGAGCAGGGCCTTTAGTTTACTTAACAATAAATTTGTTAATTTCATTAAATTTTTAATAAATTCAATCTGTAGCAATATCCAGTTGTATGGTTGACCGTAACTTTTTAAAACCTTTTAAAACAACCTCTTGTTAAAACTCATAATATACCCCCTAAAAGTACAAAGTTCAGTATTTTTATTAAACTTCATAAAAATCTCTTTGTCACATTTGTCAACACATTTTGCTAAGAGAACTGGAAAAACAATCCCTAAAGAAACCCTTTTCAAATGTGAATTTTAATACATTCTTAGAAAATAAGAAAAAAAACTGCTTGCAACACAAAACAGCAAATGTCAAGCAGCTGCAAAAGGGATTATAAAAATTTAAAGAAATTCTTCCATAAACCAACAATTCCTACAAAAATATATACAAAAAATACATAAAAAAAAAACAAAATATAAGATATTAAGAAACACAACAAAACAAAAGTTCTTGAAAACGGACATCAGGAAACTTACAATGTACCACCATTATCAAGTGAAAGTTGTGAACATATAACAAGTTGTAGCGGCGGCCATTGTTGGCGCCGAAAGAAAATGTCAGTAAAATTTAAAACGACCAACTGATGTCGCACACGCAATTGAAAAAAAGCGAAAAAAAAACAAAGAGAAAAAGAACATCAAAAACCATAGCGAATACGTACAACACTAACAAAGTTTCTTAACGCACAGCAAAAACTTTGCGCAAGAAAAAAAAATCTTGACTGCTTTACTTTAAAGTTTTGGTCAATTTGAGGAGCAAAACGTTAGACATTGAACTGTGGCACAAAAAGCACGAAGGTCGAAAGGACTGTAGACTACAAGATATAACAAAGGGTTATTTCTAATATTGCCGTCATGCTCTTAGGATAAGTTGGCTAAAACAAAACATAAATAGTCACTCACATACTAACTGATGACAGTTACGTGGGATTGAAATCACGTCAGTTTAGTCAATGCCAGTCGTTGTCAACGCTGCCGTATTGCCGCCTTGTCGCTTCTACTTAAACGCGTACATTAATAACACAGAAAATCAGGCTACGTACACGGTGGAGAATGGAGAATTTAAATGAAAGGATCGGAAGCAAACATTTTTTTGAAAAATGTAACGAATAACGTGCAGCTTGAAAATTAATTAGAAAATTGAAACTTAAAGAAAAAAACTGTTTTCTTTAAAATACAAATTTGTTTGAATAATAACTTTTAAAATGTAATTTTTATAGACTTCTATATCAATTTCTACGTATCCATATTTCTTATGCTGAATTCGAGACAGTTTTAATCTAAACCAAAAACACAGATTTTGACCATTTGTACCATGGACACCGATACAACCATAATTCTTAGAACAAAAAAATCTGCTAAGAAAAATAATATTGCTTTTCGAGAAAAACTTCACGAATACACTCAAGAGTTCTTCAAATCAATTGGTGCACTTGTTACAAGTGCTCGGAAATGGTGAAAATCAGTGTTTTCGAAACATTTGAGCATTTAGTATTTAAAAAAAAAAGAAAGTTAAAGATAAGGTAAAGATAAGGAGTAAAGATTTCAAATTTTACTGACCTTTGATCTTTACATTATTTATGAGACATTGAAAAAGAATAATAAGATACTATTACTTTCATTTAATTATTTCATTTCCACACCGTGCATAACTAGTGAATGCAGAAGAAAATGTGTGGAGTGTCCTTGCCGTAATTTGTACGTAACCTCATTTCAACACTTTACCAGCTGGTCACACTGGAAATGTCAAATACAAAATGACAGCTTGTCAAAAGTGAAGTTGACATTTGGCACTTTTGGTTTGCGTGTATAGGAAATTAAATTTGAGATTTTCCATTTTTTGCAATGCGTAAGACATGTCTTCCTTAATATTGTAGTATGCAATTAAGAAAATTGTATAGTAGACAAAACTACGAGTAACAGATTATTATAATTTCTGTTTAATATTTCTTAATTATTTTATGGTTTTTGCTAGAATGTGTAGTTTCCTTAGATAAAAAACTTTGAGAGCTATTTCGTTGGCAATGAACGCGCAGCGGAAGCATGTAATGTTTTTGTCACGATAGTTGACACAAAATGTAGCCCGTATTTTTACTTTTGACTTAGCAATATTTGTTAGAAAATTATATATATTCGTCAATTAGAAATAGTCTTTTGAAATACACATGTGCTTTTTTAGTACTTAAATATGGCGGAAAAAGAATGGAATACCTTTTTTTATGAGTAAATTTTTGAAAATTTTAGTGTACCTTTAAAAAGTACATTCTATCTCTCAATTCAGAACATTTACACATATCCAAGTGTCATCACTGTCTCCAATGTGCCGATTAGAGACAATTTTAAGTCTTAGATGTACACTTTGTGAACAATGTGAATAATTACATAGCTTATTCAAAATTTAACAAAATCTTAAGTTATCAAAATTCTAGACAAAGTTTATATAGTACGGTCACTCTTTTAATAACTGCACACTTGGTTCTTTTTTGACGTTTTTAAACATTTTTTGAAACAAAATATCTCAAAAACTATAGTAGATAGGATAAAAATTTACTTAATCATATTTGTTAAAAAAGACTATAACTTTATAAAAAATTGTTTAAAAAAATTTAAATAAATTTGTTAAAACACTAATTTTCTTAGTTAAAAAAATTTTTCTGAAAATATTTTCAATATAACATCTTCGGTTTTTTTTTATATGTTATTCCTCAATCAATTCTAAGAATGCATGTGCTTTCGTATCCAAATTCCCGCCATAACTTTGGAAACTACGAATTTTTTACTGATGACGCTCACCATGCTTTTTCAACATAAAATGGAAAATAGCATACAATTAGACTAATGCGCGCCTTTATAAAACCATTATTGTGACAAAACAAAAAAAAATAGTTTTTGATATTAAAAAACACTTTAAAACAAATACCTTTCCTTAGAATTCAATCTATTTCTGTACCAAATTTCATTAAAATCGATGTAGTGACTCAGCCTTGGCAGCGTTTTTCTCACTAAAGGCGGTGCCACGCCCACTTTAAGTACAAGGAGTCTCTAATAACCTTTCTTCGGAATCAATATATCTCCAAACCAAATCGGTTAAAATCGGTTTCTTTAACTTAGCCGTGGAATCGAATTTTCTTTTTAGCGGCGTAGCACCTCCTACTGTTAAAAAGAAAACTAACTACATTGTGCACTGGCTCTCTCCACAAACTTAAAAAAAAAAATTACCATATGCAATCATATGTTGAGAAAAATATTGCTTAAAATATCTCTCAACGACTTAACATCTAATAAAAGATAAAAAAGCACAGCTGAGAGGAAATAAAAGAGCAGATTTTTCCGGCATACGTCAATCCTTTTAAAAACTTACAAATAGTATTTGGCAGTGTAGCTGTTAAAAAAAATATTAGGAGTTATCATTCGCCACCTTACTTACCTTGGCTTTATATTGATGAGTTCTCCTAATTTTGGATTTGAATCGCTGTCATCCTTTTCTTGCTGTAGCGTATCACCAATAATCACATGGGCGTATCTATTGGCGGACACATCATTTGTTAGTATTCGTTTCAGATCATCAAACTTATCATGTGGTATTGGCTTCCTTGTGGTCAAAATATTACGAATTTCTCCTGGCGCTGCCGCTGCTGCTCCTTCTTGCGATCCTGTGCCAGCCATACCAGCACTTTGACTGCCCGCACTACCACCGGCAGCACTGCCAGAACGAGGCGGTGTGGGTACAATTGTTGAAGTCTCCTTAGAACCCGAGTAATTTCTGCAAAAACAAAGCAAAAATTACTTAAATTATTTAATTGCTAATAAGGATTAAGTTCAGATAAAAAAAGTAAAATCGAATAAAAAACTTTTAAAAAAGTTTATTTAAATGATTGCAGCAGCTTACAGCTGTGAAAATTATAAGGATAAGTGTCGTGCTGTTGTAAGTGCTCTGCTGATGCAGTTGTTATTGTCAGAGGATGGAAGAGGATGCTAAACTTTATTTGCGCAGGGGCCAGTTTCAACTTTTAGATTTTGTAGTTTTAATAACTTCTATTTTTAGAATGTTTTTTTTTTCTTTTTTTAATTAACTTATTTACCCAACAAGCCGTTGAAGCGATGAGAAATAAAGTTAAAAAAAGTTTGGCTACTACCGTGCAGTTGTTTTAGAGCTTTAGGTTTAATGCTTTTTAGTTGAAGAAGACGAATTCGTTCGAAATAAGAGGAGCTATCCACCTTATTTTAAGTAATTTTTATGATAAACATTTTGATTTATTCTCAAATTTTTTAATGAAAACCATATCTTATAAGTTTGGTTCAAGCACGCAAAAAAATAGACACAAACTTTTACTTTTGAGAAATGAATAGGAAGATCCAGTACTTTCTCGCGGCTAATGGTTTCAAATGATGAAAAATTAAAGCGATTTGAAATAACATCAAAAAATAAGCCAAGGATCAAGAAAGTTCTAGAACCTTTACTCAGTCCCTAAGGTATTAATTAAATATTATTTTATTAGTAGCAGTATTTTGTGCTACGTTTCCCTCTATCATAAGATGTTACAAAGTTTTAAAGTTCAAGTTGTAAGTCTCGCTAAGTTCATGTTTTATTAACTTTTTTGTTCCGATATTTAATATCACAACTTACAAAAGCTGTGCTCAAAATTCCATGAAGGAATAACCAACATATTTCCAATTCAATTACTTAGGTATAAATTTTTTTACATTTTTCTCAATATTTCTTAATTTTTATAGTGATAAAACGTTGTCAGAAAAGATTACCAATGTCCATGTGAAATATGTTGCAAATCTGATTATATCTTTGGCCATCGCATCGTCCTTGAAATTTTGTAATTTTCACTGAGTTTTCAACCAAATTTTTCAGAAATGGAATTCAATGCTTATAACGAGTATTGAAACAACATTTTAGAGGGAGCAGCTAATATTGCAAACATACACATCGGTGTCACGAGCATTTCTTTTCGAAAAATCTCAACTTCTGTTTAAAAGTTATTTCCATGATTTAAAATGGTGTTCTTGAAAAAAGGTAATTAAAAATTAAGCAGAATTAAAATGTTAGTCAATATAACCTAAAAAATGGCGATTTTGGCGAATTTGTGTTTTGTTTAGATATCTAAAGGCAATGTAACTCGAACAAAAGTATTTAAGTCAAAAAAGAAAATCGATGTAGTTTGTCCTCTACATCTTAAGTGAATCTTAAGTATAATTTTAAAAACAGTTACCAAAAACTTTTTACAACTCGTTTAAATAGCAAAAAGCATTGAACTGACCTCATTTACTTCCTGGTAGTTAAAGTATATGCACTTATTTTTATTCTTGACTTGGTTTTTCAGGCTATAGGTACAGTAGTAGATGGCGCTTTTTTGAAATGAAGTTGGTATCATTCTCCTCAAACTATACAAGTCGAAGTAGATTTTATGATTTTCTTCAGTTGCCAGCAGTACAAATAAAATCGTAAAAAATATCAGCTGGTGAACGGTTCCATCAAACAATCACGACTTTTGAAGACTGGTTTTCTGGCAAAAGATTCGATTCGATGCTTACCAATTTCTACTGGTCAATCGCCACACAAGAATAAAATGTCCGTATTGAAATAAACCTTAGTATTTTTGATCGATTTCAGGCCAAAACAATGATAAATTTTGATTTAATTCAGAAAAAAAGAAAAAAAAAATCTGAAAAATAGACCAAAATGTGTATAAAAATTCATATAAATCAATTGTATACGTCTGAAAATTCACGGTTGTCATTGTAAGAGTTATGATTCGATTAACAAAGGATAAATAATTTAATTTCAAAATATATTTCAATGTGTTTTTCTCCAAAAATAAGAAAAATATAGCAAAAAAAATGGTCAAAAATAGACTAAGTATCAATCGCGAATATCTCAAAATTTTGATCTGATTGGGAAAACCTGAGTATGCCACTACATTCTACGTCCGAAAAATAAGTTGACGTGCTCTGGCATTTTTGTGTGTTTTTTCAAAAGTTGGAAATTTACCTACAGTGTAATTTCATACAAAAACATTATGCAATTTTACATTCAAACTTATTCTTGTTCTTAGTTTATTCTTGCCAACTTACTAAAGCATTGGAGAGAAAACAGTAAGTTTAAGAAAACATTAAAATATAATGAGGTAAATATAGGATTAAGCTTTTACAAAACCACACACATAAATTTTCGTTCGCTTTATCGGTGTTTATGCTCATGCTGCTTCTTGAATGCTGTGTTGTTATTGTTATTGTTTTCCTCTCACTTCTTCCATTTATGTTTGGCTTCAAAGTTCAAGTTACAAACTCTCTTTCATTAGTTTTGTTATTTTGCTTCTCTTTAGTCTTTTAAGAAGGTTATAAAGTTTAAGGTAATAACTAAATATCCTGTAAATTTCATATTTTTATCTCGCAGTTCACACATTCATATTATAGCCAAAATTTCAAGCAACAATTTTTTTATAATGAGTAGTTCAAGCGAATCAATTGTAGGCATTATTTCTTTCGAGATATGTGTACGTGATCTCTGAAAAATATTTGCTATTTGCGTTCAACAGTCAAGACACTGGAGGGAAGGTTGAGAAAATTATCACAACCTGATTTTGTGATAGAAAACATAAGTTGAAAATTTAAAATAACCTTTTCACAATGTCATTTTCATTCAGTGCGTGTTACTAATTTTCTAAAATGTCATAACATATCAAACTAAAAAAAAAATTTCCATTTTTCGAGTAATTAGCGTTTGTAATGATTGGGGTTTTGTGAAAATGTACTGAATGGAGACTTGAAATGTATTTTTTAGATGTCCAATGTACTTTTTTTGTGACGAACATTAAAAATTTAATTAAAATTCCAAAATTTTAACAGTTTTACTCAAAAAAAAAAAAGGTCAAAAATCATCGCAACAAATCTTTAGAAATAGCCCTGAAAATGTACCGAAAGTGTACTGAAAATGAGCCAAATATACTGAAAATGTACCGAATGTACCAAAAACTTGTCGGTTGTATTGAAAACGATTTTCGGTTTGCATTTTTCGATGGACCAGAAAAATTGTCAAGAGTATTTGCACTGAAAACCTAATGGCTCTAAATTTGTTACACTGTGGTATAAGTATCTACATTAGCGTGGTCCTTAGAAAATTTGAGAAGTGGCAGCTTAGACCAAATTTCACATCGAAATATTGTCAGTTTTGATTATAGATAAAAATCTAAAAAAATTCCAATAATTTTTTTAAGCTATTTCGGTGTCGCATTTGATTTTCGCAAAAACTTCAAATAAGAAACACCCTAATCTACATATATGACTTTTACATTATGTACTCATTACTGTTTCATTCCGCTGAAACACAATTCAAAATAATGAACGAAAATTCACATGCAGAGCTATAATATGCTGCAAGTTTCACCAAATTAGAGTTTGTGTCAAAATTAACCCACTCTAAACTCAAAACTTATTCAAGTTAATCAATATTTAACAAAACCAGCAGAAATAGCCAACTATGTAACTTTTAATTTATATAACTAAATTCAAACTTAACCCATTTTTAGAATCGACCCAGCCCACTTTTGCATAATAATGACGCATTACACGTGCAAACAAACAAAATTTGAAGTGCTTCCAAAAAGTGGCAGTAGGATGCAGACTGTACCATCAATTGCAACAGTTGTTGCCGTTATCGTCCCCCTAACTATTGTTTTTGTAGTACAAAATGACACAACGACATCAAACAACGGTAATTGCAACAAAAACAAGTAGAGTCAGCAACGTCGACACAACGTGTAATGATGGAAGTTTGTTGAAGAGATTAAGTTTTAATTTAGTCACCCGACCAACCAACCAACCATCTTCTTCATCCTTCTAACTCACTCACTCTCATTTTGAGTGACTGTTTACTAAATTTCCGATGTTACGTCCGCTTTATCTAAGGTCTTCGTGCTGCCTACTTCGCCTAGTTCCGCTCTCAACTTTATGTCATTCCTGTTATTCTGCTGCGAAGCACAAAACCGCAACTGTGTAAGTTAAACAGCAGTGAAATGTTGCTGCAGCTGGCATCTGCATCAGAAACATTGCGCAAACAAACACCGACACTCGTGCACATCCACACACACATACACGCGTTAGTCGAGTAAACAACATTGGAGTGCGACTGCCATATGATTTCGAAGTGAACTTTGGCTTAAGTGCGAAGAACAGAAGAAAAAAAAACTCAAGATGAAAGTAAATGAAAAAATTGTGCTGCTTCAGCTCTTGCTCACTTTGCCGTTCGGTTGGGTATTGATCCAGCGCTTAGTTCGGCTCATGCATCCTTATGCATATTGATGAGCATTTCAACGTATTGGCTTCAAATTGTATGCCACGTGATATTGCTGGCGTAAAAGATGGTAGTGCATGGCATAATTTACTTAGGATTGCACAAGGATCACTAGTGCAAAGCATAAAGAAATTCAATAACCTGGAAAGTGTGTCTTAGATATTTAATTTGTTTTTTTAGAGAGAACTCTTAGGCTGAAAAAGGTTCATTTGAAATGTTTTTTTTTAATACCTCTAACAAAATCCTTGCAAATTTGAAGTGTAAAATAATATTACAAGTAAGTGTAGTTTCTAGAAAGACTAAGTGGCAATTTGTAAACTTAAATCAATGATGAAATCAATGATATTGTTCAGCCCGTGTTCACGGTCCGCTTATATAGTAGATAATTATATAATTAAAGCGTGATTTTGCAGCTTATCGTGAATTGTATAATGTTTATTCTTACCTTTAATTAAATATTAATTTTTTATCTATAAAAATGTTTGTCAAAATTTCTATGATATAACACCATTTTTCTGGATTTTTTTAAATAATATACTTCAACTAATGCTAAGAATATATTTACTTTCAAATCGAAATTCCGACATAACTTTGTAAAATAAAAGGTTTAAGTTTGTTTATTCCATTCCTCATAGTTTTTGAAATATTCCGCTTTAAATAATATTCAAAAAATTAAAAAAGAAAACAATGATTGCAGTTATTTAAAGAATGACCGATATGTAGTATATTACACTGATTGTGCTGTTGAAAACTTTTATATCAAGCTGCTTTCTACATTTGCGATAAGGTTTCCTTAGTGCAGTTTAGGTTCTTCGCGTACTCTCACGTACGTAGAGAACTAAAATTATACGTTTAGAAACTAACAAAAAATTTTATTCCTAATTCACTTTACCCAATTGAATTGCATCTAAATAATCTAAGCTAATGGTATTCGAAAAAAGTCGTTAAAAATTGGAAAATGTCTAAGAGTATTAAAAAAATCAAGAACTTTGGAGAAGTACTAATATAAGATAAATAATTGAAGAAGTCAATTGAAATTTCAAATGATCGACGAGTTGAAGTGCGCGAACTTGTTAAAGGCACTTTTAAGTTTGAATTTCTAACGAGCGTTTGAGTATGAAGAAAATAACCGTAAGATGGGTATCACGTTTGCTCAAATATGAAAATAAATGCAATAAATGTGTTCCATTCAATGGCTGATTAAAAGTTCGAGCTGTTGCCACATTCATCTTATTCACGATGTTTCTTTTTTTTTTGTAATGAGATTTAATTTTTCATAAATTTTGATAAAATTTTTGAATTATTAAAAAACATTTAGATAAGAATCGTAGGCTTCTGTGCGTGACAAAAAAAAAACCTTTCCCAAGGTGACAGGGTGCCTGGGTACCCCCAAGCAATTTGTATGAAATTTTCGAACATTTTTGCTCGTACTGTACATAATAATGACTTTGTATCAAAATTTTATGTTGTCATGAGACATAAACATTAATATATAGTATGTACATTCATGGATCCCTCTTTTCATAAGATTTTACTAGATTTTATGATGCATAATACAAATTCACTAGTAAAATAACTTTTCACACTGACTATTTGCGCTTTGACGCTGACTTAGCATATGTGAGTTTTATTTTATGGGTGACTGCAAAAAAGTGAGGCGTTTTCTATATTATCAAGAGTTAGTGGGATGATAAGGCTTCGAATTTGGACCGAGTACTTTCTAAGAGATTTAATTCTGTCGAATTTCAAGAAATATTGGGTTAAAGTTTAAGCGATGAGGAGGGATTCATAGCGTCTGATACCGAAGATGAATACATTCATTACACCAGTTGACGAAATAGAAACGGATGCATCAGATACTGAACTAATAGGATGCATAGAAGCTGATGAGGAGTCATATTATTAAGTCAACAATGAGGAATTGCAACCAATCAAACGAATTAATGCGGTAAAGATAGTACTCGTTAGCGAGTATTATCCTGAATCACAGACAATAAAGCGAAATATTATTTGGAAATACTATGGTGAAGCCACTGGCTACAACACTTATACAGCCAAAGATGTTTTCAAATCTATTTTTTCAAATGATATATTTTGTGATATTAGTTTTGGTACAGGATTGATATTGAGGGCCTTCGATCTCTATCATTTGGCACAAATTTCAAGCTGTTATCTTCAGTAATAAAAATTGATCCAAAAAACCGGTGAAAACCCATGTTTGGGACATGATTCAACAATGCAATCCCAGGTATTATATTTAGGTCTATTTGAGTTTTATCATTTGTCATACATTTCGAGCTGTTATGTGCTACAGTTTTAATAAAAACAACAAAATTGGCTAAAATTCGGGCATTTTCGGCCAACGGGACAGGCTTTGGCAAAGCAAACCTAGATATTCTGCTTAGGCTCGTTGAGCTCTATCATTTGGCATGCATCCCATCCTCTAATCTTATACACTCGACTTTTCTACAATCGGCGACTATTTACTTGAATGTATAGTTTTCAACAAATTTCCATTTTCTTGATTTGTCTTTATTTTGTTTGCAATTTTTCTTTTTTTATATGAAACAAAAATAAAATGTTTTGTATTTATTTGTATCATATATGTAAATTCTTATGGCCAAGACTTCGGATACCTGTAATATTATTTTTGAAAATTTTTGATTCCAACAACAACTAAATATGTTCACATGTTATTTGAAGTTAATTGCTCAATAAAGTTCTCTTTTTGTCACGCAAAAGACAAAAATTTCATGCTTCTCCATATAAAGTGTATAGAGGGTACCCAGGTACCCTGACACCCTGTTAAAGGTGTTGAAAGAAAACTGGTCTGACAGGCTCTCTCAAACTGGTCGGGTGAAACCACTCATATGAAAATAAATATTAATACAATATCAGGAGTTCTCGTGAAGTTTCAGAACTTTCGAGCATGTACAACCATAAAAAATTTTGAGTTGAAAATTAAATAGGTACCCGGGTGCCCCGTCACGCACAGAAGGGTTAAGAAAAATGCTAATGCTAATCAAATTGACAAAATTTATTTAGTCAGAGTGCCTACACTTTTGTGGTTACGTTGCTAAAGATCTTTTATCCAATTGATTTACATATAAAATAATGAAGTATTTCGGTGATAGAACTTAATATTTAGTTTCATACAAAAATTTTTACCTATAAAAATTATGTAAATCTTAAAAACTCCTTTGTACACATATTAATAGTTTTTTTAACCACATTCTGCAAATTTAAAGATTTTAACTATCATTTTTAAGTTTCTATTGCATCTCTGACACAAAATATTGCATTTATAAGTTCACCTAACGTATACTTAAGCTGTCACTTTAAATGCACTTGAGATATTGCAAATTGAAATAAGTTTCAGTAACTTTCAAACTCAAACTCTCACATTGACATTTACGAAATGGACATACATGGATGGATGTGCCAATATAAGGCAAATTTGTTAAGCAGCAAAGGATATTAAGGAAACAACTAAAGCATCAGGACTACATGCAAAGGCTATGAAAGTTTGTCGAAGTTGATAATAGTCAGGAGTTGCTGTTAATTGAAAAAGTTTGACTTAACGTGTCTGTGGCTTATATTTTGTCAATTTTTTTTTCTCAGTTACAGGTAAAGTATTTTAGTAAGAAAAATTGTTTAAAAAAACTGCACACATCGAAAGATGCAAGCAATAATTAATAAATAAGTCAGCTTTCAAATGAATATTAAACAAGCTTTCTCTTATTGATTTGTAAATATTTATTTATTATTTTTCTTTTAAATTTTCTACAGAAAAGTTTCTTTATCTTTTTATTAAACCTTACCTTGAACTTAGCGCACGCAATCATATAAAATAAACTCACAAAACTTGTCAAATAGTTAAGAAAACGTTGTTGCTAAACTTTTGAGCTAAAGTTGTACTGCTTACGTGAATCGACAGAAATTGAATGCTTTGAAAATGCAGCATAAATAAAAGAGAAAAACATTTTCAAACTGTTTCTGGGCAAACACTAGAACGTTGTCAAATAAAGTTTTGAATTTTCTACTTTTATAGTTTTTGTTTAAGAAATGCATCTATCTACAAATTGGAGAAAATTAGATGTCACTTATATTTTAATGTTCAATATTAAAACAGTACCGACTTCATATACATTTTTTGTTCTGGTTGGATAGTTAAAAAATGCTAATTCTACGAATGAATTGCAACAGTTGCTTTAAAGTTTTTGAGGCAAATCCAGATTCTTGTGGTACAGAACGAATATCCTTTTTTGAAGTGATTTCGTTATTTTTTGATGATAAAATTAGTTTTGAGCGATAATAAAAAGCAATCGTAAATATTTCTTGAAATTTAATAAAACTACGTCAGCGCATGGTCCAGTCCTATATACATTTGATTGAATAAAGCTTTCAGCTCCTTCAGTGAATTTGCTTTTATGGATTCAACTAACTTAAAGCGACTTCGTGAACAAGGAAATTTTATTTTCGGGCGATATTGAGTAAAAACGGTGCTTGCACGATAACATTTTTAAAATTTTTGGCTTTAAACTCTTTTGGCTATGAGCTCTTTTGGCTACAAATTTTATGCGATACAAAATTCATTAGTTGTCTCCCACAAATCTGACTGCTGTCAGCGGGCATTCTTGCACAAGCTCTTTTTTACACCTAAATAATATCACTTATTTACTGTTTGAAGGCAACAATTAAATTTTGAGGAAAAATTATTTTGTTTCGTTTTATCATATATGTTAACGATTCCGAAAATTTACAAAAATAGCTCTTTTAAATTAACTTTTAAAAATATATAATATGGTTAGAACATTCTTTCATAGCACTCCCAATTAGAGTGTATCTACCTAGCACTAAGGAATCAAAAAAATTTGAAGTATCACCTCTTATTTTGAAAACTGAGAGTGTTTTGATGCTTCTTATATTTTTTTTTTTTTTTTTCATTTAAAAAATCAATCTTCCATCATGACGTTGTTTGACATACATATTTTGAAGCTAATGTTTAATTTACCTGTTATTTCACCTTTGACTAATTTATTTCATAAGGCTAATCATCGCAAGAAACCAAATAGTTGTTATGATGACAAATGGAATCCGTTTCTTGCTCGCTTCGCTCACCAAGCCCCCTCCTCCGAGGGCTTCTTCTTTTTGTATAAAAGACAAAAAAAGTTTTTATTGTAGTGCTTTTCAAACTCTTTAGTTTGGATTTTCTTTCCTTCCGAATTACACTCGATTTTTATTTCATCTCTGCTTCCTCATATTGACTTTTAATACTACAGGCAATAAGTAAATAAGACCCAGAAAAGTTTTTATGAATATCAATTATTATGATTGTTGTAAGCAATTTAAGTTTTATATGAATTTTTTTTTTTGGAAAATCATATCTCGCAAAAAAAATTTTTTCACAATTTTGTACAATATAATAATTGTTAAGAAAATTATGAATTTTTAGAAAAACAAACTCGATTTTTCTATGGTTTTCAACGTCTTTTTGACGTGAGATTGATATCATAAGTGCGCAAATGTATTCTGTGTAAGGTGAAAAAAAAATTTCTTCTGGTACTCAATTGATGTTCAAATGGCATCAGTTTTTCCGAGCGGCCGCAGCGCAGTTAGAACTATAGTTAAACTGCATAAAGCACCATCTGGCGTCAGATCTCAGAACTTTTAGGCCTTTCGTTCTCATTCTCAACTCATTTACAATAAATTTGTGTTTTTCTCATTCCAATCGGTCCATTAGTTTCGGAGTTATTTGAGTTTAAACAAAACTGTTGAAAACACTTTGTTTCTGTTTTCAATATGAAACTGCAGCACGTAACACGTAAATCAGCTGTGATTACAAATAAAAACTCTTCGCTATAAAGCCCCAATCTTTTGCTGTGCACCACATTTATGCTGTTTTTTTTTTTTTTTTTTAACACTAAAAACTTTATAAATTACGCCTTTGCAGTTCGAAATAATTACTTTTAATAACTTCATTCAAACTATTCATAATACCGCTACAGGTTACTATAATAAATTTTGCTTATCCTAGAATGTTGCGCACACACAAATACATGTATACAAATTTCCATACAATGGCGATCCTTTGTAGCGACTTTAATTCAATTTATATTCCAAAGGACGCCATAGAGTGACGTTTTATGTTTATGAAGTAGCAACAATGCAAGACGTAGGGTGTGTAATGTGTGAAAATGTTGCTTACTTGAGGTATCGTGAAAATGTTTTGGGTATCAGTGTTAAGATTATGGAGAAGTTGAATTTTTAAAGCTGTTGTCAAAAATTGACAAAGCAATAGATTTTAAAAGATGATTACTTAAGCGTTTGGTTTTTGAAAATTCAAAAAAGAACAAAAATTTGCAAAAGTGAATAAAATATATAATTGAAGCAATACATTAATTCTTGCCATTTATTTTTTAAAGATTATTTCATGTAAATGTTGCTCGCGGCTACGCCTGCGATGATCCATCTAATTTTTGCATACTTTTTCCAGCATTTTAGCCGGTATCTCAATAATGGCACCTGTAATAATGTCATCCAGGGCTGCAATTGTAACTGGCTTATTCATGCATACGAGAGACTTCACGTAGCCTCACAAAAAATAGCATAGTGTGGTCAAATCGCGGCAAATGTACTGCTCCAAACTCGCCTTTAAATAGGTCCATGGTATCGCGTGTCGAGTCGCATGTGGCACCGTCTTGTTGAAACTACATGTCGACCAAGTCCAATTCTTTCATTTTGAGCAAAACAAAGTCGGTAACCAGCGCACGGTACCTTGCTCCATTGACTCTAACGTTACGATTTTCATTATTTTTGAAAAATTACAGTCCAATGATGCCGCCGGCCCACAAACCGCACCAAACAGTGCATTTTTCAGGGTCCATTGGCAGCTCTTGAACTGCCTCTGGCTGCTCTTCAGACCAAATTCGGTAATTCTGTAATATTTTTAAGCTTATGTTAAAATATCGATGTATCCCACTCAATGATACAGCAAAAAATGCAACGACAGCAACATGCACATTATAAACGTCCTTGCTGCTGCAAATTTTCCATATTCATATTGGCAGCACGTTCACATTGAACGTTGCAATTTATTTTCTTAACGTCTGACTTTTAAAAGTTGTAGCCACGCCTTTTTCCGCCACCCTTGGCGTAGCAGACTAGAAGCTGATGCACCGCTTTGTGGCAGCCGGAAGTCAGGTAATAAAACATCAAAATGGCGTAAATGTTGCTGGTATTTTCATAAAATATGAATAAAAACCTAAAGCCAAACGTTTTACTCCCGTTATAGCAAGTTTATTTCGTTCACTTGTGTGTGTATACGTGTGTATGTATGTATGTGTTTGTTATGCAATTTTCTTATCCTTTTCTTAAACATCAAACGTTGCTTGCTGTTCAGTCAGCAAACATTTAATTAATTCATAAGTTGTCTGCTGAAAATGATTCCGTTCGCTTCTTGTTTCCTTTCACAGGCGACTTGACTCTTCTTATTCCGCAACTTGCGCTCCAATATCCTGCCAATGTACGCTTGTAGTGGTTTTGGCAAGTTATTACAAAGGCTCAGACATTATGACACATGCTTGCAGCCTTGATATTTCTTGCTATTTTAATCGCAAGCATAAGTTTGCTTTTAAAGTTATGAAAGACTTTATGAAAACCGCTTTGTTTTAATGACCAAAGTTGTTGCTAGAGGTTTATTTTATTCGTGGAATTTCATAATCGAAGGGAAAATATCGCATCCTTAAATTGTAAAACAAACTCACGTTGTGTCGATGGTAACGCTTTAATGTGCTTAACGTTTGCATAGCTTCCAATGCAGTGAATAAAATTCCTTTGAAGGCTTAATTACCACATCGCAACCTCAAACTGTATCATATGCAGTTGAAACAAGATATCATCAAAATTGTATTAACTTGAAACTGAGGTATTTTTTAAATCGGAACAAAAAAATAAAAAGGAAAGAAAACTGCATTTTCCTTTTATACAATTTACTCATATTTTGTTGGCATTTTGTTGGGAAAAACGAATGATTGGTAACACATTTATGTACTTAAATTGGCAGATTGAAATGAATTTAAATGCAGTGCAAAAATTTCTTTGAAGACTTCATTATCATGCTACAATACCAAACAGATTCGTGTTCATTTAAACAAAATATCATCAAAATTTAATTAAATTGAACCTTAATGCTTAGTTTCGACAGTTTTTGAAATAAGATAATGATATGCGGTTTCGGCATTCTTTTAAGCAAATAAAAGTACATAAAAAATGATGTTCCATGGAATCGGCGGTAACATAATATTTGAGGTGTTGCAGCAAGAAAGTGGAAAATCGGTACTTTTTTACTTTTGTCCAGTCAATTGACAATTTTTTTATAAAAAGAAAGAAGAAGAAGAAAAACAAATCACGGATTTGAATTCCCCAATCGATAGTTTCCCGAAAACCATACCCACTTGGAAAATTTTATAACGTCTGTAACTTGCACCATTTTTTAAATCAATATTTTGGAAAATGGGCTGTTTACTTAAAACAGAGGGCGCCAGGCCCGTGCGCAAGTGGGGGGTTTTTGGGGGCTCAAACCCCCCCCCCATTGGGAATTTTCACACATAGATTTTTATTGACATTTGAATGAAAAATTAAAAAGACAAAACAAATTTTTTTGTTTTAAATAAAAGAACTGAAATGCCAATAAATTATCAGAGCACGAGTTTTTTATTTTCTCAAGATTTGCGCACTCTAGCTATTTTTGAACCAAAAAACACGATTTGGGACCACTGCGCGTCGCTAAGGCTAAGTAACACGACCTTTTTTTCAATGCGCGTTTAAGCATAGCTCCGGCATCAATAAAATCAGCTTCAATGAAAATTCATGCACAAATCTATTTGTACCATATCATTCAATTTTGCATGATAGTTAACGTGACATAAATGAAGTTAAACTTTGGCGTCAACGCTTTGGGGGGCAAGACATCAAAAATGCTTCGTGTTTTGACAGCTTTGCCTGTAACAACAGCAACAAATGAACGCTCCTTTTCAGTGCTACGTCGTCTAAAGACATACCTCAGATCAACTATGTCCAATGATCGGCTGAACGGCTCAACCTCGCTTAATATACATCACGATATCAAAATCAAAGTGGAAAGAGTTTTGGACGAGTTTTTTCAAGTACCTCGCAGAATTAGCTACTTACGTAATGATAACTGAATATCGAATCAAATCATTAACACTAGACAAATGGCATGTTCTAGAATACTTCAAAACACTCGATTTTCGAAAATTCGTTCACATTCGAGTATATCCTCATTTAAAAAAATAGTCTTAGGGTTACTACCAGAGCTGCAAAATTTTAATTTTTTGGAATTTGGCCAAAAAAATTAAGAAAATTTAATTTTTTCCTTATTTTCCTTATGTACACAAAAGGAAGTGTCGAAAAGAATTGACCGCTATTTTTTAAGCCTATACATAAGGAGAAAAACTGTGGCCTCTCCGCGAGTAGAGCTTTGATGTTTCCTGTGTAACAGCTCAAGTCCTTTGTTGTTTTGAAATTTGAAATTGTCAATGCCACTACATGAATTTCCATTAAAGAAATAAATGAAAAAAAAAATGTTTGTATGTTTGGCCCAAAAGTTATCAAAATTAAATTTTTTTTTAATTTTTTTAAGCTAATCATGCACTGACTACACGGTTAGAAATCTTGGAATATATTTTAATACAAGCGAAGTATTACAAAGATTTTTAATGCAATTTTGATTATAATTAATACTTTTGAATAGATTACAAAATTTTGTAAGACAGTTTGTATTAAATTTTAATATCGCAAGTAATACATTTGATTTTTAAACCATACTGTATTATATTTTAATACTTTCTTTATTAAATTATAAAAAAAAATATGTCGTATGCACTGAGATTCGAACCTGGTTCCCTTTCAGTACAATAGTTTCATGAGCAGTTTAACGACATCAGCCAACGTAGTATCGTATTTCGTTTGGCTAAAAGTATATTTAAATTATCAATTGACAACAACATGAAATGAAAGTTCAATATTTAATTTTGACGGAAAAGTCAGTAATTGAAATTTAGTCGTTCATGGAAATGACAGTAGCTCAGTTGGTAAAGATGAGCGTATATGAACAATAGCATGACGCAGGACGACGACCTAGGTTCAATTCTGATCGATGACAGGTAAAAAACTTAAGTTCTCATATAAAGTTTTAAGAACGCAGCACAAAAGCAGCGTATCGTAAAATTTTTTTTAAATCTTAATAAAAACGAGTTTTTAAATTTAAATTCAAATTTGTATTAAAAATGAATTTTAATGTCTAGGCAGTATTGAATTTTAATACAATTCTGGTATAGTCATTTTATTCCAAAATTTCTAACCGTGTAGTTAGTGAAGCAAAATATTGTAATTACTTGCTTATAAAATACTTTGAAAATTTTTGGATCAAAAATTAAATTTTATTTTTTTTTTCTCATTTATTTTTTTAATGGAAATAAGGAAAATCGAAAAAAAATTTTAAAAAAAAAAATATTAAAAATAAGAAAACAAATCAAATTTTCTTAATTTTTTTGGCCAATTTCCGAAAAGATAATAAACACCTCTATTTATGTATTTAATTATAATTAAATGTCTATATTAAAAGTAAACCGAAGTTTGACGTTTTTTATGAAAATAATGTAATAAGAAATGTTTGAGTTAAAACCCCCCCCACGGATGATTCCTGCGCACGGGCCTGGAGGGCGCTAATCCAGTTTTCAATATTAACCTTAATCCTAGTAATGGGCTTTGTTCAGACATATAAGGCTACTGTAATCCGCTGACACATCGTGAAAAAATCAAAAAGTTTTTATTTTGAACCGCTCTAATCTACATGCCAACTTATTTTAATTTGAAGCAGCTCATTATTATATGCTAGTCGAATAATACGCTGATTTCATCGACTATTTGCAGTTTAAGTTTTTTTTTTCTCCTTTTGAAATAGCATTACAAATATGGTGTTCCAACAACTCTTACTTTCGGCGAAAAAAAGTCATGACACCTAGTTTATCTTCTCGAAATAATTTTGTTTTTCCTACGGCCTTATATTTTTTCATATACAGAGTTTCATCTGATGATAACAACGACGTCATTGGCTCTAAAGTATTCACCAAAACTTATAGATCATATCACAAGCCGTCAAATCTAGAACATCGGCAGTGACCTTAGTATTTCAATCTCCTTGACAACAATTTTTTCTGCATCTTCATTATTACTAACTTGGTTGCTTTTTTGTCATAACAATTGCTGTTTCCGCATTTTGGACTTCCTGCACTGCAAATTCCTATCTTCTACATATTCATTTATTGCTTCTTTTTTTATATCTGCATCATTTTCAGATGCTTATAGAATATCCTCGACACCGAATAGCGTCTTTTTATACATTTTTTTTTCAATAGAATATAAAAAAAAGCAATATAATTTCATGTATTGTAAATGGTATAAGAAAAGATCTTTTCCATACGAATATCCCTTAGTAGGCAAAGTTGACTCCAGTGAGTTCCGCGAAATCAAAATTTTTTTTTTTATCGTAAATAATTCATTATATAATCAAACAACCAACAATTACTGATTTTTGAAACCACACTACTTATTTCCAAAAAAAGACAATCTTTCAGATTCAAGACACACTAGGACACACAGCAATTCTTCCATAACACCATAACATATAACATTGAATTTGAAGTAAACATCAGATTTAACTAACCGTAAAGCTGTGAGGCCATACTAACTGCAAGCATTTCAAGAATAGAAAAAAACAATACATAATGACACACATAAAATATGGCTTGGAATTAGGGATGTTCTCCAGTCCCTCAAATGAGGCAGTGTTTCTGAAATAGTTAAGTTTTTGGTTGACCAACTCGACTGTGTTTGTAGCAACAACTTTTAAATAAAATTAAATTATTGAATATTCTTTTGAGAAAAACAAAAAGGCAGACGAAATATTGATGATGATAATGATGCTCAAAAGCTGTTTTAAACATTTTCCAGAAAAAAGGTTTTCCTGACATTTTTTCCCCTTACAACTTTGGTGATAACTGAAATTAACTCTGACTATGGAATCACTTTGCAAGACGTTGAGAACCTGCCATTGTTCTAAGATATATTCGATTGCAAGAACTGAAACAAAAATTTATCAAAGTTGGCTTAAGTGATCATGGAAATGACAAGATTCAAAGGTAAAGTATTTTTGAAAAATTTTTCATTTAGACATCAAGAACAGGTAGTGCATTTCATTGCAATTTGTAAGTCTCTCTGAGATCCAATATGGTTCTCTTGGGTAGATATATATTTTGCGCCTTTTACTATGACTGCAATTCTTTTTTAATGGCGTGCGATTTAGAAGTTGGCAAAAGTTGTCCATCTGCTGATCATGATCAAAATTTTACCCGGCACTGACTTAAGTGCTCTTTACATTCCTCTTGCAAGGCCAGTACAATAAAGAATCTGTTCAAGCTCATTACACTAAAAACAAATTAATTATATTGGATAAATTTCATAAGAAAACTAACCTTTTTTGTAAAAATTTCCTTTTGAAATCACGAAAAACACCAAATCCATCATCTTCATTGAAGTACTGTACTCGCTGATGTTGTTGTTGCTGGTGCTGTGGTAGTATATGACGATTAGTGACACCAAAATCCATTTGTACATCAACAACCAAAAGCAGCGTTAACAGAATGAGTGTAGCGCCCAGGCTCATGGCCAGACGTTCCTTAAGTTTCATAGAACGCAGTACAGACATCGTGGGTGATGTGTTTTGAGGCACTGTTGCACTGGCAGGAATGTTTGGAATGTTAATAATCTTAGAGGGACCTATGAAAAATGTTGCAACATAGTTGAGGAACGTCTGCAAGCCAAATGTTGGAAGTAGTGATGTAAACCACGTGGAAGTTTGCTCTTTTCGATGGCTATGCTCTGAAGTATCACGTTGTTGCTGTTGCTGCTTTTTACGAACGATATATTTGACTTTAGAGTTTTTTATTTGATTTTGTTTCGGACTTAGTGATTGTTGCGTTTGTTTCTGTTGTTGTTGTTTTTGCTTCCTGCTACTTTTTACTTCAGCGTTCTTTTGCGTTTCAGCGGTAACTGAATTGCAATTTGCAGTTTGTGAATTTTCGTCGTTGTTGTTATTATTATAGCTGTCTTTTGCAAAGCTATGTTTCAGCGTTTTATTGCCACTGTTGTCGACGTTTTTGATACCGATTTTATTTGCTCTATCGCAAGATTTATTGCACTGGATTTTATTGCTTGTTGCATGCAAAGCAAATATGTTGCTAACACTGTCCCATTGATTTCTAACTGATTCCGCTGTTAGCAAAACGTCGCTGTAGCTATCGTTGTCCTGTCTCTCCTCACCCTCTGGCGTTGGTCGCCTGCCATTTGCTATTTGCTCAGCTGATAATCCAGACTTATGCGCTGCTGACCCGACGTTGAAGTTGTTGTGGACGTCACTGTAGCTTTGATCGTTTTTCAGTGATAAGCCCTCGTCAACAGATTTTTGTTGCTTACGCCGAAAATTCTCTAAGCGCTCGGCAAGCTTTTGCTTTTGTTGTTGTTGCTGTGGATGAGCTACTGACTTGAAACTGTAAAGAAAAGCAAAATATTTAATAGAATTTGATAGATTAGAAAATGCGCGTATTTGAGCATAGATAATGAAGCGTTAATCAGCATTTAAGAAATAATTCATTTAAGTCTTTTTTATTTTCAAAAATGAAATGAATTCTAAGAGCCTGTAGAACATATAGTCCAAGAGCCGGCTGTAGAAAAGTCGAGTGTATAAGATTACAGGATGGGATGCATGCCAAATGATAGAGCTCGACGAGCCTGAATAGAATATCTAGGGTTGCCTTGCCAAAGCCTGTCCCGATGGCCGAAAATGCCCGAATTTTAGCCAATTTTATTGTTCTAATTAAAACTGTAGTACATAACAGCTCGAAATGAATGCCAAATGATAGAACTCGAAGAGGCCTAATTATAATACCTGGAATTGCATTGTTGAATTCTGTCCCAAACATAGGTTTTCACCGGTTTTTAAGATCAATTTTCATTAATGAAGATAACAGCTTGAAATTTGTGCCAAATGATAGATATCGAAGAGCCTTAATAGAATATATAGGGTTGCCTTGTAGAATCCTGTCCCAAACATGATTTGCCACTCATTTAAGAAAAGTTGACCCCTAAAACGGGTGTCAAATAATATTTAAGACATGATTCGACAAGGCAACCCTATATATTCTATTTAGGCTCTTCGATATCTATCATTTGGCACGAATTTTAAGCTGCTATCTTCATTAATGAAAATTGACCCAAAAAACCGGTGAAAACCCATGTTTGAGACAGGATTTAACAATACGATCCCAGGTACTATATTTAGGCCTCTTCGAGTTCTATCATTTGGCATACAATCCAAGCTGTTATGTACTACAGTTTTAATTAGAACAACAAAATTGGCTAAAATTCGGGCATTTTCGGCCATCGGGACAGGCTTTGGCAAGGCAACCGAAGATATTCTATTTAGGCTCATTGAGCTCTATCATTTGGCATACATCTCATCCTGTAATCTTATACACTCGACTTTTCTACAGCCGGCTCTCAGCCTAATACATTTTCTTGGACTTTCAAAAAACAAAAAAAAAATATCGCTGATTCCTTTCATCTTAAAATAGGGTCGAAAAGTAAAATGTTCCATTTTGTTGGGTTGGTTTGGCCAAGTTATTTTTAGTATTATTTGAAAAAGTCTATTTGAATTACTAAGAGTTGTTAATATGCCTTTGAATACTCAACTGATAGTTAAAACAATTACAAATTCACTGAGAATTCAAAAATATTTCATTGTCGCTTAAAAGTATAAATGGATGGATGAGTTGTGTCTTTGGCTACAAGTTTGTAAGTGGGTAGTTCTATATAAACCTAGGCACGCTATTTTTTTAACATAGAATTTTTAATAAAATATTTAGATTAAAAATAAAAATGTTGATTTTCTACTCATTTGAGAACTTTCTAGTACACGTTTTTACATTTTTCATGTGAAAAAAAAGTCATCTCACACATGCGCTGATAGTTAATTGATTTTCTTAAGTGGATTGTTCTCTGACTTCTTATTTTAGTAATAACTTTCTTCTTTCATATTACCATAAAACAACAATATTATGTCTTCGGTGTTCAAAGCAAGCCCGAAATTGAATGAAAAGTTTGATTATGTGAATACTTAGGAATCAAGCAATTTGACCAACAACTTAATGAACAATTTCAGGATAAAAAAGTTGTTGTTGTTGTCCATATTTTGCAAAAAATAACACTGTGCTTACTTTCCAGTACAATAACAAAGATAAACAACAGAAAATATATTTTTTTTTGCTTTATTGCATTGTTACTTGGGTACTGCACATATCTATGCAAAAAGGGAAACATACCAGGTTTTGAAGCTCTCACTCATTAGTACGAAGGTCACTGATAAATTCATTTAGCAATGAATGAAACAAGCATGACTATATTGAGCACCCTTATCTTGTTGAGTGAATCTCTGATTTGAGTATTTCACTTTAGGTTTTGACACACGCTGCTTAGTGTACCGATATCTCGAATAGCTGAATTGAAGGCATTTGAGTCCAGAGATCCAGACATCAGTTGATATTAATCCAATTTCACTGCACACAGCACACGATTTTCAAGTGGCTGGGATATACCGGGCCAAGCCCGGAATTTCATGTCAAAGCCGGGGGCCTGGTAGGAATTCATCAAAATTCAGAAATAACCGAGAATCGGAGAATTTTTGTGCAAGTACTTAGATTTTTTTTTAACGAGCGAGCAAAAAAAAATCCTTTCCGTTTCTCCAACATACAAAAAAAAGATATTTTATAAAATAAATTTTTTAAAATTTAATATTGCTGACGAAAAAACCATTTACTATTACCATTCCACGGATTTTTTTTTTTTTTAAATGCCGGCAGTTACTTATTTTCAACTTGGCAACCCTGACACAGCATTATTCTTTCAGATATTTTTCAGCACGGACAACTGAAAACCTGAATATTGAAAATTCAAAAAAAAAAAAACAAAAGGTTCAATCGTTTCTTCACTATGGGGACTAGACTTTAAATTCGGTAATTTTTTTCCAAAAAAAAAATTAAAGAGATCGATCAGAACATACTTTATTATACATGCTAACTTATAGTTCAGATTAAAAAATTCTTATCAGACTCCACAAGTATATCAAAATACTTCACAGTCTTAGTATGAAAAATGCTATTAATAATACAAGGAAATATGTTTAAGCACAATAATTTTTACAAAAGGTGGATAGTTCTCAATAACTAATTTATCAAAGAATAAAGAAAATCAAAATAATTAGTTTACAACAAATTTTTTTTTTAAAAAAATCTGATATTTTTTGCTTTCAATGAAGTCTAAATGGTTGCTAAAAGAAAAGCTCAAAAATAAATGATTTAAAAAAAAAAAATTCCATATGCCGAAAATTAAATTTTTGGGTATCTTTATAACTAAGGCTTAAAGGACAAAACAAAAATTATACTAAGTCGCAGAAAAGAATTCAATTCAATTTTACAAGACTCAACTCAATAAAACTTTGCTAAGTTAAATCAACAGAGCACGACTCAACTGAATGTTTGAGTTAACTCAAACTTCAATAGAACAACTAATATTTTTGTACACTCTTGTCTATGTGTTATATAGAAGCAATAAATTCTATAATGATTCTTAAAAAGTACAATTTTGGTCTCTATCAAATGCAAATGCCACTCCAACAACTTGAAACGAGCAATCTCCTGCAAGACTGTACTAAAATTTCATCATTGACATATCCATTTGCTGAACAATAAAAATTAAAGCCAACAATCATCATCATCAAAATTTTTGCTTAAGACCTTAAATAGAATCCTTTGCCTCATCATAACCTAAAGTGCTCTTAAGTATTCCCTTTGTCTTGATCATGACACTTGTCGTAATTTAATTGTCTCAATTCATACGTTGCCGATAAACTGCTGCTGTCAATTATGGTTTATCAATGAAATTGAATCGTTTGGCAACAAAAATCTTTGTACTTTTGCATGTCTGTCGGACTGTCTGTCAGATGACTGCCCAATGTTGAGTTGACACGTTTATGCGTTACTTGATACTTTGTTGACTTGACTGTTGATTGTTGATTGCTGTTGTTGCTTTGTCCTTACCACTGCTGTTGCTACTACTGATGGTGGTGGTGCTCTACTTTGAGTTGTCATATCAGCACTAATGTAAATTGAAGCGAGAATGTTAATGTCCATTCTTGTGTTGTACATTTTCCATTTTTCCTTAACTCACTTTTCATTCCTGCTCATTTGATTTCTTGTCTTTTATTATTCATTTTCTGCTGCTGTGCTTTTGCTCATGTTACTGATGTTGTTAGGTTGTAAATCCAAGTCAACAAGCAATGCCATTAAGTATATCGATACTCTTGATGTTTTATGTTGTTTGTTGCTGTTGTTGTTGTGTTGCTGAAGACGTGGCTGCGTAGCTATGTCGTATCAATATTAAATAAATGTCATATTGACACTTTCACAATTCGCTCCATTGCATTCTGGTGGTTTGACGTCGCGACATTATTCGGTGTTGATTTCATTTGAATAACTTTGGCGTCGTTGTTTTTGTTGTTTTTTTTTATTACATTTTTAGAAAATATACGAGTATCTTAAGGGGATATATCCAATGTAATTTTGATCCAATCTGATATCAAATTGCCGGAAAATCTTGTGATTACTAATTTTATTAATTTTTGTTGACATTACTCAGTACTTTATGGTTGCATGTGCCATCATATAGCATTTTCGGCAATATTGCTACATTCTTAAAAAATGTTGGTCCATTACAAATGATTTTCATTAAATAATTGTTCAATCCTTTCTATAAAAAAGCATACTCTTCTCGATAGCGTGTTCGATGAATGAGTGACAGGTTGTAATGTAGTTTAGTAGAATTATTGACATGAATTTTGTCAAAGATTATGGCTGTTGTTCACAAAAATTAAAATATTATTGTGCTGATAAATCTACGACATCTACTTCTACAATATTTTTTTTTACACTTTTGAAAGCTCTGCTGTTCTGAACATTACCACCCGCCTCTGTGGTAATTCTTCTGCTTTCAAAGACAACAATCTAGTCGGAACACTTCTTAAAATTATTATTTCTAAGAGTTTTGCATTTTTTTTCTGTTATATTACCCCTTAAGTAGTTAAAGATTTTATAAATTACAATTCGTAATTTTTGAGGTCATTGTCAGGCAAAGCCAAGGCTTACAACTGAAATTTATATAACTTTTAGTAAAAAAAAAAAAATCAATCTATGTGGTCTAAATCAATCAAGCAAATTATGAATCCCTACCACTTGCGCTGTTACAGTCTAATGAACTTTAATGGTTATTGTGTCTGATGATTTGATTTTCACAATTCTACAATTTGAATTTTTGTATTCGAGAGCGTTACGCGTCAGTGCAATAGTTTGTGTATTTGAGTCATTTTTTATTTCCCTTGCTGCACATTGCTGTTCAGTTTGAAAGCGATTTGCAGAAATTCTACACTGGCCATAATGCACATGCAATTTTTTACTCAGTCAGCCAGCGCCGAAGACCTTGTCTTCATTTTTTTTTGCTATTGGAATTTGTAATTTGAGCAGCTACCATTCTTAATTTTTTTATTATTGTACTGAACTAATTAAACTACACACAGTGGAAGCGCTTAATATTATAGTTAGTAGTAATAAGAGTAAGAGTAAAGCTAGGCACTTTCACCCATCGATGGGGAAAGGTCGAAAAAAGATTTTTGACATCACTTGAGATGTTCCCGGAGCGATCCCGGAAAGAACCAATTTTGTATATGACATGGGACTACTTCGAGAGATGTCCAAAGCCATTTTCAACCTTTCCCCATCGATTGGAGCAAAAATAATTTCGAAAATTGACAAAAAAATGTTCCTTTTCAGGACCCGAGGCCATACCAAAGTGATTTATTATAAAAAAAATTCCCGAAAATGGGTCAAAAACAGTCTCTTCGAGGGCCCGAAGGCACCCTAAGTGATGTCTAAGATCTTATGTCGACTTTCTCTATCGATTGGATCAAAAAAAAAATTTCGAAAATGGGTTAATAACGGTCCAGTAACATCTCAAGTTCAAAATTCATTTCCTCATCAGTTTATCTCAATCTATCCTTCAAAAACAAAAGACAAGTTCATAAGAAGAGATATACAGTCATCGGCATAATTATCTTGACGAAGCTGTTGCGCTTTTTTTGATGCGAAAAAATTCCAAGAATGCAGCTTTTTTTGTTGTGTTTTTGCAATTCCCGTTAGATTATGGTGTGAGCAATTATATGCTAAACTATTCACACATTTCGCGTTGCGTCGTTCAATAAAATAGGTGCTTTGTAATTATCACTTCGATTTTCGCGTTGACAAAGTTATTTTGACGATTTATTCTTTTCACTTTTGGTGAGTAAAAAAATATTTTTTTTTCTACATTTAAATTGATCTGGTTAAATTGTTATTTTGTAGATCCTTATTTTAATTAACATGGTGAAAAAAGCTGAATTAAGCATTGAGGTTAGGGCTGCAATAGTAGCCAAGTATGATTCCGGTGTCACAGTTAAAGAAATCTGTAAGGAATATAACTTATCAAAACAAACTGTGCATTATCAACTCAGAAAGCACAAAAAGACGAATTCTGTAAAAAATTTGCAAAGGACGGGTAGGAAAAGAAAAACATCACCAAAAGATGATGGGTATATCATTCGAGAATTTGCAAAAGACCCTACAATAACTCCAAAGTCCTTGGAAAATCAGCTGAAAAAGTATTCAGATATTACCGTTAGTGAGCGCACGATACGTAGGCGTCTTGCAGAACATAAATTTGGTACTTATACAGTAAGAGATGTACCATTTATTTCACCTCGAAACAAAATAAAGAGGTTACAATTTGCCTTGAAGTATGTAAGTGAACCTCTTTCCTTTTGGAACCGCGTATTATGGACTGATGAGAGTTCTTTTGAGTATCATGGATCTCCCAAAAAGAGATATGTACGAATTCCAAAGGAAACTCGCAAAAAATTTGTTCCGGTCTGTGAAAGAATGAGCCATGGCGGTGGATCGGTAATGTTCTGGGGTTGTGTATCGTCTAATGACCGAGGCGATCTGGTCCCAATCGAAGGAACACTGAACCAAAATAAGTATTTGGATATTCTGAACCAACACACATACTCATCGGGCGATAAATTGATCGGAAACACGTTTATTTTGCAGCAGGACAACGCTCCATGCCACAAGAGCCGAATGGTAATGCAATTTTTGCAAGGTTCTGGTGTAGAATTACTGGACTGGCCACCTCAAAGTCCAGATTTAAATATAATTGATAATGTCTGGGCATACATAAAGGCAAAAAGAACTGTCAATTTAACTCGTACAAGAGAAGAGACAATTTTAGAAGTCGAGAGGCTTTGGGAGGAAATTCCTCGAGAAATGCTCTCTAAACTCGTTGAGTCGTTGCCAATTCGCTTGAAAAAAGTTATAGATGCAAAAGGTGGATATATTTTTTACTAAATATTAATAAGTTACTTTTTAGTTTTTATTTTATTTATGTATTTTTAATTTAATGACGGAGGTCAAAATATATATGTCATTTCAAAAAACTGAATTATCCTCAATAAACTGAATTCCAATGAAATAAAACAAAAAAAATTATTGAGTCTTTTATTTAATGCAATAAATAAATATTCCTCATAGTTAAATTTTAAATTTCTACATAAACTTTTTTTATAATCCAAGTTTGCGTTGGTCAAAATAATTATGCCGATGACCTTCTACTGCCAATTCTTCATGTATTTATTTCGTTTTGTACGCATTTGCCTAGAGTAAGTAGAGCAAGTAGAGGAAATCGGTAAATGACACAATACATCCTTGTTTTTTTCAATATCGAAAGGTCGCGAGTTTTCACCACTTATAAAGTAATAATTACTTAAAAGATATTCCATTGAACTGAAAAAATGATCCAAATTAAGCGCATGCAAAAGAACCTTAGCTATCTCACTCATCTCCATTCTCCTGGCCTTCGCACATTCTTAAAGTTCTTACAATTACTAAATTTATTTTTAAAAATATAAAGAAACTTAATTTTTCAGTTCATATCTATATTCCAATGAAAACAAATTTATTATAGCCATTTATTTAGTATATATCTCCCACTGTGCGGTAACGGCAGCAGCAGAAGCGACAACGACGACATTGCATCAAGGTTGAATGAAATTAGTGCACATGCATTGGCGATTATTGATTCTTTTTTACAACATTTGCAGTATTTATTTTTAGTAAAAAATGCAGCACGGTATACTGTAGGTGTTTAGTAAATTGAGTTATTTTAGCTACATGTACTACCGACTTGCTTACAAATAAATATTTAAGTAATTTGAAAACGCTTTCATATTATATAATTTAATATATATAATTTAAAAAAAAAATCCTATTATTACTGACTAAAAGTATTTAAAAATGGAAAATTTATTATATGAAATGTCCTCGTGTCATTAAATTTTTGAGCTCAAAACTTTATTTTTTTAAGGTTTTGTATCGCCATGACAAATGATGACAACAAACTGCTTACTTACTGGTCACTGTTACAGTCAGATATAACAATAGTCAACAGAAAATGTTGCAGCCCGAAAAAAAAAATAAAAAAAATATAGGCAGTCGCTCAGCAACGCCCACTTTTTGTTTGTTGTTAACACATAGAATTTTGTGTTGCAACCGCCTTTTGAATTCTTTTGTAAACAATGCCAGGATTTTGTATGGATTTTTCATTTTTTGTCCAAATGCCGAGAGAGTTTGGCTTAGAAAAAAAAACAAAAAAAAATTGCGCATTTGTTTTTTGCTGTTTCAGGTGACGTATGCAAAACAAGTTGCTGACAAGTTTTCATTTTGTTTTTTTTTTGCTAAACGAGGTACTGATGCTATTTCTTTTTTTTTGGTCAACTTTGTATTGTTTTTCGAGTAACTGAAACCTTATCGCATTTTTTGTGCGTCTGTCAACAATTGCGCAAAATGGGTATATTCAAGTAAATTTGATTTTATTTGAGATTGCGTTGTTGAGTTTTCTGGAATTTAAAGGACTTTAGTTTTAGCAAAGCAGATTCATTGTTTTTATTTCAAAAACTTAGTAAGATGATTTTTGATTATATTTGATATTAATCTATGCAGTACTTTGACTTCTATTTATTGTAATGATAAGCGTACTTAAGCCCATAATGAAATTACACAACCTCTTGAAACGGAAAGCGTCCATTTCTAGGTTAAAAATTAAGAGTACTGTCGAGAATCTGAATTTTACTCAATGCACAACCAAATATCATTGGGGAATTTCAGTAAGACTTTTGAAGTTGAGTTTCCTATATGAGATGATTGACAAAAACTCACTTTTAGAGGTAGTAATGGTGAGCATTTATTATGCAGAAGTTGGATCAAAAACGTAAGGCAGGCACGGAAATCTATTCGAAATGTCATATGCTACGCGAATCATTTAGTTACCATTCTCAGTACTCCTTTTTTCAAACTAAACATATGCCATCAGCGACTACATTAATTAATGTCGATATTTTTAAATATCGCAAAGTTCTCAAAGTCGAGAATTGAAATATTTTTTTCTTTTCACTGTTACTTGAAAATTTACAGTTGATTGAAACTAAATATTCAAAATATTTCAATGTTCGGCAACGATGTTAGTAAAACTTTTTGTTGATGATATTTTGGTGGGAGGTGGAGTAGGGTCTCTTGTATATATGAAGGTGATTAAAAGTTTTAAAATAAAACCGACAATGCAATGTTTAACGGATGCAACAGTGCAGTATCTTGGCAACGCGAGGCATGCGCGCACTTTTAACGTTCAAAACTCGTTTTGAGAAACAAAAAAAATAAAACCTATTTCCAGCTCCGAGTACAGAATATTCAAAAAAAAACAATCGTAGAAAAAATGACGAAAATTAGAAACTTTACACTTCTGTACTTTGAAAGCTAATAACGTTGCACAGTGCGGCCAAAGTCGTATTTTGCTGCCAAAATTCGAAAATTGAAGTTATTCACTTCAAAATGTACACTCGGGGGTTTTTGGGGTCGCTGATTACGAATCTGATGTCAGAATTACGAAATTTAAAATGGCGGACAAAATATGGCGTCGTTATATACACACATTATAATTTTTTTATGAGAGCCTCCCTAAATATGTACCCTAAATAAAAGTTTTATAAATTAAACTTTGCCTCTTTATATAAAAGATAGGTGCTGCAAATTTCATGTGAATCGATGCAGTGGTCTTTGTGAAAAGGGTATTTTAAAAATATTTTTGCATGTAGCCCACCCTAAATAAAAGTTTTATAGCCTACGACTTATTTGTAGACCTACCAAATATGTATACACAAAAAATTTCATAAAAATCGGTCACGCCGATTCGGAGAAGTTCGATAACAAACACTATAATTTTTATATATTAGATTGTAACTTAGTTATCGAATCTCTATTGCATTAAAAAATTCATTCAAATTCAAGTAGCAGATAGTACTAGCTGAAATTTGTTTTATTCAGTAGCTAATACTTTACTGAATAACCTCCATTAGGTTTAAAGGCAGCATCCGACAGCGTGTTATTACTGATTCATTTAACAACTCAAAGTTTGTAGAAAAAAATACCCTTCCTTTATTTTATTTCTTATAATTTTCAGTTACAGTATTGATGTTCAAAAAATTTTTAACGTATTTTGCTTACCTTTAGACGTAGATTCCTTTTGGTTTTGTTGGATTTGCTTATTTCCTTTACTCAAAAAATTTTCACGTGCATATAACTTTTCCCTTTGTATTCACAATAATGTTGTGCTTGGGAGAAGGCCACATTCCAACGAACAGTATAGAGGGGACTTAGGGTACAGGACGTTACTGTGAACGGTTTTCACTTTTTAGAAGATCCCTTTAGCCAAAAAATAAAAAATCCAATCAAGAAACTTTTTTTTCGAATTTTGGCCGCAAAAGGCGACCTTGGCCTCACTGTGCGTTGGAGCAAAATCTTCTCGAAACTCAATCGATCTTAACTAGAACTACGCATAACCAAGATCAACCAAGATCATGGCATAACAAATTTTAACCTTGTATAGTTACATCGGGTATTGTGATATGGGTATTTTTGTAATTTAAATTACACGTAACTTTTATAGCACAGCTTTTATTTCTTTATGTTTTATGGTTTGTTGAAGCATTGTGCAGTATATTACGACTTCGGAGCTCTACAGCGTAAGCCAATCTGAAGCTATTTCAACAAAATGGAAAAAACCAAGTGACACCTCTTAATGAATGTTCGGATAATGTGATATATGTATGTACAATCATGAAAAGTATAACAAGTGTAAAACAGTAGGAACTAAAAATACAATAAAATTACATATTCCAATAGAATTTTCATAATAAAATGAACTATATTTAAACTGAATCAATAAGCAAAAAGCAGAACATATGAAAGTCAGATAGATGACTCACGTACAAAAATTGAAAGACAAGCATTGAACTCAGGTCTGAACCTATGCATCTCTTTTTATGGATTCGTTGCAAAAAGCACAGGTAATCTCCTTGATGGGTGGAGCAAATTGGACTATATCACATTGGCTGAATTTTAGTATTAATACACTCAGGTTATTTTATTAAACCAGACTTCAGTAAATAAAAAACTCACATTATTTATGACAAATTATATTCACTCACTAATACATTTTATTATTTCGACTTTAATACTTACTTTATTTTGGGCTGAATTCACCCATGAAATGCCCACAAATAAAATCTCGACTTGTGCTTAAGTCAATTTCACCACACTAAGACCAAAAACAGTGAATGCGAACGCACAAAACCTTGCAGCACGTATCTTTTTCCGTTACTGATATGCTGACAGAAAAATTTTTGTCGAGAATCGCTTACTTAAGAGAATATGATGGCATATCACAATACCCGAAATTACTCTACGCTTGGCTAATTTTACCCCATATAAGGATTACTGTCTTCTGCAACTTTGCACTAAACATTTATTTTCCAAGGAATATCTTTGTAGAAAATATACCTTTTACTAGAAAAAAGTTTCTACCAAGTAGGTTATACCTATATATGGGGCATTCCATGCCAAATCACTAAGGTTTTGACCCGACTCTCTTCGATTTCGCTAATTTTCTAATTCTATTCTAGTATGTATTAAAAGCAACAAGCACACCAATTTCAAGCCTTTTATTCGAAACCATTATTGGGTAATCGGATTTTTAAATTTTAAGGCAAGCAATTATTAATTAACGATAGACTAGTATAAAACAGCGGTGGGCACAAAAATCTAACAAAAAAGCAAAACAACAATATCAAGCAACAACAAACGAAATTTTAAAGTTTATTTTATTTTCATTTCCAAAATTGCCATTAGCACAAAATAACCAAATTACACTACAAACATAAACAATTGCTACATTCGTCAAGACAAAATGCGGCGCCGTCATTTATGCCTTTGTGTTTTGTTTTTGTTTTCATTTGAATTCAAGTCAACGCTGTGCCTCGATAGCGTTGAATTCTGCGAATTTTTTTTCCTTGCTTGTGCGTCGAATAACGGTTAGAGCAATGTGAGCAAATAGAGCCACTAAGTGCCCTTCACTGGTATAAAATATTGATATCAATGAAAAACAGGATCTCATTTCTTTTCCTTTGAATGTAGTTTTAGGAAACCAACAAAGAAAAATTATTCGAAGTTATTGTCAACATTTAAAGATTAAAATTGACATTTTCAAAAAGTCCGACCCCTTTCAAATTTTCGCAAAATTTCACTCTATATTACGCAACTTTTGAGCCGCAGTTCAAGATGTGACCACAATTTTACTATTTTTTTCGAATTTTGAAATTTTATCACTATTAATCACTAGTTTACACAAAAAAGATCTGGCTCCTGAAATACTATTTCCATGTATTATAGGTCTTAAATTCCAAAAATGTCAACTATTTTTTTTTAGAATCATTTTCGAAATATCGCCCAAAAATCCGTCTTATGCACTTTTTTCATTTATTTGGTCATATTTGCATCAATTCATACCGTTCAAAAGATAATTTTGTCTTCTTTTTAACGGTTTACTGTAAATAAGGATCAGATAAGATTTAATGTAGTTACAAGCGACCAAAATCTAAAAAAAATGGTTTTTTGGTCATTTTTTAAAGTCACTAAATTTCAATTACTAGCTTTTCTTTTTCATATTTTTAAGAATTAAAATGGAAATCCATTCTTTGACAAATATTCTTAATATATATTTGCTTAAAACGAACAAAAAATGTAAAAGTTATTTAAGCTCAATGAAAAGTTGAAATTTCTATATTTTCATGCATTCCTGATATACTCTTACAATATTCGTGTGACGTGGCTCTAACGATTTTTAAATAACTTTTAACTCTTATGTCCGATTTGAACAAATTTATACCTTAAATATTAGCAAATGAATGTACTTTCATCCTAAATCTTAAAAATATGACAAAAAAAGATTTTCGATATGTTCCTGATCATGTTCAAAATCAATTTCCGATCTTCTCTACCATTTGAACTGTACATAAAGATCCAATATTTTACCCCTATACCACGAATTGTTCATGGAAAGCATAAACAATTTTACACTTTGTACACCCACTCCCAAAATAGTGTCGTTATCAAAACGAACTCGTAATTTTTCTTACAATTTAATGAAATAAAAGATGGAAACAGCAAAGGTGTTGTAACATTAAATCAATGCCGATCCCATTTAAGTTAAAAATGAAATAAACAACATCAATAAACCATCACTGCTTGACAGTGATAAAGCGATAGTACAAAATAGCATAAAGCAACATTTAAATAAAGCAAAAATTAAAGAAAAACAAAACAAAATTTAGGGTAGCAAGCAGCAGCAGCAGAAGCCAAAAACCAAGTCAAAGCGACAACCTTAAGCCCATCCGGTCACTCGCTACCTGTAGTTAGAGCTAAGCATTAACTTATTCTTTACTTTTGCGCACTACGCTGCTACAACTATAAACTTTTCCAGCTGGTAAAATTTTTTGTTGTCGTTTGCTTGATTTCTTTTGCTCTATGAATTAAAATTTTGTTTTTTTATTTTTTGCACATTCTTTAGCTGCTCGTTACCTGCTACCGTTGATGTTGTTGTCACTGCTACCAGCATTTGCTAACAACGATGGTGGTACTGCTGCTTCTGCTTTTTGGCTTCCTGTCACGTTTTGCAACCAACAACAATTGCTGTCAGCATGGAAATCATTGCCAAGATTTTGTTGGCGTTGCTCATTGCCGGATGTTGTTGCTACATTTCCGTTACAGTGTCGTTGCCTTTGTTGCAAGATGTTCGCATTTACTGTAGTTGAATCTTTGACAGCACCAAAATCAGCAGCTTGCTGCTGTTGTTCTCTTTTTATTGCTGTTTCTACTAAAGTTGCAGTTGTTTGTAGTTTTCCTGTTGGTTGCATTCGTTTTCCTAATCGAATCTTCATCAAGTCCAACATTTGTTCCATATTGTTGCTGCTGCAACTGCTACTGTTCGCTCCCAGTTGGCTACAATTTTTGTTGACATTAAGTTGCTGCTGCTGTTGTTCTTTGAATTTTCTTGTAGAATTTGGTGTTTCCTTAGTGCTGATAATATTTTTGTTGTTTTTATTGCTATTATTTATGTTATTGCTACAGTTGTTTAATGTTGCAACAATATTATCATTGCTCATAGAATTATCGATTGCTGGTAAATCAGTTGCTGATATTCCACTACCAGCAACATTTTCCCTTGCGGCAATTGAATAATATTCAAATTGTAACAGTTTCTTATGTTGTTGTAGCTGTTGTTGTTTGCAATCTGCCACTTTATGCTTTTGCTGTTCATTTTCAATTTGTTGCTTTTGTTGTGCTTCCGTTTGATTTCTTTGTATTGCTACTGTTGCTGTTGTCGCCAATTTTTGTTGTTCCCCTTGATGTTGCCAATTTTTGCGTTCATACCAATGCCCGGCTGGCTTACGTGCTGTCAACGTCTGTGCTGTTGTCAACGTTGCCAATTCGTAATTGCTTTGATTGCGCCAGGCCAGTTTATTGTAACTTTGTTGTTGCTTCAATTGATTGCGCACTGGTAATTGCCGTTGTTGTCGTTGCTGTTGCTGTTTCTGTTGTTGCAATTCAGCAACACTTTTACTCCAATTTCGTTCGCACTCGTAAAGGTTTGCTGTCGTTCGTTGCTGCTGCTCCTTGCTATTCCAGCGTCGTATGTTTCGTTTGTGCAAGGACATGTCACAAGTGTAATCATCATCTGTAGCACCGAAAGCATCAACAACTTCACTGCTGTCAATTTTATCATTGCTGCTGCCATTACGCCGCCAATCATCGTTAGTGATTTGATGTCCTATAAAACGGAAGTTGAGGTCTTTTTCATTTACTTCTATTTCTTCTGCTTGTAGTTTTTCTTGCTGACATTTTTCTTTGTTGTCATCTTCATTGTTATGGCCATCTTTTGATTTTTTATTGCCGTCACCAGTATTTCGTAACTCTGTTATTGATTTGCTTTTACTTTTGACAGCATTTCTATGAGTACTTTGCAATTGCATCATCTTCCCAGCAGCTTTAATGGTATCCCGTTGTTTTTCCTCTCTTCAAGCAACGGTGCGCAATTTATTTCCGGTTGCTTATTTCCGCTTGTCTTACTGTGGTTGTTATTGTGGCAAATCTAGTCATTTTTAATTTTTTTTTTTGATTATTCATTTTATCTCTGAAATAATTATATGCAATTTGCGTTTTCGTTGCACACATTTTATTTGATTAGTTTGAATTTGTCAACCATAACAGGAGTCAATCATGCATTTAGTAGAGTGTTATTTAAAAAAAAAATTAGGACTAAAAGTTTTATGCAAATCGAAAAGTTTTAATGAAAGTGCATATGCATTTAAATGAGTGTTTTTTTTTCTAAATAAATATATATGTTTATTTTACAGCCACAAACCAAATATTGATATCCATACATACAATTATATGAATATGAATCCCTCTGGCCATTTCAGAATGAATTCAATCACAACTGTTTCATTTTGAGTTTCAGTTGTATTTTTTATAATAATATTAATTTCAAAGTTGATATGTATGTAGTACATAAAAAAAGCACAAACGTTATTTTAAAAGCAACTGAGTGCTGAATGAATTGAAAGAGGTCACTTCTCGGCAGTAAATAAGTTAAAGGCTAAATCTATTGATGACATCGACTAAACTTTCTAAGAAAAAAAATATGTTCCATCTTGTAAATAGCACATAGTGCAAAAACTACAACAGTAAATTATAAAAATAGACTTAATCAACTTTTTTACTTTGTAGTTCTATTAATCAAACTAAATGGCATAATTTGTAAATAGAGAAATCTCTCTTAATTGCGCTCTATTTATTACATTATATAGTGGCAAAAATATCAATAAGATGACGCATAGTGTCTTATTTACTGTGCCCCATTTAAAGGCGGCTTAGGCTCTATATTTTCATACGAGCTAATTCTTTTAAGATATTTGAGGTTAAATATGGCAGAAGCTCCAACCGTACGCGTTTGTTTTAGTAACTAAACCTACACATCCGTGATGGCATTTTTGGTGCGTTTGTCTTTTTTTCGGTACACTTGCGTCGTGAAAAATCGACGTCAGTATATTCGGTACATTTTACCCATTTTCAGTACACTCAGCGCATTTTCACTACATTTTGGTACATTTTCAGTACATTTGGATTATTTCTAAAAATTAAAATTTTATTAGTAAATTTAGCTGAAAGATACGTACAAACTTGCCGTAAAAGTTTGCTGACCTTTTTTTAGGTAAAAAAGTTAAAAGTTTGTTTAAGTTTTCGGTATTTTAAGTAAATTTTTCATCTTGATGACGAAAAAGTACAATCGCATTTAAAAAGTACATATGGTGTATCGATTCAGTACATTTTCACAAAACACAAATGCCATCACTGACCTACATATATCCAAATTTTCAAATAAAATTTGCAACTATTAAATTTTGTTCTCAAACAAATATCTGATTGCTCTAATTATTTCGTCGCTCAACTTTTTTTGTCCAACTTATTGGCATCCAACTTTTTTGTCTTCCTTTTTTTTTTTCCATCTTACTTTACTGTCCTGCTAACTTCTTGTGGTCCAACTATTTTCTCAATCTTTTCTCGTCGATTGGTACAATTAAACTAATTTTTACTATACATATATGTATGTATGTAAGTATGTGACAAAAATTTATCTTCAGGGGGTTCTATTACTGAAAAACATTAATTTTCGACCCTTTTCCACGTATTCGTATAGTAAAAATTTCGATTTCTTGACCTTAAATTTTCTCAGTCTGACAATATAAAATCTTTAAATTTAAAGTATTGAATCTAGGCCAGTTAAAGATTCTTTGTTGTGGTATGAGGGCAGCTTTTATTTATGAAAATTACCAGTATATTTTCATTTAATGGCAGAACTCCATCTTGAAAGCATTTTACTTATAAAAAAATAGTATACCCTAGCCCAAACTAGTTTGTCCAGAAATGGTAAATCTTTTAACTGGAAAATAAGTTTTCATCCTAACACGCTTCGGATGTACTAGTTTTGGCACAGAAAAACAATTTTTCCAAAAAACAACAGCAAAACAACGAAAATCAGAAAATTTGTTTTTCGTTGTTTTGCTTTTTCGTTTTTCATACGAATTGCACTAAAAAACAAAGTAAGTGCGCGGTTCGCGGGTTTGATCTAGGAAGCTGGAATTTTGGAAGAATTTTCTTCAAACCCGATTCTATTATATAGGCACACAGTAACGTAAATTTTTAAAAAAATAAAATAAAAATACCTCCATCGGGTGTATTTTTTCCGCATTTTTAGTCACACGAAAAATGTGGGCGTGGTTTGACAACAGTGGGTGGCGCCCCCATTCAATTAAAAAACCCAAAACGCTATATCTTGGCACCTAAGTCAGACTTTTTCTACGTTTTAGTAAGTCAGTTTTTTCGTTAAATTTCAACGAAATTGGAAGTAAACTCTGTCCGCGCAGTTTTCAGGTTTGAGCTAGGAAGCTCAAATGTTGGGACAATTATTTTTATTCCACAAGCTACAATATAGGAAAAACTAAATAAAATCTCTTTCCAAAAGTTTGAAAAAAAAACTATATATTTCATATACACAAATAGAACATACAAGAAGAAGTCAAGCTTCAATCAAGTAATGCATCTATAAATGTTGAGGTCAAAAGTTACAGCTAGTTTCATAATCCCCATAAGCTTTTTTGTGTTAACCAACTTTAGAGAAAAACACTTACTATACATAATCGAATTTAGTACCTAAAGTTAGTTAGTAGGCAAATATATAATTTAAAAAAAGTTAAAAAAACAAATTTAATAAAACTGCAAAATTACAGGCAGCTCAAAAAAGATTAAGTGGCTAGCAGGAATAATTTCATGGTTAAGCCAAAGTAAATTTCAACCATAAAAAACTGAAACAATTTAAAGCAACTTAAAACTCAACGAAAGCAAAAAAAAAAAAAAAACACTCGACCAAGCAAAAAAAAAAAACTCAACGAAAACAAAACGAAAAACTCAACAGCTCAACAAATAAAAAGCGCGCCATACATTCCGTTGCGATTACGAAAATCGTGAATAAAGTTGACGCTTTTGCCGCTTGCCATTCATTCGCCACGGCCACCAGATTATCCGCTGAGTTCTAAAATGATGCCAGAAATGTCTCTTAGCTTCAGGATGATAGCGATGCTGATGCAAATCGCTTGTTATGACTGGACTACTTACGGTTGAATGCTTTGTTTGTGATATCCTTGACATTGAAGTGAAGTGAATTCTCTGTATAACGTAAGCGTTTTGGATGCGAGCGGTTGGTTGGTTGTGTAGGAGAAAAAGTAGCAGGAAAAGCAGTCAGGCAAAAATGGACTGCTTGTTGTAGTATGCAGACTTTTTGAATTAAAAGTGTGGATTGCTGATGTTTACAAAATAAAAAATAAAATAAATAAAATATTTCAGATATGCAGTGCTATGTTTTTGAAGTCAAATAAAATAAATGTGGACTTATAAACTTAATAATTTATTATCAAACAGAAATTATAGAGTTAATACTCTAAAAAAAAAAAAGTGGGACATACATACATGTCTATATATAATTAAGAGCTACAAGAAAATATGTTCATACAATAAAAAGTTCATTTCATGAGGATTATGCTAAGATAACTAACTTCTATAGGAATGCAGAGTAAGCACCACGTAAGTAACTATGAGTGGCTTTTAAAACAGAGGTTTGGCAACATCGCAAATATCGACAAAAAATAGAAACAAATTTTATAAATTTTTATTTGGCTGACAAAAATTTCCAGAGTAAATGAAATATATTTCTACTCACTTGCAAACAGTTCGTTTATATCCCTTAAAATATACCACAAAAAAAAGCATCATCTCCAAATGAAGCATTCTTCAATGTGGCTCAATTTTCAGTGAATTTTCGCCTAAGAAACTTCAAGCGAAATGAAAAATTGAATGTCAACCACAATCAATTGTTCAGTCAAATGACAAGCAGACGTTCTGTTACCATGACAGAAGTAGAACCAGCAACAAAACCAAAATGGACAGTCAGTCAGTAAAAATGTTTTAGACAAATCGAGATGTACACTGGGTGTTTGAATTTATTTGAAAATTCTCGTTGAAATATTGCAATCAGACTAAAAATTGGAAATTGTAGCAATTATAAGGCAAAAATTTATGTTGTTTGTGCAAAAGCTTGTAACTTTGATTTTTTTTTACTTTAAATCAAAGACATCTCTAAAACTGCATACTTTTCGCAATGATATATTTTGTTTTATACATTTAGGGTCATTTCAAAAAGAAACACATGAATATTAAATTTAATTTTCTTTCACATTTAGTAGTGAATGTCTAAAATTTATAGCTAAAATGTATTATTTTGAATATTTTGTAAAACGTTGTTAAGGAAAATTAACTCTAAATATCTAAGTCTGAAACAGGATTCTGGAATGCCCCGCTGATTTTTTTTGCATTTATTACTTCTTTATTTATGTGGCGTATGAAAACAATACCGAAAAAAAAATCAATGTTTATAGAATTTAGCCAGGTTACAGCATCAGGCATCGATCGGTTGATATCCTTTCATTTGGAAAGGATGTGCTGTGTTGTTTAATGGGGTGCATCGCACAAGAACTTAGAATGGCTTGGGAAGTTCTCGTTTGTGCAATCAGTATCAAGTGTTTGGCCAATGCGAGTACGTAACCTGTTAAGGTTGCATCATTTATTGGAAGGAAAAAAGAAAGAGTAAGCGCCATCAGTAAAAAATTCGTAGTTTCCAAAGTTATGGCGGGAATTCCTATATGAAAGCACATACATTCAAAACAAACACAATATGTTATATTGAAAATATTTTGAGAAAAATTTTTTTAATTAAAAAATTAGTGTTTCAACAAAATTATTTAAGTTTTTTTAACTTTTTTTATCAAGTTATAGTCTTTCTTAACAAAAATGATTAAGGAATTTGTTTTCCTATCTACTAAAGTTTTTGAAATATGTACTCGTATTTCGTTTCAAAAAATGTTCAAAAACATAAACAAAAAACAAAGTGTGCAGTTATTAAAAGAATGACCAATACATATACATGAAGGTTTAATGGGTTCAAAGTTGGAACAAGTCATCTTGAAAAATCTTTGCACTCTGTTTGCTACTTTTCAGTTTTTACTCTTTGGAACCTTTGTAAATTCAAATAATATTCCATTGGAAATTATACGAAATAAAACTTTATTATTTGAATATTAACAAATAATAAAACTCTCTAGAATATACAATATATAAACTGATTAGTTGGCAACCATTACTTGTCAAAAGAGCTTCAGTCAAATTTTACAGCTAAAGGGGCCAACTTCTTACTTTGTGTTATATTTCGAAATATTGTCGTGGAATAACCCACATAAGAAAATGTCGTCCAAAAATTAAAAATTCCACTACAGCTGATGCAAATTTTTCGCATGCAAGCGGAAACCAGACGCGTAATTCACGGTCTTGCTGTATTTAGAGCAGCCAGCGTTGATTACCCGCAAGGCTGACATTTCGCGCGTCATTGTGCTTGGCTTTATTGTAGTTGTTGATATTGTATTTGTTTTTGTTTTGCTATTGCAATTGATATGCACAATGGCGTTTGTCGTTGCTGTTGCTGTTGCTGTTGCCTGCTTTTAGGGAGTTTTGCATTTAGATTGCATTGTTTACTTTCGTTGTTGCTGTCACTGTTACGGTTTTGGTTATTGCTGCTAGCTACCGTTGTTGCTTCTTCGACTACTCGGGTTTTGTTAATTAAATTGAAAACTTTTTCTAATAAATATCCCATAAACTATACAAGTTGCAGTGTTTTCGGCGCAATTGCGCGAAATTAAAAAACCAAATGTTCAAAGTTTAAATTAAATTTTGGCCTGCAAATTTTATGCAGCTTTCGCATATCAAATGCAAATTTTCTATCAAGTGGGTGCTAAGTCGCAGACTTCGAAGTATTGTGGCAGTTGTGTGCAGTAACTGGGAATTCTATTTAAGCTGTCTTGGCATGTTTTATTTATTAAAGTTAAGTCACAGTTTGACGTCGATAGCATGGCGGTATGATTTAACATTCAGAGTAAATGAAATTTTGATCAAATTTATTTGCAATACTTTAACACGAAGTTTTTCAGGTACATCATATAGTGTGTAAAAAAGTGTTGCTATAGCAAATCATAGTAAATAAGTTGAAAACAATTTTATAAAAACTTTAACAATTGCGGAATTTTAAGCAAATAAATTGAATAAAATTGCGTTTCAAGTAGTAATTAAAAATATTTTTATAGAATTTTAATTGAAGCGAAATGTGTACGAGTACGAGTGTGAAAAATGTTTTCAATTTGTTTTTTCAATGAACTTTAAGCAAAAACTTGTGCATGTTCCCATAGCGAGTATATTAAATAAAATTGATAAAAAAAAGCACTTGAAAATATGGCCGCAAAAAATGCATGTCAATATTTGCACGCGTTGGTAAATGCGGGCGCGTTACTAAAAGTTTTGATTGAACGAAACAAAAAAAAAAAAATGCAAAGTTTTACGTGCCGACACCAAACGTGTTCAACATTCCAATAATATTTGGACAGTGTAATTCTGTTTATGTTTGGCAAGCAATTTTCATGGTTTTTTGATTATTTCAATATTTTTGTGATTTTCTACATGAATTGCAAAAAAAAAAAATATGAAAGAAACGTAACGTTAAAATATAGCTGCAGAGTATTTAGTTCATATTAAAAAATCAAAAAAAAAAAAATAATCGTTTTTAATACCGTACACTTAAGGTATATTCGTTGTGTGTCAGAACAGAGGATAATTTATAATTACTATTTTATTGAGTTAACTGTTCAATATAATGTGTGCCGACACAAAAAAAAGTCACTGCTCCACTTTTTGCTTGAGTCCTCAACAGATCTATGCAAAAAAGAAAATAGATTAGAATTACAAATTCTTACTAATCGGCTTAAAAGTCAGTGATGAGTCCGCATAGCAACGGATGAAATTAGTATGACTAGCTTAAGCCCATTTTTCTGTTTTATTTATCTATCTTAAGTGTATTTTTTTTAACACATTATATTGAACAGTTAGCTCAATAAAATAACAATTGAGTTTTATTCATTTTTTCATTCCATTGAAAACGAATGAAAGGGGCGTGGCTGTTCTTGATCAGCGTCACCAGAGTCGATTTCAAGTGTGCGTCTATGCGTCCGTTCATTTCCTTACACACTTTGAATTGCAAGTTACGCCTACTGCAGGTATTATGGAATTACTGCGGCACCGAAAAAGACGTAACTGCAAGGTTGCCAAGTTGGAAAGAAGTAATTTAATAATTTTTTTTACAAATGGTAAAAAAAAACTTTTTTTTTTTTTGAAAAAGTTTATCAGTTTTTTTTTTCAACTCCCGACTTTTTCAAATTTTTCAATTTCTTCGTCATGGAATTCTGGGCTAGGCAGCCCAGCGTAACAGCAAGAATCAACAAACCAAATGATATTATTGTTCAATTCCAATAAATATGGAATAAACTCAGTTTCAATACGAACCAAATTAAGAATATTTAATGTTTCATCAGTGTTGTGAATCATAGTCTCTCACGAGCGCTCTGTTTCGGCGAATACGAAATTTTTCTAAATCGTGCTTGATGTGAATATTGATGATTTGGTTGTCAAACACGATCTCTACTCCACGTAAGCTTCCCTTGGAGATTTTGAGAGAACACTTCTAGCAATGGATAAGTTATATCATCAGAAAAGACGGTAATAGATTCAGAAAAATCAAACAAACTGACACAGCGCAAAGCAACGAGCCAGCGATTGAAATAGGTTGAACTGTTATAGAACAAGCTCTTAGTCCATAAAGAAAAGTCGAAAGTCGTTTTTATCCATGATTAATAAAATGCCATTTTAAAATTTTTTTACTGAAAACTTAAGTAACGAAAATTTAAAATATTGACGTTCTTAAAAATGTAACGGCGAGAATCACGACAGTCATAGAGCTATAGATTTAATAAACGTGGTAAAAAAAAAAGCCATTTTCGACATTTTAGGGTTAAATATGGTCTTAAGCATTTTCGGATTCAGCGGTCAAAATTATATGGCGGGTTAGGCCTTTTTTGTGTTTGTATGTTTGTGCAATCTTTAGCTTACAGTTGTTACCGACTAACCATTTCACTCCGAAAAATTGAAAAAACTTTATTTTAAACAAAGTTTTTAGCCCTTTTCGTGTTATTAAATAAATTATAAATTAATTGTGAGCTATTTTGTCTTCAATTCAGCTCGTTTTATGCGTTAAATGATAAACCCCTATGTTTTTTGGGCTTAATTCAGAAACTTTCAATTTTAATCGGTAGAATGAAATAAAAAAATTGTAAATAGTTACCTTTTTCAAATGATATTCCAGTTCAAGATAATCTGTAATTAAAGAAAATATATACATTTTTTTAATGAAAACTAATTTTCCGATACATAACAAAAAATAAAATTCATATAGCTATAAAAACGTGAAAGGTCTCTCAGATTCTCTACTTTTCATTTATGGTATACAAAGCTGAAAAATATTGATTGATATAATGAAAAATTTGTGATTGCATAAAGATATCTTTTCATTTTATAAAATAGTTTTCGGTGTCAGAAATGTGCGTATAATAGTTATAAGAAAACATATAAAAGAACAAAACAAAATGCATATAGACATGTAAAATTGCATTGCATACTTTTGGTTGCTAAATATAAGTTAAATTTATAAAAAGAAAACAAAATTTCTGAGAAGCACGCCAGAGCCAACGAGAAAAACGAAATGTGTGGAGGCAGTGGTTGGATGAGCGAAGCTAGCTGGGGGTGGATTACTTTAGCTTATTAAAAAAAAAAGAGTATGAAAAATAAAAAAATGTTTGAATTCCTGACTACAGTCCAGTATGAAAATAAATGTTTGATTAATTAGATAAAAATAGATAGCTATTTCTGTTATCAGTATGCCAATAATTTGATAACGTTCTGCATTACTTCACTGCAATAATTGTCAGTGAAATGAGAAGGTAGTGCCGCGTATTTGCACCGCAATAAAAATTGTTTTAACTAGTATAAGTGACTATTTGAATAAACATTTTTGGTTAAAAATTACATAAACATTCACTTTATTAACTGTTGCTGTTTTTGATATAGTCACTGAAGTTTTTTTTACATAAAAGAATAAAATAAATAAAAACCTTAATAAACTTTTACATATACATTTGTGGATTGTGTCCATCTTAAGACTTTGTGTTAATCATGTCAAACTTAAATGAAGAACAAGTTCGTAAGCTACGCTCTGCTGGTAATGCAACTCCAGTGCAAACAATGACACTGTCTAAACTGTGGGAGAAGTTCGAAGCGAGAATAAATACACTTGAGAAAAAAATTACTGACTCGGTAGCATCGCATATCTCACAAGAATTAAAGGCTGTGCAGGAAAATTTTACTAAGCGCTTGGCTGAAATAGAAAATGATTTTGATAATAAAATCAAATCATTGGAAGAAAAAGCTTATCTTAGCCAAGAAAATCAGTCAAGTATCGCAAAACTGAATGAGCAAATAAATTATATGTCGAGAAAAACTATTGATGGGGATGTTGTACTACACGGAATACCATTTAAAGCAGACGAAAACTTAACAGATATATTTAAGCGGTTTTGTTCTGCTTTAGATATCAGTACTACTACGTCTTTCCACATTTTTCGCGCAAAGCCAACGAACAACAAATCTGTCGGTATTGTTATTGTAAAATTTCCGAACTCTCATTATAAAAATAACCTGCTTAGAACAATTGCTGCTTATTATAGAAACAATCACAAGTTTGTAAAACTGAGCGACATTGGTTTTGAGAGTAGCAGATTTGTTCGAGTTTATGAAAGTTTAACCAAACACGACCATGCAATATTCAAAGCTTTGAACATGTTGCGACGTAACAAAAGAGTGCATTCCGTTTTTACACGAAGTGGAAAAGTGTTTGTTAAAGTTTCGTCTTCATCAGAACCAACATATGTGGATAGCTTGGAATATGTCAATAGAGTTTGCTCTCCTCTTGTTATTGCTGGAAATAATACAGTCAATGAGAACGCCGCTGAAGCTGTCGTGTAGTTATGTATGTTGTCTACTTACGTATGTACATATGTTGAGGGCTTCAAACTTATTTCTATTATTATTTTTGCTCTCAATCTCAATATTAAGTTTTGTTTTTATTAGCAATTTTTCTGTTTGGTATTTTTCTTTTATTGCGTTGCTCTTACTTTTTATAAAGTACATTATTTCTTTTAATAATGATCAAACTCATGATTACTTTTGCAAAACATTGTTTATTTTTTTCTTTCCTTTTACTTAGTTATAATTTTGGTTATTTTTTAATTTTTTTCTTTAAAAAAATAGGTTTCTTTGAAATTGTGACGGTACCTCAAAATTTTAGTGCTGCTCAAAATGAATTCAAATCCTGACACTGTGAGATGCGTTCTAAACATTCTGTGCCGCTTCTTTAAGGGTTTTAATGTGTGCCATTTGAACGCTTGCAGTGTTAAAGCTAAATATACTCTTTTGTATCAAATGTTCAGTACGTCTGAAGTAGACGCTATAATGATTTCTGAATCCTGGTTGAATCATAAAATTCTGTCTCAGTTAGTAAATATCCCAGGTTTTAAACTGTTAAGAAATGATCGTGTTGATAGAATAGGGGGTGGTGTTTGTATTTTTGTTAATCAATTTATAAAAACAAAAGTAATTTGCGCTTCTAAAGACCCAAATCTAGAGTTTTTAGGGGTAGAAGTTGACCTTAAGAATACAAAATGCCTTCTTATTGTAGTTTACTGTCCTCCAAATAATTTTCGTTACGAACACATTGTTGAATTAGAAGAAACTTTAATGATATTAAATAAAAAATATGATAAAATACTTATTGGCGGCGATTTTAATGTGAATATTCTTAACAATAACAGTTCATCTAAATTGCTTAACTACCTTTGTAATAAAACTTGTCTTTCAATAGTTAACACAGTGATGCCGACTTGTTTTCAATCAAGTAATAATCCTTCATTAATTGACGTTTTTCTTTATAGTTCAAATAAGGCTTTGTCTGGGTTCGAGCAAATAACACCTACTTCGGATTTTAACCATGATTTTTTATTCTGTTCAGTCCCCATTGATTATAGTTATGAGAGAACTATTACCTTTAGATCTTTACGCAATGTTTGCTATCCTAGTCTCTATCAAAGTTGTGCAAATTTAAATTGGAACGAAATTTACTATACACTCGAAGTCGATGACAAACTACTTTTGTTCAACACCTATGTTAATGAATTATATAATAGATTTGTTCCCATTGTAACTAAGCGTTTGAAACCTAAACATTGTCCATGGTTCACTAATGCAATAAAGATTCAAATATGCGAAAGAGAACGTTTTTTTAAGAGATTCAAAAGAAATCCTTCTGAGTATAATAAGGCTCAATATACAACATCCAGAAATAGAGTTAATACTTTAATTAGAGCTGCAAAAAGAAATTTTGTATGGAACAAACTTAATACTGGCTTGGACTCTAAGGAATTGTGGAAAAACATCAGGGAGTTAGGTATTGCAAAAAGCAAATCTTTTACCGGCTGTCCCTTCAGCCCTGAAGAAATGTGTGCAACCATTGCGCCTTTGAACACCCAACAAACCCTACCTGAAACCGTTTTTTTTGATGCAGAGCCTGATGAATGTTTTTCTTTTGTATGCGTAAGTTTTTTGGAGGTCCTGGAATCAGTCAGATCAGTGAAATCTAATGCTGTAGGCTCAGATGAAATCTGTCCAAAGTTCTTAAAACTCATTCTTCCTCTAGTTCTTCCTTATATAACACATATTTTTAATTCGTGTATATTTAGTAGTCAATTTGCCGTTTTATGGAAATCCGCCACAGTTATACCAATACAAAAAAAAGGCAATCCGACTAGTCCGTCTGATTACAGGCCGATTAGTATTCTTCCTTTTTTGTCTAAAGTTATTGAAAAACTTCTTGCAAATCAAATCCAAAGTTTTATTTTAAGAAAACAAATGCTTAGCAAGTGGCAGTCTGGCTTTCGCAGCAAGCATAGTTGTGAGTCGACTGTAGTGAAAGTAATCTCAGATGCACGGTCAGCTTTAGATAGAGAAAATATTTTTGTAATGGTTATGTTGGACTTCTCAAAAGCGTTTGACTGTGTTAATCATTCAATCCTTTTAAGGAAGCTCAAGCACGAGTTCAAGTTTTCTTGTACGTCGTTGAAATTGATAAGTAATTACTTATGCAATAGGATGGTTACTATTGTTACCGAACAAGGGTCGTCTAATCCACTGGTGACTAATTGCGGCGTGCCGCAGGGTTCAGTGTTAGGCCCTCTGCTATTTTCGCTTTTTATTAACGACTTGCCCGAAGTTGTCGAAAATTGCCACACTCATCTCTATGCTGATGATGTTCTCATATATTTTTCTAGTCCCATAGGTTTATCTGAAAACTGTATTGCTAGATTAAATGAGGATTTAGATAACATTCAGGCTTGGTCGATTTGTAACAAACTAAAACTTAACCCTTCAAAGTGTGTTGGTATGATCTGTTCTAAGCATACGATTAATGAACATGACTTTTCTCCTCTAGTTTTAAACAACATAACGATACCATACTCGAAAAACATAAAATATCTTGGTTATAGTATTAATTCGTCTTTAAGCTGTTGTGATGCTACAATGGCAACCATCAAACATATATATGGAGGTCTTAGAAGCCTTCGAATTTCAGCAAGCTCTTTGCATAGTAATATGAAAATGCAGTTGGTAAAAAGTTTACTATTACCGTTTTTTACTTATAACTGCTCTGTTTACCCCTGTCTTGATTTTACTTGCAAACATAAATTAAAAGTTGCCTTTAATGATTGCATTCGCTTTATTTTTAGTTTACCTAGGCATAATAGAGTGTCCCACCTTAAAAAAACAATACTAGGCTTGGATCTTGATCAATTTTATAAGCTGCGGATTTTACTAAAAATGCATAACATAATTCATGAAAATTGTCCTGGTTATCTTTATGAAGAGCTTCGCTTTGCACAATCACGAAGAGGGCTTAAGTTAATTTTGCCACGGTACAGAAGTTTGATTTTGGAACGCTCATTCTTTGTCACTGCAATTCGACATTGGAATAATCTTCCACATGAATTGCAGATAATTAGGTCACCTACACAATTTCGAAAGAAACTATTTGAATTTCTCTAGTAATTAAGTTTATTTACAATTTTTAAAAATTTTAAAATTTTTCTTAAATTAAGCTAATTTGTTTTTGTTAATTTAATTATTTTCGCATTTCACCGTGTATATTTATAATTGTTGAATTTTCTATTGCTTATTAAAAAGATGTATTATCTTGTAGCATATTGTTAAAGCCTATTTTAATAAATGAAATGAAATGAAATGAAAATACATGGTAATCGAAATGTCATTAGTTTTCTTGTTATTATACTTTAGTTTATGTTATTGCTAAGGGTAACTATTTGCCCCCCACGACAAGTCTATGTAATTGTATGCGGTCTGTATACTAAAAAGTAATTGGTAAAACAAAAAATTCGCAGCAGCCTCAACATTACATATTTTAGCGAAGAAGTTAGTAATACATTTTTGGAAAAACTTTTTTGTTAAAATAAAAACTAAAATTTTTCAATTACAAATGCAACAAAATCTGGAGGCGGATTTTATATGTAAATAGTTTTCTTGCACTTTGTTTTATAGTTATAAAAAAATACTCAGCAATTTTTTTGTTTTTTCTTATTTTTTTATTAAAATGGCTAGTGTTCAGAATATAAATATCTAAAAACTAATTAACAATTTTGTTTTTTCTATAAAAATTTCTTACTTTTTTTTTAAGGCCCTTCATTAAATTTTGCACAGTTGTTTCATCGACAGTACGGTACGATCTTTTCCCCTTAAGTCTGAAGTCTTGAAAATTTTTTGCAGTTCTGCCACTCTTTCGAAGATCTCTTTTCATTAGAGCCCAATATCTTTCAATTGGGCGAAGCTCTGGGCAGTTAGGCGGATTTGCTATTTTTGGTACAAAATTGATCTTTTTACTTGCATACCATTCCATCGTAGCTTTAGAGTAATGAGAGGTTGCTAAATCTGGCCAGAATATCACGGTACCCAATAAATGGTAGAAAACGTTTTTCGAGGCACTCGTCTATATAAACTTTGGAATTGATTGTGCCTTGCGTAACAAAGAAGCGGCTTCTGAGGCCACAGGTGCATATGGCCTGCCAAACCATATATTGCTTCGGAAATTTCGAAATTTTTTTTTCTTTGAATTTACTAGGCACATTCCCATTCTTCGGTGATGTATAATATTCGTGCCCAGGGAGCTGCTTAAAATCTGCTTTAACGTAAGTTTCGTCGTCCATAACACAGCAGTCAAATTTAGTCAGGTACCTTTCATACAATTTTCGGGCTCGCATCTGAGCAACCAACTGCTTTTCTGTCTGGTACTTTTTGAACTCTATATGTCTTCAGCTTACTTTTTTCCTTTATCCTTTGCACAGTAGATTTTGATGTACCTGCTCTATCCGCCATATCTCGCACTGAGGTGTTGGGATTCTGCTTAAAAAGGCGCTTCACCTTCGCCGCTACCTTTGAGTTAGAAAATTCTGGTTTTCTGCCTGAATCCTTTTTTCGTGAAACAGGTAGACCCTTCTTATAATTAGAAATAACCGTTTTGACAGTTCTTTCTGATGCACCAACTATTTTTGCTATAGCTGAATATTTTAACCCAGGATTTTGCAGGTATGTGGACAAAATCAGTTCGCGGACTTTTTCTTGCTTGCTAGACATCTTTGTCGTTAGAAGTGCTATCTTCAAGTGTTATACATCATATCAAACGTCACTTTATATGGAATAAATATTTTGTCTTTTTAGATCTATAAGATTATCAGGTAGAGTATAATCTTAAAAAATAAAAGTGCAAGTTTTTTCTGGGACAGTCCTTATTTTGAGTCATAACTATCACGATGTAGGTATTGCCAACCTATTGCAATTTTTATGAAAGCGCTATTCAGATTTTCAAACGGTTCGAAATTTTCAATTTCGGACCGTGTGAATTTTTATAAGAACTTAAGTCATATTTTTTTTTTTTAATGAAAACCGGATGGGTTTCAATGGCAATATTTAGCAAGTAGAAAATTACTAACAGCGCCGTAACCGAAACGGTTGAAACTATTATAAGCAATTTATAATTTCGAATCAAAACGCGCAATTCTCAAGAAAGTTTCAGAATATGTATAGCTGTATTATTTTTTAATAAAAATTAAATAAGATACACAAAATTTTACACACGTATTTCTTAAAAATTGTGACATGACGCAAAAATTTTGTGAATTCAGTTAAAATCAGCTCAACAAAATGTTACCAAATTTTATACTAAAACTGAAATACTCAAAAAACATTTGAATTTTTTGAAATTGTTTGTTTTACTTAATTTGCTTGCTTTAAACCAAACTTATTCAGAATGAACGTGGTTTGAATCAATTTAAAAATCTATTTCAATTAGAAAGTTTAATGTACAATTGTGTATAATGTACTGCTGGCTTAAGTAATAGGCATCAAACATGAAACTGAATCAGTTTTGGATCTGTGACATGCTTTTAGAACCTTCCGAAAAAACCGGCATGAATAGTTACTCTTCCTGTTTAATTTAGTACCGAAATTTGCTTATATTTTCACAAATTTTATCATATGTTTTTAACAATCGCAAGTTTCATTTTTTTTTGCTCAAAATTTCCATGTGAAATTGAATTAAAAACTAATGACCAAGTTAAATTTATTCGCATTTAAATTAAGTTTTTTTTACGCATAAGTTTCATAGTTTATTCGCGTATAAAATACCTCACGAAACGTTTTTCACAAATAATTTTTCCAAGAATAATTTATTTACGAATAAATACATATTACGTTAGCCAATCGTTCGCGATTAAAATTTTTTAAACAGTAAACGTATTCAAACTAAAAAATTAATCGCTCCTTGCCCAACGTCTGATCCAATGTAATTTGTATGTTGTTATGTACTTTATCTGAACGACAAAATAATTGTGCACTTCAACACCAGAGATTGCCACTTGTTGCTATTAAAGCGAATCTCCCTTTTCTGACAACGCGCTCTTGCAACACATTGAAATGGAAGTGCAAAATATGAAGTTCCAATTGAACGCGCACTGCAATACGTGGAATCAGCATGGGCGAAGAATTGGGTGTGTAGAAGACGGGTGTATGCTGTGACTGCTACTTAGTCGATTGCTGTTTTTGTTGCGTTCATTGTTCTTAGTTGCATAATACTTCGAACTGTTGTTGCATTTTATGATAGCACACTTGTTAATTTGCGAAAAAAAAAAACAAAAAGAAAAATAAAAATTATAAATCACTCGAATGCGTGAAAATAACAACGATCTTTTCGCATTAAGGTCACACAGCGTGACTGCTGTGCGCTTAGTGTTAAATCATTTTGGCATTTATTTCCGCTGCTGTTGAAATATATTGCCGGAATGATCTATTGCAACAAACTGTATTTGATTAAATGTGTGGAAGTTGTTTTTTTCCGGCTGTACATAACGCCCTGAAAAATTGCCACAAAAAGTACCCAAAAGCCCAATAATTTAGGATAATTACGCTTAATGCCAATTGAACAAATATGCAAAAATAATTTATGATTTTGGGTAGTTGTCCATCATGAACAATTACCTAAATGAATAATCGAGCAAATTTAATTTTATATTTTGGGCAGTTCTTCATTTGGGCAATTGGTTTATAATGAACAATCGCCAAATTAAAATTTTGGATGTTTTCCCATAGTAAAAAAATTAAAATAAAAAAAAAATCAAAAAGCATCCCAAAATAAATACACATTCTTCCAAGACAATATCATGTTTTCAAAAGTTTAATATTCTGAAAAATGTATTAATTGCAATGTAAGTAATAAGAATAAAGAAAAGAAAAGACGTCGAAGGCAAAAAATAATCATAAAAACTTGCGCGATATTTTTGAGCGATTGTTCATTTTAGTTTGGTTGTTTTTAAAAAATATTCTCTTCAAAAGCAATTTTGGTCCATCGTGGAAACTATCATTATGACAAAAAATGCGTAAATCGGAGTATTGTTGGAGCAAAAAACGTTATGTTATGAGATACAATCCCAAATCCAAAAATTGATATTTATTATGGGCGATTCTTCATAACGAAAAAGTGGACATTTTAACAAAACGTAATATTCGGATAATTTGTAAATTTAAGCGGCTTTTCATTAGGAGCAACTGTTCAGGTGCGATACCGATCAATTATTTTTTATTTTTACGAAACGTTTCTTAAATGAAGAATCGCATAAAAACAACATCTTACATTGGTACAACTGCCCAACAGCACTATCGCACATAAATAAATTTTTTTTTTTTTTTACAATCATTCTCTTTGAAGTATTGCCCAAAAAAGTTATATCCAGAAAAATGTTTGAAAAACTGTATGTTTTTATTTTTGGGCGATTATTTTACGGCCATTTTTTAGCTTTCTTTGTTACACTTCGCAGAGCATATTGCTCAAAAAACATAAGTGTATGAAAATAGGTTGCTCTCGAGAAAAGCAAACTTTTGAAGCAATATTACAAGCATGATTAATAGGTGAGGTGACGTGAGGTAGCGGACGTATTCAATTAAAAATCGAATCTTAAATACTTATTTAAACAAATTTTATTATAACATTGACATAAACTTTAAATAATTATTCGACCTTTTTCGTTTAAGTATATTTTGATAATTTTATTTCGGCTAATAGAGTGAGAGCCAGGGCCTGCCAGACATACGTTAAAGTATAAAGGTTGAAATAAATTTTATCTTATTCTTCTTAGTGCAGAGTACAATGTTTGGGGGTTATAAACCTTGGCTAATGGTGCTTTCGTCAGGTATCAGGTAATAAGGAGGGTCGGACATACACTCTCTCACGTTAAAGTATAAAAGCTGGGATTAATATATTATCTTTAAATAACTATTTTAAGTTAGTATTCAAGAAGCCAGACCTATTCAATGGGTCTAACACCTTTTCAGACGTGGTAAAAGGTCAAATAGTCCAGTAGAATTAGTCGAGAAAATGAGAAAAAAAAAATAATTCGTTACAGCAATCTGACAGCAGAATATTGTTGAACAAGCTCTTTTAAAAGAGGACAAAAAAATCGAACCGACAGCAGCTATCCGGGGTGGAATGGGGTGCATTTTTAGAGGTCGAACACAGTTTTTCCCGATTTCTGGCTAAGCTGTGCAGCATATCAAAAAAAGTATAATGCAAAAGTTGTAGGAAATTATAAGATCTACAACTTTTGTTCTGCTTATTTTAACCTTAACCTCAAAGTTTTTCGAAAAAATGGCTCCAAACCGGTTTTTTGGTTTTTAATTTTTTCTTTGACATTTCTTAATGGAAATTTATGTAGTGGCATTGACAATTTAAAATTATAGTGTATTAAGGTAAATACAGTGAAAACAACAAAGGATCTAAGCTGTTACACACGAAACACCAAAACTCTACTCGCGAAGAGACCACAGATTTTCAACTTTTCGGTCAATTTTTCCATTGCAATATACCTTTTTTTAACTATTTATCCAAAGAAGACAAAACAACGAGTAAGTGAGCCAAAACAAAACTCCTTAAGAGCTGTAGTTTTAAGAGGAATCTCAGTTAAAAATTTAGGTTTTTTTAGTTTAAAAATTAAATTTAACAACAACCTCTAAATATTTCCGTCTTAAAAAATTACTGCCTTTGTGTAACACTGAAAAGTATCTTTTGTCCAAGTTTCAGCTCCACAGAGACCTTTTTTGTCAAAGAAAAAAATTAAAAACCAAAAAACCGGTTTTCAGCCATTTTTTCGAAAAATTTTGAGGTTAAGGTGAAAATGATCAGGACAAAAGTTGTAGACCTTCTTATTTCCTACAACTTTTGTCTTAAACTTTTTTTGATATGATGCACAGTTTAGCCAGAAATCGTGAAGAACTGTGTTTGACCTCTAAAAAAGCACCCCATTCCACCCCGGATAGCTGCTGTCGGTTCGAATTTTTTGTCCTCTTTTAAAATAGCTTGTTCAACAATATTCTGCTGTCAGATTGCTGTGACGAATTATTTTTTTTTCTCATTTTCTCGACAAATTCTACTGGACTATTTGACCTTTTACCACGTCTGAAAAGGTGTTAGACCCATTGAATAGGTCTGGCTTCTTGAATACTAACTTAAAATAGTTATTTAAAGATAATATATTAATCCCAGCTTTTATACTTTAACGTGAGAGAGTGTATGTCCGACCCTCCTTATTACCTGATACCTGACGAAAGCACCATTAGCCAAGGTTTATAACCCCCAAACATTGTACTCTGCACTAAGAAGAATAAGATAAAATTTATTTCAACCTTTATACTTTAACGTATGTCTGGCAGGCCCTGGCTCTTAGTCTATAATCAGTCAGTTTCAATTTTATTTATAAATTCTTAAAATTTGATATCCAATAGCTATTTCGAAGAAGTTCCTTCTTCATATTCAGGGGTCAATTTAAGTTTAATGAAGTCAAATTTAGGCCCCGATCTTCAAAATATTGGGTATCAGATTTTAAGAATTAATTAATAAAATTGAAACTGACCTATTAGCCGGAATAAAATTATCAAAATATACATTGAAATAAACTTAAAAAATATTTAAACAACTTTAATATGGAATACGCACAAAGTTAAAGCCTAGAAAGTTTTGGTGGGCGGCAAAATTATCCTCTTGAATATTTGCTGAAATTTGTGTGTAGAAAAGCAAAGCCTTTTTTCTTGTAAATTTGTATTTCTTGCATAGAATTTTAAAAATTTATATATAAAAATAGGAGACATGAGCTATGATGCCAAGGGCGCCAAAATCTTAATTCCGCCCCTGGTTGACAAGCAATGAGAGCAAAATATAAAATATAATTGTTTGCCATTAGCATTATAAATTTATCAATTGTTTTTCAGGTTAGTAAAATATATTTTTGATTGATTTATAAATTCACAGAATATTTATTTACGCAGATGACTGAAAGTTCAACACTTCTATTAGAAATTATTAACATTCGAATTGAATACAAAAAAAAAACGAATAATTAATTTACATTTCACTTAATTACGTATGTATATTTTAATTTGCAGACCTTAAAAAAATTATAAATATTTGATTCAGCAGCATTATGGTTGATACAAAAAAAAAAAACAGAAAATCATAATTTGAAACTCCGCTCCAGCGTTTTGTCTGACTCGTAAATCGCATGTGAGAAGTTAATTTAGCGCATAAACTGTCATTTTTCTATTTTGCTTTTTCCTTTTCACTTGCAATTTCTATTATGTGTTTATTGTTGTTGCTGCTGATTGTTGTTGTTGTTGCTGTTGCCACCTCGTTGATCATAGCAACAATGTGCTGGTGTGAATTTACTTTTATTTTTCTTTTTATTGTGCAAATTGCTGCGAAATTATTCAATAAAAATCATTTGAGTCGTTACTGATGCATTGGACTCAAACTTAAAGTGGTAAATGAGTTGATACTCTTTTTATAACAGGGTGGCTGCACTTGACATGGGGTTGCAGAAATAAGTCTCAAGAGGAAAGCTAAGGGCACCTCAACGGCTGTTCGAATTGCTCATTTTTTGTGCAACGATATTCAATAGTATCAAAGGTTCGTAGAAATCGTAAAAGATTTAAATCAAAATAGTTTTCGAAAGTCTCAAAATATTTTTCGAAAAACCTTTACACAATAAAAATTATTCAAAATATTGCAACTTTATTTGAATCAACACTTAAAATTTTTTAAAACATTTTCAAGTTTCTACTGGTATGCTTTAATTTCTGCGTAAAAGTATCAGCTCTACGTGCATGTAGAAAAATTATATTTTTAAATTTTATTTCTATTTTTTCGTGGCCACAGAATCAGAAGTAAAATTTGATTTTTTTTTTAAATCTGAACTGTTTTCATCAATAGCTTTTGAACTACTTACTTATTCAGTGAAATATGTATTTATACAAGTTTGCTTGCCATTTAATTATCTTTAATTTGATTCAAAGAACGATGAAATTGGACATTTCTAGTTCAAGATATTAACTTTAAAGTGAAAGGAGGTCGAAAAAACCACAATATCTCGAAAATTGTGGCCTTCAAAAAATTTTCATTTTCATTTTCAAATTCAGCAGGAAAAAGTACATAAGAAAAGTTACCTTTCATCAAAGGAACAAAGAAAAAAAATCATTTTGTAAACTAGTGTTATTGATGCTCTGCTAATCCCTGACTGTCTTTGCGCAGGCATACTAGCGTTCCGGGCAATTTATCGCGAAAACAAGAATCCTATAATAAATATTTACTCAGAGCCCAAACAGATTCAGCTACACGGGAATGAAATCAAGGAAAGCGAGAGGTTTCTTATTTAATTCATAGGTTCAATTTCGATCAGAAGTTGCTATACAAATTTGTTTATGGTTAGCACATTGATATGACTCGATATGAAACAAAAACCTGATTCGGATTCAGCATCAAAAAATTATAAATAAAATGATAAATAAAACTTATTAAAATACATTTTTGAAACTCAAAAATTTTTAATACTTATGTTTCAAGCAAATTCATATTTTTTAAGAAAACGTGATTTTTTTTAAGAATGCGACTAAACGCTATAATTTGGAAAGTCTCGTTGAAAAACTTATGTATAATAAATAGATTATACGATTTTAAAAGGTGGCGGTGGCTGCTCTTTTTTATTAAAAAGAGTTTAACATTTTTTGACTTTTAATTTTTAGAAACTTATGCAAGCCAATGCTGTGGCTAGGAAATATTAATATTTTACACACATTTTGCTATTTCTAATTCAATTTTGAAAAAAAAACTGATTTTCCACCAACTTTATTATACATCCCAAGGCTATAGCACTTAATTCAAACTATTGTTTATCTCAAAGTGTAATTATTTCAGTGTAAATATGTCAATTTTGCAGACTTTTGTATCAAACTAAGTAAAACACATAATTGTCATAATGTTTAAATTTTAAATTTAAGCCAAACAAGCCATGAATATTTCTAGATAAATCAAAAAATATAATCGTTGTTTTAGTCACATTTACTTCTAAATTACAGTCATTATTTTGTGCAGCACGTCATTTTATCCATATTTGTCGAAAAGTAAATAAGTAACTACAACAACAAAAATGCCAAAAAAAAAACAACTCGATAGAATTGTTTGTGCATAAATTGTGAGAGAAAACCAATCGAATATGTTTCACTCTATAACTAACACGTAAAGTAACATCTTATATGGAGCTGAATATATAATGGAAAGCTTGAACTGTTTGTAATGGAGTCAACAATTGCAATATCAGTTAGTAAAATTAAATCAATTTGTTGGTTGTACCATCTCAGAAGGAGTTACAGGTATAAACACTCATATACGAAGAAATTTAATTATAGAAATGAACTATCTTAGCTCACTCTATCATACAACATTTAAAATTTACATATGTACTTTATAAGAACACAGATACTGCTGCTGCAAGTCAAAGATATTTGCAACTATAAATTATTCAAAACACATTTGTAATTTAATTTTAGTTAACCATTTAAATTGTATTAAGACTAGTTGGCAATTCTGAAAATACGTAAATGAACCATGCATAAAACAATTTGGTTACCCATAAAAGCTGCTTAGCAATCACCTCAAAATGTGCGGCAGAAATATACCCACCAAGAAAATGAATCGGAACTTATCCTTTGCAAAAAATAACATATCAAGTTTATTATTAATTCAACGCATATCGAACTAAGTGAACACATAGTTAGCCAATTGACTATAATTTGAGATCGGGCTTTTCGGACGCCCCGTTAATCTCCTTGGCTAAGAGATAATCTGTAAGATGATCAAAACTCTGCAATCAAATTCTTCGAAATAAACAAGATTTTTTATAGTGAAAATTCATTAGAACTAAAGCGAAATTTATTTCGAAAATTTAATCAATAAAGAAAAAATATTTTATAAAAATTAATGATCACGGCGTTCAAATTGTGTACGTTTTCATCTGAGCCTTACTAAAGTATACCGATGTTGGGTGCTGTCTAAATGTAAACATAAGAGACTTGCTATGAAAATGAGTTGCTCCGAAGAAGCTTCAATATACACAATTCCTGCTTTTTCCCGCTGGGTAGTAAATATTTTACTATACATGCAAAAGTACACGCATTTCGTGTACTCGAGCAGCTCTTTGATATTTTGATTAATTTGGAGATTCACATGCCTGCTACTGAAGTAGAATATGAAAAGTATATACAATATATGTATATGAGAAATATTTTCTTTTGTACTGAATGTGATTGAATTTTGCACAGAAAAATAATTAACCACAGTAAAAGATAATTAAGCTTGAGAGTACCACAGAAGAAGTTGGGAAGCTTTTCATGATATACAGAATTTTTAAAGTCAAATCATAGTCAAGTCATTGTCAAGTCATAGTCAAGTCATAGTCAAGTCATAGTCAAGTCATAGTCAAGTCATAGTCAAGTCATAGTCAAGTCATAGTCAAGTCATAGTCAAGTCATAGTCAAGTCATAGTCAAGTCATAGTCAAGTCATAGTCAAGTCATAGTCAAGTCATAGTCAAGTCATAGTCAAGTCATAGTCAAGTCATAGTCAAGTCATAGTCAAGTCATAGTCAAGTCATAGTCAATTCATAGTCAAGTCATAGTCAAGTCATAGTCAAGTCATAGTCAAGTCATAGTCAAGTCATAGTCAAGTCATAGTCAAGTCATAGTCAAGTCATAGTCAAGTCATAGTCAAGTCATAGTCAAGTCATAGTCAAGTCATAGTCAAGTCATAGTCAAGTCATAGTCAAGTCATAGTCAAGTCATAGTCAAGTCATAGTCAAGTCATAGTCAAGTCATAGTCAAGTCATAGTCAAGTCATAGTCAAGTCATAGTCAAGTCATAGTCAAGTCATAGTCAAGTCATAGTCAAGTCATAGTCAAGTCATAGTCAAGTCATAGTCAAGTCATAGTCAAGTCATAGTCAAGTCATAGTCACGTCATAGACAAGTCATAGTCAAGTCATAGTCAAGTCATAGTCAAGTCATAGTCAAATCATAGTCAAATCATAGTCAAGTCATAGTCAAGTCATAGTCAAGTCATAGTCAAGTCATAGTCAAGTCATAGTCAAGTCATAGTCACGTCATAGACAAGTCATAATCAATTTTGCTAATGTCCAAAAAAAAGCAATTTAAAATATACTATACATATATGAACATTTAGTTTAGCAAAATACAGGTCCTAGCTACAAATTTCTTCGCTTAATTTTTTTGCTTGACCAAATGCAGTATTTTTAGTTTGATTCAATGGAGTTTTAAATATTTTAATAGGAAATAATTGAGTATTTTCGATTGTTTTTTAAGCTGACATCTCAACTGAATTACAGCAATTACACAGGCAGTCATGCATTACGAAATGCACACGAGCCCAACTAAGATATAGCAAAATAAGCTGATGTAAGTTGTCAGAGAAAAATGAGAAAAAAGCAAAGGAGTCAACGTGTCTGCCATTCAACTTAGCAAATATCTTCATAAAAGTTTCCCTTTTAGCTCAAATGCGGCAGTGCAATTACGCGGAATAAGCGTAATTATGCGTGCAACTTGTAGTTTTCAAATTAATTGAAAGTTTTACAAATATACAAGCACACCATCGCCAACAGTAGTCACGTGTATCGATAATTGCAAATTTGCTTGCAACATGAGCAATAACATGCAGCAACATCAATAATAATAAATTGCTAACTGCTTGCTTCGCATAGTGATGCTCGCATCGCATCGCTTGACCAGCTGCATTTAACCTTGGATTTAAACAGATCAATCAACAAAGTAAAGGTAATGAAATAAAAATTCCAACAGAATATAATAACAGCTTTAAAAAACAAATTGAAAATAATAGAAAAATTACAATACATACTCGTACATAACTCTGGAAATACAAAGAAAATATTTGGAAACGAGGAATTCAGCTCAACTCCGAAAATTGCCCCCAGTTAAGTGTATTTATTAGGAGGCGTTTTGTGGGGTTTTTCAAATTTTGCGCTTGGCTAGTGCATATAATTATAGGCGATTAAAACGAACAGCCTGTAAAAATAAACAATGCATTGATTATATTCAAATTAAAATAGATTGCTTGCATTTAATTCCTCAATTTGAATTATTTTCTTTTTATTTTGTGAAAAAAAAAATAACAAAGTATAAATGGCTTATAAATTAATTGAGAATTAATGCAACTAATTTGAACCTCTTTTAATTTATTCAAGAATGCTGACTTTTGACGAACTTGTCGCTAGAACTATGTAGATATTTATAAGATGAAGACGTCAAAGTTTTCGCGACTTCTGAAATAATCTCCAACGTCAGTAAGACTTAGTCTTGTATTTAAATCAATATTTATACAGATTGTGTACTGGATGCTTACCTTGTAATGAAAATGTAGCTCGTTTTCCTTGTAACTGCTAGCTTTATATGAAAAGTCATGCGCAGTCTGACTACTTGACTTCCCATTTTGTGTATGAGAATAAAAGTCTTTGAACATTTTGTTGATATTCAATGATAGAATAAATTGAAAAACATCGATAAAGGAATAGTCGAAGAAGTTGACTAGCTCAAAAAAATCGAAGAGAATTGAATATTATCGAATCATTTGCATTTTATCGAAATCATTTGCATATTATCGAAAGCTTACAATTTCGATAAAAAAAGAAATACATGTGTGGAATGTGAACTATCGAAAATTTTCAAAAAAGTCGAATAGTATCATATTTAATAATATCGGAAAACTTTAAAAGTCTTTTATTCAGCAAGCATGGTTTTGCTTTAGCGTAGTTTCCTCGTATACTCTTTTCACAAGGATCCGGGATGATTAACGTGACGAACCGTGATACCTTTTCCCCTCTTCTTCGAAAGTCAATTTTCACTTTTGACCTGAGTGTGATTGTTCATTGTTCAATGCGACTTCAAGGACAAAAATGCACCTGGGACACCATCACTCTGAAATTTTATTTTGAAAGCTGCAGTTAGAACATAATATGTACTTAAATCTTTGAAATAGGCAGAGATATTTTCCTAGTTTTCGTACCTTTGATAGCAATAAACGGAAAATAAATATTTTCTTTAGTATAGTGGCATATTTGGTAAAATAATATAAGGACCCTAATACTCTAAGCTGGCGATATAGCTCGTTTGCTGGAAGATTATCACAACTGAAAAACTAAAATTTCGTGTTTTATTTTACGTGAAAAACTAGATATTATATCGATATTTAAATCTCTTATTAATTTCAACGTAGAAAGTTTTGGAAAACCTTCGATATATTTGACATTTTCGATTCATATCGAATCATTTCATACTCATCATTATTCCATTCATATCGGAAGCGATACTTCTCCATACTTTTTGACTTTTATCTAGCCTAAGTTAATACTTTTCGACTTATTTGATACTTTATAAACTTTTTCTATATTATGCAATATCATTCGACATTTTCTGATAGTTTTGGACTATTTTGTTATACTATTCGGTACTAAAAAAAATTGGATTTTTAATATTCTCTCTGAAATTTTTTCTAATGAAAATCAGTAAGCCATTTTATATTTTAAAATTTTCAAAGTTTATGCATGTACAAAAAAAATAATTCCTATAATAATCCACCGAAAACTAGAGATACCCATAAATAAAAACACCTTCAAGTTGCGTTAAATTCATTTTACGCTGGTAAACCTCTAAAATGCTGCTCATTTTCCAATTTTCACTAATTAAACGTTGGGAACTTTACATTTAACAAAATTAAGCTAAATAATTGCATTGAGAGTGCTAGTAGTGCTGCTCAAAAAACTAAGTATCAGAGTGGGGACTAGCGCACTAAATTTCATGCTCATTTGTTTTGAGCGCTGGTGGAATTAAAATCCAGCACCACTTAACATTATGGCGTTAGTGGAAGTTTTGCCACACTACCACAAAACGTGTAACGGATTTAGAAACCTCTAATTTCAAAGCGAAATTTAAGCTACACTACTACTAAATCTTAAAAAGTTGTAAGAATCAAAGCCTCAATGGCAATCAAATATTTCTATCACAAAGTAATTAGTGCTAATAGAGCTCGAATTCCACTACCACTAAATATTTATTGAAAGTGCAATCCAAAGCTCAAGCTCAAGCTAAAACGAAAAATTTTAGTGACGATGTTTTCGATTTCTATTATATTTAAATATATTTGTGGCAATTTGTAATGGAAATGAGTATCCTTGTAATTTTTTCATCAAATAAAATATAGTTTTTTGAGGAAAACAAAAATTATATATCATTTCAATTGAAAAATATTAAGTGGTATATACTGTTGTCTTATTTCACTAAAATTTTAACATTTATGCGTAGTAAAAATTCAATGCACTAGTCCCCACTTTGCTAAGCACTTAGCGTAGAGTAGCTACTTTTGAAAGGATACGTTGCCAAAAAAAAAATACCTTAAGCTTAATAAACAGCAACAACTAATTCTGTAATAGAGGTGTAAAGAAGCAACAGCAGCATCCATCGAATTTGGCGCATTTAATTTAGTGGGAGTTGTTGTTTTTTTCGCTGCGGTGGGGAATCAACGTACAAACGAAGTGGTTAAATTTGCTGATAAAAACGATTACGCCAATAACATGAAATTGGCGGTGGAAGCTGATTTTGGCTAATTTCGGTTGCAAATGAGTCAGGCAATGAGAAATTCACTCATTCATTCACTGAGGAAAATTGTGAAATTTTATCGAATAGGATGAGCTGATAATTCAGTGAAATGATGAAATACTAGTTTTCAAAAGACCACAAATGAGCACCAAAACTAACATTTGCGACAAACTATACGATGCATCATGGAAATGGGGAAAAATGTTTATCACAGATAAATGTTGAAATTCAAAAAAAAGTTGTTTTTAACAGTGAGTATCTTAACTGACGGGTATGAAAGAAAACCTTAAACTTTTGAACTCTAGTTCAACATTTTTTCTTTTTGGTTATTTTTAATATCTTAAAATTTTTCAAGCATTTTAACATTCTTGAACTTTTTTGTGTATCAAATTTTTTAACATTTTTCAAGATTTTTCAACTTCCACAATATTTTTCGACTTTACAATATTTTTCAACATAAATTTGACATTTTTTTAATTTTCCCACATTTTTCTATATAATTCAGCATACACTGACTTTTCAAAAATATTCTTTATAATTAGTGCCTACTATTCGACTTTTCCAAAACTTCCCAGTTCTTTCCGATGCTTTTGACACTGCTTGATACTTAATACTACCCATAATGAAATCGCACGTTAAGAATCCGAGCGCTTGCACTCACCTGCTTATTTTTTAAGCTAATCTGCTTACTTCGAAAACATTGAATTAGGTAGTTTCCCCATCCAAAACTTTGCATATCAGACAGAGCTGCGGTTTGTCTCCGTTGCAATTTCCTTTTTCATTCTCACTTTCAACGTTATGCTCTCATAGTTTTTGCAAAACAGTTTTGTAAACAAATTGTCACACACTGTAATTACCTAAGAAATTTGTTGGAACGACAACGACAACAACATAAACCACAACAACAACAGCAAAATATTTACTACAATATAAAAGAAAATTAGTTTGTACAGCAAAATTTAACAAAATCCATTAACAACTCATAATTTTTTTTATGGTGAATGATCGCAGTCGACTTAGGCGGTGTGATCTTATTCCGCTCCTCTACCTAATGTCTCATCGTTGATCTGTCCATTACTTAAAACCGTTGGCCAGCGTCAGCTGTTTGGTATCATAAAACGAAAGCTTTATGAAAATTAAAACTACTTGTTAGCAATTTTTCGCCAGAGTGCACTGAAAAGGAGAATAAAAAAATTCACACGACAACCCAGGCAGGCAGTTACTATCCAGTTCACAGTGGAAAAATTAAAGATTTAACTTCTTCTAGGCGAAATAGTTTTATAAACTATTCTATATGCTGGGTGTATATGGGTCATTCTATATGGCTCTTCCATTAACTTTTTAGATTTCTGCGAAATAGTTTTTTCAAGAATCATCATTTAAAAATAATCGATAATTATTATGAACTAACTATTTTGAATTTTGTAAGCCATTTTTGTGGGAAATATCATTTTGTGACAGTGTGAAAGGCTTGATTTGAAATGCGCATAACTCGAAATCTATCGTCAAGTCACTAATAACTAAAATTTTCAAAAATTTTCAATGGCAATCGAGCAATTTTTGTTGAAATATGTAGTAAAAATCCAATTAAGTAAATAAAATGTGTTATTGATTTCACTTCAATTGAACCACAAAAGCTTGATACTAGTAGGACGGTGTATATCGTGGTAACCACGATATCAGTTTTTTGTCTCGACATTGAATGTAAAAAACCGTGTTACTACTTACTTTAGAGCGCTTAAAAAATCTAACATATTAATAAAGGTCTTACTCGTAAACTTAACTTATGCTCAAAAATTAATATTTCGTATAGAACTAACTCATTAGCTCAAAAGGAAAAAGTTCAAGGAGGGCCAACAACGTTAAAAATATGCTTTGGTTCGAGTAAAATTTTTTGTTTTTGAACAATTCACTTAAAATCTTTCTAATATATAAAATTGTTGTTGGTGTCAGAAAAATTGAGTACAATGAAAGCTGAGGCGTTAATTTGGTAGGGCTGGGGAGCATTGACCCCCGCCAAGCATCCGAAATCACTATACATTTCATCGATTCAATTCAAAATATCATCGATTCGATAAATTATTTAAACTCCAAGCTTTTGGTGAAATGACACGACTGAATGAAAGAGAAAGTTAAAAGAACAAAGCAAATATAAGAAGCAAAAAAACATTCTTAGAAGTGCACATTCAATCCATTTATGTATATGGAAAATTCATACATATGTATGTACGTTCAATTATATGTTGTTTTGTCAAGCTGCAGAAACAGAGAAGAAATAAAAATCGAGTATAAGTTGGAAGAAAAAAAATTCAAAATATATTGTTTAAAGAAGCATTTCAATGAGAACTCAGAAACCGAAGTGAAATCACTGAGAGCCCGCGTGCAAACGTAAATTAACGAAACGAGTAGTCTTTGAAGGTTCCTAAATATAACATTTTTTCACCTTTAAATAATATATTTGACTTGTTTTATAGAGGGTTATCCAACAAGAGGAATCATTATAAGCTTCGCACCATTTTTGAGCTGTCATTATTGAACTATCATTGAGGTGACTTTTGAATAAGTAATAAGTAAGGTATAAAGTATAGACTGATAGATACTCGCAGAATTTTTTTAAATAGTGAAAATTCACTACAAAAACTGTAAAAATATCGCGGAAACGTTCGTTAAGTTTGTGCTGCTTTTGGTCGTCTTAAATGCTTTCTTTACAGTTATAACGAATTTAATAGATAAATTTGAACATTTAACACATGTTAAGCCTAAACCAAAATAGACGAGACGAGACGTAACGAGTAAGTTCGAGTGTATGTAAACAAATGTTGATAGCCAAAATGAACCAACGTAATTGATCGAAAGTGAACGAAACATTTTGACGAGACGAGTTGTTCCGTAAGAACCGAACTTCAAAACGTTGCTACTCGTCATAACAGCTTTTTTGGTTCGTTGGCTAGCGTAACATTTTGGGTTAAATGTCAAAACAGACGAAACGAGTGCAAACGTTCGTTCAATTGCTACCGTCTCGTCACGTCTATTTTGGTTAAGTCTTTAGTTGTGCGACTCCAACTCGTGTTTGTCCGACGAGGTCAGCTCAAAATATCGCCTTTGCAGCAGAGTGTGTGCTCATTTCGAGGCAATCACAGGAATTCAGCATGTAAGCAATCACTGTGCACCGCATTTTGCATAAAGATTTTGGCATACATGCTTATTAGGTCCAGTAGATACATGAATTGTAGCCAGAAGACTACGCTGTAATTTCGCCAATTAATTTAAATATAACACCTCCTGTTGAATGCCGATTTATTTGTATATAAAAGGGGCTTATTGCAACAAGCGATTAACTTCCATTTGCTTAAATTCGGGAAAACTATGACAGAAATACCACTACTTCTTTGTTTCCCTGATTTGAAAATTTTACGGAAACGTTCACATTTCACAGGCAATATTTCATTTTCAACACATATGCTAGAAATTTCAAAGATATTAGTGTAGCAAAATTATTTTTACCGTTTCTTTTTAAAAGATTTTTTCTTTAAGGGACTGTGCAGTTTTTGACATTTTTTTGGACGAAGAAAAATAAAAAAAAAACTATTTTTTTAAATTGTGTAAATTGTTCTCTTTCATTTGACATATTTTCATATTGTTATCATAGGTATTACCCACAATTTTATTTTAAAATTGCATATTTCTTGATATTTAAACTCCTTTTGGGAACATCCTGACGTTTTCAAAAAAAACTGATATCGAAGTTTTACTAATTTTGAAGTTTGGTTTATTTATTTATGTTTTTTCGTGCGGTGCTGCTTAATTAATTTATAATTAAAGGCGTATGTAGTTGTGGCTATCATGAAATTGAACTGCTGATGCAGCTTATAACGTGTTAGAAAAAATGTCTATTAATTTGCAAATTCAATAAATAATTTGATATTATCAATTACGCCAGTCAGTAGTGGTATTTATTTGCGGCTGACATTGAAACTTAAAAACGCAATAACAACAATTTAATTGGAAAATGAATATTCAATTCGTTTAAGGTTTTTATTTCATTTTTATATTGAAGCAATATGTAAATAATTAAATTATGATTGTTTATAGTTTTGTTTCTTCTAATGACTTTAATTTGGTTCATTTATTCGCCTAAAATATGCTCATTTTGGTACAGAAAATAACTAAATAGAATATTTTGATTTGTTTCAACAGACTTATCAGTTTTATCTGATCATAGTATTAGTCCAAATAATGCCGTTGATTTTTTTTTAAGTAAAGTGACGTTCCATTAGTATGTTACTATATGACACTTGGTCATAGTACTTTGAATGAGAAAGGTTATGGGTCAGTGATGGCATTTGGGTTTTGTGAAAATGTACTGAATCGAAACTTCAGATGTACTTCTTAGAGGCGGAATATACTTTTTTGTCTTGAAAACCCAATATTACTTAATTTTACGAAATTTTTCCAAACAAATTATGTACTAACAAAAAAAAAAAAGAAGAGGTCCTCACTTTTCCCATCTCAAAAACCCTAGCGAAATGATATATGTTATTCACATTAAATTACAAAATCTTAGTTTTGATTTTTGACCTGTTGTTACTTATTTTATTTTCTCACGACCTGTGGCTCCTGAGAAAATATAATAAATTACAAAATCTGCACATTGCGATTATTTTAATTTTTTCATTTGCTTAAAAAAAATAGGTAATTATTATAAATTGTCCAAATGTACCGAAAATGTACTGAAAATGTGCTTTAAGCTCGCCAAATGTACTGAAAACATGTCGAATATACTGACGAGCATTTTGCAGGATGCAAATGTACTGAAAAAAGTACAAATGTACGGAAAATGTCATCACTGGTATGGGTATCAATATAAAGTTTGCGAAGTGATTTTGTTCACTTTCCACTTTTGTTCTCTATAGCGGAAAAAATCGGTGTTAAGAAAATAACTATTCAAAGAGTTATTTCTAATTACAAAAACGGTCTAAGTGTTCTATTAAAAAAAATGGTACAGGCAGAAAACTCGAATTTTCCAACCCAAAATTGATAACGAAATACGCAAAGCCACTTTTCAAGTGGAATGCCAATACTTCAGTAAGAGATATAGCTGGTAGCTTAAAATCTACTCTACATGGACAATATAAAGAAGAAAATAAAATTGAAGAACTACCGATTCAAAAAGTATCATTCGGATGAAAAGCAGAAACATTTCATGCTCCTGGAATGTATGCAAAATTATACGAAAATTGGTATTTTCGAGCCATTAAACCCAATATGAGGCAAAGTGGTGATATTTCAATATAAATGTGTTTACGTTATAGTTGAAAATTCAAATTATTTGATATTTTCCGAAAATATTTTAAAATAAACTCTTAAAACTTTGGACTTATATGACTATGGCTCATATATGTATATCTCAAAAACAACAGCTAACCAGCAAATTTAATTAATGTATTCGTATTCACCCTCAATTGTTAAAAGGATATATAATTTATTTGAAAGCCAATACCATTGTGGTGGTTGGCTGTCTCTAAGGACAACCTATTTAAGTAAACTTTTTTTGTTTACATTCAATAAATCTTTTATTGTTTTGTTAAAATTTCGTATCCATAACAATATTAAATTAAAAAATGTTCATACTCATAAGTGCAAGTACGAATAATTTTAATCTGCTGTCATTAAAACACGATTTTTTGCATAAAGCTGCAATGCATTGATTGGCGATGTGATAGCTCTTAGCGACAAGAGCAACAACACAACAAGATTTCGCGTTTTTTTTTTTTTTTTTTGGAAACTCTCATCTCATCTCAGCCACTATTCGATATTACGCATTTTTACGTTAATTTCGGTTAACATTTTCCATTTTATTTCAGATTCAGTCGTTTGCTCACTAATGGATTTTGCACTGGGCTGTAAAAAAAAATCTCAATTTACGTGTGTTAACACTTTAATAATACGTTGCTGCATTTTATGCCATTATTTCACTTTTATCAGATAATTGCATTGCAATTTCATTTATTTTTTTTTTTGTTGTGCATTTAAATTTAAAGTGGTTATTTTTAATTAACCGCAGTGTTAAAATAAAATTTTGTTTTAAATGCGTTGCACTTGTAGTTTAAAATTATTTGTCACACCAAAAGCCAGCGACATGGGAATGAAAAGAACCGCTTCCTCCCAGAGCCGTGTTCCATAATTATAATTTCTTTTTAATATCACTCTACCCTTTTACCCTACACAGGGTATGTTCTCTTATACTTTCTGTTTGCAACACTGAGAAAGGAGCGTGTACGGTATAGAAAAGCGAATAACTTGATTAGCGTCACCCTCTGATTTATGTTTTTCCTCTTCTTCAACTTTGTACTCAATACATGTTTTATAGTAAGGCATACTCTTTATGCTATGGCCTCTGGAATATATTTTGGAGCATATTTGACCTTATGCGGGACGAATTTTTACTGATATAATTAACAGATATTTATATAAATTCTGACAGCACAAAGTACAAGAAAGACCCCTGCATTATAGTTTTTTGAAATAAATAAAAATAATTTCTAAGTTTAAGAGACGGAGAAGGACCCGATCAAAATATGTTTATACTGAAATTATCTAAAATTTATTACGTTACATATCTTAAATTGCAATTTCGAAAATATTCAAGAGATTAACACTTTCTGGTTAACTTCTCAAACGATTACTAACCGCCTTTGTATGCTTGAAATTATGTGAATTTAAGCATTTCACTTTTAGGACTACCGGCAACGTCAATTTGAAAGATTTGCATTTGCACGATTTTTTAAAGTTTTCCCTCTTTTTTTTCTTAAGTTTTTGATTTCAAAAATTTGCATAATATTAAACTGCATCTTTTTTTGCTGCTGAACAAAGTTACAGCAGCAACATCAGCAGCTGATGCAATTCTGTTGAAATGCCGCAACGATGAGAAAACAAAGAATGAAAACTACTTGCAACCAGAGCGTGCAACTGCAGCAGCAGCAGCACGAGTGTAGCGTGCAGCAAGATCATATTTCATTAAATTTGACGAACTTGCATACATACATACGAGTACATTTCAGAAACCATAACAAAAGGAAGAAGCACGAAAATAATAATGATGTTGTGTTTTCGCTGAGAGGCGTAGGAGTTTTGTAATCGAGCCATTCAAAGTCATTCATCAACGAACTCACTTGTGCGCTGCTGCAGTGCTGCCAAATTATATGCAAAGCAGGATGAAGACAAATAATTGTATGCCAATTTTGTTTTTGTTAGTAATTCTGTGGGAAATTGCAGTTAATTTTTTTTTTTAAGATTTTTACTTATCTTGTTAGTTTGGCATAAATGATTTTGCCTCGAACGATATTTAATGTTACTCGTATTTAGTCAAAAGTATTCGTTAACCGATAGACCAAAATTAAAAACGTGCACTAAGCAGTAGATAAAATTATTAGTGTTTAACTTATTAAAAAATGTAATTTAAAGTATGATATTTTCAAAAAAGACGCAACACTCAATGGATAAAAACGTCATGGCCCGAGTAGCAGAAGGGAGCTGAGCACCCCAGCAGTAACATCAACCCAGAGCTAAAAATATTTAAAATGTTTCGCTTGCAATGAAAATTTGAAAATTTTATTCCTGACTAAAAACCAATTTTTCAAGTTGAAAATAGTAAAACTAACATTTTTCCCCATTATTTTTAACACAAAGCACATTTTGATTTTTAAAAGTATTGAAAATGACATTTTTAAATTTTGTTTTTATCTTAAAAAATTTCAAATTGCATTTTGAAGTTGCAAAGTATTTGAAATTACTCTGTTTAATTTTACATTAAACACTTTGTCACTTTGAATCATATGCGATGTCACTTTAAATCAATATGGAATCTTGTTGATTCCAAATCTAAAATGTTTCTCTTGAATTTGAACATTTTCGGCTCTGACGCTAAGTCATAAGTGTTTATGGTGGAATCATACATAAGTCGTTATGTTTTTTTTGCCTGTCTCGTCCTTTTTTGTTAGGCAGAGAGACAAGACAGACAATTAGGCAGATGCGTTTATGGAATAATTACCTCATTAATAAAACGTGCATTGCAGTTAAAATATTTTAAAAATTATATTTGACAATCACATCTGCCATATAACCTACATATATATTTTCTTTTTAACTTTGCTTCTCTGATTAGTGACAAAAAATAAATTAATTATGCACAGTAGCGAGCATAAAAAATGCAACTTCGAGCGCTGAGTCAGAAAATTTGCGATATCTTAAAAACAAAATGTGTCAGAGCTTTATAATTTAATATCTACATGCAAATGGTTTTTCACGTTATTGATGCAAATTTTTGTTGAATTATCTGCATCCAGTATTCTGTGATGTATAAAATAACAAGACAACCTCAAAAATTAAGCGAGCAAAAAAAATGCAACTCTTCAAAACTCAATTTCTTTCCATAGTTTCCGTATTCTTACAGTAGAATATTTTTATCTTAAGTTAATGCTTAGAGGCATAACCACTATTGGAACGGAATCTGGAGGGCATAGAATCCACTAAGGACAAAAAAGTTGAATAAGGTTCAAAAATTCGAAAGAATGTGGAAAAGGTTGAAAAAAGTTGAAAGAGGTTGAAAAATGTTGAAACAGTTGAAAGAGGTTGAATAACTCGAAAAAGGTTGAATAAGGTTGAAATATTCGAAAAAATATGGATAATGTTGAGAAAAGTTGAAAGAAAAATAATGAAGCAGTTGAAAGAGGTTGAAAAACTCGAACAAAGTTGAAAAAGACTGAATATATTGAAACGAAATTCTATTAGGATCGCTCCTATAGTACGCTTAATATGGCATTTTACGCTATAAAGTTGTATGGGAGGTGCCCCGCCCACTAATGAAATCCCATCAAAATTCATATAATTTCAAAGCCTATAGTAAACGACACCAAATTAAAAGAATATTACTCCAATAGCACACTAAATATAACATGTTAAGTCTTTTGCTTATATGGGAGGTGCCATACCCACTTTTGATATGGCATTTAGCGTTATAAGATTGTATGGGAGGTGCCACGCCCACTTATGAAATCTCGTCAAAATTCATATAATTTCAAAGCTTATAGTAACCGACACCTTTACACAAAATTTAAAAAATTTGACTCCAAGAGCTCACTAAATATAGCCTTAAACATTTTTTGCTTGTATTGGAGGTGTCACGCCCGCTAATGCAATCCCGTCAAAATCCATTTAGTTTCAAAGCTTATTGTAACCGACATCTTTACACCAAATTTTAAAAAAAATTATTCCCATAGCACACTAAATATAACACTTATCATTTTTTGCATGTAGGGGAGGTGTCACGCCTACTGATGTAATCCCATCGAAATCCATTTAGGTTCAAATCTTATAGTAACCGACATCTCTATACCAAATTTAAAAAATATTACTCTCATAGAGCAATAAATGTAGCATTTAACTGTTTTCGTTTGCATGGAAGGTGCCACGCCCACAGGTGTCGTTGCACCCACTTTTGGTTACAAGATACCCAATAGCCAGTATATTTAATATGTTAAATTTCATAACGATTGCGTTGTTAGTTCTTTTATTATAAATTTTATAAATATTGTAGGCTGTGCCACGCCTTTCAACGAGTTTTGCCAGTATAGTGGCATAACTTGTTATAATGACTGCATTCAGCGGTATTAACTTTAACTTTTTATGAAAATCATCGGAGCCGTTTTCGAGTAACATCGACTCAAAGTTTTCAATTATTGAAAATACCTTGAATGGTTTGCGAGTTATCACGTTATAAATATTAAAGTTTAGGGCTGTGCCACGCCCTTGTTAGAAATTTGAAAATCTTAAAACCTAGTCCAATCTTAATTTTGTTCACATATGCATGAAATCCCGAAGTTTTGTTAAAATCGCTGTAGCCGTTTTCGAAATAAAGTTCAGCCATATATAAATAAATATATAAGCATACAATTTTAGCTCGTTTAATAATAGTAAATAAATAAGGTTTAGCTAATACAGCTATAAACCTTCATAGCTATGATGCTTCACGACGGACTACTGATATAAGTATGTATGTACGATTATACAGTGATAATGACCCGTGTTTGACGAAAGAGGGCACCGGTAGCATCACATCATAATTGGCACTATTGACATTTATCTCTCAAGCCACTATTGTCAAAATTTGAGCAGAATACACTGAGAAATTTCACTGTCTATAGTCGAATGTACCAACAAACTTTTTCCATTTTTCTACTATGGAAAAAATTCAGTATCGATCAGTGAATGAATTTCTGTTTTTGGATGGAAAAACGTGTGTGCAATTTAAAAAAAAAGTTGTATGTTGTCTACGATGACCCTACGCCTTCGATGACATTGATCTGATATTGGTTTAATGAATTTAAACGTGGTCACACGAGTGCTTGTGATGAAGAACGACCTGTTCGTTCAAATGAGACTATTATAGAAGTGTTTGATAAAATTCCTGATATTGCTTTCATTGACAGCCAAATGAAGGTGCACGTGGTTGCTGAGAAGATAAGCATCGCAGAAGAATGCTTACGCAATTTCGCACGAATATTTGGACATGAGAGCGTTGCGCTATTGTCGCGATGGGTGCTCACTATGAACCAAAATCAGAATCACAGCAATGTTTGGACATACATATATAACCGCAATTCAAGGGAGTTGCTTCACGTTTTTGTAGCTGTTGAGGAAATATCCATCACTACATTCCAGAGAATTCCGAACGTGCACCAAAGAGAGCAAAGATGGTTCAATCGGTCAGATAAATCATGACCACAAATTTGGAGATTTAAAAGGAATAATCCTCATCAACTATTTGGAGAAGGGAAAAACACTTGCCAGCGCGTACTTTGCGAAATTATTGGACTGATTTGATGAAGAGTCAAAGAAGAAACGTTCTCTTTTGACACACAAAAAATGGATACAAAAATTTCTTGGATCGCGCTACAAAGTGCCGCTGCACCCATCGTATTCTCCAGATTTGGCCCCCTGCGATTTCTTTCACTTTTCAAACATGAAAAAATGGCTTGGGGTAAGGGATTGACATGAAATGAGGAAGTCATCGCCGAAGCAGTTGGCTATTCTACAGAATTCGACAAATCAAATTATTTGGATGGCTGGAAAAATATCGCGCTTAAAGAAGACTACGTTGAAAAAATAAAAAAAAACTACCAAATAAAAATTTGTTTTCTTATCAAACACGGGTACTTATCACTGTGCCCTCATATCTAACAACGAATTTTTGAAAATGAAGCATAGACGGAATCGGTAACGAATTTTGAGTGTACTATAACTTTAAGAACGACGTCGTACTTTGCTGATATGGTACAGATTATAAGAAAGTCTGGATGTTTCATCATTCATGTAAAAGTATCGATATTAAATATGAACATTGCTTAACAAAAAGTATCGATGTTACTCTAAAATCTCATGTCGCTGCAACATGCAACTTGTTTGCAGATACGTGCTGTTTACATGCTGGCTTATGCAACAAGTTTTTTTGTTTTCACTTTTTTTCCGCAGACTTCGTGACTTTTTTGAAAATTTGTGTCAGAGTTGAAAACAATTGTTTTGCAGAGGAAAAAAGTGAAAATAATTTTTATATAAAAAATTTGTTAGTTTTGTATAATTTTTCTTTCTTTTCTTAATTTAACGACTAATATCTACATTGTGCTTTTTAGTTGTTGTTTTTGTTGTTGTTGTTTTTTGATGACTTTGTATTCGCACGTAGTCAACTTAACTTTTGCTCGCTGTTTCATTACCGTTTGACATGCACACACACACACACACACACAGCACTATCCAAGATGCTGCATGCTGTGCTATTGCAGCATCCCATGTTGCAAGTTGTTGTTTTTCTATTATTTTTCTCTCAATTTTCTTTTAAGTTTTATTTTCTGCAAATGACACAAAAAGTTTTTTTTTTCTTTGTTTTAATTTTCGTGTAAGATATTGTTTTTGTGGGTTTTCAACAAACAATTGTTGTCTTTTAGTTACTTTGTTTGTTTTTTTTTTTTTTTTTTGTCTTACTGACTGCGTAAGTGCTACCAAGTTGAAAAGTGAAATTTTCTCATGCATTTCCGCTTTGTTTTTTTTTTTTTTGTTGAAAGTTCATGCATTTTAGATTCTTCTTCCCTTTATTGTTGAAATTTACCTCGGTTTTTGTATCTTTGATTTGAGTTCCAACTGAAAGTGAATTCATTGCAAGCACGCTTCATTATCATTTGCTACTTCCATACAATTTAAAGTTTTATCTTCTCATGTCTGTATGTATCCGATATGACCTTTTGTTGTTCCAAAAGCGCTTGAGGAAGTTGTTGATGTTTAAAGGATGCGCTGCGAAAATTGTTGCTGTCAAGATTTCTTTCTTTTATTTTTGCTTAAGTGCAAAGTTTTCACAGAAATGTCAAGGCTTAATAAGTGTACTGGCGAAAGCACTAAATAAAATTTTTTTTTTTATTTTAATTTCACTTTTAAGCTTAAAAAAAGTGTTAGTAGAAGGCTAGTAGAAACTTAAATTTCTGGAAAACATTGCAACGTTGAAAAATCAACACACAAGGATGTTTTTGATGCATCTGCCACGTTTGTGATATTTCGAGTTATAGAACTCTAAGTAGTTCAAAGAAGCGTTGATATTTTTCACAGTTTTTCTTGGTGTTTGCTACGCTTTGTATGGTCTATGGAATAAATTTAGGAATGGGTAGGATTCTTTTGTTCAAAAGTTTTTGTGTATGTCTCTTACTTTTTTGTCAGTTGTTATAAATTGAAGAAAGTAGGAAAAAATAAGTATTACAGAGTTATCAACAAAACTATACTCCTTAAAAGAAGAGCTAGGGTCCTAAAGCAATTCTAGGTCATGAAAGTTACTGCTGGTAGGATATTAAGCACTGAAAATTGATTTTATATTAAGAAAAAATAATTCAAAATTGCTTGTGAATTTAAAATATATTTGTAAAATATAATGTAATATGAGCACATTCTTGTCGATGACGACTTATAGCCTAGGAAAATAAAGATATTTCTGCGAGACAATTCCAAGCCAATTTTTCCACGGGGGTTGGGGGGGGGGCCTTTATATAGACATAAGAAAATCGTTTTTTTTTTCTAAGGGGACATAACACCTTCAAAAAATTTATTCTTAAGTGTTTTAAAATGCGTATAATTTGTATAAAAAAATATATATCACTTTGAAACTTTACACATATATTTTGACACAAAACAATATTTAAAAAAAAATTTTTTTAATTTTTTTATGAAATTTATGACCACTAGAATTTTTTGAAAAAAAAAAAATACCAAAAAATCATGGCGGTCACGATTGCAGCTCACTGGAACATTTGAAAAAAAAATAAGAGGTTTTAATCAGCATCAAAGCCGCCGATGAATGAACTACAGGCAAAAATTTAAGTCCAAAAATAACAAAATGGCGTCATTTTTCGAAAATTGCCAATTTTTCGGGGCAAAATCGTTCCAAAAATCAAAAACTATAATACCGATCTTTCTGCCTATAGTTCATTCTCTACGTTTATATGTGCACAGCAGCATATTGAAATTTCAGAAAGATCGGTTCAGTAATTTTTTTTTTATCATGCCCGCCAACTCGATTAACGTAGTTTTGAGAAAAACGCGTTTAAAGTTTTTTAACTATAGCTTTTCAAGTACTAAAACTTTGACACGATGTTACTAAAATGCTCGCTTTATATTTTACAAGCCGACTTTGAGGCTTATTTTATTAAAAACGAATTTTTCAATATTTTTAAACATGAAGCAGTCAAAAAAAAATTTTTTAATTCTTGAAAATTTGAAGGTGTCATGTCCCCTTAAATCTCGTAAGATATTGGTTTCACGACAATTTTCGTTATAATAAAATGTATTAAGTAGCTAATTTTACGTAAAAGTGGTCCTCAGCAAAATTTTCGTGGAACCAATAGTTCTTGAGATATACGACTGAGAAAAGTAAAGCGTTGTGATACAGCACGACCTTGGTTAACCCTCAAACCGGTAAGAGTGCCCGGAGGCACTCTTCGAAAAACTCGTTTTTTATCAATAATCATTTTATTTTTTATTTAATCTGATGACGGGACTTTGAGAAACATACCTAGATATGCTTCTGAAGGCACTGTCATCAGTTTAAGTAAAAATAAAAGCGTTATTGACAAAAAAATCGGGTTTTTCTATGACTAAAACGAGTCGCTCTGGTCGGTTAGAGGCGTTTTTAACGCACTCAATTCCGCAATGAACTTTCAGATGTTATTTCTTATGCTCAAATAAAGGTAATCATGGTTAGAAAACTTCACTTGGATTTTTTTCGCGCAACAACTATTTTTCGCCTTATTTTCCTGAGCTATTATTCATGGTTTACACTTCCTTTGACATGCTTAAAGACTTTATTGAAATAATATACAACTTAACACCTCTGAGCTTAAGGAACTTAAATGAATCAATAATACAAAAAAAAAAGAATTTAAGAAGATATGCATGCCTGTGTTGAGTTTTTCTAACTTGCTATTTTTTCCGTAAATATAACTAGGCCACCTTTCTCGTAGTGGTAATTTTAGTTTCGGGAAATTATCGACACGGTCGATGATATTCGTTGAACTTTTGGCTAAAAACTCTTGCACAATTATGCCTTTATGCGATGCCACATTTTCATGGTTCAAAATTCATGACTTTTTGTTCCGCAAATCTTGGGCAGAAATTCTCCCGAAACGCTTCATGACGCCCAAATAATATTCCTTATTTACCGTCTGCAGGCAACATAAAACATTTTAATGAATAAAAAATTCCACTTCATTTTATTTAGCAATTTCACGTACTTTATACAAATAAAATTAAATATAAATTTCACTACGTATTTTTTTACTTTCCATCAGAGCTAATTTGATGAGTTTTAATAGTGCGTTACATTTGAGTACCTTAATCCCTGCCAGAGAAATTCATTTAATTTTATTTTTTTACTCTGCGTCACTGAATTATTTTCATTTTACTTATCTTAAGTGAAAATCTTTATAGAAAATTTTAATGTAGATAGAAAGTAAAAACTGAATAGTACTCACCACAGCACATGAAAAAAGTAGAAGTACAGAGATCAGCAACATTTTTTCTCAACAGGATATGTTAAAATAACATTTTGAAACGGCTATAAGGTCTGACGATCGACCAACGCAGTCAAAGGAAATTGATTTTAATTTTATAATTTTAAATTACTTTTTTTTTTTTTTTTTAAATTGCAATAAACACATCTATAAAAACTTCAAATTATACCAAAGTACGAGAAAGAGGATTTAAAAAAAAAAACACCTTGATGTCAGCAAACTGTATGCACTCACTGTATGCTAAATTGCACAATCAGCTGCTATCATTCTTAACTCTGTCAATTTTCCACCTGTAAATTTTTTTCATGCGCTCCACACTATATCTCTGTTCCAGCAATAAACTTGACTTTTCATATATCCTTTATGGGTTTAATTTTTATTTGCTACTTTTCTTCTATGGCTTCATCATTTTTTAATGTCTTCCTTTGGAAGTGCTTTTTTCTGTTTTCCTCCTTCTTAAATTGGTCTTTCTTTTATCGTACTCACTGGCATCTTAAATGCTTTACTTTAAGTGATTTTTTTGTTGTTTTTGTCGTTGTAACTTTTATGATTTCAAATTTTTTCGTATCCTTATTTTACACTTTGCTTGTTGCGTCAACTATTTGCAATTTTGTAATTATGTTCTTTTAACTAATTATTTCCTTACTATTGCGTCACTTTTTGCAACGCTGCTTTTTCTTTTGTACGTCGACGCCGCCGCTTCAGCAGCGCGCGGTTCATAAGTTTTTATTTTATATTTTGTGATATGCACTTTTTTTCCTGAGCGGTTGCTTTGATGGTTGATGTGGTGTGCAAAATATGGAAGAAACTGTGGAAGCTGCTTTTTATGAATTTGATATGGTAATAACAAATTTCGCTTTATGATTTTTCCGCTGTAATGTTCTTTTAATGGAGACATTTTTTTATACTTTAATAACTTTTTAGAAGGTGCTTTTTATAAAGTTTTTTAAGAAAAAAAATTTTTCTCGTAGGGTGCTGCGTTCTTGGAAAAAATGAATTTAGATACATATATATTTTAACTCGTTTACAGGATGGCCTGGTGTAGAGTGTAAATATTTAAGGAGCTGATAAGAAGAGAGGTCCATCTAAGCTATAGGGTGGTTAAAAAAGTTCCTTCAGAGAGCTATATACATACAAATAATGATAGCTTTACAAATAACAAAAACTGTGTAACCAAATGAATCAATTTCATTATGTAAATAAAGAATATATTTTCTAGTATTACCATCATTCCACTTAAGGTAATGCCGTTTGTTAGTTCATTTGTTTGTCATCAAACATTTCTTGTGAAATGTGCTGCTAGGGTGGAATACAAAGTTACTGTGACGTATATCCTTAGTTGAATTCTTGTAAAAATTTTGTGAAAATTAGTTTTGCTATCTAAGTTTTCAAAGTTTTTGTCTTTAAGAAATTATGTATATTTTAAGAACTTTTCCAGCCATCAAAATGTCATACCTCACCAAATCACGTCTTCACCAGCAATTTGAATCCAATAATTATAGTTTTTTTTTTTTACATTTGTTATGAATGCATAATCTTATGAAAAAAACTACACTGTCTAACTTTTATGAGCTATATACAAATATAGAATTTTCATCATTTTACCGCTTATTCGAAACAAGCGGGAACCACAATTTTGTGTGGCAACACTCGAAATATCAATTAAGATTTCGTAACTTTAAATAATGTAATGGATAAATTATTACAAAATAACATAATGCACTCGTAACGCTGTCTTAAAATTAAATTCAGCAAATGTCAGTTACAAGTCAGTTGAACTGTCAGCACAATTGACAGTTTGTTTGCTTTTCGTAGCAAATTGTTGCAGTCACGGTCAGCTGCTTTTCTTCTGATGAACCGTAGTTCAAGAAAGTCGTGACCAATTTTCTAGCAAAGAAACATATTACCAAATTGCAGCTTCAGTTACAAAGGGTATGCAAGACAAGATAACTATATCACTCACAATAATTAACAACATTGAATATGCAATGACTTTTAAAATAGCATTTGATTAAGCAAAAGAAATAAGGAATTCAAAAATTCAAGCATTCGAATAAAACAAACGAAAGTCAATTAAGATTTTGGGAAAAAATTTAAGTCATTCTATAGTGACGGATGGGTATGTTTAACACTATTTCGTGTTATTTAAAACGATTCTTTTTTCAAGACATCTTGAAAACCGCAAGTCTTACAAAAAATTACATTTGATTCATTTAATTTGAAATTTTGAAAATGGTAGAAAACTCTATTGAATAGTAAAAATTATGCCAGGTCTATTAATTTAGAAAAATTGCAGATATCTCGGGTTCGAAATAGGAAAATTTTATGCGGTTTACAACATTCATTTAAGCAAACACCAATACATTCGAAATTATGTAACACGGGATCGGCGGGAAAATAATATGGGATGATTTTGTAAATTTAAATTACAAAATCGGAATATTTTCATTTATGTATGTCCGGTCAATTTTCAATTTTTTTATAAGAAAAAAAAAGAAGAAAAACTAATCAAAGATTAAGTTTTCTCGACCAATTATAACTGTTTAAAACAAATAAAAAATTTGAATCACCTTAATATGTTAAATTGTAGACTCCGATTCGAAAAAAATCAGTTCTGTTTATTTAGAAAAATTCATGATTTTCAATATTTTATAAGAATAAAAGAAGAAGAAGAAAACCTAATCTCGGATTCGAATTCTCCGATCGGGAGTTGCACGGAAACCATACCCACTTTGTTGAAAAACTTGATAACCTCTGTAACTCGCACCATTTTTAAATCAATATTTTTTAAAATGGGTTGTCTACTTAAAACAGAGGGCCAAATCCAGTTTTCAATATTAACTTTAATCCTAGTAATGGGTTGTGTTCAGACATATAAGTCTATTGAAATCCGCTGACACATCGTGAAAAAGTCAAAAATTATTTTGAACCACTCTAATATGTGCTCAGTAACTCAGAAGGTTTTCCACTTCCCATCTCCAATGCAACTTTTACATTAGGTAAATCAGGGAATCAAGTTCCAGTTTTCCATTTGGAAAATTCAATTAATATCAACTTTAACAACAACATAATGACGTCTTTTGACTTTAATATTACACCATGTCTCGTTTAAAGAATACGAAAGTTCGCTCAGTGGTTGAAGTTCAACCATTATAGTGACAAAACAAAAAATACTTTGTGGATTTAAGAACCTGATATAAAAAGAGCTATTTTTGTCTTAAAAATCATGGTATTATGTTGCCCTATCCCCATCTCTCTCTCAGAGTTCAATATACTATCTCCATATCAAATATCATCAAATTCGGTTATAAGTTTAACTGTGAAAAAATAAATTTGCTTTTGGGGGCGTGGCACCATCCTTTTTTAAAGCAAATAGCTTTTCTCAAAACTTAATCTATTTCTGTACCAAATTTCATCAAAATCGGTGTATTAGTTTAGCAGTGAAAACGTTGTTCCAGTAGTGGTGCAGCATCACCCACTCAAAATAAATATTTTTCGTCAGGATTCAATCTATGTGTGTATATCCATATCAAATTTCATCAAATCGGTGTAGCTGCTCAATCATGAAAAGGTTTTTTCTCATTAAAATGGGGTTCTGTGCTCCCCTAAGTGACTTAAGGGTTTTAATAACCTGTCTTAAGGTTCAATCTATTTCCAAACCTATTTCCATTAAAAACAGTTCATTAGTTTATCAGTGAAAACGAATTTTCCAGTTAGAGGCGTGGCACCGCCTACTATTAGAAAACAAATTACATTCTGCGCTGCCCTTCTTCACATCCTCATCCAATTTTCACAATAATACAGTGTAATGCATAAAATTATCGATTTTTATCTTTATCACTCTACAATTTTTGTGATAGGTAATAAATCTAGAATACAGCCACCAAACCTTAGATAATTATATAAGACATTTACATTTTGTACTAAGCTAAATATTTTTTGAACTTACCAATTTAATTAATCACTTGAAATGACAAGAAAACTGAAAGAAATTAAGAAAAAAATAAATTAATATATATATAATAAATTGCAAACCTTATCACACTAAATATAAGACCATTGCAATAATTTTAATTTCTATATTATTTTTAAATTAATAGAAGGTTCTTAGGTCATAGATGTAATAAAAAGAAATTTAAGTAATGTTATGTTAAGTTTTTCACCTTGACTTTTATCGACTTATTCGGTACATCTCAACATTTTTCAATTTATATCGACATTTCTGGCATTATTCGACATTGTTGGACTTCTTCGACATTATTCGACATGCTATACAAACATAAGAAAACATCATAAGTTTACACCTTACGGCAGCTTTAAATAGAAATTATAGCGCTAGACACTTTAAATTTGGTACAAATATTTTAAGATCAAAAAAAGCAAAAATTTGGCAAAATTAAAAAATAAAACGGCCTGCAGATAAGCCTAACTTCCATACAAAGGTGGGATGTGGTTGAAGCATTTTCTTCAAAATGGGTCCCAATTTCCATAAACTTGGTAGAGTTCATTTCAAAAATGTTAAAAATAGTGTGATATCTTTTATAGTTACAAATCATTGGAGAAAATCCAAAAACGGTGGCCATAAATAGTAATAATAGCGATGGATTCCTGAAATTTGGTACAAATATTTTTTTTAGGTTCAAACAGCTAAAAATTTCTGAACATGAAAAAAATCCGTTTCTATCAAAGTTTGTATATTTCCCACTTTTGGCAGTTTTCATTCTAATTTTTGAAAAATCTGTACAATCCACAATAGAAGAAAACAAAAATGTTTTTTATCCGACAATATGGTATACTACATTATTGCATTTTGTTTCAAACAAGTTAACAAGAGCGCTCAATCCAACAGTTATTTTTGTTAAAAGTACCCATAAAAAAATTTAACTTTTATAGATTTTCTTTTGCTTTCCTAAGTATTATGTGTCGACAATACTTGTTGTCTTAAAACAATTTTTTAGTCCCAAGCACTTTCACCTGTGCACTTTGAATTCTTGCACTCAACTGATTTTTTTTTAAATATTTTCGCTGCAATACATTACTATGGGATCTAAGTATATGCTGACGAAAAAGTTATGAAATTTCTATTTGTTTTTGTCCACCAATTACAATGGAACATTATTTTATCGAGCTTCACAGTCATTAGCAAACACCGACTTTGATGTTTGCATGACTGTGAGGTTTGATAAAATCATGTTCAATTATAAGAAAAAATTTATTTTTAAGATGGAATGAATAAACGGATTTTTTAGAAACTTTTAAAATAATATAGGGACATGGCACCGTTTCGATTCTTTAATTTGTATTTAATTTATCTCAAGAACTATGGATGTTATTGCAATGGAGTTTTTTTTTTTAAATATAACTAACGTATTTTAATTGAAAGTTATTTATTCGAATTTACAGTCATTGCAAAAATTGAATTTTTGAAATTTCACATGAATATCGATTTCTGAATATCGATATGTTTATGATGATGTTTAGTTATATTTTAATTATTTCTGTTTATAATTTAAGTGGGTAATATTAGTAAGTATGACATTTTTAACAAGCACTACTAATTCGAATGTAACAATAATAATAATATTCTAATTAAACTGAATGTGTAAACGAGAGACAACAAAATTTAAAAAAAACAAGATATTGTGGTTTCAGAAAAGTAGGCGTGAATAATCCCACAGACGATATGCGATACGACGACTCTAGTGAAAGCTTTTAAATTGGAAATTCACTAAATCTTATTTTTCTAAAAGATTTTTTTATGCTTCTTCCAAATCGGTTTTCTTTAGCTAAAATACAGGGCTCGCAATTAATTTTTTTCAGGAAAAACATGTCTCCAGAAAAAAATAGGTACTATCCCTCAGAAATAACACCAAAAATTTTTTTTTTTTTAATATATGCGAGTCGAAAGAAATTGATCCTTACCTTAAAATAAAAAAAGGAATTATTCTGAAAGATTTAAAAATCTTCTTTTATTTTATATTTAAATTGTAATTTGTAAATTTATGAAACATATCTATAATCTCTAATTCAAAATCCAAGCCGATACCTTATTTTAAGATATACAGTATTAGAAATTTGCAACTAAGTCTCGTTAAAACGTTGTCTTCTTAATGTAAAAAAAGAAAAACTACAACAAAACACAAGAATTTCAAAAATCTTAATTCAATAAGATATAATTGAAAATTTAGAACAAAACAAACTTAAGATATTTATTTATGCTCTGGCTAAAATAAATTGTTTGTTAATTGTGAAGGATGGAAACCATCACGGACATTACTTGTTTAATTTTTTTGTATTAGTATTAATATCTATCTCATCATCAATTTATTTACATTAGAAAGTATGATCGTAGTTAAAAAATGTTTCATTTTGCCATAGGTTCTGAAAATGAAAAAATATTGACTTTTTTCTCTTAAATCGAACACGTCCAAAAAAAAATTTGTTTTGAAAGAAAATTTTTAAGATTTCAACATAAAAATGTATACACTGTTATCCAATTGTACACACCCTACAACGACCCTGATTAACACATTTCCTTGCTAATTGTGGAACAAGTAATAAATTCATATTAAAATCAATGCTTTCACGATTTTTAAACCAAAAAGTCGATTGAATCGAAAAAGTTTGTTTTTTTTTCTAAAAATCTTTAAGTGATGGCAGCCGTTTCAAAATTAAATTTTAATTAAATTAGTATGTACATTAAAAAACAACTAGTTTGTTGTTCTCAAATTCAAAAATTAGTAATTGTGGTTCAAGTAATAAATGTTTGCCAATAAATCATTGGTAACCCTAAATTGTTTACAATCTGTTGTCATTAAGAGGGCATTAAATACTACCGATGCCAACCCTTTCAAATTATCAATTGTTCAAATTCTTTTTTTCTACTCTCACAAGTTGTTCAAAGTCGATATGAAAGTCATTATAAATTCCATAAGCAAATTGTTGCAATACTTTAAATACAATTTACCACCTAATGTTGTTATTGCTGAGGCCATTTTTTCTTATTAAAGCATCTAAGTTTACATAAATCAGTTTTATTAATTATAAGAATTTTATAAAAATTCATAACATTATTAGATAATAATTTACTACAATGATATTATTGTGTAAACCAATGTTTCATATTTGAAAAATGTCATTAGATCACACAATTCTCGTAGATTGCTGATTTTTGTAATACAACTGAATTATTGTTAGGCGATATGGTGCACTAAGTCTTTCCATGATGAAACATCAAGCAATACTCAACCAAAATTCTATAACAGTTTGGCACGAATCACGCGTAATCTTCAATAAGATTGATAAAAGTACCTCGAAATGAATCACTCTATATATTGTCTGATTAGATACCTTGTGAACTGTATAGGAATTTGAACAATGGAGCGTGGCACTTTCTATTCAATAAAAACACTTACACGCATTGGTAAAATTTAATAAGTACTGGGTGTTTTTTTTAGAGGTTTGTTTTTCGAACAGAAATAAAACTGGCATTTTATGGTCAAATCTGGCAACTCTAATGTTATTTATGTTCAGTTTGGTTTGCCATTTCATCATGAATAGGTTAACAAAAGAACAACGCTTGCAAATCGTGCAAATTTATTTCGAAAATAATGGTTCAGTTCGCGAAGTTTACCGCAAGCTCCGTCCATTTTATGGTCGACATAATCGTCCATCAGAGCAATTAATTCGGTTAACCATGGGTCGTTTTCGCACTACGTTTACTCTATGTGATAATACGCATCCGCAGAGACGTCGAACAGTGCGCACCGAAGAAACAATTGCCGCTGTAGAGCAAAATGTTGAAGAGGACCCGAATGAATCGATTCGCCACCGTGCACAGCAATTGGAGCTTTGTCCATCAACTTTATGGAAGATTTTGCGCAAAGATCTTGGCTTGCGACCTTACAAGATCCAGCTTGTGCAAGAATTAAAGCCGCGAGACCATGCAATGCGTCGTGATTTTGGTGTATGGGCCGAAAATGAGATTGATATCGATGCTGATTTTCATCGCAAAATTTTGTTCAGTGATGAGGCTCATTTTTGGTTGAATGGCTACGTCAACAAGCAAAATTGCCGCATTTGGAGTGAAGAGAATCCACATGAGACCCTTGAGACGCCATTACATCCACAAAAACTGACTGTTTGGTGTGCTCTATGGGCTGGTGGAGTCATTGGGCCATACTTCTTCCGAAATAATGCTGGAGAGTCAGTTACCGTTAATGGAGACCGGTATAGAGCCATGATAACTGACTATTTTGTTCCCGAATTGGATGGCATGAATGTGGATGAGTTGTGGTTCCAACAAGACGGCGCTACATGCCACAAAGCGCACGTCACAATCAATTTATTGAAGGAAACATTCGATGAGCGCATAATTTCGCGGAATGGACCTGTCAATTGGCCACCAAGATCGTGTGATTTGACACCATTGGATTATTTTCTTTGGGGATATCTGAAGTTGCTCGTCTACGCCAACAAACCAGAAACGTTAGGGGACTTGGAAGCCAACATTCGTGGCGTTATTGCCGACATACGGCCCCATATGCTCGGAAAAGTGGTTCAAAATTGGACCTGTAGAATTGGCTTTATTCGAGCCAGCCGCGGCGGCCACATGCCCGAAATCATATTTAAACATTAATGGCATAAAATTATCCTTCCAATAAAGTCAAATTGATGGACATTAAAACGATTTTCTTGTGTTTTATTTCAATTCGAAGCTCTATACCTCTAAAAAAAACACCCTGTATATAGACTTGTATTATTTTCAGAAAGCACTCAGGACAGGATTGAATATTGGACCATAACTAAGCTTTTAAACATCTTTAGTTGTAAAATTTGATGCACGGACTTATATTATCTGTACACAGCGCCGAAAATAAACTTTGGCAGAATTGGACAATGGGGCATTCGCTAGCAAGGCCGACGGCATAGCTACTTTCTTTATAAATACTGAAATTGCCCAGGAAGCTGTCGATATTTAAAGCAACATTTTACTACAAAAACATATTGTGAGCTAAAACAAAACTAATTTTAAAAAGTAAGATTATATCCAAAAAATATCATCAAATATTTATTTGTCACAACCACATCGCTTCAAATAAATAAAATGTTTGACTTCAACTTACAATTAACGACAGCGTGATACAAATTGGCTTAACCTTTTACTTAAGAGATTGTTATCCAAACAGTTTTCTAATAAAGTGGTTGCCAAGAAGTACCCTTTTATTTTAATAGATTGTTGCCAAGTCATTGACATCACAATATTTCCACATTCAAGGTAAAAACTAAGCCAATATTTATTCCTTTTTTAAAATAGAAATTGAAAAACTTTTATTCTTAAATTAAAGCTTATAATGTATTTTTAGATAAAGCTAAATATTCTTTATAATTCAAGCAAATATAATAAACATCAATTTTCTTTTAAATTTTATATTCGACCTCCTTTCTATAGCATTACACTAGCACTAAATTAACGTTTTTATCCAAGCGTATGATGTTTGTGGTTCAATTTAATGAAAAGAAAAAACATCATAATTACTTTCTATTGATTATTTTGCTCCCACTTAATGTATTGTTTCTTATCCTTGAGATTTTATCATCAAAGTAATCACTGCACAAACAATACCACTCACAATGATGCAACAAAAATTATCACAATTATTTGCAAATCATCTTCGTGCCACCCTTAGGCAATTGTTGTAGATGAAGAAACCCACAGATCTTTCATGCTTCATTCACTCGCTATTGTTACGTTGATTTTATCAGTTTGCGCTCCATGAATTGTATTCCACCATGGCCACCACACTTGACCGAATCCTTTTGTTTTTGTGTATTTTAACTCATTATTGATGAAATGTCATCAGCAGCGGTTGAATAAATAAATAAAATAAAACATTGCAGTAAATTAAGGAAACTCCAAGAGAGGCAGCAGCTACAAACAAAGACTAGAAATAGTGTAGCTTTTGGCCTAGTAAAAAATAAAACATCCTATATTCCCTTAACAATTTTGCAAATAGAAGTAAAGTGAAGAAGATATTCACCCTAATCGAAATTCGCACAGTTTTTGTCCAAAACATTCTAATTTGTGTTAAATTTTGTTAAAAAAAATTCTTATAATACGTTAAATAAATCTGTCAATATAGCGTTTTAAAGTTATTGTTTGAGCGGTGCCACGCCCTCTACTTAACATCATGCCTTTTGTTTTCTCGTACTTATCCAAAAAATATTTAATATTTGAGTGAAATTCGGTTGATGTGGCGCAAACGAAATGACAAAGTGACCTGGACCTGTGTAGGTTATAAACAAAATGCAAGGACAATATTAGCGTGTTATGGGGTAGCAGTATACAAAAGTAATGATGAAAATTTAACTGTCATTTGCAGCATCATGTGATTTCGAGAAATATTACAATTTTTTTTTTGCCTATGTGGGTAAATATGCGTAAGCTTAAAAAACCTTTTGAATGAATTTAATTTCACTACAAAAAAAAAAGTGTTTCCAATACAAAATTCACCTTTACATTAAATATGACCCCCACAAATAGAATTTTAAATTCAATTGATTTCAAATATAAATTTGGTTATTTTTGAGGCGTGATCGAAATGAATGGAAAATTCAAATAAAATTCGATTATTTTCTATTATATTGACCCTGAGACACAATGTCACCCTTCGCAGATCTACACACACTCACATGCATACAAACACATTCACACGCATTTACAACATAATACCCAGCAAACTTTTGGGTATTTTTTCATATCTATCACATTTATTGCACTTATAACACTTCTAGAATACTGCCGTAGTACTAAGCGAAAAAGACGTATTCATTTTCATAATTCATTTCGAGATAATTGATGTTTTGTTTATGTCAATTTGTTGAAATACCTGTGAAATTAAGATAGAAAAAATTTTCTTAGTAGATTTTTTATATGATTGAACTAAGATGCCGACACTTGGAGTATTTCATTAGACGCGTAATTTTTTAAGCCATCCGATACCATAAGAAGCTCGGATATATTTTTTTTTTTTTTTTGAGATACGACTTTTTCCCTTAGTATGGCAGAATAGCTTGACAAGTTAATTTGGCGAATGACTTTAACGTTCCATTTTCCAGCCGATGCATTTATAACTCTTTTAGAAGTATTAAATTGATATGTATATGAGGAATTTTTTGAATTTCAAATTTGTCAACGCAATTATGATTCGATGTTACTTTTTTGTTAAATACATAAATTATAAATGGAGCCAAATATAGATTTCTGGTCAGACGATAAAAAGGGTGCCAATAGTTCTATGCTCGCTCTCTGCTTTCGTTTTAAGTTAGGTGTAGTTGTATAATAATTTTTAATTATAAATCACAGTGCCATAAGAAACAAAAAACTTTTAAATATTCCACTTAAATAACGTAAACAAATATTTTTATATCGATTTTGAATAATAATCCCATGAAACTCTTGGTTATGACTTATACATTTTTGGCGAATGTAACTCCAGGACTGTTTCTCAAAGACAAACTAACGTTTAACATACGTATGAGCTCGCGCGAAACATCGTATTGGCAATTGATATATGACACTACCGCGGATAAAAATGTTCCCTGGGTAGCAGCCGCCACATTTATCTGAATGTGTTGGCTCATTTATTACCACTTTGCATGTTTTATCCTAACTGACCCAAAAAGTGGAAAATAAATTCAAAACAAGATATAAAAAACAGAAGAAATAGAATATAAGATTAGAGTGGAGTAAAAAAATAAATATTTTTTTTTAAATTAGGAAATCTTAGATCAAAAAAAAATATATGAATGATTGTTTTGACAACTTTATGGCGCAATATCAAAATATCGAAAAGATCGTCATCAAAAAAATTATTTGCTTTTAAAAAACTTTTCAAATTCTCTTTCTAAACTTTTGCTTTCTACGTGAAGTGATATTGGAATTCTTATATATTTTAAGCTGCCTCAACAAATTCTCTTGGTTCTATTTTAACCCGTCGTCAATGAAGTTCGAAAATGTAACACGGCCAATGAGGTGGGGTGTGATATACCCCAAAAGATATTTAATTATTTTTAATGAAAGATGGCTATTAATTTGTTTTGCAAATTTATTTTATCGTATAATATAATGTACAGAATTGATTTTAATAAATAACCAACTAAAAAAATAAATTCATGTATCAATTTTATTAAAAAAAATTTAAGGGCACATTTTTAATGCAAGTAAAATTAACATTTTGGCAAAATTTATATTTCTGATTACAGTTTAACATTTATAATAAAATTTTTGTTCTAATACATAGAAAATATACTAAAATATAATGTTTCTACAAAAAAAGGCATAAAAAAAACTAGCATTGATTACATGTGCTGAAATTGTAACGCGGACAATGAGGTGGGGTGTGACATACCCTAGCTGTGTTTGTCTGCTTGCCGAGCGTGTCTGCAGTACCAGTTGTCGGATGTGTTCTCTTAAGCTACTGAGAGCGCGAGAGCAAATATTCTTTTGTAGAGAAAATTGTCGTTATTTCAAATCGAAATCAAAATAATGCCGTAAACTGCATGTCATTTTCTTATTTCGACCCCGAGATATCTGCATTTTTCTAAATTATGTCAGTTCTGTTAAGGTAGAAAAGTGCAGATATCTCGGGTTCAAAATAAGAAAATGATATGCAATTTACGGCATTCTTTTGATAACGCTCCATTTTTAGTAACCTCGAACTGTCAGCAAGGTTTTTTTTTTCTTGGGCTTAGGGCAAATGTCAACTCTCACACATAAAATTGCTCAAGATGAAAAATCAATTTTTCCATTCACTCAAATACATAAGGAAAAACAATATTTTATTCAAGTTTTGAAAAAACAAAATAAAAAATAAAACATTTGCGCAAATGTTAGTGGCGGCACAAAAAAAAAAGGACAACAATAACAAACATATGTCTGTGTGCTTAAAATGAAAACAGCATTTTCTTCTATTTTCCATATTTATTTTTTATGACTATTTTTCTTGGCTAGTGACACAGTGAAAAAAGAGCACAACAACTCAAATGTAAGCCCCAAAAAGGATTCAAATTACTGATTAAGAAGTGTCAAACAACCCAACGGGAAGTGAACACACATAGACACACTTACAAAACCCCTACATCTTTACATATCCTTGACATATGTGACCTTATGCATTATCAACGAATGTACCAAAATGTATCCTTTTCAACTGAAAGGACAAAGGATTGTTGAGCTTTGCCAGCTTTATGAGAGTGTTGGCAAAAATGTTAGTGTGCGTTTGTCTATGATATATGGCGCTTAAATAAAAAATGTTAAAATTATGAACAAATAAACAAATTCTGCAGTCTACACTTCAATATAAGCCCAATGTAAGCCGTAAAATGTGTTACGTTAGTAAGTGTTAAATGACAAAGTGCTTGTTCTACGTATGTCGAGTGTATTTTTTCAATTGTTTGTTCGGATTAAAAGGGATTTAAAATTTTGTAAAATAAATTTTGCACGATCCTTTCTCATGTCATAAAAAATTTTATTTCTAACACATTTGAAAATACTTTTGAAATAGAAATATGCTCGTGCAATGTGTTGCACCATATGAGTAGCCCAATTGCAGATAAATCTCTTTGTTTAAAAATTTATGAGTATAAATTTTATATTTTTATTTCAATTTTTAATATACGAGTTTTGCATGTGCTCATATCACAAAGGTAACAAATTTCACAAGACATTTAATAAAAGTATTCTTACTTTAGAAAATCAAAAAAGGCTTAACCAACAGCTACAGAGCTTAATAAATTTAAAGAGCAACACTTAGGAAATTGAAAATTTTCTTAGATTTATAGCCGATCATATTAAAAAAAGGTATTTATGGAACGAATTGAAAACCTTTCTATTGAATATAAATAATATTGCAAAACTTATTATCTTGTTTTCAAACAGAAATTATTTGTAGCGCTGCCATAACTACGAAACGTTCATTAATAGAAAGTTACGTTTGCAAAATGACGGAATAAATCCAAAAATTCCATTTCAATAATTCTAGAATCAATAAAGCTTCAAATGCCTGACACTCTTTGTTACTGTCCACGACAACGAAAGTCAAAATCTTTGAGAGAAGCCAGTTCTATGAAACTTGTCTTACTAACAGCGCTCTGCTACACAATTTACAGGTGTTCGAATATCCATTGCCAAAATCTAAAAATTTAGTGGTCTAGGACCTTCTCTATTATCGAATTGCTCAATCGAAGCTGTCAAGATTAGATTTTCCTTGAAATCAAACGGCAAAAGTGGAAATGGATGTCTAATCCAGTGTGTCTAACACATTGCGAAAATCACCAACTGGAGTAGAATCCTCAGAGTCGTAGAAAAAGCGTCTATTCTAAATCAAGAATACAAGATATACTTGAATTGGAAAACTGTTGGAGAGAATTTAAGGCACTCGCCGCTGATCTTACACGTTGGAAGTTCATTGTGGAGGCAATATGCGTGAGGATATAAAGGTTTCAAAAGGACAAAAATTTCATTTTCGCATCGGAAAAAAGCTCTCGGAATCGAATTTTCCAGTTAGACCATTTTAGCCCGCTTGTGTGTTTAAGGTCTTAAGGTTCTTCAAGTATTAAGGCTGCCAACAGAATTTCTTTCTGTATATTGTCAGCACTGCACTGAGTTACCACATGAGATTTGCCCATGATCTGTCACTCAGTGCGTTAACTGTGTACTATTGTTTTTGTTACTCATAATATTAAATGTTCCGCAATTATAACAAAATGATCAGTTGAACAAATTTTGTGTGCCAAATTACTGAAAATATTGCAGAAAACCTACGGCGAACACATAAGAATATGGCTTATGAATGATATAAGGCTTTCAAAAAGCCCGACACATGGTTGATTTTCTCAATCAAGTAGACTTAGACATCGATAAAATCAAAAATTTGATGCTCCAAAATATTCAAATAGGTGCTAGAGAGTTGGGACAAGAAATTAACATTTCGTTTGAATGCGCTTGAAACATATGACTCATATTTAAAGCATGAAACCAATCATTGCTTGACTAGCGCCAAAAGAGCGCTGAAAAAGCGGCGAAAGCAGGTCGTCAAAGACAATATTTTTCAAACCTCTGTATACCACAGACCCCACATTTATAAAACGCATAATAACTTACGACAACTACGAACTTATGTTGTGAAAAGCAAACCAATTAAAATCCTTCGATATGACACCTCAGAAACGATCCCAAAACCGCAAAAAAACCGCGTCAAATTCGCTCGAAACTCATAGTTGACAGTTTTCTTTAGTTACCTGCGGTGTGTTACACTCTGAATTCCTTCCAGAAGGATAAACAGTAAATAAGGAATATCCACCGATCTTGCTCCATTGCATAAAACCGTCATTGTGCAACTGTTTTTAACGCAACCGCATTCGGTTAGGTTTAACATTGCCCAATTTTTACTCTTCCCAGAACTAAAACTATTATTTCGAACACTCGTAGTTGGTTGGAGCTATAAAAGCAAAAATTCTAAAGATGTCGTTGGCTATTATTCAAGCAGCCTACGAAAAATATATTAAAGGCAGGATCAAGCACAAACTTAGTTCTATAGTAGGGTCTACAATGAAGATGACAAAATAAAATTTTGTTAAATAAATAGTTTCGTTTTATTTAACTAATCCAATTTAATGATCTGCGAAGCTAAAAACAACTAAGTACAACTTTTGAGATGTAATCTTTCACGTTCAGGTAAGTAATATTCGCGCATTATAATTTACTCTTAAATAAAAAAAAAAAGTTAAAGCCGTAAAAGTAATTTCGTGTTAATAGCTTTATATCTTATCAAGCTCAAGAGACGAACAAATAAATTTTCTAAATGTGTATTTTAGAAACTGGCGTTATATTTTTATAAAAATTTATTTCAACCATCTCTATCAGTAATCGAAATATAAAAAAAAAACACCACCAAAAAGCTTTACTAAATTCAAAGTCTCCAATGGCACTAACACGATTTCTGCGGCAACGTTTCGCTGACACTAAAGGGAAAAACGTTGCACCAATTCGTCAAAGGAGATTGGTATTGATTGACAAGATGTAATTTTATTTACCTAATCGTATAACAACGATACAATAGCAATTTAACTGAAATTAAATTCAATTATGCGCAGCCGATTTCAAGCAGACCGACAGTTTTCGAAGGTTTCTTCATTCTCTTCCGTAACTAAGCCCCAATTAGATACCTTCGAAGATGCACGTTGTTGCACGTGTCTTGAAGTTGTTGGAAATCACTTTTAATGAAGCATCTCTGCTTTTCAACACAAAACCATGAATATAATTATTATAACAATTGAAATACTTTAATGAGCGTTTTTTTTTTTCTTTCTTTTTTCTTTTGTTTCTTGTCTTGCCAATATTTGACTTCTACGCTAAGATAGTAACTAAATTTAACCTTAACAAAAGAATCAAATCTTATCACAATGTGGCAAAACTTATTATTTAAGCTTTAATTTTTGTTTACTTAACCTTCAAAAATAGCACAATATAATTGCGTAATAATTATGCGCAAAATAACAGTAGTTCAACTAAATGTCATTTCCCTCACAACAATAAGAAACCAAACAAAAAAAAACATTTAATGTCCGGTTATTAAATAGCAATTGACTGCGCCAGGCAAACACAGTGAGAACATGTTGGGCGACTGTTGCCCGTCTATTTTCATTTCAAATCGCTTAGTTTTCTTTTTGTACTCAATGTGCCAAGTGTGCGAATTATGTGGCACAAGCGAATCTGCCCACATTTGGAGTAACCAACAAACTCCCAGAGCACGCATTACAAAGAAACAGTTGACGACAATTATTATGACACTCCAGCTGCTTTTAAGAGCCCATTTGGGCGGTTGTCAATAAAATGGTCAGTGTTGTTTTTATGACAGATAATGACAACGGAATTTGAAGGCAAAGGTTACGTGGGAAAAATTCAACGAAAATTGCAAAATTAATAACCAATTTATGTGAGTGTGCTTGAAATTTTTGAAAATTAAGTAGGTACTATAAAAATTGTTTGAAGTACTATAATTAACTATTTGTTATGTTGAAGAACTTTGTTAGGGAAAGATTTCTATTCCTAAAAAAATACTAATAATGCACCAAATTTGACATTGTATGTGCTTGAATTTTCGGTTTTCTAAAAAAACACTAAGAACTTTCACAAGATAATGGAAATACTTATGAAAGCCCCTATAACTTTCAATATTTCTTTACCGTCAATATGACCGACTTTAGGGCAACTATGACAAAACAAATAGTATTAAAGAACGTCACTCATAAATACATTGTTTCATAAAAGAAAAAGAGCCTATAGAGTTCTAAGTTAATTTTCTTTGGTATTTTAGCATCGTTTTTTCCAATCGAACTCGGTTCTTGAAATATTTTAGAAAACCGGTTTCCCAAAAAATGCAAAACTCTTAAGTCGCATTATTTAATTTTATAAATTTTAAACTTTTTGTAAAGAGTTTTTGTGTCACACATCTCAAAATAGAACAATTCTTAAAACTGCGCTATGTTCAAAGCAAAACTAAACTTAAATTTAATTTTTTTGAACGTTCAAAGTGTTGCGACACAAAAAAATTTGATTCAATTTTTATTGACCTTGTGAAGTTTAAAACTAAATTTTTTCCTCCATATACATACATATAAATCGAAACGATTGAGAAAACATTATCTTAGTCTCTGACGAACCAAATAGATCAAGCTCTAAATTGTATACATTACGTAAATGGTATATTTCGAAGAATCTGATTACATAACTTTTGTTGGGTATACATGGAACAAAGTTCTAAAAGAGAAAAACAGACCGCTTTCTTGAACTATAGATTTGTGTGCATTCAGAAGATCATATCGAGCAACTATGTTTTTAAATGTCTTTCAAAAGACGTAGGGGAGAAGTGGGGGTTGTTGGCACCGGGGGGGTTGTGGGCACCCCTACGTATCTTTTCACAAAATGAAGATTGAGTTTCGTTGGTAATGTCATTCGCAAGGGTAATTACCCTATGTATGATTCATGCCAAATATCAAAGTAAACGGACGCGTTTGCTTTTGGAAATGAACGAATTGGTTTTTTATGGGCTTTGAAAAGGTGGTGAAGTTTTTTTCAAACATTTTCAATAGTGTATCAATCAAAGTGGATCGATTGGAAAGGTAAGTGTAATGTATTTTTATTTAGTCGAAGTATTATGCTGAATGGAACAATATCGATTTGAACCAAAAAATTTATGCATAAACATTTTTTCAAATGTCTGCTAAAGTTGGTTGTGGGCACAAAAATTGGGTGGGTTGTGGACACCCGTTTTTTTCCACGAAATCACAAAAAATTCCACCAAAAAATATGAACGGTGAACGTAGCCTACTATGATTGATATTGTTTTTTAAACTTTAGTTCCATAGAATTTTGTTTTGTTTGAAATTTTTGCCACGCCAATTGACCGCAGCCAACTCCATCAATTGTAACATCTGCGATCGAGCTTTTCATTTGAAATGTGCGGGCATGCGGGCAAGCTATTATACATGTCAAAATTGTATTTCCGACGATGAATAAATCCTATGCAGGCTTTGAGATTAATAAACTGTCGTTTTGTTCATATTAGTTGTGGTTTTTTTTTTCATATTTTTCCATTTTTAGCATTTTTTCTAAGGGTGCCCACAACCCCCCCTAAAAAAAATTTTTTCTCAAAATGACGATTTTACGAAAGTCCATGTAAAATTTTTTTGCATGACGGAATCGGGTATGTTTCTTTATAATTAGTTAGCTTAGATGTCTAGCTTTACACAGATATCCATATGTCCAAATAATATGCACTAGTTTGGTAATTATAAGCCGAAAACAAAACTATGCCCACAACCCCCACTTCTCCCCTACTATATTTAGGTTTCGTCATGTACTCTTTGTTTGTGTAAAAATTATTCGGAATTAAGTTTCTCTTGATACCGCAGTATCATGCGGTTTCTTCCAAAAGGAAAAACGGTAATGAGAATATTTGCCGAAAATAGTCAAGGATTTTAAAAGGCAACTCATTCATATTATACCACAGCAATACACCACTGCATAAAGCCGTCATTGTGCAACAGTTGTAGGCAAAAATGCAATGAATATAATCGATTAAGCATTTCGTGGGTAAGTTGAAGCCATAAATAAAAATTCAGTGAGAGAATTGATGGCTGCAGCACTATCAGCCTACGAAAACTATATTGACTCTATTCAAATAAAATATTAGATAATTAATTATTAATAAAAACCGATCAATAAATCAAAAAAGGAAAGTTTTTTGCTCATTCTAAAGGATAATGAAATAATCTTATGATACTTAGGAATATGAATGCGGAATTGAAAGTTTTTAACTGCTTAAGTGGATAATTTTTAAGCTTTGCCCTACTTAAGTACAATTTTTGAAATTTATTTTTTTCTTTCAAATAATAAAAACTATTTTTTTTTCCTTAATATTTTTTATAAAAATTAAAAAAAAAAATCAATTTTTTATTGCTTACAGAAACATTTTTGCATAGACTAGTGGATGTCCAGCTCAACTGCACAAAACGATTCTTGGGAGCCAAACAGTGCATGACGAGGGAAATATTCAAATAAAAAGTGAAAGGGGCTGCTACTATAGTACAATTACACAACACAAGCAAAGAATGGAGAACGTGAACTTAATAAGAGAGAAGAAAATGTTCTCTGGGTAGAAAATTTACTTATCAAACAATGAGTTTATTTTTAAATTAATAATAAACATCGCTCGCAAAATTAACAAGTCAACCGCAGGAATGCTGTGTGTCAGAACGATTACTTTCCCGCAGGCGGCCACTACACCCTGTATTTTTTGATCAGGTAATCTACACTTTGTGTGTTATGCTCTTCAGTGTTCCGATGTTTTCTCTTGCTTTAAGTACCAGCTCGGAAAAGCTGCTTTTTTAATAAAATCTAAATTAAAAATATGTACACTAGTACTTTTTTTCGGTTTGGCCTTTGTTTTCATTCAATATCGCACACATACATATAAGACACACTAAAGACTTCATACCCTTTTTCTCTGCACATAAAAAGTCCCCTCGTCAAGCGCTGGCGTGCTCAGCTAAAATCATATGTGCTGAAATGGGCATCACTATAGGGCCTAGACAATCAAAAACAAAATCCCATAAATTATGAAAATATGGTGAGTTTGAGGAGATGTAGCGTACACAAACATTATTTTTTTAAACTAATATTTTGAAACATGTTTGCTGAAGAAATTCCTTTACAATGATTCCCACATTATTTGGTTAAGCAACTACACAATTTTTGATTTTAAACACTACGGAAAAATGCAGTAGCATTGGAATCAATTAGGTATACTTTGAAGGCGACAAAATAAATTTTGATGAATTATAATTTAGTTTCGTTTCATTTAACAATACCGCATACTATTTACGCAAAATGTATAGTAAAAATATATTAAATTCACAATTATATTTCATTGAAATGATATGACAAAATTTTAAAACTTTTCTAGTAATCGATTTTTTTAGTTATTTCAATAAATGAAACTGACTGAAAATATGGTGAAAATTTTTGAAGTATGAGAGCAAATATCGTAAGCATAATACTTATATAAGTTAGAGCATATTGACACACATAGAAAAGATTGTTGAAGATAGGTACGTTTCGAATAGTATCGGAGTAGGCGATGAAAATCACATAGCTATTGAAAAACATCGAGGAAGTCGGAATACATCATAATGTATCAGAAAACATTGTAAATGTAAAAAGACAGGAAATGTTTTTTTTTACTAAAACATTTGTCTATCGAGCTAATAGATATAAGACATTTGAAAAATAATTAAGAGTTTAACACAGTACGAAGAGCTTTACTCTTGGAATCAACCAAAGCTTATTTCTTTGCCAGTGGTATCCATTAAATGCAAAATTAGTTTCCTAATTGAATAGACACTTAAATTAAAATCAAAAGCAGACAATATTGAATACAATTGCACAAAAACTTATAAATTAAATTGATTAAATTCACACATCACAGCAAAGCATCTAAAACATCAAACAAAAAATAATTTAATGTTATTTTTCACGCCCGTGCGTTGTTGAACTCTGAAAAGTTTTTAACTTTAGGCAAATTCGAATTTTACGAAAATAAAAATATACAATATATATTTATTTAATGCTATATGAGACCTAAAGCCCATTTGTTGCAAAAATAAATCTAGTTGATGTGAGGCTCATTATTAGTATAAAAGTATTTCAATTTTGCCATGTTTTGCAACTTCCAAAATTTGATTTGCGTTAAACAGCAATTTCAAGTGAATTTTAAGGCTCATTTTTCAAAATTCTTATGTTTTACTGGCCTACTAATTCTTTCCCCTTTTGAAGCACAACGCAAGTATGCTGCTCTCTGAAAACCATGAGCTGACCATCAAACAAATATTGCCTTAATGCCACAAAACATCGAAATTAAAAAAAAAAAAATTAAAACAATTTTCCAAAGCCAATTTCTAAGCGCAATACAACACGTTAAATGCTTGACATTCCACCAAAATAAGTAACAATTTTTTGCTGAACATTGCTGAACTTTTGCAGCCAGAGTTGTAAAGGAACGTTTGCTGTTGTAAATTAAGATTAACGAAAGTAATGTCCAAATTGATAAGCTAAACTTACAAAAATGTTAATAAAAATAATAAAATTATATTAAACCAGTTTTAACCAAAATATTTTGAACTAACTAAATTCTAGGACTTATTTTTGCAACTCTGGAAATACTGAAACTGTTAAAGTTATTCAAACAGCACTCAAAGGTTTACCGCAGGGTTTTTGGTATTTTTTTTCATGGTTTGTTAAGTTCCACAACTGTTGGCAATGCTGCCAACTTTATATTCAAAAATGTGTTGGGTCGCCTGTTTGCCAATAAAATACAAAAAATGCTTAGCACTCTTGGTACTGTAAATATTTCAACAAAATAATTGAAGAACTTTTGTTGGAGGCCACAGAATTCCAAACAAAAATTTAAAAATATTATCCAAATGTTCCTGGCTACAATAAATGGGTCACAGACGCAAATTACGAATCCATATCTAATTGCCAGTAGCTGCAGAAAACATTTGTGCAAATATTAATAAATACAAGGGCTTTGCAAATATTTGGTATTACAATATGATGTTCTTTTATTTGTTATCGCTGGTGGAGCTGCTATTGCTGCTGTAACGTCAATGGGAATTTATATAAGCTATCTAAATACTCTTATACAAATACGATACATTTCATTAAACGATTAATTTATTAAACTCCAAGCTGTCAGTTTAAAAACTTTGCAACTGTTTATTTTGTAATAAGTATTTAATTAAGTTTTTTTTTTAATTCTTAATATTAAAGAAATTCTGCATAAGATAGTGAATTATTTTGCCATGTGTTGAACAATGAACAGTGTAGCAAAATTGATATTAAGGCTCTTTAAGCAAAACTCTACGTCGAATATCTTTTTCTCCATGCAAGGACGGTGTTGGAGAAATAGATTCAACCGTGAAATCTATGAGCTGTATTAGCATGTGAATGTTGATCAAAAGGTAAAAATTCGCCGATTTCATATCTACCAAATTTAAAAAAAAAATGCAGACCGAAACGAAACTTCATTTCATGGTCAAGGTGAATGCCTATGCTCCCAAAATCGGACAAAAAAAAAATCGCGCGGAATAGACAGATTTAGAGGGCTTCTCAAATTTAAACTGCCTGATTTCCTAGCCTTTTTAAGTAACTTTCATAATTTTTAAGTTTCTTTTTTATTTCTTCAAATTATATTAAAATTATGCTGTTTTATTTTCACAAGAGGATGTTCAAAATTCAGCAGAATGAATGAAAGGGAGGAGAGTGTTCTTTTGCATTTAGAACTACGCTAATTCGGAACTAAATACGGGTACATACATAAGTCAAACACAAAAACTCTGACATTTTTCGTTGATGTGATATCGTCTCTTAAAGAAGTCCACCCGGGAGTAAACTGCAAATATGGAGCAAATCAAATTACTCCATAATCTTTATGAGTGCAATGGGAGGCGCTTACAAAGATCACTTAAGTGAAAACGGAACAGGACGGCCGATCAAGATCAATTGTGTAGAATCAACAATTTTAAGGATTCTACATGACAAAAAAAAAGCGCAGCATTAGTGTCGAGAATGCTTACATCACAAGGCAATGCGCTTGTTCACAAGAGCAAAATTTCGATGGAAGCTCTACAAAAACAGTGCCTTAAGTTGCAAGTTCGCTTACCAGTAGCCCAGATAAAGCACTAATTAGTTTTATTTATTTCTCAACTTAAGAAAAGAGCTACAAGGAAGAAAATTCAAGAATGATATTGAAGTAAAGGAGGCAATATTGGTTTCATTTTCTGATGAATGTAAAAAGTTTGAAGGAGATTATATTAAAAAATAAAAATATATTAATTGTTTTATTTCATTTGAAATAGACTCAATATTTTAACCAAATTGTGTTCTAAAAATTTTATGCAACCAAAAATTTACAGAAACTGACAGTTTCCAAAATAAAAGCTGACATTTGGACATTTCTCGAATGCACTGAATATATGGCCGGAATATGCTTTTTGGAGGTCAAGCGTATTTTTTCTCAATTTTCCAAAATTTTAAAAAAATAACGATTACTTTCATTAAATATAAATAATAGAGCGCAAAACATGAAAAAAAATGGTTTATATATTAGGAGCATAATTCAATGTACTAAAAATCTTTTCTTTCAATACACGAATGTACTGAAAGAAGTGAATTGTACTGAAAATGACATCACTATTCAAGATACCTGCAAAAAACATTGCTTATCAGGTACGCAGTAGACTTTTGAATTTTACCATTTATCTCCGTTTGTAACACATCGAAGGGGGCGTGGCAGGTATGGAAAAGTATATATATTCTTGATCAGCGTCACCACCTGAGTCGATTTAGCGATGTCCGTCCGTCTGTCTGTCTGTCTGTCTGTCTGTCTGTCTGTCTGTCTGTCTGTCTGTCTGTCTGTCTGTCTGTCTGTCTGTCTGTCTGTCTGTCTGTCTGTCTGTCTGTCTGTCTGTCTGTCTGTCTGTCTGTCTGTCTGTCTGTCTGTCTGTCTGTCTGTCTGTCTGTCTGTCTGTCTGTCTGTCTGTCTGTCTGTCTGTCTGTCTGTCTGTCTGTCTGTCTGTCTGTCTGTCTGTCTGTCTGTCTGTCTGTCTGTCTGTCTGTCTGTCTGTCTGTCTGTCTGTCTGTCTGTCTGTCTGTCTGTCTGTCTGTCTGTCTGTCTGTCTGTCTGTCTGTCTGTCTGTCTGTCTGTCTGTCTGTCTGTCTGTCTGTCTGTCTGTCTGTCTGTCTGTCTGTCTGTCTGTCTGTCTGTCTGTCTGTCTGTCTGTCTGTCTGTCTGTCTGTCTGTCTGTCTGTCTGTCTGTCTGTCTGTCTGTCTGTCTGTCTGTCTGTCTGTCTGTCTGTCTGTCTGTCTGTCTGTCTGTCTGTCTGTCTGTCTGTCTGTCTGTCTGTCTGTCTGTCTGTCTGTCTGTCTGTCTGTCTGTCTGTCTGTCTGTCTGTCTGTCTGTCTGTCTGTCTGTCTGTCTGTCTGTCTGTCTGTCTGTCTGTCTGTCTGTCTGTCTGTCTGTCTGTCTGTCTGTCTGTCTGTCTGTCTGTCTGTCTGTCTGTCTGTCTGTCTGTCTGTCTGTCTGTCTGTCTGTCTGTCTGTCTGTCTGTCTGTCTGTCTGTCTGTCTGTCTGTCTGTCTGTCTGTCTGTCTGTCTGTCTGTCTGTCTGTCTGTCTGTCTGTCTGTCTGTCTGTCTGTCTGTCTGTCTGTCTGTCTGTCTGTCTGTCTGTCTGTCTGTCTGTCTGTCTGTCTGTCTGTCTGTCTGTCTGTCTGTCTGTCTGTCTGTCTGTCTGTCTGTCTGTCTGTCTGTCTGTCTGTCTGTCTGTCTGTCTGTCTGTCTGTCTGTCTGTCTGTCTGTCTGTCTGTCTGTCTGTCTGTCTGTCTGTCTGTCTGTCTGTCTGTCTGTCTGTCTGTCTGTCTGTCTGTCTGTCTGTCTGTCTGTCTGTCTGTCTGTCTGTCTGTCTGTCTGTCTGTCTGTCTGTCTGTCTGTCTGTCTGTCTGTCTGTCTGTCTGTCTGTCTGTCTGTCTGTCTGTCTGTCTGTCTGTCTGTCTGTCTGTCTGTCTGTCTGTCTGTCTGTCTGTCTGTCTGTCTGTCTGTCTGTCTGTCTGTCTGTCTGTCTGTCTGTCTGTCTGTCTGTCTGTCTGTCTGTCTGTCTGTCTGTCTGTCTGTCTGTCTGTCTGTCTGTCTGTCTGTCTGTCTGTCTGTCTGTCTGTCTGTCTGTCTGTCTGTCTGTCTGTCTGTCTGTCTGTCTGTCTGTCTGTCTGTCTGTCTGTCTGTCTGTCTGTCTGTCTGTCTGTCTGTCTGTCTGTCTGTCTGTCTGTCTGTCTGTCTGTCTGTCTGTCTGTCTGTCTGTCTGTCTGTCTGTCTGTCTGTCTGTCTGTCTGTCTGTCTGTCTGTCTGTCTGTCTGTCTGTCTGTCTGTCTGTCTGTCTGTCTGTCTGTCTGTCTGTCTGTCTGTCTGTCTGTCTGTCTGTCTGTCTGTCTGTCTGTCTGTCTGTCTGTCTGTCTGTCTGTCTGTCTGTCTGTCTGTCTGTCTGTCTGTCTGTCTGTCTGTCTGTCTGTCTGTCTGTCTGTCTGTCTGTCTGTCTGTCTGTCTGTCTGTCTGTCTGTCTGTCTGTCTGTCTGTCTGTCTGTCTGTCTGTCTGTCTGTCTGTCTGTCTGTCTGTCTGTCTGTCTGTCTGTCTGTCTGTCTGTCTGTCTGTCTGTCTGTCTGTCTGTCTGTCTGTCTGTTGAAATCAGTTTTACGGGAAAACCAAGAAAGCTAATTGAATGAAACTAACACACACAGGTCACGTCATCTTGCAGGCATCTTGCTATTGAAAATGGGCAAAATCGGTTGACAGACACGCCTACCGCCCATACTCTATGTATATATACCCCGGCCAATTTTGAAAAAAGTTTCAGCGATTTTGATGAAACTTGGTGATTTGGTGCACATGTGAACCAAATTAGGATTAGGCTGGGTTTCAAGTTTCCAAAGGGTCGTACAGGGGCATGGCACAGCCCTAAATTTTATCATTAATACTACCATATCTTGTAAGCCGTTCAAGATATTGCGATTAAATTTGGTAAACGGATACATATAAAATATATCTTGACTTGTGATAAAAGTGGGCGGAATCGAAAAAGTGGGCGTGGCACTTTTCAACTGTTAAAAATTTTGATATCTCAAAATTCGCAAAAACGATTTCCATAAAAATTTTGGAGATGATGCCGCTGAAAGCAGTCATCAATACAAGCTCAGCTTCTGGACCGAAAAAACTCGTTTAAGGGCGTGGCACAGCCCACAATATTTAAAAACGTTATATTTAAAGAACTAACAACGTAATCGTTATAAAATTTAATGAGGCAGATATAAGGTCTATAAGGTCTCCTACTACAAAAATTTTGTCCAATAGTACCTGTGGGCGTGGCACCTCCCATATAAGCAAAAAACGTTTAATGTTATAGATAGTGTGCTATGAGAGTAATCTTCATAAAATTTGGTGTATAGATGTCAGTAACTATAAGCTTTAAAAATAAATTAAGTGGCACCTACCATATTAACATAAATTTGTAAGCGCTGTTTTAAGTAAACTATTGCAGCAATTGCTATGAAATTTAATGAAAGTGGTTCAGTTGCTATGGAGTATATCTGAATCAAAAGTGGTTGAAATAGCACCAGTGGGCTTGGCACCTCCCATACAAATAAAATACGGTAAGTGGCATATTTATTGAAATAAGTGAGCAATCATACTAAAATTTGGTGTTAGGGGTTTGCTTATGAAAAGCTATTTCTGGATCAAAACCGGGCTGGATTGTACCAATGGGTGTGTCACCGCCCTAAATTTTAAATTAAACTGCAGCATATATCGCAAACTATACAAGCTATTGTGCTAAAATTTAATATGAGGATGTCGATCGCGAATATAATTTATTGTACCAAAAGTGGGCGGATCTGGAGAAGAGGGCGTGGCATATTTCAAAATTTTCATTTCTTTTCGATTTTTTCCAACATTTTCTACATTCTTTCGACTTTTTCAAACTTTCAACTTTTTCCAATATATCCTATATGTATTTGTTCGACATTTTCAACCTCTTTCAACTTCCTTCATAAGTTTCTTTATTTTTTCGACTTTTTCATCAACTTTGAATTGTTTAAAAATTTTTCAACCTTTTTCAACTTTTTTAGAGTTTTTCAACCTCTCTCAACTTTTTTCAACATTTTGCATATATTTTCGACATGTTCCAACCTCTGACAATCTTTCTAACATTTCACAGTTTTTTCGACTTACTCAACCTGTTCAATGTCTTTTCAACATTTATTTAAAAGGTTATTTCAGTGCAGTGTAGGGTATGTGAGTTTCGGCCTGGCCGAAGATAACACCTTAACTTGTTTATTATTGATTTTTATCATTCGTACAATTAAAAATGACAAAAAGTTTTGCAGTTGCACTTTGCCACATTTGCTACTGCATTGTTTGAAGTTTCTATATTTATTGTTGATTTTGTTAATGTGTTTGCTATAAAAAAAACTTTTGCACCTTGCGTCTTTTGAATCACAAACTCACACCTTTTTCCATAGCAAAACAATGTTTGAATTGTACCTAACCTTTTCCAAATGTTGCTGCTTTTTTATTTACAAGGACTTTTTTTATATTATCTACCCACCTTAATATACTTCCTTATAGTTCGGTTCTATTTTTTAAAAATTTCTTAACGGTACTTATAGTTATTATAAAGTTATCAGTTCTGTTACAGATCAGTACAAGAAATTGTATCCTTGTAATTTAGGTACAACGTGGCGTATGATCAACTTTCATTTCAAGTGTTGCTGCACATAAGTTAGATGGAACGTAATTTTTAAATGGCTAAAACTTCTGCAAAATTAATTAAAAAAATTACATTTTTAAACTATTTCAAGAAGCGAAATTCAGAATTTTAGTTAAGTCCCCAAAATGCTTGTAAAGCATCATATTGTAAGCAAGATAAGGAACCATCCAAATGATTTTTTTGCTTATCGTATGTAGATGGATTGCTGGGATATGCACTTGCGCTTTAAGCGACACAAAATTGGGAAAACTATTTTGAAAAGTAATATACACCCAAATGTAGCTACTCCAATCTTAAGTTCAAAGAGAAGAAATAATTGAATTTCAGGTATTTTTTTTATACTTATTAGCAAAGATCTTTTTCCTACATTTATAGTTTGAATTACAGCTGCACTTTATGCTAATAAAAATGAGTAAAATCGATCATCACAAATTTGTAATGACATCGAAAGTCTTACCGTATCTTCAGAAAAAATGGCATAAATCAAAAAAATTGTTAATATGTTTTTTTACGCGCAACGTAAACAAATGTAAGCACGGCTTCAAAAATTTTATCTGTGCTATAAGCCGCTGGCAGTAAGATCGTCCAAGTGAAAATCCTAACTTAACCGCTTCGTGCAATACAAACATTGATGTTTCAATAGTCACCCACCGTGCAACGAGAACATTTCAAAACATAAGACTACAACGAGTAGTTAACAAAAAATTAGCTACAAACGGAACAAAGTTGGTCCCAGAAACAAAAAAAAAAAGTTTGAAACGTTGGACTCAACAATTTACTTGCACAAAAGTTACACGTTAGACCTAATTAGAATTCAACGTTGGACAGCAGAAAGTTCACGTGAATATGCAATAATCAGCAGAAATTACAACGTTTTACAATTAACCACACAGCGAAATTAATTTCAGACATCGTTGGTCTAATGCAGTGGTGGGCATCAAAATCTAACAAAAGGGCTAAGCAACAACATCAAGCAACAACAAACAAAACCTTAAAGTCTTTTTGCTGTCATTTCCAAATTCGCCAACAGCGCAAAGCAAACCCAAATTGCACTACAAACAAAAACAATTGCTACATTCGTCAAGACACAATGCGGTGCCGTCGCTTATGCCTTTGTGTTTTGTTTTTGTTTTCATTTGAATTCAAGTCTACGCTGTGCCTCGATAGCCTTGATATTCTTCGAATTTTTTTTTTTGCTTGCTTGTGCGTCGGATAACGGTTGGGTTAATGAGGGCGGATAGGGCCACCACGTTCCCATCACTGGTCTAATGTATAGCAGGTATAAATAAGAACAACGATAACAGACGACAGCGAAGACTTTCTACATATCAAGTGTCACATAGTTTTTGAGTTTTTGGCAACACTAATCCTAAATTTACTTTCCCGTTTTTTTGGAGCACACTCTCCAATTATGGTTTTTCTTGAAGTTAAGACTGTCTTTTATTAATATTCAAGGAGGAACAATTAAAATTCAAAGGGAGACATAGTTAAAATTGCATTTAAGTTGAAAAAAACATGAAATGATACATAAAAAGTGAAATAAAAAAAATAGCTATCTGAAACCAACCTTGAATATTAATTCAAGACAGCCTTAGTTTCAAGAAAAACCATGGTTGAAGAGTGTGCTCCAAAAAAAAAAAAAAACGAGGCCAGTTAAAAGGCAGATTTGCTAATATAACGCTATAGTTTATCAAATCACAACACAGAAGAATTTTCCGATATCTGTATACAGATGACAAATGATGTAAAATTATGCTTTTTTGATAGTGTACATATGACAATTTAACATTTTAAATTAGAAAATTTTACAATTTATCTGAATGTGCCACACAAAAAAGTTATTACTTTTCTTCTTCAAACTTCGCCAACATAATACTTAACCCATTGAGATGGCAAGTCAAATTGACAACAACACAAGCAGTAAAATCTAAAGTGTCAAGCACTTCATAAGCAAATTAACAACAGTGTCAACAATAGAAGAGCAATACCACATTTCGGTGGTTCGCTTCAATTAATTATGATGATGATAATAATGCTACCGAATGAAAACTACTTATATAAAATTTTCGACTACCTCTGAAATTAATAAAATGTATACATCTTATTAATCAATATCTATCTGTGCTATTTTAGAACTACGTAAGTCTACATGCGTGTACAATAGCATATTATTCAAAAATTGATAAAGTTTTTTAACAATGGGGTTCACTCTTTAGTGTAAGTTGTGTACCTTAGCACTAAAAAATAGGCCAAAACTTTATTTTTGTTACCAGTGAAACTTGGCACGGTACTGTATGCCCCCATTTTTGCTGAAATAAGTTTTTCAGAGTCTAGAAAACCTTTTAGTTCTCCACAAATTCAAGTGAACTATTGCTTTAAGGATGTCTGTTTATCAGACATATTGCATATTTTCGGGAAAACCATTTACCTCTAAAAACCTATAGAAGGATGTTTTAATAGCCTTGAAATATGACTTTCTATAGTCTTTTTTTCTATATATTTTCATTAGAGTTTTGTTTTTGTATTTACATTTTAAGCGAATAGCATTTCAAAGGCTTATGCTTTGGCAGGTGGCTCCGCACCAAGATGTGATAGCTGGTATCAAAAAACTTTCCCGTACCCTTTTTGCTTAGATTTGCTACAATAAATTTTTAAAGAATTCGTTTATTTTTTTTTTGCTTTAAATACTTAAAATCTAGGGAAAACAATTTTATGTCGAAATAAAATTTTTTCATCTAAATTTTTACATTTTGATATAAGAGAGACAGACCTCTCCGCTCCGTAATTGAAACCTTAAGCGCGTTTTTCTCACAACAGTTTTTTTGAAAATGATACACAGCATAACTCTTGTAAATTTAGTTCAATTTGTTTTTAATTAAACTTTACAATTACAAAAACATTATACAGTAGAAGTCGGACGGAATTTTTGATATTTTGATTTTCTCTATTTTTTTATTAACTTAAGGTAAGAATTTTAAGTGTCAAAATCGGCTCTTTTTTAAATCCTCAGCATTGCCACAAAAATTAAAATTTTTACATGTTGCAGAGTCTTTTAGCAAAGACAGGGTTCGAGAGAAGTCGCTCCAATTTCTAAATTTTTTTTTTAATTTTAGCATTTTACTCCTATATACTACTTTATATACTTTTATACTTTTATTTTAGCATTTTACTCCTATATACTACTTTATACCAGAAAAATATTCCCAAGAATCACATTGATTTGTTACGGTTACAGTGGCTTAACTCTTTAACACACCTCACTCAGTTAGAGATTTTACATTTTCCGCTTGAATGAGAATTTATATTTTTAAAAAGTCACCGAACGAATGACTTCAAAAGAACCGAAAATTTTTCAAAATATCATACAAAACCACAAGATTTTAGAAATTTTATAAATTTTCATGTAATAGTACCGTGTTTTATAAGCAATATATGAAAGTAGATATTAAGTTCAAAGCTTAAAAGCATCATTATAATGAAGGTAAAAGAGAAGAAGTAGACAAAACTAAGACGACAACTAAATAAATCAAAGGTACAAAAATTGAAAAGCCCAAGTACGCGTACCTACTTCAACTGTATTTTATCATTGGGATCCAAACGAAAATGATTAATTTTGGTTTGTTTGTGTTTCTTTGGTTACCAATGAAATTATTAAGGTTGACGCTGATGTTTTTGCTACTGCTGTCATTTACACAATTGGTATCATTGATTAATCATTTGTTTGTTAATTGTAATAGAAATATAATAAACAGAGCCATCACAAATGCGCAATGATAGTGTCTTCTCGAAATCGCTAGTGGAATATTTTAATATTTGCTGTTGTTGTTTGTGTTGTTGTTTGCAGTTTTCGTGTCAATATTTGTAATGATAATTAAATTCTTTAGAACCTTTTAATATCCAACTCGAATAGAGATTAACTATTCGTGATTGTATTGTTAATATTTAATATTTGTTGTGAATGTTATATTGTAAAATTCCAGATAAAAGCATTGGAAAAACCGTCAAGTATATTAAGATGGATAAACCCATTTAGATTGAATACAAAGTATTAACATATAAGCAAAGCCATTTGTGTTCCGAAAGATATGATTTTAATTGAAAACTTTGAGCTTTGTCATTTGGAAAATAGCACTTCCGATATTTTTTATGGACTTGCTTTCAAGGGTGGAACAATTTTTTAAATACATATTATAAAAAAAAGCTATAGGTTCAATTTCAAAAAATTTAAAAACGGAAAATAAATACAACGTATTTACCCCCAACGTGTGAGAAAACAAAATAAAAAATTCTGTTTTTAGTGCAAATTGCAATTTTTACATTTTGTGTTGTACTTAGTACTGTTTGACAAACTTGGGCAGAAATGACAACGTTCTCGTTTGATATATATTGCTTTCTGTATTTGCACAATATAGTATATCTTGTCACAGAGCTATGTGGCTGAGATGTTCACTACTGCCTTTCATCATATAATAGTTCAAAATCAAATTGTGAGAGGAAAAGTCTGCTTCAAAAATATTTCTTTATTCCACTTCTGACTTATCAAGGTCCAAACTATAAAAGCATTACATTCAGAGATGTCATGCATATTGCTTAAAAGTCCAATTGGACACATATTGGTCTTCCGCTTACAGGTGTATGTTGCTACTACGAGTTGGTTCAATATATCAGACACAATCTTTGCATGGATATTGAATTAGATAATATCGGGTTTTCTTCAGATCGTGGTGTACTTAGGAATCTGATCTTAAGCTGTTTGGGTAGCTGGCGTGGTATTTAGAATATATCAAGCTTCTCATAAACAATTGATGACATTATAATAGTGTTGTACTTGAAAAATTTAAGCCTTGAAATTTAGAGCTCGTGTTAGCAATGTGATGTTACGGCAAGTCCATACAATAAGTTGAACAATTTACTGGCTCACCGCAAATTTCTTGCATTTACTATAAATAAATGCAAATTCTTTGAACATATTGTAATGTCTTTAAAAACTAAAAGTTCATAAGTCTTAAAATTACTAAAAAATTAAATTTATGATTATTATGATAATTTAAAATACCAAAACAAACATTTCTTACGTTTGCGTATAAATTCGCTTAAGTATGATGTAAGAAAAAAAAAAACTTTTTGGTGACTAAGCCCTAATTTGTTGGCAGCTTATAGTTTAGTGCACTAATATATTTTTTGGAAAAAAAAATTAATATTTTAGAAATAACATACGCAATAAAAATGTTTATAATAGAGCAACATAATATTTAAGATTTCATTTAAGGAAGTTTCAACTGCTCTAACAACTTGATAGAAAACAACATAGCAACGCAGATGCTCCCACGTGATTTGCGAATTAAATTAAAATTAAAAAAAAAATTAAATTAAAAACATAACAATGTCTCAGCTTGTTAGTAATGAAGTGAGAAAATTGTGAAAATGCAAATGTTAACAAATAAACTTTTATGGTTATTATGCGAAAAAAAATATCTGACAACAATGGCAGATCGGTATCAAAATGCACTGAAAAAAATAAGCACCAATACAAAGGCTTGAAGTGTGGAAAGATATATGTAAATTTTTATTGTTTTCAAGTGTTAATTGATAAATATAATCATTGCTCTGAGCACTAGGAGTGCTTAACGTTTCAATAGAAATTATACTGTGATGATTTTTGGATTTTGTTATTCAAATAATTTTCTTCAATATAATACTTCAAGGAATAACAACTTAAGTGAACTTATCAAAAACTTTCAGCGATTGCTAATTTTGCATTAGATGTATTAAGAATACACACAAAATGGTTCTATTTTATATATTTCAATAGTTTTAATCTGCCGAAATTTGTTGTAATTTGCTTTTGGAATATGATCTTGACTTATAAAAACACCTACAAAGAAATCGACCGACTTGTTTCGGATATACATATGACGTTTTTTGTGTCAACACGTTTGTATACGTCTCCATAAAAACACAGTGGAACAAAAAGCGAAACATCACTGTTCGCAAGTTTTTAGCGAACGAACAAGATGTCGTCATGTGGTCCCTGGTCCCCAGGGAATATGTAAAGGCACATATTTTGAATAAACGTAACTATTTTTTAAAAATTGAGTCATTTTTTTCCAATACCGTCCGGTTATTTAAAAGACAATTAAGTTTAAAATGTTTTGCTCTTTTGAACTGTTTTTATAGTTCTTATAAGTATGAGTTTTAAATATCTTTAGATTATTTTTTGAAAGCTATCAAAACAATTTCAACATTACCCGCAAATGCGGCCGATGCAGACGGAACTATTGGGTAGGCTATGTGGTGGTTTCTTTTGTTTTAAGATTTAACATAATTGAATTTGATTTTTTTATAATTTTTTTTTTTGAGGTACCGTTAAGAATTAAAGTTATGTTGATAATTCAGAGTTGAGTCAAGCAAAAAATGTGCTAATACCAAATCAGTCGATATTTCATAAATGAACGTAAAGTTTACTTCTTTCAACACCATCAGTAAACTAAAAAATATTGAACGGTGTAAGGTTTATGAAAATTTAGAAAAACATAATCTTAACACAAATTAGCTTTGTATGTTAAAAAAAAATAGTACATACTAGCTAAATTTAGCTCAAATAAATTTCTGCTACGATCAAAAATAAATTTTTTAATAAACATAGTGCATTGAAAATAACTTTCACCATTTCACTATATGTAGTTGAGAACTTCGAACAACACAATGAAAAAACTCGTATTCGAATTTATTCAAAAAAACAATATAACAAAATGTTTTTGTCATTTTTTGGAACTAATCAAATCAGTATGTTTGCCTTGGTCTACAAAAAGGAGCCCATCGTCCGAAAACAAGGCTATCAGAGAACAGCTGCTAAAGTAAACAACTCGATAGTGCTGCGTTTGCACGTTGCTATGGCAATCGTTCTTCTTTCACAGCTTCTTTTTCAATCTACTGCCCTCCCTTCAGACGAAAGTTAAAAGGCTTTACAAAGAATAATATCATAATTTGATAGGGGGAATTTCCTTAATAGCTAGTATTTTCATCTAAGAAAAAGCTAAAAAGTTGACATTTCTACTGCCTGCTTCGGTATCAATTCATTTTGGAATCGCGATATTTATGTTTTGAATTTCTGACTAACCGATAAAATGTGATTAGAAGATGAGTTACGAAAAGTGTTCGAACTGCATTTTGGTGAATATTATGACGATCGGAAAGATGAACTTAGTGCTACCAGTGATACAGACGATGACGGATGAAAAATGTACACCAGATGCTTTAAGCATTTGTGTACAGAAAAAACAATATAATAAAATAATATATGGCTTTATTAAAGTTAATCCTTGACTTTTTGATTTTCGTTATAAAATATCAAAAATAGGCCCCGTTTGTACCATTTTTACTACAAGCCATGAAGCATGAAACCGTTATTATTATATAATAATAAACGCAAAAAAAAAACACATGTTTAAAGTTTTTGTCGTTAAAAACTTCACAATAATTATTCAAACTACCAGTTGGCGCCAAACCGTAATTTCCAACACGTGTGTTGTGTTTAAGTGCAAGATGACGTACAAAGTAAACCTGACGATATTATTAGTTTCGACATATATTAAACTATTTTCAGAAGATAGCATGGAATAAGGAGCACGCATATCCGGTATTAAATTCAGGGAAAATTTTTAGATGTTTCTAAAAATATCAAAAATTACTATAAAATTAATTTTAAATTAAGCAAATTATATACCAATAGACTCTGGAAAGATACATTTTCTAATAAAAATTTTTTTTTGTTTTCAACTAACGACACTCTTCACAAACTGGGAATCATTCTCAAATTGGTGAGTGCTTTAACATGCCGTAATTCGGTGCATTTACCTTACACTACAAACAGTTTGTCATTATCGGAAAAACGAGTTACCATCATTTCGTGATGGTGTAGAAGACCAGTAATTTTAAGACAGATTTGAAACAACAAAGTTTCAACTCTTATTACTGCCTAAGATTATAACTCCGTAAGGTTTATCTATGGATATGGTTTAACTTTCGATAAATCAGGATTGGAGAATAAGAACAAAATGAGGAAATCGAGGAAGAACACAACAGAAGCTACATTAACTAAGAACAAGTTAAGGTGTTATCTTCGGCCAGGCCGAAACTCACATACCCTACACTGCACTGAAATAACCTTTTAAATAAATGTTGAAAAGACATTGAAGAGGTTGAGTAAGTCGAAAAAAATGTGAAATGTTAGAAAGATTGGCAGAGGTTGGAAAATGTCGAAAATATATGCAAAATGTTGAAAAAAGTTGAGAGAGGTTGAAAAACTCTAAAAAAGTTGAAAAAGGTTGAAAAATTTTTAAACAATTCAAAGTTGATGAAAAAGTCGAAAAAATAAAGAAACTTATGAAGGAAGTTGAAAGAGGTTGAAAATGTCGAACAAATATATATAGGATATATTGGAAAAAGTTGAAAGGTTGAAAAAGTCGAAAGAATGTAGAAAATGTTGGAAAAAATCGAATAGAAATGAAAATTTTGAAATATGCCACGCCCTCTTCTCCAGTTCCGCCCACTTTTGGTACAATAAATTATATTCGCGATCGACATCCTCATATTAAATTTTAGCTCAATAGTTTATATAGTTTGCGATATATGCTGCAACAAAAATTCAAAATTTAGGGCGGTGGCACACCCACTGGTACAATCCAGCCCGGTTTTGATCCAGGAATAGCTTTCCATAAGCAAACCCCTAACACTAAATTTTAGTATGATTGCTTACATATTTCGATAAATATGCCACTTCCCGTATTTTATTTGTATGAGAGGTGCTACGCCCACTGATGCTATTTCAGCCACTTTTGATTCAGATATGTCCTATAGCAACTGTAACACATACATTAAATTTCATACCAATTGCTGCAATAGTTCACTTAAAACAGCGCTAACAAATTTATGTTAATATGGGAGGTGCCACACCCACTAATGAAATCCTGTCAAAATTTATTTATTTTTAACGCTTATAGTAACTGACATCTATACACCAAATTTTATGAAGATTACTCGCATAGCACACTATCTATAACAATAAACGTTTTTTGCTTATATGGGAGGTGCCACGCCCACAGGTACTATTGGACCAAATTTTTGTAATATGACACCTTATAGCAAGTATATCTACCTCATTAAATTTTATAACGATTACGTTGTTAGTTCTCTTAATATAACGTTTATAGATATGTGGGCTGTGCCACGCCCTTCAAAGAGTTTTTTCAGTTAAGGAGCTGAACTTGTATTGATGACTGCTTTCAGCGGCATCATCTTTAAAATTTTTATGGAAATCGTTTGTGCCAATTTTGAGATATACGGTAACAAAATTTGTAACAGTTGAAAAGTGTCACGCCCACTTTTCGATTCCGCCCACTTTTGTCTCAATTCAAGATATATTTGATATGTATCCGTTTACCAAATTTTATCGCAATATCTTGAACAACTTACAAGATATGGTAGTATAAATGATAAAATTTAGGGCTGTGCCACGCCCCTGTACGACCTTTTGGAAACTTGAAACCTAGCCTTATCCTAATTTGGTTCACATGTACACCAAATTACCAAGTTTCATCAAAATCGGTGAAACTTTTTTCAAAACTGGCCTGGGTAAATATACATAGAGTATGGGCGGTAGGCGTGTCCGTAAACCGATGTCACCCATTTTCAATAGCAAGATGCCTGCAAGAAGGTGTGACCTGTGGGTGAAACTTTCATTCAATTAGCTTTCTTGGTTTTCTCGTCAACCTGATTTCAACAGACGGACAGACAGACAGACAGACGGACATCGCTAAATCGACTCAGGTGGTGACGCTGATCAAGAATATATATACTTTTCCATACCTGCCACGCCACCTTCGATGTGATACAAACGGGAGACAAAGTGAATATACCCTCGATGTAGGGTATAAAAATAACACAGGCCGACAAAAATTATACCCAGAAACCGGACTATATATTTCCGTAGGTTTTCGATGCGCTGATTCCGAATCTGGTCGCAGAATTGCTCCATCACGTCAGGTTTTCGAGATATCCTAACATAAAAGTGCAAAAAAACATCGTTTTTGTCCATTTTTGAGGTTATGTAGCACCGTGAATTTTCTTTTTTTCAAAAAACTATATGTGTGATCTTAAAGAGCTGTTCTTCTTCTTTCCAATGTCGTTGAGTTTTCTGAAATATCTTTCTTTTTTGCCGATCTATAGCATTTTGAAATTTTCATATTTGTGATTTTGCCTGTACCTGCAAGCTCATTAGGAACATTTGTGTGTCAAAAAATTTGAAAATTTCAAAATGCGATAACTGGACGATAAAGAAAGATATTTCAGAAAACTTAACGACATTGGAAAGAAGAAGAACAGCTCTTTAAGATCACACATATAGTTTTATGAAAAAAAGAAATTTCACGGTGCTACATAACCTCAAAAATGGGCAAAAACAATGTTTTTTGCCCTTTTAGGTTAGGATATCTCAAAAACCTGACGTGATGGAGCAATTCTGCGACCAGATTCGGAGTCAGCGCATCAAAAACCTTCGGAAATATATAGTCTGGTTTCTGGGTCTGAATGTTGGTTAAATTTTGTCGGCCTGTGTAATTGAAGGGTCTAAGAACAAAACGGATATGTAATAAACCAGATGCAGAGATGAAGTCGAAGAATCTGGCAGAATTGCTTATAAAAAATAAAAACCGATTTTTTTACTTCTTTTTTCAACTAATTTTTTGCACGCTTTTTTTTCAAGTTATTGTTTAAGTTTCTGAAGTGCATTTGAAAAATAAATAAAAAAGCTGGAAACGTGCAATTTATTTCATTACAAAGAGCGACTTTTTTCTATAAAAAACGTCAAAAAAGTACAAATCGATTTTTCTAACGATAGCTCCCTTATCGTAGACCAGGGATCATATACATGTCCCTCTGATATTAATTTTTATCTTCTAATCAAATACAATTCCAAACAAATTAGGTTCTAATCAGCAAATATTAAATTTCAACAATATTCATTTATTCTTCTCAAAGGCTTTCTTTATGGCACAAACATAATATTGTTATCTTATCATTTGTCGAATAAAACTGCATTTTCAATGATAAATATTTCATCATTTAATGTACTTAATATTTTCATACCCTATAAACTAGGCAGTATGCCTATGTTTACTCGAAGTTGAACTCACCTGCAATGAAAAAAGAGAAAAATAAATAATTATGAAATGTAATAAAAAGTAATATAATTTATTGCAATTAATTGTCTGTTTGCTTTTTTATATAACAAGTTCATCCAATTATGCGCAGACAAAACAAATAAACTTTTTCAAAAAACACTACAAACTTGTTAGCTACGTCAAGATCCCACAAGAGATCATTCAACGGGGCTTTTTGAAAAAATAATAAAATAAAAAATATTTATGCGCCAATTTAATAAAAATTATGCTTGAAACCGGTTCAGAAATACAACATTTTGACGTGATAATTTATATGAACTTGTGCCAGAAAGAAATCAATGATTCGCATGATCTTTGCGTTGATGACTAATGGCTGCTGGAAAGATTGACTGCGGTAGCGGTGGTATGCAAATTTTTCTATTTAATTTTACAGTGGAACCAGTTGCTTAAATTTTGATAATTTCTTAATATTACGTAGAGAAAATACTTAAGCAGCCTCTAATTTTTGATGAAGTTTATCATTTGAGTTCTTAATTGAACACTTAGATTGCCCACATTACACCAAACCACATCGATTGATTAGAACACTTTAGTTTTGTATCTTTGCATTAACCGCACAAAAAGAGCACCCTACTCTTCTTTGGGAAGCCGCAGCGTTAAATTTATTTAATCTACTCACAGTAACCAAGTGAGCAACTAACGCAAGTCAAATTTATTTACAAAACGTTATAATAAAACAAACCACATGAGTAACCAACGCTAGCGGTCAACAACTTGTCAGACAGATATAGAAACGGACAGACAGATGGACGACAAGCGCACATGTTTTTTTTTTTGTTTCCATACAAAACTTGCAGCACCACAAGCGGCAGTGGCGGCGGCAGCTTTCAATTGCGGTTCAACAACGATGATGGTGGTGGAAGAAAATCGAAGAGGCGGCTAAAGTTAAAGGCGGCATTAATTAAATTAGGTTAATTGTAAGCAGCATGTGCGTTAAGTTGAGTTGAGTTGGGTTGGGTTGGTTGCATGCGGTTCAAAATGTCTCATGTGCAATGCATTGCGTTGCACTGGAATGTACATGGAATTGTGCAAATTGGTGGAGAAACTGACAGATAATCAGTTTTTTTCATATCTCTCTCATTAACTATGAATGAATGGCTTAATATAATATGTCTCTATTTATTTTCATGGGCTTAGGTACAACGTATTTCAATTCTTTGTAAGTAGGCATATACATATTTATGGCTTAAGATTTTAGCTTCCAAGCCATTGGGAATATCTCCACTTTTATTGTTAGCATATGGTGAAATATATACAGTAATTAAACTGCTCCCATAATGTGTTTCTGTCATGTAGTGCTTTTACTTCGAGCTCAGTTGCACTACCATGGAAATCTTTCGAAATGCGAAAACTTATAGGTTGTTCTTATTTTTGCAAAAAACAATTATTCATGCTTGTTGTATCATCTAAATCGGGATTTTAGAAGATGTGCCACACCTGCTTGCCCAAATCCATTCGCTATTCGCTTAAACATATTTTATGTTACACAGGGTTTCTGTTTCGACTTTAGAAGTTGATGCTTTCATTAAAGGTACTGCGCTCACTTTTTCAAGTGAGTGCACTTTTCTTTCATAAAGTGCTTCAGTTACATAGGGTATTTTACTTCAGTTTCACCAAATTAACTTGGAAAACATACGTTATATGATAATTTTAAAAATTCACTTCTGCAGGTCATAGCCACGCCCACAAATCTAAACTGACCCTATTTTAGAGGACATGATTGCTTAAAGCTTTTACTTCTATCGGAGGTGTCATGTTCTTTTGTTGTCTTCATAATGCCTTTGCTACTATTTACTTTTTATGAAAAGTATCATTACATTTTCTTGAAGAATTTCAATTTATGATAGCTTCAGATATTTACTCCTATTTTAGGAAACCAATCCTAACTACTTTTATTCAACATAAGTTTTTGTCACATTTTATATTTTTGTAAAAATTTTTATTAAATTCCATTAAAAAAATGTATGCTTACATTAATTTTTTACGAATACGGGTGACCATACACGCCCAATCCTACTCTTTTTAAATTTTCATCACTTTCCAATAAAAAACTCTCCACTTCTATGGAGACACCACGCCTAAGTTCCCAGTCCCACACATTTTTTAGCAAGCGTAGACCTTACATTGGCGTTATAGTGCCAAATATTTCCCTTTTTTCTATCCTTCTTAATCAGCTTAACACTTGAATTTAAAATAATCTTTCGTATCGGATCCCATATTCCAAATTTCTTGTTTCCAAGGCAATCAAATTTAGTCTGAGCCTTGTTTCGTAGACAGAAAAACAATTTTTTTTAATGGAATAAGTAAGTTTTTGGGAGATGAAGAAGAAGAAAACTTCCTTTGCCAATATATGAAGATAATGCATAAGAATTTTATATTACAAATAATACTTTTTGTGTGGAAAGTGAATTATTGCTTTCCAAGGACTAAATTCAGAAAAATCGTTTCATCATATATGATATAAGTATAAGATTTTATGAGGGTGCAATGCTCCGAATTTCATAATTTTAGAGCTAGTACATGAACTAAGACGGTATTCTTAGTCAGCCGGGAAAAAAATTGATTTTTTTTTTAATTGATGAGTGAGTTTTTTTTTCCTGGATATGCCATACTTTTTGGGTTACTTATTTCCATTCTATGTAAGTGAATATGGACGCTGTTTAGGAACATCACATACTAAAGTTTATGTTTCTTTAATCAGGAAAAAAATAGCATTGCAAATTTAAAATTACGCAAATGTTGAAGGTGAAAATAGTTAAAATAAAATTGCTTCACTTTATTTTTAACACAAACAACTTTAGATTAATTTTGAATTTAAAAATTCAACACTATTATAGCATTTTTTTATTTTAATTTAAATCGTAAAAAAACCCTAAAATTGCATTTTAAATTGCAATGCTCTTAAATTAACTCTTTGCTAATTAACATTAAACACATTCATCGCATATAAAATCACATTAAATCAATGTAGACTATTTTTGAATTCAAATCAGAAATGTTTTTTTTTTTTTCAGTTTTAACATTTTCGGCTTTGGCGTTAAATTATAAGCGTTAATGGTTGAATAGAACATAATATCATTTTTATCAGAACTGCTCCTTCAACCTGACTCTCTACCCGATGATGCCGGTGGACTTTGGGCGCATATATCCCGCTCCATGCGCTCTGCCGCTGAGGAAGTCATTGGTTTCCGACGCCCACTCCCGCGAAGTGCACTGAGATTATGGAGGGAACACTTTTCCAAGCTGCTTGCTGGCGATGACTCCACCAATCCCGCCTTTGGAGAACTTAACCCGATGCCACCAATCAACGACGATGGTGTGGAGGTACCACCACCTAGCCATGACGAGGTACGAGTTGTGATCCAACGACTTAAGAACAACAAAGCGGCTGGTGCCGATGGCCTGCCTGCTGAATTGTTCAAAACCGGCGGCGATGAGCTGATAGGGTGTATGCATCAACTCATCTGCAAAATATGGCTAGTTGAAAGCATGCCCGACGATTGGAATCTCAGTGTCCTTTGTCCTGTACTGAAGAAAGGTGACTCGACAATCTGCGCTAACTACCGGGGAATTAGTCTTCTTGCCATCTTTTACAAGGTCCTGTCGACTGTACTGTGTGAAAGACTTAAGCCGTTTGCCAACACACTGATTGGGCCTTATCAGTGCGGCTTTAGACCTGGTAAGTCCACCATATACCAGATCTTCACACTACGTCAAATCCTGGAAAAAACCCACGAAAAACAGATCGATACCCATCATCTCTTTATCGATTTTAAAGCAGCTTTCGATAGCCCGATACGGGATTGCCTGTATGCCACCATGTCTAAGTTCGGTATACCTGCGAAGCTGGTGCGGCTTTGCAGAATGACGTTGAGCAACACAGCCAGCTCCGTTAGAGTAGGAAGGGACCTCTCCGACCCATTTGATACCGAACGAGGTTTCAGACAGGGCGATCCAATATCCTGCAACCTCTTCAACTTTGTGATGGAAGGGGTGTTGCGAAGAGCCAGTGTACATCGTAATGGCACTATTTTCTACAAAAGTGTCCAGCTCCTTGCATATGCCGATGATATTGATATCATTGGACGTTGTAAGCGAGATGTTACTGCTGCGTTCTCTGCTATCGAAAAAGAGTCAGCGAAAGTGGGTTTGACGGTGAACGAGGGCAAAACAAAGTATATGCTGACCACAAACAGGGGCCGCGTCTCCCTTTGTTACTGCGAACAACTGTACTTTCGAAGTTGTCAAGGAATTCACCTATCTTGGCACCGCTGTGAACACTCAAAACGATGTCAGCCTGGAGATAAAGCGAAGACTAACTCTTGCTAATAGGTGTTACTATGGTCTCAGTAAGCAATTGAGAAGTAGAGACCTCTCTCGCCCGACAAAACTGACACTCTACAAGACGCTCATCTTACCCGTGCTACTTTACGGCGCAGAAGCATGGGTTGTGTCGCAGACTGATGCAGCCACGCTTGGGGTGTTTGAGAGAAAAATTCTTCGCAAAATCTTCGGTCCTGTTCACGTCGGCGACGACTACCGTATTCGAATGAACCACGAACTGTACGAGCTCTACGCTGACATTGACATAGTCAAGCGCATCACTATTCAACGTCTGCGCTGGCTGGGACATGTTGTGCGTATGGACAAAGAAGCTCCGGCGAAAAAGGTGTTTGATGCGGAAGCCGCTGGGCGACGACGAAGAGGAAGACCATGCCTCCGATGGAAAGACCAAGCCGAGGAAACCCTATCCACGCTTGGTGTGAATGATTGGAGAAGGCGTGCGCAAAGCAGAGGCGCCTGGAGAGAGCTTTTGAGGTCGGCCGTAACCCGGTAACGGGTTGTTATGGCCACCCAAGTAAGTAAGTAAGTAATGGTTGATTAGAACATAATATCATTTTTATATTTTTATTTTATTTAAACACAAACAAGCCGCAAAATCTTTCTCTTATTGTAAGAAATCAGAAAAACACCTTAAATTGATTTTGCAAAATTTTGTGTATTTTTCTGATTTCTTACAATAATAATATCATTGTTTTTTTTTTTTTTGCAGAGTGTTCGGCTCCATAGCATGGAGTCGTACTCTCATATTAACCTCTTCTTTCTACAAAGAAAGGCAAGTGGCTTATGCAACCACTTTTTAGAAGATTTTTTAAATTTCATATTCAAAACAAATTAAATAAGATAACTAGGTTGACGCATAAATTTTAATATAAAAATCTGCAGCCGTTTCTTTTCATATTGATAAGCATTTTAATAATATTTACCAATTGTACTATTTCTGATCTGATCAAAAATTAAACGCGTGAAATTCTTAAATTTTCATTAAGATAAATAAAATTTTTCAGATTTTGTGGGAGAAGCGCGGTAGAGGTAATCTCTTAAGCTATGTGTTATTATGTATTCAACATAATTGCAACGAAACAAATAAACCTATTATATTAAAATTAATTGCACAACTGTAAATTATTCCCACATTATAATTACTGTTTCCTTTTGTTTTGTTTTACATGCAACAAACATCCGTCCAGTTATTCCTAAGCGATTCATCACACCCATTAAAATGTACACTGATTTCTATCGATAAATATCAATTGACTTTTAATTGAATTGTGATGTTTTGTTTTATTTTTCCCTTCAGTATGTCTGATGTTGCTGATAACTCATCACTGATAATTATGAATTATGATTAATACTTTATGGTGAGTTCACAATTGCAGCAGAAGGGTTTGGTTTAATCTTTAATAAATTTTATTTCAAATAATTAAATTTTATAGAATTTGTAATTATTAAGCTAAAAATTAAATAAATTTTCATTAATAAAATAAAAATTAGACTAGTGACTGCTTTGCAAAATATTAAACACAATGCATTGCATTAACTGTTAAAGTTCGCTTATTTGTTATCTGATGATAGTCCTTAAGATTTCTGATATTTTTGTGAAATTCGGTTGTGATATCTTAAGTTAATTTCTCACTATGGAAATGCTTGTATTGAAGGTATTACGCCTTCTTCTCGAAATTTTTTAGCCAGAGTTTGTCCAAGCACCCCAAGTAGCTATGTGAAATATGTTGTTTTTGCTTGTCGCTCAGTTTGTGTGAAATTAAGTTGCATTTCCTTAAATAATTCTTATTGTAGCGCTGTTTATAGATTATCTGTTTGAACAGCAGGCATAGCTATGCAACGACTTCGCCCATTTGAAATTTCACGAGCAATTATTGAAGATGTAACCATTGCATTAAATTTTTTCATTTTATCATTATAATTTCTTTGTACGCCTTGGACTTGCTTCAGAAATGGGAACTAAAATTTAGATTTTAATTCAGGATCACACAAAAAAGAGAAATCTGATAAATTATTGAAACTATACGTATAACCGGTCAAGTTCGAAGCTCAAAAAAAAATAGAAGATCTATTGACATTCAACTTCGGACCTCAATTCACTTTTGAACTAAATTGGATCAGAACAGGTCTTACACTTAAACATTTTAAAACCTTCAAGCGTAATAGCTAAGAATGCTTAAATAGATGCAGTAGCTATACAAGCTTTGTTTTGTTAAAACTTAATCCCAAAAAAAAAGGATATTTAAAAAAAATAAGTATGCAATAACCTTTTTTAATACAAATATGTTGTTTTAAAAAAGAAATTATTAAAATCGGTTCATTACATTTTGCGCCAAAGCGTTACAAACCATTTCCGTATCTGCAATTTTTCATAAATAGTATATATAACGTTATATTTAATTTGAAAGTCAATTTTAGAAAAATAAATGATGTTACCATACATTTCATATGGGAAAGCTTAAGCGACCTTAAAATAATCGTACTTGAAATTGTGCTTGCTAGGAGTACATTCCTACTCTAAAAAAATTTTATCAACATTTACAGTTGTAATTTTTTACATTTCCGAATTTTTTTGGCCATTGAGGACGAACAAAAATGTATTTTTTACTTGACATGCATGTTGTTTGTAAAACTTTCATGCGAATCCGTTTAGTGTTTGGCTTATACCTATTGTTGTCACTCAACTTGGATTCCTAATGCAATGTGGCTTGAGTAAATAAAAAAAACTTAACTAAATACGCAATAACCAAATAGAAGCTAAAAAAACTAAATCCACTTCAAAAAAAAAAATGGAAATTTCAATAGATCAATATTTGAATGTATTGTATAAATCAAATGAAAAAAAGGAAATCCAATCACAGCTGTAGTCAATAAAACAGATGCAAGCAAACATTCAGTCGAAAAAACTTTTTTTGGCCCCATGTGCTCGCTCCGCTAAATCGAAAAGTCAGGCCACAAAAGAAAAAATTGCATTTACACTTTTTGTCGGATAAATGAAAAAGGGTTCGTAAAAAAGCGTCCAAGAGTGAAGCATAAAATGTGAAGTAGCGTAGCACATTGTGTCAAAACGAATTCAAGCAAAACCAATTGATGAAAGCGTTATAGTATATAGAAAAAATGCAACAATAATATTTATGGCACAAAAAATGTTCTATGTTTTTTAAAAAAAAAAACAAAAACTAAATAATCAAAAGGTTCGAAAAAATATAAATAAAATCAAATAAATGGCCATAGCAAAGCCACCAAACAAACAATTTATTTGAGTAATATGCTATTAAAACTGTGATAAGCCGAAAAAATGTGTTGGATATTGGACAAAAGTTATACAATTTAATATTTTATTTTTTTTCAACTCTAAGTTTAAGTGTCAGAAGAGTCGTATATTTGAAATCATGATAGCTCAATAAAAATTGTGGCAATTAAAGTTTGTAGTTACAAAATTAATTGCAATGAAAAAACTATTTCTAAAAAATGAATTTATTTCGAAATATGAGAAATTAAGTGCACGCAAACACTCTAACTGGAGGGAAGCAGTTTGATGAACTGTTTCCAAACTTTTTTTTTTATGTGGACAATCTGTAAGGATATCGCAGTAACAATAATGGTCATATATTAAATGCAGAAAAATTGATAAATGCATATGGTAAATGTCAATATGAAAAACATTATATCAAAATATTATTACTTATTAAACTGAGTATTTCCACACATGTCTTTTGAGAGGCACATTTTCAGCAAATATTTAATGGTGAATCACAACTTAAATACACCACGAAAAAAGTTTCATTCAAAACCAGCGAAATTTAATCTTTTGCAATCAGTGACATAGCGCATAGGTACCGTTTTTTGGTAAAATCCACATATTGCACAGATATTTTAAGCCATATTTATACCATCTTGTTCACCAAATATCTTATTTAAATTTGGGAATGTAATATTTTTTTAAGCCTTCGAAAAAATTGCTAATGAAAGCTTCTCACTATTTTTCAATCAAAAATACATTCGTAAGTAGTTACGATTATTCATTCCACACGTTTCATATGTATAGTTACTATAATTTAATATTTTTAATTTGCATTTGTTTTAAGTACGAATTCTCTGGCTTCGGTAATAGCTTTTTAAATGTTGAAACTGTTCATTAATTGCGTTGACTGCCTTCTGTGGTTTCATGTGACTAATTCTCGAACCTTAAAAATAGTTATTTGTTTTTTATTTTAATTTTTCTAACAAAAAACGCTGATGTAAATGAGGCGCAGCTTAAATTAGGTCTCTAAGAATATAATGACAATTTTAAATGCAGAAATGAGCAAAGTTCGTTGAAGTGGAAAGTCAAATATAGAAAATGTTTAAGCACAGGAAATTGATTATAATTGTTTCAAATGGTCAGAAGAAAAAATTTGAAAAAAAACCATTTGAATTTTAAGTTTAATTACAGTACAACAACTACACTTATTATGGTATTAAATAGCACGCTAACTATGTATAAATTTTGTTTTTTTTCGAGAAGTTACGATTTTGAAAATTTTTTTAGCCCGTTGGCGTTTTAAATATAATGCGTCGTTACATATACAATAATAAAAATCAGCACGTATTTTTGTTTTTCATTTCTTAGAATTTCGGGACCAACAATTTTACATACTTATTTTAAACTTTGAGATGGGATAATGAACGGACGTGTGAAGCATATTGTAAATAATCATTTGGAAATAAGAAATATCTCTGCAAACAAATTCACATTCGACCATAAATTATCATATATAATCATATGAATTGCTTCCAAACATTTACTTCTTTAAGAAGTGTCTTAGTAGAAAGAGACGTAGCTCCAATAATGTGAACTTCGCTGAACATATAAAGTTCCTTTGTACAAATCTATAATTATACCTAGTATCTACCAGGACATCGAAAATAACTTGTATTTTTCGTTTTGAGGTTTAAAAAAAGTTGAAAAATATGGCAAATGTTGAAAAAAGTCGGAAGAAGTTAAAAAAGTCCAGAATTATCGAAAATGTTGAAAAACGTTAACAGAAAAATTCATATCTAGAGAACCAGTACTCGTCCCAAATTTAAATAAATTGCAAAATGATTGCTGGAGTTTAATTGTTTCTCTAAAATAAATAAAAAAAAATTTGACATACCCAAATAAGAAAATTTTCGATTTTAAGTTTTAAATTGCAAAATTTTTGCTTATAACTTAAAAGAAGAAAATTTTCAATACGATAACATGAAAGTAGACGTCAAATGCTAACTTTTCTGTCTTAAGGGTTTTTCTACATGACGCGTACATTTTGAAATACAAGCGTCTGAAAATCCATGTATTTTTAAAACTTGTGATTTTCAAAAACCCGTATTTTCAAAAATAAGCCCGGAAAAACTTTTTCCAAAAACACGTATCGAATATTTTTTGACAAGGTATCGAAAAAAAATTGTTTTTGAGAAATCTAAATTTTCAATGTAAAAACGAGGTAGAATAACCCATATATGTATGTGCATTTCCACAGAAATTATCATTTTAGCCGGATATTGGTTCGATTTTTTTTTTTGTTGGAGCACACCCTTCAACATACATATGTATGTATATATCGCACCGTCAAAACAAAAGGGCCGCAAATCAAAATAACGAGTTTTCGAGTTATGTATACTACTTAGTGTTTCACCGAGGCTACGAGGCAGCCTCGTTTTTGACTACGAGAACGAGGCGAGACCGAGGCGAGAACGAGGCGAGATGGAAAAATTAATTTTCCTCGCTTGACCGAGGCGAGGCGAGATCACACGGCACCTCGCCTCGTCCTAGCCTCGTTTTCGAAACCAAGAGCGAGGCGCGTTTTGACCAAATCTGAACTTGTAAGACCCATATGCAGATTCAAAATATGAATGTAATTTTTATATTAAAATCTATATTTAACTAATATTTTAGTATTTTATTTTGAGTAAACTACTTTGTTTTATTTTTAACCCGCATGTGCTTCTTACGAGTTCAAATTTGGTCGAAGCGCTAATGCACAGAAGTGCTTGGATTGCATCAGCTTTATGCGACTTCGCCTCGATTGATCGATTAGGGAAGCATGTAAGGCTATGTAAGGCTATAAGCAAAACTGCATGATTGACAACACTGCATTGAAATTGATTTATTCTAATAGTCTTTCTAAGAACCGGTAAGGTGAAGCGAAACGGACAGGGTAATGCTAGTATATATATAAAAGATCAATATATGTATGTTCGTTGCTTATTTTTATTATTTGACATACATATATATTTCTTATGATTTGGGATGCTCCGTAACATAGTTTACGATAAATGGGTGATGCCACCCCCACATAAGAGAAAAACAGAATTTATTATCAACTACTTGATGCAGATTAATAAAACTTGATACATTTATAAAAAGTAGAGGCATAACTAAGATTCAATTAAAAAAATGGTCGGTACCATGCCTTCAATATAAGAAAAAAATTAATTTATCATATCTTAATATCTATTTGACGTAGATAAATAAGATTTGGTACATATCTTTCTTATAGTTTGTAAAAGGTTCATAGCTTAGTTTGGTTTGGAAAAATAGACAATGCCTCTCCTTCCCATATGAGAAAAGAATTAAATTCATCATATCTCATCCAATTCACCAAAAATAAAAACAGATATTTTATTTTATTTCTTGAGGCTTGATCAGCCTATCAGCCCGGATACATGTATATTTTTTTAATTATTTTAATAAAAACCTCGCTTTTTTACCGAGGTGCCTCGGCCGAGAACGAGGCGAGGCGAGGCGAGGCATGTGATGGCAAGATCTCGTCCGAGGCCGAGGCGAGGGAGACTTAAATTTATAAAACGAGGCGAGACCTAGATCAACTAGAACCTCGCCTCGCCTCGGCCTCGGTGAAACACTAATACTACTATGTAACTCATTATGTTTTCTTAATTTTAGTCTTACCACCATATTTCTAGCTCAATTAATAACTTCTAAAATGCATTTTTAGTTAAGGGATATTTTGTTCTGTATTTTTTCTTAACAAAACAACACCGCCTCATTTCAAAATATTAATATTTTGTTGTTAAAATAAAGAAAAAACAATTAAAACAACAAAGCCTTAAATCGAAAAGGATATTTTAAAATATTTTCTTTTTAAGTTTTTACAGTAGCAAATCAAAACAAGGCGGTATAGTTCTTATAAAACAAAAATATTTTCAATCAAAATAATTACAACACTGCCACATCCCCAAATAAGTCAATATTACTCTATAGATTTGTGAAATAAATTTGTAGTATTTCAGTTCAAGACTGTCATAGCTATAAATATGGCTGTCTTCAAATTCAGTGGAAAATTTTAGAATTCTTTAATCTCAATTTTCTCGAAACTTAAAATTTTGAGATGCGGCCCTCTTGTTCTGACGGTGCGATATGAACCGTTGAAAATAATTGATGGAAATTGAAAAACTCGAAACAAGTTCAAAAGTCGAAAAATTGTTGGTTAAAGTTAAAGGAAGATTAAGAGAGATTGAAAAAAATCGAATAAGTCGTAACATGTTCAGAAAGAAAATTGATACATCTACTTTTCCAATTCCGCCTACTTTTTGGTTCAATAAATTATATACGTTATCGGCATTTGCACAACATACATATGTACATGTGTTATTCTAATACCTTACATAATTTACGAAACATGCCGTAACTTTTCTTGAAATTTAGGCCAGTGACATTGTTGCAATTCAGGACGATTTTGATCCAGAAATAGCTTTCTTTGAACAACATTCCTGCAACAAATTTTAGTATGATACAGGAACCTATTCCTAACATTAAAAACGTCTTGACTAAAGAGACAAGATTTACCACCCCTGTAGCCATTCAGGGCCATGCGCCTACTGGCAACTCATTCAACAACTCCAGACAGAATTTGAAAAAAAAAACACTTCTAAGGAATGGCTTGGAAAAATCAAACGCTTTATTAGTTTTTTAAGATATGTATAGGTTGTTGTAAGTCTCTAAGTGAGTTGGTACAGTAAATAAATAATAATTTTAAAAAAACAGAAAATGCCTGGACAGACAACCTTATTTTGATGTTTAGCGAACAGTATTATTCAGAAATGATTCAAAAATTAGAAAGAACATATAGTCATTAGGAAATATACACACATCGGTTTCAAACAGCCATTTGGATCATTTTCGGATGTGTTTTAACAAATTGAGTTCTAGAATGATTGCAGAAAATTAGCTTGTTCTTGGTTTTATTTTTGCCCCAAATATAATGTTACAAGTTTGGAGTGAAACAGGAAATAGTTTTAATTTTGATAGATTGATACCCATATTAGTGTAAAACGTATTTTTGTTAACCCATTTTTCAAAGTAAAGTCTTTTCAGCATAATAAAATTTATTTCTGTATAATAACACTGTGCGACAAATGGTAGGGGTCAGTTATCGGCGGGGGTTCTGACTACCGGGAAAAGTTATATCGGTCAAAAAAAAGTTAGACGTGTCCCAGCGTTTCGCTGGATCACGTCTAGGAATCGAGATATATCGATTTGAAGTTAGTAAGTATCATATAGGGGAATTTGTCACGTTTGGCTCTTTTGTTTGACATAACTCGAGACACGTATAACTTTTTTTTGACCAATATGACTTTTTTCGGTACTCAGAACCTCCGCCGATTTTGGCTGTCGCACAGTTTAATCAATTTCTGTTTTTTTTTTTTTTTGATTCTTTATTTATTTTCAAGTAAAAAGTAGAATATGTATATTAAATAAAAAATTCATTCTGCTTAAAAATGTTTAAACCATACTTTTTTTTGTAATTTTTTGTTACTTTTTATTTCAAATTTCATGCAAATAGCTCTTTAATCTTTTATTTGATTAAAAATGAAAGTATTTTTTTCAAAAACAATGAGGTTAATCTATTTTAAAATATGGTTGTGCTTAAGCTATGCAGGGCGTAAACAGACTTCTCACAAAACTAATACATTAAGTATTTCATCTGCGTCTCCGTTAAACTTCTTCTTAAAAGCACACAGCGAAAAACAAAATTTACTTGATTATAAAAAAGCACACAATTCGTAACAAAGTTCTATATAATGAAAAAAACTGCGTATTCCAGAAATCTCTAGCAAATGTATGTCAAACTTAATGCATCGTTAACGGACAAAAAGCAAGAATTTAAAAAAAAGTACTTTCCTCATGTTCATATTGCAGAACAATTTAATTTCTCATAAAACACTCACAAAAAAAACAACCGTGACAAGGCAAAAATACAACGCTTAAGATATGTGTAAGCTAAAACGCACCTCTTACCATGTTCGCATGAGTTCTTCAAAAAAGAAAACAGTTTTTGAAATCTTCAGGAAAAGCTGCCGAAAAAATGTCTGTGAAAAAACATTAACAGTAAAATGTTTTTAAATTGAGCTTCCTAAACAGAATGTTATATGTATGACGAATACAAGTATATCAAGAAGCAACAGCAAGATAATTAAAACTCAGTAAAGAAAAAAATAAAGTTAAGTCATAAGGTTCCGCTTCGAATATTCTTTCGTTTAAAAAGAACTTCAGTCAAAAAAAAACTCCAACAAAAAAAAAAGTGTAATAAAACAAAAGAAATGAGCGTACAGGGAGTTTCGCAATACCGCGTCGTCGTCGTACCATTAACGTTCAACGACCATAACAAAAAAAAGTCTGAAAATCTCAAGAAGAACAGTCTGCATAGCCTATTAACCTATAGCTTAACCTAAGCGCTAAGGTGTTTTACCATTTAATTCGTTCCGTCGAAGATTTCAACGAGTCAGCATTGCTCAAATGACTGAGTAATTGACTGTCGCTATCTGTCTGTGTGAGTGACTGACTGACTGACATCGTCTGTCTGCTCTGTAACTCTGTTAAGTGGGTCAAATTGGTTTGCGGTATTGGTTCGCTGATTCTTTATTTATGCCGTCGCGTTAACTTTTTTTTTGGGATTCCACCTCATTTCAATTAAATTAATTTTGGTTTACAGTTTTTCGAAAATTATTGGTTGTGTTAATTTTTACTTACTTTTTTTTTTTGCCCAACCCATCCGTTTAATTGCTAATTTTAACTTTCAGTTTTATTTAAAAAAAAAGACTCTTAACCTCAAAATAGTATCAAATATTTTAACACATGGCCAAGGGTTATATTGTCCAAAAATAAAAACTGAGTTTACTCAATTTGCCCTAAGGCATCAGTATCATTCGTTTAGTAGCGTACCTAGGGGGACCAAGGTGGCTTTTGCTCCATGCGCAATCACTTGCGGGCGGCAAAATTGTTTTCGTAACACTTATAATTGAAATTTTGTAAATGTTGTGCATCATTCTTTTTTTATTTTGAGTATTTGAAAAATATATTGAGAGAATGTGTTGATGATTTCATAATTCAATGTGAAAAATATCTCATTTCGCGTCTTTTGACTACCCAAAGTGACACACAGTTTTTACAATTTCAAAGAAGACAGAGAAAATATTTGCAGTCGGAGGGAGACGGCAAATTACCTCTTCGCCACGAGCGACCAATGTCCACTGTACACCACTGCATCCATCAAACCTTACATTTGCTTTTAAGCGCCCGTTATAAAGGCTCATACCACACATGGGTGTAGTGCAGTGATGGGCACATAGTGGCTCTATTTGCTCTCATTGCTCTTACCGTTATCGAGGCACAGCGTTGACTTGAATTCAAATGAAAACAAAAACAAAACACAAAGGCATAAACGACGTCGCCGCATTGTGTGTTGACGAATGTAGCAATTGTTTTGTTTGTGGTGCAATTTGGTTTTTTTTGTGCTAATGGCAAATTTGGAAATGAAAGTAAAAAAAAACTTTAAAATTTCGTTTGTTGTCGCTTGATGTTGTTGTTTTGCTCTTTTGTTGGATTTCTATGCCCACCGCTGGTGTAGTGAATTAAATTACATTTATGTTTAGTGGTATTGAGACATTTTTCCACTGTCTCTTATTTATTTAGTGGTGACGAAAGTTTTTCACTAAATAAATTAAGGGGACGTGACACCTTCAAAAAATTTGTTCTTAAGTGTTTTAAAATGCGTATAGTTTTTATTAAAAACAAGATATCATTTTGAAACTTTACACATATATTTTGACACAAAACAATATTTTAAAAAAAAAATTTTTTTAATTTTTTTATGAAATTTATGACCACTAGAATTTTTTGAAAAAAAAACCACCAAAAAATCATGGCGGGCACGATTGTAGCTCACTGGAACATTTGAAAAAAAAATAAGAGGTTTTAATCAGCATCAAAGCCGCCAGGGCAAAAATTTTGGTACAAAAATAACAAAATGCGTAATTTTTTCGAAAATTGCCAATTTTTCGGGCCAAGATCGTGCCAAAAATCATAACCTATAATACCGATCTTTCTGTCCGTAGTTCATTCATGTATATGTGCACAGCAGCATTTTGAAATTTCAGAGGGATAGGTCCAGTAGTGTTTTGTTTATCATGCCCGACAACTCGAAAAACGTGCTTTCGAGAAAAACGCGTTTAAAGTTTATTAACTATAGCTTTTCAAGTACTACAACTTTGACACGATGTTACTAAAATGGTCGTTATATATTTTATAAGCCGATTATATAAGTCGAAAGGAGGCGGCAAATTACCTCTTCGCCACGACCAACCAATGTCCACTTTACACCACTGCATCCATCAAACCTTACATTTGCTTTTAAGCGCCCGTTATTAAGACTCATACCATACATGGGTGTGGTGCATTAAATTACATTTATTTTTAGTGGTATTGAGAAATTTTTCCTCTGTCTCTTATTTATTTAGTGGTGACGAAAGTTTTTCACTAAATAAATTAAGTAATATTGCGAATAATTCTATTTCAATACCAGTCTCACTATAGAAGGGTATAAAATAAACGAAAAATAAAAAAAATCATGGTTGTAATAAAATGCTCACTAAAAACTTTTACCAGACTTTAGAGGATACGACTATTATTCCGTTTTGGTGGTAGTAAAAGAGTTTTTTGTTGAAACCTTCAAATAAATTAAGTGTTGCTGAAAAATTGTTCATATAGCTATTAAAATTTAATTAGTTGCGGTATAAGTTTTTCGCTATCACTCAAAATATTTAGAAGTAGTGCAAAACATAGTATACTACAAATTTAGTACACTACCTCCATGTCTTTAAAGATGTAGCAAAGACAGATATGAAAATAAACAAAAAGTCCATAGTAATACTAAATATAATCCTACATATATGGCATTTTTTCATGTATTTTTTAAATTAAAATTTTAAAATTGATTCGAGACTTTGACATAGAAAATATTTTTTATCAAAAATTAAAAAAAAAATTTGTAAATTTTCATTAAAAGAAAAATTCTATAAAAATAGAATTTTGAATAGTTTTAGAGTTTGCAAGCTGCGACTTCTGTAGAGAAAATTATTCAAATGTCTTGAATTAAAGACTTAAGCAATCATTTGCGTAGAATAAGCACAACACAATTTCATATCCAAAATTTTTAAAAGTTATGACGCTTTATATGATCATTCGATTTCAAAGTAGTTCTTTTAATTATAACATTCTTTTGAAACAATTGACAAAACTGATTCTAAAATACATGCCACGCAAAAGCGCGGGAGTTTGACATAAAATTAGAGCCTCATGTATACCTTTATTCATATATAAACTAAAAGATACCACAATATTACAAATACCTGACTTCAAAAAAAGTATCACTGATAACATTAAAGCCCAATAACTTTAGGCTTTTCGTACTGTGGAATGTTTTTCCTTTAAAAAGTTGAGACTCATAAGCAGTGACGTAGCAGAGTGCAGCGATGGAAACGAACTACCCACGTCTAAAATGTTTCTTCCTTTTATTTTACTGATACATACATTGTATTATATTTATTTTAGTTATAAATGTTTGGATCAAAGTAACACGAAACATTTAACTTGAGAAGATATTTAAAAACAAGAATAACGTTATTCATGTTTATTTATTTAACCAGTAAAAATGTAAATTCGATTTGAGTTAAACATTAATTGATCGGTGAATAGTTAATAGGTAAACAAAGATGTTTTTTTTTTACAAAAATATCAAACTCAAAAGCTCAATGACCTAAACAGTAAGGAAATTTGAAATGAAATATGTATGTGTACCACTTCAATTTCGATCGTTGTAAATTTTTTATCTGAGAAATAGCATCAAGTGACATTCAGTGACAAGATTAATCAAGTAAAAACTAATAACATGAAAAATGTTGGTTTTTGGAAAATCAAACGCGGTTTTTTACTAAATTAAAGGAGTGAATTGTCTATCACTACATAATTGCGGCAATTTCTCACAAAAATTGAAAAACCAGCTATATTGTGCTTCTCAGAATCAAAATTTGAAGCTATAATTGGTAGTTAGCAATCTTAAGACATAAATAATAAGATCTGTGTATCGAAAAAGATTTTATCAGTCTAATGGGACAGTATAGTTGAAACCGCTTTGAAATTATAAAAAACAAAACTGTCAGACTCTAAAATCATATTAAAAAATATTAAATTCAAATAAATCAAAATGTTCAATGTAAGAAGGAAACATTTTATACATTCTTCATAGATGGAGAGGCGACTTTAGATGTGACTCGTATATACTTTAAGAATTCAATTTTCAGAAAAGCTATTTTTATATAACATTTTATTTGTACGTCAAGATAAACAGGCAATGTTTATAAAAGCTCATAAAAAAGAAGCAAGATCGCAAAAAAAAACACTGTCTTTCGTCATTATCTCGCTTCGTGTTGAAAATTAATCTGAGCAAGAACTATAGATTTGACAATTTCCCATAGATAATGTTGATGATGTTATTAATGAAGTACATTGTTGACGTAAGCTTAGCCGTTTCCATGATATTTGAGGTCAAAGGTTAAAAATGATTTTATTAATATCTTGCTTCTCATTGGTTAGGCAATTATTTATTTTGAAGAAAAATCTTCGACTTTATTTTAGAAAACGAAACATACATGCTTTGCAATAACGTTTAATGCCATTTAAATTTTAGTCAACTGCTCAGTTAAAATGTTTTATCTTGATTTTTTTTTAAATAAAAACACTTTTTCTGGCTTTAGGTCAGTTTTTTATTTATAATTTTTTTCCCCCAATATTTCGAGGAAGATCCTTCCTCATCTTCAGGGGTGACTAAGAAATAATAGATAAAACAATAATTAACACAATACACAATTAAATAAATTAACAAAACAAAAACTTACGTTAAAATTATAGAAAATCTAAACTTAAACTAACCTAATTGTCAACTAAATGTCTGTATATATGAGCACAATTTTCTGAGTCGCTCTTGAAATTTATTCTCTTGTCAGTGGGAGTGTTAATAATGTGGAGAATCTCTAATATGAATCTGTTCATTATTTTCTTCTTGTAAGATCTCCACAGCGTCAAAATTAGGGAAATGTCCAAATTCAGCACAGTGGGATGAAAGGGCTGTCTTAGGGGCTTGTCCATTTCTGTTTTTTTGGTCCGATCTGTGTCCTGAGAGTCTTGTCCTTAATTTGTTTTTTGCAGTACCAACATATACCTTCTGGCATACATTGGACCCGTCTCCGTCACAAGGAATTTTGTAAATAAGGCAGGATTTATCAAGTTTTGATATTTTATGTTTTGTGTTGCTGTAAAATTGTCCAAATTTATTATATGTCTTATTAGCAATTTTTATTTCCTTAAACGCACTTAATTTTGCGATTCTCTCTGTCAAACCCGGAATATAGTCATCGATTTATTTTCCTGTCCTGGTCCCTTGTCCTTATAAAAATTGTCCATTAATCTTTTTGTTGTGTTTTGGAAAACTGTTTTTCTGTAAGATTTTCTCAATTCCTTTTATGTTGTCCCTATGGAATATTTGGTCGCTAAGTTTCATTTTTTTTTTTGAAAATAATAGAGTTTAGCTACTGCAGGTATTAGCCTCCTTAGCTATTTAGCTTAAAGCTTTAAGTCAAGTAAAAAGCTTATTAAAAATAATTCTTGGAAGTGCAAAATTATGATTGTTATTTTTTTATTTTTTTAAAATTTTCACTTAGCTTTTTCGCACTCTTTTAACATACCTACTCAGACCATATGAGCATACACTTACTAAAATTATAATTTATATAAATTAAAATAGTCCGAGGCATAAGTGTTAGAAAAAATTTAACCTCAGACTAAATATCATATTTACAAACTACTTTGAAGAGAGATAATGGTGAAAATGGCTTATTGTGAATAGTGAATTTGAATAAGAAAAGGTTTGTGTGAGGCAATTCTCATTACTATAATATTTCTCTTGGAAATATGATCCCTTGCTCTTATAAACACCATTTTTCTTTACATTCCTCTCGGACTATAATATGTTGAAAATGCTTTAATGCAAGGAAAACTTTGATACAGGCAAAATATTTCTAAATTTCAGAAAACTCCTCTTTTTTCTGGAGCCATAAAATGAGTCTTGACTTATCATGTCTGATATGTAAATCTGTATTGCACTACATTAGTCTTTTTTCAGTAACTTTTAAGCCTTAAACACTTATTCTGCAAATACTATTGAGCTTAGTGTCGTCTTTATGCAAGGGTCTTGGGGCTTTATCTCCGATCATCCAAACAACGAAGGAAGCCTCAATCAGCCATAGCGTATTAAGGTAGAGTTTAGATTACCTCGAACTTTTTATTTTGCTTGTCAATCAATCATTCGTTTGTATTTATGTATGTATTTTTAATGTAACAGACTTTTTTATTTTGATCATAAACTTTTTTAGAAGCGGCTCCAGCCAGGCTTGCAAAATTTAAAGACAGCCTTGATTGGGATTGTACGTAAAGCACGTTATAGGAACGAGAAGAATAACTCAGAAAGCTCATTATACACCACACATTCCACACGATACAAAAACAGTATATAGATTTTTTTTAAAAGCCATCTGAAATACATACCAGATTATTCTCGAAATTGTGGATATTAATACAAATGTTATACGAAGCGTTTTAAGTAGTACGGTTGTAGTTAGAAAGTAAAGTGTAAGTTTTTGTGAAGACTTTAAAAGAAATTTTAGATTGACATTCCTAATATTCCTTTAAATAAATAAACTGTGGGATGTACTACAACTTTTAGCTGCCTTCAATATTCCACTTAATCAAAGATTTTCAATTCAAAAAACAAATTTTTCACACATCTCTCGGTCGCTGTTTTCACTTTCATAGACCATAATCTGAATCATCTTGAGAAAACGGATTATTTTACAAACGTTTTAAGTATCCATGTTTACATGCGTATTGCTTTCACTTTCTGTGTAAACAATCAACATGTCACCAGCGTCGAAACCTAAACAAGCAGAGTCACAAATTTAAAAATTAAATAAACAAACCGAATGAGACCTTAATGCCGTCGAACGCAAATCAAACAAAGTGGTGAGAAAAAGACAACCTCTACGAAATTTGTTGAGAGCTGTGCGCTGTTAAGAAATTGTAACATCAGCAACAACAAAATGCTATTGCCGTTACTGTGCCACAAGCTAAAAAAAACTTTTCAATTTTCTAACACAGCGCCGTACCCCACTACCCTACTGATGAATTTTTTTTTTCCAATTTTCTTACTGTACACATCTGAAAACGTTCACCAAAATGTTGTGTTATTGTTGTTGTTGTTGTTATCGATGTTTCGTTGTTGCTACTTGGTTAACTTTTTCAATTTTGGTGGTATTGGCACTGCAACATCGTTTGATGCTGTTGATTTAAACGTGTGCTCCTCTTGTTGTTTTTATTTTTTTGTTGTTGTTATGGTTACGAGTGCTTCTGTAGTTAAATTTTTTTTTTTTTTTTCTGGGGGGAGTGGGGGCTTATTGTAGCTTGGTATTGATTTTGTTGTTATTGTTATTGCATTTGGTGGTTATGCTACAATTTGTGTTACTATTGTTTTAGGACAGACCAAATGTTGTTCCAGTTGCTGATGCTCGTGTTGTGGACTCACTTAACAGCACTAACCCCATATTGAACAAATATTTACTTACCGCTGACTGCTGCTGCGGCTGCTGCCACTGCTCGAAAGTGTTAGGAGCGCGAGTTCATGAATTTACATAACCAAAAAAAAAGTGAACTGTATCTTTATTGAAGGTGTAAACCAAAAAGATATTTACGTACCTACACACATATGTATTTGTATGTGCATTTTGTTGTTATTTTACAGATGTCTTAACCACTTTGCTGCCGAATTATTTTTAATTAAAAGGAAAATGTTCAAATAATCATGAAGAGACGTTGGTCAAAATTAGTTCCACATACTACACCATATTTTGTATTCTATTGGCATTGATCAAATGTTATTAAAAATGATATTAAACAGTTTGGAGCACATGTTTGCTTTCTTACACTGTACTGGGAAAAGTCAACATTATTTTATTTATTTAGACATAAAATGTAATTCATCGAAAACTTTAATGCGTTTTTCTCCAAATTTAGGTTTTTTGAGTTATGACGGTATTCCAGCAAACGAGCTTTATATAGTTTTTAGATTTTCTATATGAATATATATAGCCATTTATACAGGAATTATAATTTTAGCTGGCCTCGTTTTTTTTTTTTTTTTGGAGCACATCTTTTAGCCACAGTTTTCTTGAAGCCAAGGCTGTCTTGAATTAATATTCAAGTTTGAACAATTAAAATCCAGAAGTTTTTTTTATTTAACTGTATATGTAACTTTTAAATTTTGTTTTTTTTTAACTTAAATGCAATTTTAACTATGTCTCCCTTTGAAATTTAATTGTTCCTCCTTTAATATTAATTCAAGATAGTCTTAACTTCAAGAAAAATCATGTTTAAAGAGTGTGCTCAAAAGAAAAATCCTAACCAAGGTCGAGCTAAGATGACAGTTTCGGTTTTGTTTTTTTTTTTTTTGGAACACACTCTTTAAACATGGTTTTTCTTGAACTGAATGAGAACTTACATATTGATTTCAATCTCTTATGTCTATGGTATGGAACATATGACTTTAGTTTCTGAGCAAAAGGCATAGTAGCTCGTGCAACCGTGTTATGATTTCTTAACAGACTTGGGTATTTTTGGATTACATTTTTCTCAATTACAATTACAAGTAATCATTCACTTGTAGTTAAAAAAAGAAATTAAAAGTAATTTTAATTGAAGTTTTTTCAATTACATTAATTTCAATTACATTAATTTCAATTACATGTAATTTAAGATTACAATTATATGAAATTCTAATTACTTTTGCAATTGGACTAGTAATCCACGAAAATGTAATCCCTTAGAGAATTGTAATCCATTACTTTTGCCAAGTAATTTGAAACGAAAATGTAATTGATTACTCATTTTTCTGCAATTACATTTATTAAAATTTGAAACAATATTTTTTTGAAGCGATAAAATTTTATAAAATTGACAAAAAATATTTATGTTATTGCATATGATTTTTATGGGAATGTAAAACAAGAACTTTTGCGTGACTTACTCATTGAATCAATGACGTTGACCTCAGATTCCTCAAGCTATCGTAAAGAAGATTTGGTTTGTGGGCTCATCTTGTAACGTAGAGGTGTATACAAACAATAATATGTATTCATATGAATGTAATTCATATTTATATTTTGTAATTGATTACTTGAAATATTTAAAATTACAAGTAAAAGTAATCCATTACAAATTTCGTTCAATTACTTTGCTTTTCAGTTGCATATTTTGGATTACAGTAATTTCTGTCGAAAATATTTCAATTACAATTACAAGTAATTGAAAATACGTACACTTTTAATTACATTGTTATGTAATTGTAATTGAAACATTTCAATTACAAAATTAAAAGTAATTGTAATTGCATATGTAACTAATTACCAAATGTGATTGATAACGCCCAAGTCTGTTTCTTAGTCAAAACAGCCAACCCCCAGGTTTAATGACAAGCTATGATTCCAACGGTGATACTTATATCGCAATATACATATATAGTTTATTGTCATTTTATTTAATTTATTAAACTTAAAAAAAATATTCAAAATAATTTTTGTTACGTTAAAAATTAATAATTAGTGTTTTAATTCATTTTGTCTTAATATTTTTTTTTCATCCAAGAAAAATTTCATTCATAAAAATTTGATAAAAAAAAAGATCTGCTCAAAGAACTGGCTAAGAACCACAATGAATAGTATGTTTTATTTCATTGAGAAATGTTTTTATAAAAATAAAATATTTTTCTGAATAATTTGATCAATTTTAGACGGTTTTTTTTTCATCAATTCTAAGATTTTTACGCTGTACGATTTTTACAAAAATTGAATAGTTAAGGAGAAAAAAGTGATAAAAGTGAAATTTTGTTTGTTTTTTCAAACTCTAATAAATTTGCCACTCTGAAAATCATGTAGGGTAATTCCATGGTAACTCGCGTTACATCCAGAAAGTATTTTTGGGTTTAATGATGCCATAAATTTTAAGTATTTAGGTTAACTAATAAAATTGGATTCTTTGTGAACACATAACATTTCTCTTGTCCTACATTAGTCTAAAAATTCAGTGTTAAAATAGTATTTATCCAGTAAAATAATAAATTGTGTTGGTAACTCGTGTTACCAATTTTGGACAACATTTTCAGAGAGTAAATTTCATTTGAAAGTTTCTCCGAAATTTGTGAGTAGACTGCTTTATATTTGACATAAATAAATGAGCAATATATCAATAAGCTTACCATTATTAGAAACAGCGATAATGGATCGAAATTTTTAAATTAATTCAAGAATTATGTGGTAACTCGCGTTACAAAAGATTGGTAACTCGTGTTACCAAATACTTTTATACCAATATAAGCAGCTTTTTCTAGCTGTAAACAAGAGTAAAAATAAAATCAAAGTTTAATAATAATAAGGAACTTTTTCAGTCTTTAATGTGCAAAAATTAAACAAAAATTTAAATTAAACAAAAATTGAATAATAAATCAAATTACTTTAGAATGCATAACTTGGAATGCTGTGAATTATGACTTAAGTGCAGATAATGGTATATTATCCTCAGAACTATAAGTATCACTACTACATCCATACACATCTTCATAATATAAATGTTTTGGTAAGATATCCATGTTTACTTCTTTTGATGTTTGGGCCATTTGCAGTTTCTCATTTTGCCAGTAAATCAATGGGTTTTGGATATTCCAACGTTCATGACGTATTATTTCTTTCTTTTCTGCTTCTGACAAACTATCAATTTTTGCTCTCTTCTTTCGGCAAGCTTCCCTATATGTCTTTTTGAAATCATCGTATTTTCCCTCGACTTTTAATTCTTCCCTCCTTCTTTTCATTTTTTAGGTAGCCGAGAGCGGCATTTGGTCCTAAACCAAAAAACAAATTTCATTCAAAAGAAGATAGATAAAAATTATCAGAAACTCTTGTTAAATGATGAAGATGCGAGTTACCGGTAACTCGCGTTACAAAAAGTACTTACATTTAATTTAGACTAGTAAAATCAAACGGAGGATGCTTTTGCCGTTATTCGTTACAAATTGAAACACAAAAAGAGAATCTAAGTATTTGTTTGAATTAGACAACAAACACCTAAAATACTAGAAAAAAATGTACTTATTGGTAACTCGCGTTACAAAAAACAAGGGTATATTTTTTCTTCATTTTTAAGCACTCAGCTTTCTCAAAACGAGTGTTGCAACGCATTGTTGATAACATGAATATATGTAATATTAGGTACATGAAACTTACTTACCAACTAAAACAAGAAACTCAAAACACAGAGATTTAAAAAATGATTTTTTTCCAAAACTGAAAGCACGCGTACATACAGTAACTAGAACAGAAAAAATGGCAAAACTACTATTATTGAACATTAATTTGGATATAGTTGAAGATTGAAAAGCTATAAAAAAATAAACCTATACCGTGTTCAATACCCTGTAGGAAAAAAGTTCAGCTCTTTAAAAATAATTTTAAAAAAATGTATAAATCTTGGAAAAAAAATTAAATTAAGTTTTGATTTTCAAAATTGGATTGGATTGATAGAATTGTTTTTTTTTTTAAAAAAAGCTTTGCAAAAAATGTCCAAAAATTGTACTCCTTCCACCTCAGTGCAGTGAATTATTTTTTGGAATGAGATTATAACATCTAATTGGACAACAATTTGCCCGATTTTGAGCCTTATGGGACAACTTTTTTTTGAGCATGAACACTTGGCAATTTATGCCCCTATATATTTCATTTTCATTTGTTCCTGAAATGTAAATTTTAATACATGAAAATTTTGGTAAACATTTGGATCAAATTCGCCCATTCTCTTTAACTTCATTAAGAAGAGCATATTACTTTGCTCTAGTTAATTACTTTCAATGTGAAATACCTAGTATTAACCAGTTAGCCAACAATGTTTAATTGAGGTTGCATTTCTTATCACTTAGGTGAGAAATGGGTTAAACTCATAAATCAAAATAGTAACCCAAAACTTTATCTGTTTAAAAATGATAAGATATAAAACTGTAAATAAACAAAAATATAAATCAGTAGAATCCATGAAAATATTTTAAATTTATTTGCTCTGAATTTTTGTTTTTTACCCAGCAAACAAAATAATATGGTTTTACTACTGTAATCTTATACGATATTGTTGATAGCTATCAAAATGTATCAAATGAAATCGAAAAAAATGGAATAGTGTCGAATAATTTAATAAAAGTTCAATATTACTTAAACATATTGAAAATCGCAGAATGTTGCAAATATCTTAAAAGTATATTTTTCAGTATGAGATTAAACTTAGTTCAAATTGAATTCCATTGAACGTTATTTCATTTGGATCTTTTAAGTACAAAATGGCTTTTTCCATTGTATTATTCATAATGTCAGATAGTTCTCGGTATTTGACAGCTTATAATTTTTTTTTATATAAAAAACACATTGTTGTTGCACTTAGCAAATACCTTGAATTTTTGCCGTAAAGCCATGCATTTGCATCAACATTACGCCTCCACTCAAATCGTTACAAAATCACAAAACTTAATTGGACAGAATATTTATATGCATTTCACTAGCGTACCAAGAACCGTAGTAAAAATTCTGACAGGAAAATGTATTTTAAGTTGAACGAGGCTTACACATCTAAAATCTGGCACTTAAGCTACATTTATATTGACTTAAAAACCAGAAACTGAGTTTAAAAAAAGTTTCTTTCTGTGTTATTTTATTCATTCTGAAATGTTGATAATTAAAAAAGACTCGTTTTTGCAGAGTACTCTAGAACATGCATTTCTATTAGAACATTATAATTGTAAAAAGTTTTACTGGGTATTATGGTATCTAGATTTTTTGTATCATGTATAATATTTGTGGATTGCCTAAAAAATTCTGAGTGTTTGGTCAAATGTGAATATCAAGTTTTTCTTCACCGCTTTATGTTTTGGAGAATTGCCAAAAAACGCATTGAATTTGAATTTTCTAAATGGCATTGATGCCTCACCATTGATGATGTTTACGCATTTTCTGAAAAATGTGGAGTCTACATTGTAGAGAGTAAATAATTTTTTATTTAATTTTTATTTTTAAAAATCAATGTAACGCAAACAAATTTTGATTTTCAACAAGAACACAAATGTTCTTTCTTCAATTGAGCATTTTATTGGGCTGCAGTATTTTGAAATATTAATTGAACTGATAAAAAAATAACAAAAATGCTAATTGAAAATATGCATAAAAAGTAATATGATTTGTACTTTTTGTATCATATAAAAACATTAACTGATTCAAAAATTCAAAAATTAAGAAATAAAAATTAAATTTTCACATATAGTTGATAGTAATAGTACAAGAAGATTTTAGGAGCGTCAGTATTTAGTAAATTAAGTACTATATACCTTATGTGGTCGCATAAAAATAAACTATTCGAGTAGGAATCGTCTTTAAATTAAAGTTAAATTGAGGCTCTCGACTATCACAGTCTGAAAATTTAATTTTTATGGTTGATCCTTATTTTCAGCTTATTTAATTTTTTCTTTTAAATGGTGCCTACATTATAATTTTTCATTATCTTAAAGAAAACTGAAGACATTTAATAATCTTATTTGATGTAAATAATTAAGTTACTTATCCAACATGGCATATATGTAAGTTAAAGATCCGTCAGCATGCACCTAAATCAAATGAGAAATAATTTTCAAAGGACTATAGCTTTTGCGAAAATCATGAGAAATTAATAGTACCATTTCAGAGGAAAAAAATTTAATTCAAGAAACTGGAATTTAAACTAAAAAATGTGTTGTGTTGATCAAATAGTGGTATTCAAAAAAGAAAATTATATGAGCATCAGATTTTCAAACTTCGTTCGTCGAAAATATCGATTAAGCTCCAATTCACAGACATGTGTGAATTTTCTTAAATATTTTTTTTTTTGACTTTTATTATTATTGCAGGACTTACACTTATTTGTTAACGATCACCTGAATGTTTCATTATAATCGGTACAGCCCAGAGAACAAGCAGGCTCTTCAAGAGCGTAAAAAAGCGTTAAAGAACGTAAGAAAGCGTGCACGTATACAGAATCATCAACACATGCTTACCATTGCTTGTAGTAGTGGGCACCACTGATTATAATACATATAGAAAGAATATATTTCGGAATAATTCAATTCTTTCAATTTTCCATAGGATTATCATGTAATACTACACTAGACAGTTTCGTCTATACCTCTTGAAAAAAAAAAAATCTTACACAAATGGTATCAAATCCTTTAAAAAGAAAATACAACTTTCCATAAAAAGTTAGTAATCGTTTGGTTCATGAAGACAATACTTCGTCAGCTTATTAGCTTTTAGAGTTTGGTAATATTTTGAAGATGGAAAAAAAAATCGATTTTTTACCATTTTTTTTTGTGAAAATTTTGTGTTCTTTTAAATTGAGATAAGTATATACGAAACTGTCTAGTAAAGTATTTTTTATCATATAATTTCTATGGAAAACAAAAAATTTCAATTAGTCACTACACAGAAAAAAAAGATTCTATGATATCAAACAATTTCGTGTCCGATTTCAACGAATTTTTTGTATGATTTTCAGTCATAGAAACAGTTTGCCTGATATATCAAATCGTGATTTGTTGTTTTTCATCCTACAATTTTTGTTAAAACTCAAAATAAATTCGTTGATTTCAAAAAAACATTTGTAAATATTGCAAATATTTAATTCGAATTTTCAAGGAATTTTTTCTGTCAATCTTTGATTAAACTAAAACATTTTTTGCTTCAATTAATTCATTGGCTTTATTAACGAACTTTAATTAGAAAAATTATTTAAAGATTTGGAAAATTCAACGAATTATAAAAATTAAAATTTGTTAAATTAAATAAATATTTCTGGCTTTAGCGAATTTTTTTTTTTTTGCAGTATTGAATAATTGATAAATTGTTCATTTAATTCATTAAATTTAAAAAAAAAACTTTGATTCAAACATAGAATGAATAAGATAAATCAAAGAATTATTTTTACCATTTAGCAAATGGAAGAATAAGTTACAAAAAAACATTCTATATAATTCACCTAAAATGTAAAGAATATAGCATTGAAAAGACAGAAACTATTTAAGAACTATTTAGTTCATTAGAGTGAAAAGTAAGATTTGGTTAAAAATTCCAAAGTTTGAGTTGATTTTTCTAATTCAGTAACGAAGTTTTCTATTTGCACTAACTGTGAAACATTTAGCTGATTAAGCTAAATTATTTTGTTGTAAAATCAGATAATTTGAATTTGAAAATCTAACAAATAAGGTATTTTGATTTTGCAAATTTTTTCTTTAATTTAAAGAAATGAATAATTGAATTCTAGAAATTTTATTCATAGAATTGCAATTCTTTGATTTTACCAATTCTGTTTTTTCTGTGTAGTAAATATTAATATTATGAGCTCTCCTTGAGCCATAATTTTTGTTTCATGTAGCTGTAACTATTAAAATTGTTTAAAAAAGCAGAATTGAATCACCTTAATATACAGATTACAAAGTTTTTAAATAAATTTTTCTTTAAAAAAAAGTATACACAAAACTTTTAGCACGCAGTAGTCAAAATAAATAAAATACTTTTAGCCACTTTGTCTGCCAATTTCAATTTGATTTTGTTTATTTATTTATTTTAATTCTTTAAATTTTAAAACCTTGCCTCTTACATTTAGTTTAGGTCATTATTATTAGAAAATTGTTTAAATTCGACTGCTCGTATCTATTTGAAGCAATAAACGCTGAGAGATACAAAATCGACGTAGTATAACTTTTTTTTTTGAATTGAAAGATTTTGAAATTCTCGCGCATTACGAGATACGAGAAATTAATGCCAATTTTCTGTGGTGTTTCCTTTACACGTTGTGCTGCTTTTATTCTCGCACGCACAATTGCTGATGTTGCAATGCAGTACGTGTAATTGCTATAACAAATATTGCATGCAACGGCTATTTTTATGCTGTTTTTCAGCGCATTCTATGCCCCAAATAAATTTCTAGTGTTTTGACTAATTTTTATTTTGGCATTTTTAGAGTTGCGCTTGAATAATTTCCCTTTGTTATTTATGTATATGTGTTAATGTTGTAGGAGAAAATAAATATTTCAAAAGAAATATAGAAATTATTTATTATATGAATTTAAAAAAATTAAAATCTTCCACTATATTTACCCCAAAAAACACAGTGCAACTTTGACTGCAGCGCACGCAATTTCTAAAATGAAATGAAATGGATGAACTAGTACCATATATTGAAGTTTTCTGAGATAGAGAAGTTAAGTGAGCAATTTTTTTTAATACAAATTGCAAAAATATATAATTTATTTCATTCATTACTTATCTACTTGCGAGTAATTAAGTTCTCCGTTTAAGCTAAAGCACAAAATGTAATTTCTTTTTCGTTTGCGTAACACCCATATGAGTTGGCAAACAGAGCTCATTTAAACACATAGTACAATTATTGCTTATTATAAGTAATTACCAGTCATCAAATATAATAATCCTCAGCCTAAGTACTCATTTATCTCACTATTGCGTCAAAATAATAAAAATTTCTAAAATAAACAAACCTCTCGCTTAGTAGCTGAGTCTAAATTTCATTCTGCAGTCACCCCTTTCAAGACTACATGTATGAAAAAGCTCATTAGATGTAATAGTTCAGATGGCAAATATTTTGACTGTCAATATTTTTGCAGAAGTTATATCGAGCTGATTATAAATTATCTCCAAAGGCAAATGTTATGCCGAGATTCCCAACTGTATTTGCAATAGATAATTTGATTAAATACACTTAAGCAAGCTTTTTGTCTTATCGAAAAATGTTACTTGCAAACGATTATTCTCAATTTCAAATCAGACTAAAAAACGTAGTATCAACGTCTAAAATCGACTTGAGAATACAAATTTCTGGAAACAAATTTTTGTTTTTATTTCGAACTTTTCACCGGAATTTCGTACTTTATTAAAAAACACATTAGAAGATTTTTGTAACTTTTCATCCACCTTTTTTTTTAATAAAAAAACATTTTTTGTAGACATATGATTTTACTTAAAACATGAATTTTGTGTCAAAGGCTAAGGTAGTGAACTTATTCTTTAACGTTTGTGTACGCAAGAATGGTCTTTGGAAAAAATTCATGAATATTATCAAATTTGTAGTTTTTGACACCATTTATCGCATACAACAAAAATTATGGAGAAAACGAATACTAGATATGAATAAAGCATCAAAAATATTCTATGTAAATAAGAAAAAATACTCTAAAACAAAATCGTATATTCTCGAAAAAATAAAATAAAATTTTCACCGCAAAGCACCACATTTTGGTTAAAAATTCAAAGGCAAGGCGCTGGAGAATTAGATGACACAGTAGTTATAAAGGTAAATTGTAGGAATGTAGAGTATAAGAAATTTTATGACCTTTCCAATAGGTTGGGTCCCGTTTATGTAAGATTTTTTCACGAGATATAGAGACAAATGTCTTGTCTCCCCATACAATTAATATTAATATTATGAGCTTAAATTACACCAGAATTTTTTTTCCGTGTGCCTGCAACTTTTGAACCTGTTTGAAGCAAAAAAAATAAAATTGAATCAGTGTAAAGTTATAGAGTTTATTTAGTTATTAATAAGGTTGATCTTTCTTATAGGTTCTATCTCTCTCGTTGACAAAGCAGTTCGATTTTTATCAAGCTAAACGTACAATGCTGGAAATTAGCTGTAAGGCCGGAAACTAACCTTAAAATGGCTCCCCTTGACATAACTTACATGAGATCAATGTATTTATGCTAAAAATGTTCATATAAAGAATGATAATCTACTATGCTTCAATCTTCAGTTACCAGCGTAAGGATATTTTCATTGAAATGGAACTAAGGGATTAGGTTGCCAAAATTTTTTTATGATTTTTTCCAGCGGCAAAGGTTCAAAATCATAAAGTTGTAAGTAACATAAATAATACGAACAATCTCTGTCGCTACGTTTTTTCTGTATTGTTAATTCAGAACCCTTTAAAAACGTAAAAAAAATTCCACAAAGAACTTTACCGCATCCGCTTATTATCGCTTGTGTCTAACACAAAAATAAATAGTTGTTAGATACAGACGTTTTTGTTGCTACTAGTTTTTTTATAAGTACTTGATACATGTATAAAACTTAAGTGATATTATAGTCAGGCAGATTGCGATAATTATAAAGATTATGACATAAGAAACGAGAGAAAGAACCTCTGCCACTTAGTTTTTGGCGCATTGAAAAATTGCAATATTACAAACATGTAATAAAAAAATTGAATAGTAAATCATTTTATTGCGTCTGCCACTTGGCTGACTTGTTTTTTTTTTACTTATAAAACTCATAAAAATGGAGAAGGCAGACGATTTCTGCGATGATTTTTAGGAGACAGACGTTTTAAAGAACTTAAGGTGCTATTAAATTATAACTTTTAAATAATAGCTATTAAAGATATCTCTATATAAAACTAATACTGTGCAAGTTTTGCAATGCAAAATTTATATTCTATATATATACAAATTCTATTTTCTCGGTCATTTGTGTTATTTTTCTGTATTATTCTGGTTTTGTATATGGGTGCACAAAACCCCACATCTTTTGAAAAAGCAGAGACGTCTGCTATTTTCAGCTTCAATACTTAAATTCTGGAAGAAAGCGATAAAGTTTTTTAATAGAGGTTTTATTTTACATATTAGCTTTGATGTTTTTAAAAATGCGGCAGTGTGGACGTCTGTCTTTTATATTTTTGTCATCTATACTATGCTCTTAACACAATATATCAGTATATAATTTTATTTGCAACTTCATTTAAAAACCATTCATTCACTTTATTCTTAGTTTTTGTATTTCTCATAAATGTTAACTACTTATATTACAACTTAATACCAACGACAATGAAAACATGTACCTAAAATGTTCACCGGCTCCCCAACTATAAGTAAAAGCTAGCGTGCACCTCGGTTAGGTTTCGAGATACGTACATACGTTAACTTACTTATATACCATTATTAAAAAATTTGTTTCGAATGATGCAATTAAAATTAGTCTTATAATAAATATTGGCTAGTGCCAAATACTATAGTTTCCGACACTTACATTTAATTAGCAAGAACTTAAACGTGCATTTATCAACTAAACTTTTGATTAACAAAATAATGACAATGATGCAGAACTCGAAGAATTTGACTGTAACGAGCGAGTTCTTGCAAACTTAATATAAGAGACGTCCTTGGCTTCCAAGCTGAAATACACATAATTTATGTTTGAAATACTGACAAGAAGAATCCGACTAACAATTAGAATAAATGTTTTAGAAAAGAAAAACAAAGAATTACGTAAAAACGCAACACAATGATAAATGTCTAAGTAAATGAAAAGACAACTTGAAATATGTGTAACATGATAAGATAAAGATACTTTGTATTAATTTTGTATGTACCAAGAGAATACGCAAAAGGATAATAAAATTTTGATTCACAAAAATGAAATGAAAAAGGAAGACTTTAGTCATACAAGTTGTAATTTCATAGAGGACGATTAATTAATTATAGCAATTTTGCATTAAGACAGATGAACCGCACTAATTAACTGCATGGAAAACTTATGATGGTATTATGTCATGAAGAGAGAAGGAAACAAACGCACTGCAAAAGTATTTTGTAATACGTGCATTCCATTCAATGGTGCACAGGTTAGTTAAATTACCTTTATCTATAGCAAATTTCAACAAAGAATATGAACATATTAAAACCATTGCCCTAAAAAATGGATATAAAGTAGAATTGGTCGACAAAATAATTAAACAACATTCAAAAAAAGTAATGCGGTCTAAAATGACAACTCTATATACACAAACACAGGCCATAAATAAGGACGATGAGACTAAAAGAGTTGCCTTGCATTTTGTACCAGAAATAACAAACAAATTGAAATCAGTGTTTAAGAAACACAATATGACATTGGTATTTAAAAACAACAACAAAATTAAGCAACATTTAAGTTCAACAAAAGACAAAATCGCCGATTTAGACAAAGCCGGGATTTATGAAATTGAATGTGGAGACTGCAAACAAAAGTATTACGGCCAAACACGAAGAGGGATTGGAAAACGTTTCAAAGAGCATGTCAGCTACATAGAAAAAAATCAGCCAAAGAAGTCAGCCTTTGCGGATCATGTTCTTAATAATTCACATTGGAACTTTTCTAAAGAAAATGTATTTTTAAGAAAACATGTGAATGATTACAACAAATTGGATGCATATGAAAGCATTTACATACAAAAAGATAGAAATGCTATAAATTTAGACAAAGGAAATATTATTTCAGATTTATTTAATTTTTGCAGTATAAAATAATTTAGAAAAAATTTTTTATATATTTTAAAAAAATTTTTTGAAACACTCCAAATTAACTAATTTAAAATATTTTTTGAAACACTCTTTTTCTTATTTGTTTCTTGTTGTTGTTTTTCTAATTCGTTTTTACCCGTTGTCAATCTCAATGTATGTACATATATGTTAGGTTATTGACATATGTAATTTTTTTCACATTTCGCATAGAATGCTTTGTTTATGATTATTTTTTGAATTTCAATTTCATTCGTGTTGCAGAAGATGACCAGCAGGCTGGTCGAAATGCATCCAATTGTGTTTTTAATAAATAAATAAAAATAAAAGTTTTTTAAAATAATAAGCAAAATCAAAATAAGGTTTTTTAATTTTTACAAAATATCAGTTCGTATTGGTTTTCTTCTTATCATTCAATGACCTTATTATTTTATGCTTAAAAAAATTTAAGTAAATGCATTAGTGTACATCAGGGCGGTTATTGAAAAATTAATTTTGGAATTTTAAAGCAATAAAGCATAGTGATAAAAGGCACCATTAGAAGAGGGCTGTTTGGTCTACTGCGTAGTTATAGTAATTACGGATATATAACATTATTTATCAAAATATGCAATTTTTTCAAATAGTTTTAACTTTTGCATTTAAGAAATTCTTGGCATGTGATATATTGCTTCTTAAATCCATATTTGTTTTTTATATGAAACCTTTATTCACAAAATTTGTGATTTTCGTTCTTTTTTTTAACTTTTTTATATGAGATCAAACTAAAATTTTAATTTTCATATAGAATTTTTTTTTTTTTTTGCAATTTGCAACATGCTAGCATTAAAATTGTAAGTAAATGTATTTAAGAACCACTCTTATTTACACATTACCGACAGCGTTTATGCTCTAAAGCAATTAAATGCTTTTGAAACAACATCCTCAAGCAACCAACCCAATTGATGTTTATTGATTCCCCTGCCATATCGAAATTAAATCGCATTAAAAGTTCAAGCTTTCAAATTAATTTAAATTAATCGTTTGATAAAAGAGTTATAAAAAATGTTTGTGCTCCAAAAAAATCATATAAAGAGTGAGAAAATATTTTAAATTAAGTTATATTTTAAATGCCAAATTCAACAAAATTAAGTAAATTCCTCGTTAAAGGGAAACTTTATTTTATTTGTTATGTGAAAAATTTTAAATTTTATGCTTAAATAGCATATTGTTATCGAAAAATGTTTTAAATGAATTGCAATAATTTTTTAGACCATTAAACTGTACGATGTTTGTGCTGCAGTTTCGATTCGGATGATTCAGCATAACGTGAAACTTTTTCTTAGATTAACTCAATTAAATGTAACAATGGAAAAAAGTTAATATGGCGTTTTTTTTTGTAAAATATATGAAAAAATTACATTAAAGATTCCTCTAGGTTAGCTGCTTAAGTTTTCATAACAATATTTTCAAAAATATGAAATTTTTTATATTGTTAGTTGTTGATTTTTCAGATTTGTATTTATCAACATTATTTCAATGCAAAAATATTTAATTATGTTTAGTCTCCTGAACAAAAATTTTGAATTTAATGTAACTATTGTATGTTCAGCAGAAAAAATAAAGAGTTGGAGTCCAACCAATTTTTTTTTTGTTTTGGCTAAAAAGCTAAAAAGTGGAAGGCAGCCCCTTATAACTAAACATAAGAAATTGCAATATCATTATAAACAATATTAATGTTATTGTGAATTATATATATAAAGATTTTTTTCCTAAAAATGCAACAAAAATATAAAATTATTATATTGATGACAAATAAAAAAGGTCGTTTATACCTAAATTTTATGTAATTTCATACCTAGAAAATCATAAGCTTTGACAGTGCTACCAATAACAAAAAATTCTTCCTATTTCGATTATCACAGAGCATTCACAAATTTACACAACGTCATGTCATGGAGAGGGCCCTAGCAAAAAATCTAATCCAGCTCTAGTTTGGTCTTATGTTGAGCTCGAGGCCCGGCGCTATTGCCTCCATTAATACTAAATTAATTCAAACCCTGAAGAGAGATATGTTCAGATAGTGTCTTAGAAAGCATACCAGAGTTACACACATCTATGTGTCGAATAATAAAGGATAGTCATGTGACGCTTAAGGCCTTGAAACAGATTAATCAGCCCGGCCCTTCTCAAAAAAAAAAAAACTAATTTTTCCCTCAAATGGTCAAAGAAATTTTTATTGGGAAAACGTTGACACAAAAATCGTCCAATTCACGAATATTGCAGAAATTTGTGAATTCCTATCAGGCTCTCAGCTTTGACACAAAATTCCGGGCTTAGCCGGGTCAATCGCGGTAACTTTTCAGTCCTGGTCAATGATTATATATAGCTTCTGGATGAACCTCAAAATTATAAACCACTTTAATTATGATAGAATTTAGAGCATTAAGCACGCCCATATAAAAAAGTATATGTATATCTGTGGCAACACGAAATAACAACTAGAGTCGATCTGTGAAGATAAGTCACATGCTTATGCACAGAACGTATGTTCCTTTGCCTTGTGATCACAGATCGACTTCAGCAGTTATTCCTTGTGCCCACAGATATTATTTTGATCAACGTCACCACCTGAGTCGATTAAGCCTGTTTGCCTGTGTTTAAAGATTACGGGAAAACCAATTAAGCTATTGAATAAAATTCGGTACACAAATCACACTTTCAAAGAAGCTGCTTGGGGTTGAAAATGAATGAAATTGGTTCACGGACAAATAAAACATTTATAACGCTATATTGAGAGAATAATTTGATGTAATGTAATCAAACTTCTTACAAATACTAGGAAACACTTAGGTTAACTCTGGGAAGAAGTTTACGATTTTCGATGAGAGAGCGTAGCACTTCCCATACAAGCGAAAACTTCAAAATGCTATACTTTAAGGTAATGGAACCAAATAAATATCAGGCAAAGTTGATAAATTTTGAAAAATGGAAGTTGTCACCTCCCATACAAACATATGCTTCAAAACGCTACACAGAGAGCTCCTTAAGTAAATGTTGACAAATTCAATGTGAGTATTAATTTTAAGTTTCTTAAATGTTTCATTTGTAAAATTTTAGCTTATTCAAACTAAAACTTATTTGTTTAATAATAACACGTAATAATAACACAGGACCACAAAAAAAAAGGTCAAGAAGTTGGAACGTGAGGTATCATGCGGTATGTATTTTGGCCTCCTAAATACGAATCCGAGATCAGAATTTTTCCATCACCCTCAGATTTCGACATAACCTCAAAATTACACCTAAAAATACGTTAAAAGAAAGTCCTTAAAAAAAAAATTAACTAAAATCGTGAACGTGGACCTTATTTATATTAAGTATTTAGGAGTGCTATAATACAATCTTATAATAAAAATTAATTTTAGGTACCCAATTTTCCTGTTTTTTGTAAAATTTCAAAATAAATGCGTATTCCTATGTATTTTGGTAGACTAAAGCTGTTTATATAGATAAAAACTGATTTCAACCACTTGGTCCCACCCAAAACCACCCAGTACCTCATTACACCCCCAAAAGTCAAAAAAAAATTTCCTATAAAAAATCAAAATTGATGCATATCCGAAGGTATTTTGATGCACTTAAACTCATAATCTAGAAAAATTTTTTTGACTCAAGTCCCAACTTCTTGACCTTTTTTTTTTTTTGTGGTCCTGTGTAATAGATACCTAACAAATTTCAGAAAACTACTCAAAATACCCTAACTATTACCCTTATAGAGAAGAGAGGGAAATTTCACGCATGATTTTTACGTGAAAAAAAAAATAAAATAAAAAACTATACGTATAACTAGAAATTTAAAACGATTTTAATAACATTTTAATTCAGAAAATAAATGTGTACACAAATAAATTTAAAAACGGTCTAATGTACGTTTTAACAACAATTTTAATTGTTTAGCCAACACTCTAAGTAAAAGTAAAAACCTCAAAATCACTTCAAAGCAACGGAAATGAAGTTTTTCTAAAAGTAAAAAATCGTGACGTGCGTTCATCCATAGGAAGCTGCTCATCAATGACAGCTATGATAATAACATGCGATCTCTATCTGTAACTATTGCATGAGCACTTTTTTTCGTAGTTGTGTCTGTATTTGTTGAATTTTAATTTCACTTAATTTTGATTTAAACTGAGGTTGTATGCGTGCATTTAACCCAGTGACCGAGCGTGTGAGGAAACATGCAATAGCGTTTTGTACGAGATCTGCCTTTTTATTTTCAGAGATAACTATCACATGCTGTGTATGTAGATGCATTTACGCCCGCGGCGTTTGAGTGTACGTTGGCCACACATGAGTGATCTTAGAAGCAAACATAACATTAGATAAAATAATAAAAAAAAATTGATAAAATACTCCAACAAAAAGTTTATAAAGAAACAAACGGAAGCTCATTACGAAACTAAAAATTTGCGTTTGCAAATATTTGAAAGTCTTCAATTTATCACTTGGCGCTACGCGGGCGTTGTATTTAAATCATTGTCTTGCCGTGATCTACAATTTGGCTTAATGTGGTGTTTCATTGTTTTGCAACAAGTTTTCAAGTGCTAAATAATAAACAAAAGCAAAAATTAAAGATACCGAAATAGAGATAAAAAAACAGTAGTAGCTATTAAATGCACTGACAGTTGTTGTTGTTTGTGGAAAATTTTAGATACTAATTATTATTTATGTTTTTTTTAACGAGTGAGTTTAATTCACCACCACAACAAATTATTGTAACAGTATAACTAAGTGAAAAATCGTATGAATGTTGGCCGTCTGATATATAATATATAAGATATAAAAAAATGTGAGAAAAAAGTCAGCGCTATTCAAATATTTAAATTTTTATCTTCTGTTGGGATCATGGAACTTTGTAGCGCATTAAAAGTTTTTTTTTTAGGTTTTAATATTAATTTGTTTGTTTGTGTGTTTGTTTTCTTTGTGGAGGTCAAAAAAGTGCTGTTAAAAGTTATTTATCTATTTCAAAGTAGCAGATCTAATTTTTTGTAAGAGAAAAAAGAACTCAATAGGCAGTAACAGATGCAGAACTAGATTGTGATACATTAAAAGTGAATTCTCTACATTACTTAACTACTGATCTTCATTAAATTTAGTGGCAGTCTAGTCAACAACGTTTATAAATTGGAAGATACAAAATTTAAACGATAAGATAAGAGGCCATCCATTAATTACGTGAGTCAAAATAAGGAGTAAGTTCGGAAAAATCTCACAAAATCTCACCAAGAGGGAGGGGGGTCACTGAAAGTCTCACGTCAACTTTTAATGGATAGAGTATACATTATTATGGCAGATTACATTTAAAAATTATAAAGCAAGTCTCACGGATGGGAGGGGGGTACCGTCAGAACTCACCAAATCTTACCAAGAGGAGGGTGGGGTTCCGAATTTTCAAAAACACACTTCACGTAGTTAATGAACGGCCCTTATTGTAAAAAGCGTAACAAAATTGGCTATATGGGTGGCTAGTAGGTAGGAGAGATAAGAACATTCTTATTTCAATTTTATAAAAAAAAAAAACTAGCTGCTCCCAAGCTTCTTTTGGACACTTCCGCTGCGAGGTACTTGATACAAATCATATACATCCATATCATAAATTTCACAACTATAGCTGTCATAAGTGTTACGAGAGAGAGTTCAAAGCATATGTGTTTTAAAGAAGATGACACGCACCGTTGTCCAATCAAGTGCTTAACAAAGACAATACAAATTCATATGAGAAATTTTACAACTACAGCTGCCATCAGTGCCGATATATAATTTCTTGAGGGTTTTCCTTGTATGGAAGGTACCACGCTCCACATTTTAATTCTTTCCATATCTTACAAAATGCAAATACTTGGTAAAAGCAATGTTCAGCAGTGTTGGCATTTTTGGTACATTTGTACTTTTTTCAGTAGAATTACGTCGTAACATGTTCAGTACATTTGGCACATTTTCAGTACATTTTCGGAACATTTTCATTAGATTTAATTTTTTTCTAAAAATTGCCATTTATTTTAGTAAATTTAACTAACCATGGTGACCTTTTTTTAAAGAAAAAAAGTTAAAATTTTGAATGAACTTTTGGAATATTAAATAACTTTTTAATTTTCATAACGAAAAAGTAGATTCGGCATCCAAAAAGTACATTTCAACTCTCCATTCAGTAATTTTTCACAAAACTCAAGTGATATACAGTAGTTCTCCAGTATAACGAACGCCAGATATGTTACAACAGTTTAAATCAACGCAGATGTAATTTAATTTTTGAATGGTTATTTTTCGACTGTATTTCATTTAATACTTTCTGTGTTTTCAGTGCTGAAAGTTACAAGCTAACTTTCAAATTGAGAAAATAGTAAGTTTGACTTCCAAAATGCTGATTCGACTTTAAACTACGTAAGTACATAGTTTGACTCTCCAAAGTCAAAAGCTCTTAGTTATTGCCGATTTGTCAATATTTATTAAGGCAATATCTTTTTTGATGCTAAGCTTTTGTTCGCTTGAGTATAATCTTGAAGATATGCAAGTCATTTGCCAAACATATGGGCTCGAACCAACCTTAATGATATGTTCGGCCAAAATTCCACTTGAGAATGAATTTTGATAAAATGGCAAGATTAACAATCTTCGACTAAAATACAGAATATTCAACAATCTTCCAATTGTTTGCTGGGTTTTAAGCTAAGTTCCTCCAATTAACTGAGACAACTTAAAATTTGCGTGTCTGACTGCATCATGACAAGCGAATTGCCAACCCTTTGTTTTTGTACAAATTCTTTTGCAATCAAAATTTATTAAAATGTATTTTTAGCGAGTGCAAGAAAAAGCTGACAACAATAACGATTCAACAGCGAAAAAAATTGCAACAAATTAGCTGAGATAAAAAAAAATTCTCAGTTATTGAAACAAAATTTGCAAAAAAAATTTAATTAAATTTTGTAGTTTTAAAGCTTAAAAACCAATTAAGCGCGTGCATTTCAGCAAAATTAATTCAGACTGCGCGTGCGAATTTTTCTGTTGATTTAAATGAGCGACGATAAAACTGCGACATCTTCATTTTTGACAATTGAGTTGACAGCGCAGTGCAGTCAACAACCCTTTGTTGCAAAAGTGATAAACAGTCACGTTTTATTTACAGTTGCTTAGAAAGTTTTACATCATCGAGAGAAGCGCGTGCTTATCAACAATAGTTTGATTACAGTAGCAAAAGTAGCAGCAGCAATACCCGTACTGCCGTACTAAGCGAAAAAGACGTATCTCAAAAAAATTCATTTCGAGATAATTGATGTTTTGTTTATGTCAATTTGTTGGAATACCTGTAAAATTGAGATAGAGGAAATTTTCTTAGTAGATTTTTTATATGATTGAACTAAGATGCCGACATTTGGAGTATTTCATTAGACGCGTAATTTTTCAAGCTATCCGATGCCATAAGAATCTAGGATATTTTTTTTTTTTTTGAGATACATCTTTTTCGCTTAGTACGGTAGCGTAGCTGGCGATGAAAACAAAGGATGAAGTAGTTGCAGTAAAACTTTAAATAAAAATTGTGTGTATTGGCATTTGTTGACAGAAGAACTACAATAAATGCAACATTTCAATAAAATAAGAAAAATAACAACAATAAAAACTTCTTTTCAATAGTATCTAACTGTAATTGCATTAATAAAAAAATAGCTATAATAGCAGGAAGTATAAAAATAGCAAAAAATAACGACATTTTTATCAAACAAAGCGACAAATGCAAATCATTTCGCAAAAGAAAAAAACTCGAAAAAATTGCAAAACAAAAAAAGCACATGCGATAAATGCTAATTATTTCAATAAAACATTAAGGGAATGAAAAACACATCAAACTGCAGTAAAATCAATAGATTTGTAAAGCAGCTGCTGTATGAGTGCATTAATCAAATAAAACTTTAGGGTAAAACATTAAATTCTTCCAGTTAAAATGGAAAAGTAGATTTTGAATCCGTACAGTAGTGTTACGAGGTACGTAAAAAGATAATTGAAATGGCAGAAATACCTAAAGTGTTATTCTATACAGGAAAAATAGTTGAAGATATCACTACCATTTCATCTTGAAAATAAAAGTCAAAGTCAGATATAAATACTTCCATGTTTTACGGTCTTTTGCATCTATTAAGTAGTTATGTATATATATTATGGTTTTTTCTTGAAAACTACGTTTATTATGACAAACCGAAAAACACCCCGGAAAGTTTTGTAGGTCAAACTGCTTTCGATAAAAATGCTGTCAAAAATTGCAGCATATATCTAGATTTACCTTTAAGCGATGCTACGTTAATTTGTGTGCCATTATTTTATTTTATCAGCAACTAGTTATAGCCATTTGAAAATCATTTCTCCATAGACCGAATCTATTTTCATCATGCCGGCTAACTGATTTGAAATTGCGGAATTGTTTGCAGATAAAATATGTTGTTTTTCAGAGAAAAAAGAGGACACGTATGCTTCCCATTTGGTTGAATCAAATAGATCATTTGATTCAAATAGAATAATGTTTATTAATTTTTCAATTGGAAATTGTGTTTCGTTGATAGAGACATAAATGACGTGGCTTTAAAAGTTCAGGAAACTATTTCATTAGGTATGTGGTTCTTCATTTGTCCTGTACTGAAGAAAGGTGACCCGACAATCTGCGCTAACTACCGGGGAATGAGTCTTCTTGCCATCTCTTACAAGGTCCTGTCGACTGTACTGTGTGAAAGACTTAAGCCGTTTGCCAACACACTGATTGGGCCTTATCAGTGCGGCTTTAGACCTGGTAAGTCCACCATAGACCAGATCTTCACACTACGTCAAATCCTGGAAAAAACCCACGAAAAACAGATCGATACCCATCATCTCTGTATCGATTTTAAAGCTGCTTTCGATAGCCCGATACGGATTGCCTGTATGCCACCATGTCCGAGTTCGGTATACCTGCGAAGCTGGTGCGGCTTTGCAAAATGACGTTGAGCAACACAGCCAGCTCCGTCAGAGTAGGAAGGGACCTCTCCGAACCATTTGATACCGAACGAGGTTTCAGACAGGGCGATCCACTATCCTGCAACCTCTTCAACTTTGTGATGGAAGGGGTGTTGCAAAGAGCCAGTGTACATCGTAATGGCACTATTTTCTACAAAAGTGTCCAGCTCCTTGCATATGCCGATGATATTGATATCATTGGACGTTGTAAGCGAGATGTTACTGCTGCGTTCTCTGCTATCGAAAAAGAGTCAGCGAAAGTGGGTTTGACGGTGAACGAGGGAAAAACTAAGTATATGCTGTCCACAAACAGGGAGACGCGGCGTATTGGATCCTTTGTTACTGCGAACAACTATACTTTCGAAGTTGTCAAGGAATTCACCTATCTTGGCACCGCTGTGAACACTCAAAACGATGTCAGCCTGGAGATAAAGCGAAGACTAACTCTTGCTAATAGGTGTTACTATGGTCTCAGTAAGCAATTGAGTAGTAGACCCCTCTCTCGTCCGACAAAACTGACACTCTACAAGACGCTCATCTTACCCGTGCTACTTTACGGCGCAGAAGCATGGGTTGTTTCGCAGACTGATGCAGCCACGCTTGGGGTGTTTGAGAGAAAAATTCTTCGCAAAATCTTCGGTCCTGTTCACGTCGGCGACGACTACCGTATTCGAATGATCCACGAACTGTACGAGCTCTACGCTGACATTGACATAGTCAAGCGCATCACTATCCAACGTCCGCGCTGGCTGGGACATGTTGTGCGTATGGACGAAGAAGCTCCGGCGAAAAAGGTTTATGATGCGGAAGCTGCTGGGCGACGACGAAGAGGAAGACCATGCCTCCGATGGAAAGACCAAGCCGAGGAAACCCTATCCACGCTTGGTGTGAATGATTGGAGAAGGCGCGCGCGAAGCAGAGGCGCCTGGAGAGAGCTTTGGAGGTCGGCCGTAACCCGGTAACGGGTTGTAAGTGGATTGCAAGTTTGCAGTCAGTTCTAAAGACAAAGCGTTTCAGAATTGGCGTCCAAGCAGAAATGCTGTTACTGAAAGACTGATAAAAATAATTACAATTTAAGTTACTGAAAGACTTCGAAATGAGGCTAGAAATCGCTTTAATGCGACGATTTACCGCAAAAATTTTTTGCACGAGCTTAACATGCGCAAAAGAATTCTTCTGCTATCGTATATTGTAAAACTTTTAGGGCTTTCATTAAAAGAGTGAAGAATCAGTCTTCATCGTCTCATCCAATTCTCTTAATGATTTTTCATTGAAATCGTTTATGAAGCTACTATTTTTTCAACACTCCCCTGCATCGAAAGTAAGTCTTCTACTATTCCTGCTAAATGGTCGGATTTACTTTCAAACCAAGGCAGGAAAAAGACTCCTCGCAAACCTTAATATTAATAAGGATGGTTAAGAAAGTGTGGCTCAGCTCAGGCTCGTTAATTATGCAAATTTTTCAACATTTCCTAAAAATTTTCAACATGTATAAAGGTCGCTAATGACCAACCAGTTCCCAAAAATGAAGGCGTCATCACCAATTCTAATAATTATCAATTATTATGGAGAGTGTAATAAGCTTTCACCTTGTGAACTAGGAAATATGGTCAATATGATTTCGCAGCGTCCTCTCTGCCAGAAATCTGATGGCGTGCCTTACCAAAAGATGCAGCCAATCTGTTCACCTTCGCAGGTATGGTTATTGCTCTTGATGTTTCTAAGGTACTTATTCGAGTGTGGCACAGCGCTCTCGTTTCAAAACTAATTGCATATGGTGTCGGTAATTCCAACGCTCGTTGCAAAACGAGCTTCTGCTTTGACCGCTCTTCACATGTTGTTGTTGACAGTTTCACTTCGAATGAATACTCATATCAATGGTTAGAACTTGTTGAATATTAACTATTTTTGAAAAGTTTGGCCTATTTAAGGCTACATAAAAATTGCAGATTCAATAAATTTACTATTTCAGATTGGTTAGATTAAAATTAATATATTTTCTTAAGATATATAATTTTTAATTAGTCGCACATGACAATATATATTCTTTCTCGTTATTTTTGCTTATATCCGTACTTGATACGGTGTAAAACTAAGAAAGCACACACAGAAAAACACTCAATTAAAATTTAGCAACCATTAGTTATATTTCTTGTAATGTCAAAATTATGGTATAATAATATTATAAATATTGTTAGTTTTTTTTTAAGCACATTTAAATATTCAATAAAAATTTCAATTAATTTTCAATTTTTCTTTAGATGTCTCAAGTTAATTTGTTTCTTTTGTCTAGCGTTTTCACACTTTCTGTTATTTTTGCATTTTTTTTAAATTTCAACGTGCTAACCTACAAAAAAATACAACAACATTTAACATAAGCGGTTAAGCACAAAAACCAAATTTAGTTTCTTATTTTTCTATCCATCGAATATGTTGATGCTTTCAACATCATTAATTTGATTCTTTTATGCCATTGACTGAGTCTATCTATTTGTGAATGGTCTTTTTGCTACCTATGCTCATCATTCAAAAACCAATAAGAAAACAAATTTGGAAAAGAAATATTTTAAGCGAACATTAAAAATAACTAGCAATAGAAAAGAAAAACACGTTCTAACAAGAAAGTATCACAGTTTTTTATTGATTAAAATCGTTTGTACGACCAAGAAAATAAACAAAATGCAAAAACTTGTTACAAATAATTTTTTATATGTTGGCAATTGCATTCAAAAGTAAATAAACATCACAGGCATCATTAAATTTGCCATCATAAAATAATAAAAATACAAAGAACTGAAGTAAAATGAAGTGGGAAAGCCCCCTCCTAGCTCTTTTGACACACTTAATGTGATCACATGCTGCAGCAACAACCTTTACTATCGAATGAAATGTTACTGCTGCTTTTTAGATCTTTCAGACTTTTTTTTTTTGGGAATGACGAAATAAACTTTCCAAATACTCGTTTGAGTACGATTCACATTTTTCTTTAAGTCAGTAGCGGTAGCAGAATTAGAGCATCTGATGTTGAGCATTTGCTTAGTCTGTAAATAAAATTTTTGACTATTTAGTTGACGATAAGATCTCAGAGGCGTAATTATTAACGTACAAAAGATGATTTTTTAGAGTGATAGAACTTTAAATTGGAATAAAAATTTAAAGACGATTTTTTTATATTAAAAAGTTATTTAATAACATTTTATTGCTTAAAAATAATTCTAACGAATATCCACTATGTCTAGCTAAAATATTTTGCATTCGATTATTCCAATTTCAGACCACTATGTCACGAGATATGTTGATTTCTAAAGCGTAAACCGGTTACTTTACATACATTCACAATGAATTTAATCCAATTCCGCGAATCGTTAGTTAAGTTATCGTCTTGTAAAGTAGTCTAGTGACATGACTGAAACCGTACAGTATTAAAATAATCAAGTCTTATTAGTGTTGTTAAAAATTAAAGTTGTCCTAAGCATTACCTAAAATGTAGTTCGCTGTAAAACCGCATTCCGAAACTCCGTATACTGAATTGCCTTACTTCTTCCTGACTTGTGTGTAGTTTGCTTCAGCCAAAGTCTAGACGCCGGCTAGACGTTTAGGCTTCTAAAAATCTATATTCCCTTAATCACTCTGGATTCAGGCTTATAATTGAATTGCTCAATAATACATCAAGTTCGCAACTCTTCTTAAAAGGTGTCATGCTGGGTAGTCAACAATTTCTTTGATGTTTTGTTTTGAAAAACTTTAAAGTATAAAATCTAAAGTAAAAAATCACGCTAACCGCTTTAACGGTTAAAACGATATTTCCCACGATATGACGATTTTAAGCTTCTAGTTTTATTCAAGGGAGGTACCACACTCCCTTGTTAAAATTCACTTTTTGTCTATTGTAAGTCCACGGTGTTCAAATGTAGGACTTAAATAAAAGAAACAGGAGCATTCTATTTTAAATAATACTAACTGACCCGACAGTCGTTGTTCTGTCATCTATTACAAAAATTTGTTATTATAATTAAACATTATGAACTTACAGTCATTTTAGCAAAGACCAATATTGTAAATTTTACTTATTGATAAATGCTATTTTTTATTCAACAAACATGACAAAGATAACAAATGGAACAATTTAACCTGGTAATTGGTGACATATGTTTCGGCTATTCGACCAATTACCAGGTTAAATTGTTCCATTTGTTATCTTTGTCATGTTTGTTGAATAAAAAATAGCATTTATCAATAAGTAAAATTTACAATATTGGTCTTTGCTAAAATGACTGTAAGTTCATAATGTTTAATTATAATAAAAATAACCAGTCGCAAAAATCAACTTTCTTAAAATTTGTTATAGATATAACAGATAAAATATTGTTTGGAACCCTCTTTAGCTCAGTGGAAGTAAAAACACTTAAATTTTTGTGGAAAAAGAAATCATTTCAAAAAATCCGTTTTTATTCTTACAGTGTGTATACGATGCTTATATTTGAATCTTATACTAAAAATATTTAACGCTTTCATCGCAACGTTTGGTGATGAACAATATTTTTTGTATGAGGACTACCCTAAATAAAATTTATAGAACTTAATAATGGTCTCTGAGTATAAAGACCACGTGGTGTTAATTCAATGTGAATCGATGAAGCGATCCTTAAGAAAATTCGATTTTAAAAATATTTTTGTATGAGGACCACCCTAAATACAATTTATAGAACTTAAATGGTCTCTGAGTATAAAGACCACGTGGTGTTATTTCCATGTGAATCGATGAAGCGATCCTTAAGAAAATGCGACTTTAAAAATATTTTTGTATGAAGACCACCCTAAATATTCACTCTATGTATGAAAAACATATTTTAATAAGCGCGTCTAGATATAAGTCCTACGTGGTGTTAATTCCATGTGAATCGACAAAGAGATCTTCAAGCAAATGCGATTTTAAAAATATATATGTATGTATGTGGACCACCCCAAATAAAATTTATAGATTTTAATAATGGCCTCAGAGTATAAAGACTACGTGGTGTTAATTCCATGTTAATTGATGAAGCGATCCTTAAGAAATTGCGATTTAAAAATATTTTTGTATGAGGATCACCCTAAATAAAATTTATAGATCTTAATAATAGTCTTTGAGTATAAAAACCACGTAGTGTTATTTCCATGTGAATCGATGAAGCGATTCTTAAGAAAATGCGATTTTAAACATATTTTTGTATGAGGACCACCCTAAATATGAATCTTATACAAAATTTTCTTTCATAAAAACCTTGTCCTAAAAATTACAAATACAACGAAAAAGAAATCAGCCAAATCGGCCGAGCCGTTCTCAAGTGATGTGGAAACACACACAAATTGACAATTCATTTTTATATATATGTATAGATGAGCATTATTATTTTGTTTCTGGAAAATATTAGATATAACGTCGGGATTGAAGAGGAAAAAGAAACAGTTTTTTTTTTTTCAAAGATATGAATTTGCTTGAATATCCAAATTTTGATATTCATTTTACATTTTTATTTGTCATTTCATATGGAATTCTCAACGCTGAATCCGAATCAGGTAGTAATTTTTTCTTATTATGGTTTTTGAGATAAGTGCGATAAAATGAGTAAAAACCCATTTTCGGCTTTATCTACTTTTGATTTTACTCATTTTCATGCACATGACACAAAGATGCCATTTTCCATATATTTAATCTGAGGGAACGTCGTCCAAAGGATTTGTCATTGTTGCGTATCTCAAAAAAATTAATTTCCAGATAATTGATGTTTTGTTTATGTCAATTTGTTGAAATACCTGTAAAATTGAGATAGGTGAAATTTTCTTAGTAAATTTTTTATATGATTGAACTAAGATGCCGAAATTTGGAGTATTTCATTAGATGCGTAATTTCTTAAGCTATCCGATGTCATAATCTCGGGTATTTTTTTTTTTTTTTTTTTTGATATACGTCTTTTTCGCTTAGTACGGCGGTATTCCTCTTCAAGTTACGATACACATAAGTGGTTTATTTGGAGAGCTTAATAGAAGTAGTTTTTGACCGCATGAATTTTGAAACTTTATGGTTATACCAATCTTTTAAGCCCCGAACGAATTTTTCAAATAGCGGCAATTTTTTGACAAAGAGGGAATCCAGTTGACTTGGAATGTCCCACTTATGAATCGATAAAGTATTTAAACTCGCAGAACTCTTAAAAATTAATACTGCAGCAATTATAGAAAATCAATTAATTTGATCTAAAATTTTTGGATGAATATATGGAATCAACGAACAAAAAATAAATAAATAAATCAAAAGCTCACAGAAATATTTTTAATGCTCTATATATTTTTTTTTAAGACTAACCCATTTTTCTTTTAGGCGTTGTCATTCTTAATTGCACATTTCATTATCAATCAAACGTATCATCATTATTATTGTCATTTGTTTGATATTTACTCCTTTTCGATTAACATTCCCCATCACTTCTACTGCCGCTGATTCCATATGATGGTAAACTTTAACCATAACAGCAAAATGAAATAAAGCGCAGCGACTTAAAATTTTGTGTGTTACTAGAACGTGACACAAATACTACAATGTGACGTTTCATTGAATAGCCACAACGACTGTGACAACCTAAACAACAGTAATAAAATATGAAAAAAAAATGTCGAAAAAATCCGTTTAATGCGCTTCATTTAACACAGCTATAAAACTCGAGTCGTAATTAATGCGTTTGTGTTTTTGTGAAGTTTAATGAGCGTTTGTGCGTGCTTTCGCAGCAGAGGTACCATCCCAATGAAAATTCTGTTCTAAAATCAAAAACTGAAATAAATATAAGAGATAAATTCTTGAATGCGATTATAGGTAAGAGTTAATTTTCAGAAACAAATCACTTGTATTAAACGTTTTACGCCCATTTGTCCAAGCCCATCCACATTTTGTTTTAAGCATGTCAATTGTTACCATACCCAGATACATTTATATGAATAACTAACTCCGCGTTTCATATCTTTTTCTTTGCATTATAAAGAAACTATCACCAGAGATGATAAATTCGGCTCAGCAAATGTATGTGATTTAAGGGAAGAGAACAGAGTCTGATGAGTTTTTGAGATTGGAGAGTCTTGCAAATACATCGTCTCTGCTAATACAGAAAACTGTGTTCATTGACAACACTTTGGTTAAAACAATGATCCTTTTAAAAATATATTTAAAATTAATTACACAATGTAACAGACATTTTAGGGCTTCGGCGAAAGCAATTTTAGATGTAAATCAGGCCCGTTCTGATTCCTATTAAGTTCGGAAGTGCAACTGAAGTCCAAAGATGAATGACAATAGCTCTTCCTAATCGAATGGTCGGAATTTTATTTGAACTTCGAACTTAAATGGTTATAGTTTCGATAATTTGACGTACTTATTTCTCGCTTTTGTGTGATCCTGAAGTAAATTTCGTATTTCAATTCCGTTTCGAAAGCAAATCCGAAACGGGATCAGAATAGAACTGAATATTTGTATTTTGGTTTTACTCTAGCTAATCAAATTGTTTTTTTGTCCTTAAATATTTTCCAGCTTATGTTCGATTTTTATCACTTTTCTTCAAAAATGTACATTCCTTTATATGTCTTTAACTCGTAAGCTGCTCGAAATATAAGGTTTTTGATTTATATTTTCTTTGCGATTTGAGGCTCAAACCAAAAATGATAAACTTAGGGGACTTTGCAATCTCAATAAAAACGTTCACTCTGCGGAAACATCAGTTTCCACTCAAAGTTTCATTACAAAAAAATACATGTGACTTGAAGATGAATAATAGGGTTTTATCCGATCAATTCCGCAAGTACTACAAGATGGTTAATTAATTAATATTACCATCTAAAGAAAACATTTTTAACATAATATGAGTACAACTCTTCTGAATATGTGAGAGGCTAAACAGTTCATAAGACTATGAGAGTTTGGGCTAAAAAGTTCAAACGGAATGAATGATCAAATAAATATAAAAGATACAAAACTTTAGAATTCGACATAAAACTTAAAGTTGGCATCACTGCTTGATTCGACTGCTTCTTTATTGAGGCGCAAAGTTAAATGAAGCATCAGAAAAAAAAGCGAATTTTATTGTTGTTGAAAATTTTATGATAAATCATTTCTTATAATTGTATACTTTTTCACCTTTTTTTGTGTTTTATTTCAATTTTCTGTATTTTCTCGAATGGAATTTTAAATGCCTCGAAAACGTCACTTTTAAGTATTTAACGATTGTTGATGTTTGTTGTTTCTTTTTATTATCTTAAGGAAATAAATCTAGATATGAGTAATCGATGTTTGTTCATACGTATATGTACATATGTATGTATACACATAATGCAATAAACTCAACGATGCAATAACGCATATCGTATCTTTATTTCTGTTGCCAGAGTTTATTGAACTCTTATAGATTCATTTTTTTTTTCTTATGAATTATGCATTTTTCTTGTTAATGACTGTTTGTTTTCTTCACATTAGGTAGAATTGTTCCCATTATCATTTCAAATTTACAGTTACTCTTTTGCTTTTTGTTTGATCGAATGAAAGAATGATTAAATCTTTTTAGGAATCGATGACGTGATAAAATAAAACAAAAACCATTCTTTTACAAACTGACTAATTTCATAGTTTTATATTAAATGAAAAAATTTTATAACAGGTTTGAATAAAATTTGAGCTTACTCTTAGCATGCAGATTCCTCAATAGAACAACTCTTTTTTGCAACTTAAGTAGCTGTCAAGTTGCTGAATGCTAAATACAATACAATTTATCATAAGATAATGTTTCTTATTAGCAATAATTTTGCTGCAATTATTTATAGCAAATTTATGAAAATCTATATAATTATTTCTCAAATTAATATATGTGCAGAAAACAAATTTGAATTAATGTATAAAAATATTTCATTATCATAAAATTTAAAAAAAAATTATTAAAGATATGCCATGCAGCAAGCTTTAGTTTAAAATCAATAACTGGGACAACAAGTGTCAAGTGCAAGGTTTTTGAGTAGTTTTCTTATAATTTTACGTTTTTCCATTTCTATCTTCTTTTTTATTCTCAATTTTCTTTGCAGTTTTCTGCATACACTTTTTGTGCTTGAAAAGCTTTCATCGCAATTGTAAAAACTCACAGGATATCAGACGCAATATCTACGCGCCATCTAACGGAAGCTTTAGGAATTGCAAAAATTTAAATTGCTAACAGTCAAATAAAAAAAAACAAATTGACTTACATTTCATGAATAAAAAAAAAAATAAGTGAATGAAGTCTTGAAGAATTCAAGTAAAAAAAAGAACAATAAAAATTTGAAAGTAAAATTATCTAATAGATTTCTTTTATGATGCTAAAGCTAAAAATTTCAGCACATTATTGATAATTAAAAAATCTACGCATCAACAAAAAAAAAGTCTAATTTTTAGAATTTAATAGTGTTATATTTTTCTAGAAATCGTTACATCATTTTGTTATGATTATGTGAAATAACTCTTAACAGCAAGTTCAATTTGTGCCCTTAGCAAAACAACAAATTAATTGCGCTCTTTCATTCGTGATTTCATACAAAAACATTATTGATATACTGACATTACGAGAGGCTTAATACCAACACACAAAAAAAAACATACATAGGTAGACCTTACTGAAAATGATGGTTAAAAACGGTCCAACACTTCAAAAAAGTATATTAAACCGATGAGGGGTAGTAAATTTATATGAAAAAAGTTTTATGGAAAAAGTTTACTACATTTTGGGTAAACGTACCGATAAGCAGGCCCGGATAAACCTTACAGGCAGAGTAGGCACGTGCCTAGGGCGGAAAATATTGGCGGAAACTTTGCAAACATTGTAAAATATTTTGTGAATGGAGAATGTTGAATTGTATTTCAAATTTTGGTTCCATTTTGCTAGTGTTTTTCGTTGAGGAAGGAGGACCTTTTTTTCTCATCAAAAATGAAAAAAAACTAATTTTTTGTAATACATGAACAATTTTTGGAGGAGGGGGGGGGGGCGCAAATTTCTTAATCTTGGAACAATGGTTCAAAATAGTAAAATTTATCCAGTGAGAGGTGGAAAGCTAATTTTAAAATTTGTTTATGAAAAAAGTTGTTATTTTACTATTTTTTATGTTAACTTTTTTATGTAAAATAGGTTATGCTACAAATATTTTTAGTAAGAAAATCACGAAACTGGTTTCAATACCTTTCTTTTACTAAGTTAACATATAAGATAAATTGTAGGTTGGTAACCATTTCAACGCAAAATGTAAAACTTCAGTCAGTTCTGCATAATTTTTGGAATTATGTGCTGTTCAAAAAAAAATATGTTTTATGATTAAAAATTTGCATAGCAATAAACAGCATCTTCTTTTTTTCTTTTGCGTGCTCTTGCAATTGTCGGATATAATAAGAAATGTTTAATAAAAAAATCAATGATGACATGATGCAAAAGAACTAAATATAAAAACTTTTTTTTTATTTAAAATGTTTGTAGAAAATTTAAAAAAAAAAAATAATATATTCTTTTGGGACTTATAACCTTTGTAACGGTTTTTCGGTTACTTGAACTGTTTTTTGTTTTGATTTTATTGTAATTCATATTTTTTGGTATATAATATATTTTGATTTTTCATTTAGAGAATTAGATAATAATAATAATTTAAAGAAATTTGGTTCAGGTATTTTGTGTGAAGAACAATAAAATTCGTAAAGGAACAAATAAAAATAGAATTTATCAGAAAAAAATCGCATCTCAAATTTTATGTACTTACTTAGAAATGCTTGAAAGTAATTCCTTTCCTCATTACAAGTTCACGAAAATTATCAAAATCGGTGTTTTTTTGGCACATAGTCATAGAAAAAACTACAGTGAGCGTCAAAAGAAAGTAAACACCTTAATTACTCATACTAAAAGTCATATTAAAATTAAGTTAACAACACAAAATCAAAAATAAATATAAGAAATTCAAGGATTATTTAATAATAGCTGATTTCGATATAAACATTTAACAAAACTAATTATGAAAAAAAATAAATTCACTTTAATTCGAAAAAGACCAAATTTTACGCGTCAAAAAAAAGTAAACAGCAAACAAAAGAGAACAGAACTTCACTATAAAAAGTAAACTTTTTAAATATTTTAACATGTAGTTTGTTTTCCTTTGACCTTAAACACCTCGTTTGGTCCCCTAGGCATCGACTCGATACATTTTTTTGTTACATCTGGGCAGATTTCGCTCCATTCTTCCCTTAGAGCCTTTTTTAAGCCTGCCTTGCTTGAAAAAGCCGTTTGTCTGATTTTTCTGTCAATCGTGTTCCCACTGGTGCTCAATTGGGTTAACATCTGGGGACTGCGGCGGATGATCAAGTGCCTTAGGAGTCTTGTACAGTAGCCACACCTTTACAATTTTCGACGCATGCTTTGGATCGCTGTCCTGTTATAAGATCCAGTTTCAAGTCAAGCCTAATTTCTCGACGCTAGGGTCAACATTGTCCTTCGAAATAGCTAAGTAATCCATTTAGTTCATAGTACAGTCAATAACAACAAGATTACCAACACCTGTTGCCACCATACAGCCCAAAACCATAATTGAGCCTCTACGATGTTTGACAGTGTTGGTAACACACTTTTCTATGAAGGCTTCATTTTAAGCACGCCATATTTTTGGGGGCCTTTTCGCACCAAAAATCTGTATAAAGTTTGTTTTCCCAAAAAGGTAGAGCCTTATTTTTGTACTTTTTAGCAACATCCACAAGCTTACTCTGATTTACCTTGGATATTTATGGCTTCTTGCGTGGTATCCTTCCAAGTAAGCCATTTTTGTGAATCGGTCTCCTGACTGTAATCGCACTTACTGGATTGCCTGATGTGTGCGTTATGTTCTCTAATAATTTAACTGCATTTGAGGCTGGATATACCTTTACTTCTCTTACTACAGCTCTAACTTCAGTACCACTAAGCCGCTTTGGGCGTCCAGATCTCGTTAAATCTTCAACCTGTTGCTGTTTGGCGTATTTATCAACTATTTTTTGTATTGTTCCGTGGTTCCTTCCCGCGATTTCACAATTTTCACGAAAGGATTTCACTTTTTATTTTAAATCTAATATAATTTTCAGAGTATCAGTCGATGTTTGCTTTCCCATAGTGATATTATCTTCCTTTATACCATTTTAGTTATTATTAATAAGTACAAATCAACTTAAAATTATTTTTAGTGACGTAAAACATTTGATCAGTACAAATTCTTCACAAAAACTTTAGTTTCTTCTCCGAAATATAAAAAATCTAAGTAAGTATTACAACTGTTTACTTTTTTTTGACGCGTAAAATCTGATGCATTTTCAGATTCGAGAGATTTGAGCAATGTTGTCACTTTTTTTGATTTCATGTTTTATAATAGTAAATCTCCAAATGGTATAGTAGTAAACTCTGTAATATTACTTTTTATCGTAAGTCAATAATAACTTTGTAATAAGATAATTTAAGGGTAAAGAATTGGTGTTTACTTTCTTTTGACGCTCACTGTATATGTTATGTATACCATATTCAGCGTCAAAAATATTATGGATAATGAAGAAAAGTTATAAGTATAATAAGTATCTAGTTCTTTTACTGTGCCAATAATAGAATTCTTAATTTTGCTGATCCTCGGCTCAGACGTTATTCTAAATATTTTAAAAAAGGAAAAAAAGCCTTTAGGCTTGAATTTTTTGAGTTTTTCATTAATTTTTTGACATGATATCTTACTTATGTATTTCTACCATCAAGATTGAGGACTTTTACCTTTAATTCGCTTTAATATTTTCAAATCCAAACCGTATTTTTGGCGAAATTTTTGCTTTTGCTTGAAAAAGTGCAGTTTTTATTAAAAATTTGAGCTCATCATGCAATAGTCTTTTTGGCAACAAAAATTAAATAATTTCATCTCTTGTACAAGTATGGATTTATTATATTTTTCTATTTAATGCTAACTTTTCAAATTAATGAGGAAAAACAGTGTTTAAATTGCTGCGAAAGAATTAGTAACAGCACAAAAATTGTGCTGTGATTGCGCAGTAATAGTTTAAGTGATAAACAACTAGAGCAGTACCATATACTCAGCAGTAGCAGACTACAATCAACTATTGCTGTCTGAAGCAACAGTATGCGAAGAGCCATCGCAGTCGAATGTCGTCTATTGCTATAGCAGTCAGTCGCAGCAGTTACTATAGCAGTTGACTGTCAGCTAATGCTATAGCAGTCGTCAATTTTTTATGTTAGATTTTGCAAATTTATCGAATTTATATTTTAATGTTCAGAGGCGAAAAGGGCGTATCTCAATTTTTTGAAATACCTGTAAAATTGAGATGGAGAAAGTTCTCTAAGGATATTTTTTATACTCGTATGTTTGAACAAAGATGCCGGAATTCGGAGCAGTTCATTGGACACGTAATTTCTTAAGCTATCCGACGGCATATGAATCACGCAAATGAACAATCGACTGCGACAGCTCTTTGTAAACTGTTGCTTCGACCATTGAATTTTAAGCAGCAGACATCAATCGCCGACTGTCTACTGTGACAGCTCTTCGTGAACTGTTACTTCGACTATTAACTATAGTTTACGCAGCAGTCAACAATAGGCGACTATCTATTGCAACAGCTCGTCATAAGCTGTTGCTTTCGCAATTGATTTTTGTACAGCAGACAGCTACAGCTGACTATCGGCAGCAAATAGAAACGCTGAGCAAGAGCTCTTTTTCCGACCACTTTAAGTGGACGTATCTCGTTATTGTACCACTAGTTCGCCGGAAATGTTAGATTTTGTTTCATTTCGATATACAATTAGTGGAATAAACATGTTTTCAGGCATTAGGAAATACTGCACTCAAATACTCGTATGTTGTTGTCTTTCATAATATATAAGAGCGTTAAAAATATGCTCGTCACGTTTCTCAAGTTACATACTGAGCTTCTGTGTGAGAAAATAAGTTTGTTTAATAAGTGTACCAGTCGACTGATCACTCATCTCGATATGAAAAAGCGCAAAAAAGTTGAAAGTTATCTTTTTGTATCTTATGCTTCTTGACTTTCTATGCATCATGCTATTTAACTCACTTCGCACGAGTGCACGGTTTCAATTTTTTCTTAAAGAAGCGCGTGCCACGTGGTCTGTTACTTTGTTTTTACTTCATTACTGTGTTAAAGTGCCCACAGATTAAAGTTTAAGATAAAACTAATGTCAATATATGAGCCGTTTATTTTGAAAATGGCATAAGTCACTCTTCGTTGAGAAGAAAAAATGAAATAAATTTTACACAGTTAATATCAAGTTCCTTCATTTTTTCTTCTCAACGAAGAGTGACTTAGGGGCCGTTCAAGTATTACGTAACGCAATTTTCGAAGATTTTTGATCCCCCCTCCCCCCTATGTAACGCGCCGTAACGTTTTCCTCTACCCCCCCCCCCCCCCCCTTAAACGTTACGTAACACCCAAGTGACCATATTTACCTAAAAGTCACAATTATGTTGCGAAAAGTACCGGAAATACATGCGTATGTTGTTTATTTTCTTTATTATACCCTACACCGAGGATATATTCACTTTGTCATTTTGTTTGTAACGCATAGAAGAGGGCGGTGGTAGGTATGAAAAAGTATATAGATATATTCTTGATCAGCGTCACCACCTGAGTTGATTTAGCTATGTCCGTCTGTCTGCCTGTTCAAATCAGGTTTACGGAAAACCCAAAAAAGCTAATTGAATGAAATTAGCACACTCAGGTCAGACCTTCTTGCAGGCATCTTGCTATTCAAAACGGACGTAATCGGTTCATGGACACGCCTACCGCCCATACTCTATGTATATTTGCCCAATCCCATTTTGAAAAAAAATGCAGCGATTTTGATGAAACTTGGTGATTAGGTGTACATTTGAACTAAATTAAGATTAGGCTAGGTTTCAAGTTTCCAAAGATTCGCGTGGCACGGTCCTAAATTTTAACCTCTATACCACCATATCTCGTAAGCCGTGCAAGATATTGTGATGAAATTTCTTTATTTTTTCGACTTTTTCATCGATTTTAAATTGTTTAGACTTTTTCAACCTCTCTCAACATTAACATTTTGCATATATTTACGACTTTTTCAACAGTTTTCAACCTCTTAAACATTTCACACTTTTTTCGAATTATTTAACCTCTTCAACGTCTTTTTTTACTGAAATATATGTATCTACTTTGAGTGCAGTGTAGGGTATGTGAGTTTCGGCCTGACTGAAGATAACACCTTAACTTGTTCATATTGTTATTTAATAAAAATCACACATAATGTAATAAACATTTGCTTAAGCTTAAAATATGTTAAAATGGCGAAAAATGAGACGAACATATTTTATTAAAATGATAAAAGTTGATGGGATCTAGAACAGCTACAGCAATAAATGAGAAAAATAGGAAATCTTTCCACGCTTACATCTCTGGTTTTGGTTAACCAATCTCGAAGATGATAGTTTTAGAACATTCTGCTTGATAAGTGCTTTAATTTAACATATCATTTATTGCTGTAAATTATCTAGATCCCATCAACTTTTATCATTATAATAAAATTTTTTGGCTGTAGCTATTCAATAAGCATACACATAAAGAAAGCGTTTCATTATACACACCTCATATCAAATCACCACCCGCTAAAGTAGTTTCACTTCTAAAACAATGTTACGTAACGCGTTGTTCGAACCCCCCCCCCCCCCCTCCCCTGTAACGCATCGTAACGTTTCACAAAACCCCTCCTCCCCCCCTAATTGCGTTACGTAATACTTGAACGGCCCCTTATGCCATTTTCAAAATAAACGGCTCATATCATTAAGAACGATCTTGAATTTAAAGTTATTTTCATTATATTAAAATTGTCATTTAACATTTTTAAGTATATTTATTACGCTTATATTTTTTTTATGATATGAATGTATTTATTCTAATTAGCGTTATCATGCGCTTTCTGTGGATCCAACACCAAATAAAAATTTTTCACACACCAATGCTTCCACAAAACTTTTTGCGCAGCCACACAATGTGAACATTGCTATGTACTACAAGCGAACATGGCAGATAGGTAAAACACTATTTATATAGAGACAAGGCGTGAGATAATGCGTGATCCACGATTCATTCATTGAAAGTGAGATTGAAATTATTTGTGGGCACGACAAAGGGAAGATATCACGTCCAAAATGATGATGCTGATGACGAACATTGGGGGCGTTTAGAAAAAAATAAAAAAATACCTATAGTTAATAATAAGAAAACATCAAAAAATAATTTAAACAAATTTATTTACAACATTCATTCGGGTTTGTTTTCATGGAAATACTATCTACAAATAAACAAACAAACAAGACATACAGTTGTGGAAAATAAAATTATGACATTACGAAAAAGGGACATGCAAAAGTGTTTCTTATTTAAATTTCATTAAAAAGCTTTAACCCACACACTCGATCAGCGTATTTAAAGTCGAAATGCTGTGAGACAAAATTTCCCATTAAAATTAAGCATTGTCAAGTTATAATCTCCTTATATAACTCAATAAAAGATCCACAACTGTATAAATGTGCAGATGCTTATGTTTCGAATGGACTAGGTCAGTATTATTGGTATTGTATACAAAAGCACACATTAAACAAAACTTTTTTTTTATTTGTTATATTGAACATAAGTTCACTTTTATCAGCATGGCAATGAATTGTAAACAACTATTTTCTAGTAAACACAAACATGTGATACGTATGAGTTTCTACAAACAACATTCGATTCGATATTATAAATTTATCCACAGTGTAGCGCTACTTTAAAGTTGTGAATTAATTTTGTACATCAAGGTGTGAAGCCAATACGTAAGTTTATTTCTTGTATATATTTACAAATGTACATACGTATGGATTTATACACCAATTGATAATATATGCAAATATTATTTATAAATACGCCAAAATGCTAAATTTTATAGAATCAAACATTTTATTTTGTGGTTTTTTTGTTTCAATGTTTATTATGTAGTAGGTTAGTGCTTTTATTTTGAAAAGAAATTTCGCCTTACAAAATTTAGCTTTATTGTATATAAGACCAATATGATATATTGTGTTAAGTTTTGCTTATTAGTTTGTAGTAAACTATAAATAATTTGAAGTTAGACAATATACTGTTTAAATAATCTATACAATAGATATAAAAGATTTCTCTCTGGAATAGCGGCTTTAAGATTTTGTTCCTAATCTGTTAACAAATTTGATTTGTTTCTCTTCTACAGATTGTTTTATACATTCAGAACCATATTGTTCAGTTTCGAACAGTAGATTAGACGACGATCTTCTAGAAAAATAGCCTAACTAAAAGGCAACTTGAGAAGCAACACGAAAGAACGGAAACTAATTCGGACAACTATAGAAGTTAAGAAGGACATTCGAGCCAAAATCTGTCGTTTCGTGCCTGAAGCCTTGCGCAACGTCATTGAAAATGCTGTGAGTGCTGTTGTTTTTCACACATTGCTTACTGAAAAATTCTATTATGTCCTTATATTTTGAAAATATATAATCAAAAGTTTAAAAAACATGCAGTTATTTTTTTATGTTACTTAGCCTTTCAGAATTTGCTAGAATTTCGTACTTTCCAAAACGTTCATCATTTAAAATTTCATCTGGAAAAAGTTGACGCAGTAAAAATGCTGGCAAATTGTATATAACTACTGAATTTCCAAAAATGTTAATTATAAATTCATTTCACATTTTCTCTCAAGATCTTGTGATTTGTGAACCTTTGCATTATTTTCCTTGGGTATACATTAAGTACTTAGACTATGTGGATAAGCCAGTGACATCAAACCATTTAAAATTCGACGTACGCTGTATTATTGTCGATGTATGGTCCCATTTACTCGGGAAATTAAGGCTGCTTATTGCGGTTTATCCGGGCAAGTTTCAGTGCTCTATTCTTTAAATTATTTTGAAATGCTTAATTTAATAAAATTATTTACCGAATCAAGCCAAAAAAAAATCTACCGACATTTGCTAAATTTTTCTAACGTTTTTGAGTGAGATTGGGTTAGACTTGGGCGTTTTAGAAAATCTAAAAATAATCTGGCATCGCTCTTCATTTTATTGCTATGAAATTTGGTAGGCCCATCACAAATATCATATACTGCACCAGAAGAGGGTAGCTTTGAAAAAGTAGGCTTGATACCTTTCACCAATCGAAATATGTTATTTAATATTGCATTTCTTCACAGTAAGGGAATATAGGGGTTTTAACTATTTCAACTATATATTTCAACTATAGTTATAGGCATTAAAAAATGAAATATCAAGCAATGGATACATGCAATTCAACTTCTTAGATCTTTGATGCATTTCATATTACGTACACAATTTTATTTCAGAATAAAGTTATTCTAAGTTTAATTGCATATTTCACTTAAAACGCACCAAAATTAGAAAATAATTAAGGCTGCGACTTCAGCTTCGCATCATACATATAATTGCTAACTTTTATTTTATAATAAAACTTATGATTCTTTGGAGTTTCGTAAACTTTTTGAAAAAATAACAAAAACTTATTTTGAGCAACTTCAAAATTGAATTTATGCCAAAAAAAATGGAAAAATTCGCCATAGTGCAATTTCATTAGAAAATTTCTTTTAAATTAAATCATTAATTTGAAAGACTTTGACAATGGAATAATTAGTTTGAACAACGTGGCTGAAACTTTGAAATCTCTCTGTTACTCAATTGGGTTATTTAACAAAAAAAAATTATACCTAAATAATTAATGCCGAAAAATCATCTGCGAGACTATAACAGCCGATGAAGTAATCATATACAACAATACAATACAATGGAATATAATTTCAATCGTTAGAAACAAACAACATTAACACACCTTTTTACCACTTTTCAGGTGTCAAAGTGTAAATGTCAAAGTTGAACGTTAACATAATTCAACATAAATGTCAAAACATCAACACACATCCTGTTAATTGGAAAATGCTTATAAGCAAAGATACTCTATTTAGAGCAGCAAAATCAAATGGAAAAATCAAGTGTCAAAAATTTTAAAAATAATGTAAAAGAGCGAAAGCTTTGGGCAAATGTCAAAAACAGCGTCTCTCAAAACAACCACGTGACTGCCAAAGGTGTTATGAAACGGAAGTGGAAAGGAGAGAGAAATATTTGGGATGAAGGCAAAGCGTTCGATTTGACAACTAAAGACTTTTGTAAATAGGTCCTAAGGACTTTTTTTAATAATTTAGCAAATTATTATTTTTAAATTAAATTATTAACATTTTATAAAAAACTTAACATAAGGGATTATAAAATATTGGCGTATTTTACATCCCTTTTAGTTTTCTCTGTTTCTCTGTATAAAAATGCAATGCGCATGCCACAGAAACGTCAAAACTCTTATTCTCACTTTGCACGAAAGTTTGTTGCCGTTATAGATATGTATTGCACTAAAATTTAGCTAGTTGTCCTGAATTTTATTTTTCCGAATTTCTTGCTACATGAGTACAAGAATTCGCCTGTTAGGGTGGATTGCTTCAATATGTATGCACTGTGAAAAATAAACTTATAGAAGTATGATGATTTGCTTACTATTATTAAAAAACATGATTATTTTTTTTTTTTTTTAAATTCTCTTATGCTCTTTCTTAAACATTTCGCATGTCAAGTAAATTTGAGAAAAGGACTTTAAGACTTTCTCTATCATTAGTAAAAGCTATAAGAACAATTTAATATTTCCTAACCAAACACACATTAATAATCGTCAAAGGCAAAACATTGTCATACATGTTTGAATGTTGTGTCACCCAATTTGTTAAAAACAGCCAAAAATATCACTTGTTAAATTGTTTTTACAACTTAAAAATAAAACAAAATATCTAACAGCATCACAAAAATAGTCAAAAAAGTCTGGTTTTCAAATAATTGAAAACAATTTTTTGCTTCCAGAAAATGTCTGCTTTTTTTTTGTGCACTAAAAAGCCTTCCTTTTTGCATTCCATTACATGTCTGCTATTTCGAAAAATGTTCTTATTTTATTTAAGTAAACAATGTTTTATAAATGGTATGATTCAATTTGGGGATAGTTTTAAAATTTTTAAAGCCAAAATTTAACTATTTTTTGGACACTACCTCTTCCGATTTGCTTTCAATTTTGCATGGTTATACTATGAGATAATTTAAGAAAATAATTTTTCACTTTTTTCACATGCATAACTAAGTTTGAGATGTATTGCCATGCAAAAAAATAAATTCAAATCTTTTTTTACATCATAATTGCAGAAAACATGAAATTTAAAAAAGTAAGGCAATATCAGAATAAGACCTTCGAGGACATGAAACGATAGTAAATATTTTGAATTATTTTATGTTCTCAAAAATCAAACTTCAAATTTATTTATATGTATGTGAAGTATAAAAGTCCAAGTAAAGTTTAAAGTAAATCAGAAAAGATTCTGTGCTATGGTTCGAATTTTAAACAATTTCTTTGCTATTAAAATCAATTTAAATGAAGAGTGTAATATATAGAAAATAACATGTACAAACTTATTTAAAACAACCTTGGACAAGCCCATATATTCTCACAAGTAATGGCAGACAGTCGCCCAACCCTACTCAATGCTTTGAATTCATAACAACTGTCGTCATTAATGCAGCATTTTGTTTTGACTACAGTGACAACAACAACGTAAGCGACGATGACAACTACAACAATAATAATCAAACTACTTGAATTAGTGTAACAACTTTAAGGTGTCCCTTGAAATTTTAAAATTTTTTATATTGCATTTAATAATTGACTTTTTATTAACTCGCATATTTTTTGACCATTTCTTGTCGTCCTTTCAAAAGGTGGTAGTTTCAAAAAGAAATATTCATAGCTTTTTCAAAATCGACATTTTTCAATTCATTTATCTTAAAAATCTGCTGCCGTTTTGATTTGCAATAATTATTTTGAGCAAGTCCAATGAATATCTCTCTAAAAACAGCACTTATCAAGAGCCAAAGTTATTCAAACTAATTGGAAAATTCAGTTACATATCGGAAAATAGTTAAGTAAAAAAAAAAAACACAGTCCACGATTTAAACACAAGTCAAATATAAATTTGAGAGTTGATTTCGTAACCTTATACACGGAGAGAATGATATTTTCTAAATCAATCCATTTCGTTTCTCAAACTAAGAAAATCCAAAAACAAACAAATTGTTTTTAATTTAATCTTGTTTTATTCGTATTGATTAATTTTTACTCAGATTCAGAAACGCTTTCTTGATACACATAAATTACACTTTCCAGCTACACAAGCTATAATTTCTTATATTAAGAAGTATATTGTTAGTTACTTTTTATACTCGAAATATTCGAATTTTCTAAAACTAAGTACTATTTATTTGATATCACGAATTATCTGCTTGAGTTTGAATCAGTAGTGAGGATCTTGAAACAAGTAAAAGTTTCTTGCGTTTTCTACAATTTTTACAAAATTTATTCAAAGCAACGAGATTCGATTCAATCAAATTTTAGTTGAACTATGTTTTGATCTAAACAAACTTAAAACTTTCTTGATTCAAATATTTTTTTCTTGTAAAACAAAACCTATGTCACCTACTGTACAAATACGAAACTATCATATGTATATTATTATGTCATTTTGAAATGAATGAAAATAATATTTTTCATTATCATACATCGTACTGTCATTTATTTAAAACAACACTACGCTTATATTTTAGTTTTTGCCGCTTAATAGAAAGTAATTTATTTATAAGATGTCAAAGCCGCAATCGATGCTATATCAAAGTAGTCAATATACAAGAATGAAGAACCTGAAATACAAATCAAAGTATAAAAAATAAAAAGGAGAATCAAGAATGTAGTTTTTGTAAGAAAGGAAAAAATTTGTAGGGAGATGTAAACTATTTTCTAAAAGCGATTTAATTTTGTACAGGAAAATCCAGCACTCTGCGATGATGTATAACAAGTACAGGCTGAATTCACTATTGCACGTGAGGAACGCCGTTTTTTGATCAGGAGACTTATGCGTCATGAGGGATTGGAGGCAATTCAAGAACAGCAGCAACAAGATAAAGAACAGGCGTCAATAACAACGGCAACAGAAATTGAGAATGTACAACAACATGTGCCAAAAAAACGTGGGCCTAAGAAGCGCGTACAGCCAGGAATAACTACAACTACACCAGCAAAATCTACATCCATCACAAAACATGAAAAACAAATGAGAACCACTCGTCCACGTGAAAAATTCTCCCTTGATGCAGCTGGCAAACAAATTTACCCAATTAATTTAGGCGGCACTCTTATTTTGCATACGTCAGGATAGATATTTTCCGTAAATCATAATTTCCATTGTCAAAGTTAAATTTATCTAGTTGGATATGTAGCAACGCGGATTTACGCACATCCAAAATGTATTTATACCTGTAAGATTCTGAACAATACAGGAACACCACAATTTCAATTGATACTCGATAATGATTTTGATAGTGTATTTTTTGGTGAAACTGCAGCACATTGTGATTCATTTTGATAATTTGTGATCTATCCATGAAAATAAAAAAATTATTTACAAACATTAATATTTATTTTTGGTACTTAAAATTATTTTTATTTCAGGTACTTTGCTCCTTGAATATTGTATGTTAAGCTGTGTGTAAAATCCATATTTGTGTAATTATAATACATATCTGTATATACCTATGCAATGTATTTAATACATATATATATGCTTATCATATACAAAACATATACATAGATACATAATATATATAAATTACTCGTACAACCAAATAACCTTTTCACGATACCAGAAAAAAAAAAACATTTCGGTTGATGTTAACCAATTTTCTATGATTTATTAATTTTTTTCTGGGATTGAGCTGTATTTTCTGCTATCGAACATTATTTTTCTGATTCAAGAAAGAAGTGGTTGTTCTTATTTTGAAATATTCTCAATTCAAGAAATAATTTCTTGTTCTATATTGGAACCCCTAGTAATGATTTCTCGACTCCAGAAAAGAGTTATTTATTTTTGAAAGTTCTAGTAACTTTTTCTAGACGCCAGAAAAAATTTCTTATTCATTTTGTAAAGGTCTAGTTATTGTTTCTGGATTCTAGAAAAAAATTCTGATTGATTCTCAGAAGTTCTAATAATTATGCTTTGATTTAAGAAGTATTTCGTAATTTTATTTGTTTTAAGTGATTCTTGAATCAAGAAAAGCAAATGTTTGAATTAAATAATAATCTGTTTGGACGAGAATCGTACTACGATTTCTTGATTCAACGTAAATTCTACTTCTATTTTAGAAATTAATTCCCTCCGTGTATGCAAAGATGAAAAGAGAAGATGGTAACAATAGTTCCTCATTTAAGTTAATATCATGATAAAATCAATATTATTTATGATAGTGAAAGTTCGTGTCAGATTTCATGCCATTGAACTTAAACTACAATATTTTATATAAATAATAATTTACCATTAATCTTACATCATGCAATGGAAAAATTGACAATGTACATATTTCCAATTACAAAACATTTTGGAAAAGCTAATGGTTTTTGTTAAAAAATTAAGAATTGGCCGTTCTTCCCTGGAAAAAACAAAATTAATAAATAAAATTTTGAGTACATGGACGAAATCGTAACAATTTTATTTGACAAGCAACAATTTTCCCTTTGACCATTTTTCGAGAAACAAGTATCGTTGAAATAGAATCAGTACAGGCGACGGGGTTTGGCGAACCAACTTTTGCGATACTATGCAGATATGCTCTTTTAGGTAAACTCTAATCAACAGATGTGTAGAGGGTGGTAATGTTCACACGTTCAAAGAAAGCTGCATACTCGTAGACCGACGATGAAACGTCAGATAAGCAGACAAACCAAAAGACAGCAAGCAGTCAAACCAAACAATTGCAAAAACGATTATTTTAGAAAACTTTCTCAATGAGGGAAAATTTCTGCAAACTTAAAATATACGCTAGAGGGGCTATACGACCGAATAGAAAACGTACACACTAAGTAAAAGTCCAAATGGTATGTATTTTAAAATGTCATTCTTTGTTAGCGTTTAGAAGCAGTTTGAGTAAACCGTTAAGCAAAAGATATGTGTCAGCGCTTATGTTATTAAGTTAAGGGCTAGCGTTAAAATTTCAAAGGGTTCGAGTATGTAAAACGCTTAAAAATTTAATTAACTAAGAAATAAGTTGCAAGTGAAAATATGTAATAAAAATTTGAAACTTACCTTATCGCAGATGAAAGATTTTTCTTATTTCTGTCTCTTGCAGTTAATCAATAGTGTTTATTGCAGAAACAATTTCGCTTTTTCTTTGTAAAACTCATTTAAAAATATTGTAATTTTTCTATATTATATTTTAGTAATTTTTTAAATTGCACAGTTGCTGCTACTGATAACCTTGCAAAAAAATTATGTATAAGTAAAGTTATAACTTATTGCTGGCAGTATTGCACTCGCGGGTATTTTTTTCACTTACTTAATAATCATATTTAAATGAAATATTTGCATTATTTGCGATAAGTAAATTAATTTACAAAGCAGCAATAAATTAGCATGTCGCAATCGGCGTTTTTTCCTGATTTTCTGCCTTAATATGAGTAGAGCAAGGCAAAAAATCTAATACGAAATTCATTCAATATTTCTGACGTGCAAGCAGTGAGCAATTAAAGTTGGAAATAACGACAGGTAGTTAATGCATATATGTATCTATTTGGAATGTTTAAGTTAGAGAAAGGTGTCATGTTCAAACATATTTACGCACATAGCTTACTTAGTATATAAAATTGAAAAAAAGCATTACAAATCAAGTATTACAATATAAATTCAATCTGAAGAATAAATTGTTCTCAATGAAAGAGAGCACATCATAGAATGCGAAATAAAAAGTTGAAAACCTTGGTAGTTTTTAATAAAAATTTCAAGTTACATCTTCTTACTTAGCACTTTTTTCGTAAGGCTCAACTCTTTGGCTTTGTAAATTTAATAGTTTTTCTACTAACTATATGTATATATCTGCTTGAACTGATATCAATGGACCTCAGTGAAGAAATGGAAACACATAGTTTCTCTAGCCAGCAGTGACCTACTTAAGTAAGTGTAATGTTGTTTGCTAACTTTAAGAGTGAAGGCAGTGGAGTAAAAATGAGGACTAGGAAGGATGGGAATAGTTTGCTTCCCTCTTGGCATGAAATATTTGTTGTTTGGTAGGCATCTTAATGAAAAAATCACTAATACTATTGCAATAGGAAGAATAGCGATCAATAGCGAACTTCAATCAAACGTTGTTTTTGACATTAGGTTGAAAGAAATGGCTCACAAAGTGATGAATCTTCACGCGCCAGTGTAAGCTGAAGGCAAACAGCATATGACAAGCAAAGATAGCATTGCTGATCCAAAATGCAAGTGGTGTAACTGAAGGAGGACGGTACAAACTCGATTCCCAAATCAAATATTCTTTGTTTCATAAAAGAGATGAAGAAATTCGATGGGATCAAATGTTTTCTTCTTCTTCTTCTTTCTTATCATCTTTACTTCTCAATTCTCGCGGGGTCATATCAACACTTTTTGTCTGCTTCTTCATACATATAGTAAGACACCATAAAAATCTTTAATTCTTATGATCGCTGGACGCCATCCCCTGTATATCCACTCTAACTTTCAATAACCCAAGTAACATTCGCTGCAGAGAAAACTTTTAGTGTGATACTGCAGAAGCTTATGAAATAAATATACTTTTTTCATGAAATATGTATTACGAATACGATGGAAATAAGTAACGCAACGAATGAATTTCAAAATTACCATGGAATCATGTAGAATCTGGAATACTGATGTTACGATTCGTAGCAACATTTTATCACAACGAATTTCAGAAAAAGTACCAATATCTGATAATGTTTAAAAGATTAACCAATAATTACTAAGTATACATATATGAAATATGGAACATATGATCAAATTTTGATCTATATCATTCATGATTTGAAATGCTGTTGTCATGATTGCAATTATTAAATTTTTCAAAAAAATATTTTAACCCAGATAGCACCAAGACTTTTTTTTTATAAAGTTGAATTTTATTACAAAGCTTAGGTCAAGATCGCGTTCTAAATATTTTTTTATTAAATAGACTTTTGCGTATATTATCTCTGCCGCATCTTCAGAATAGCTAAGTCGTACTGTTCTGTTCCTTTTTGAAATATTAAATAATACTATATCAAAATACAAGTAATACTTAAACGTCTGTTTGAAGTAGTCATATAAATTGCAATACACTTCAAATACTAAGTAAGTAGTAGTTCGTAAATGAATGAGCCCCACCGCGGAAAAATTAATCTCAAGATTGAAATTATTGTAAAATTGTTGAATTAACTGAAAATAGAATTATATTTTCAATTTACATATGTATGTATTTCTTTTTGTTTTTTAAATTATTCAAATAAACAGTAAAGAAAAATAAAGATTACAACCACCTATTTGCGCTGTCAAATTAAAGTAAAAATAGATTTACAATAAAATTGTGTCAAAATTCTAGATATTTTTAAAAATACTGTGTACATGAACGCAAACACACTATTAATGAAAAGTGCTGAAGACCTATTTTTACATTGAAAAAAATTTAAATTCTCTTAAGATGTTTCGAAAATCACATAAGACTTAAGAAAAAACAACATGTGAACAGAAAAGAAAAACCAAAAGTAAATTTTTTAAATCATTTCAAAACAATTTGAAATTGCTTATTGTCAATTTCATAAATTTAAAGTTTGGATGTAAATTAAAGGTTGGTCTTTTTGACATAGACTGTTAGGCATGGGTTATTTTAAGGTGCTGTTCTTGTCATTTTAATCCCATCTAAATTCCAAAGTGGCTGTTCCTAAATGGCTTAATACATATGTAAATACCAGATTGGCTTCTCTTTAAATGAAAATGGGCTGACCTAAAATTTCCTTAAAATAGCCTATATATGTTGCATAGTATATGTAAGTATCAATATTTCTTTGGCATTTATTTTGGCAGTGTACTGGCACTTGGCTGATAAGCATAAAACACAAACACAAATGTCAAAAATTGGCATTCAAATTGCCAAAAAAAAAAGTTATTTTGTAAACAACAACAAATACAAATACATGGCTCATTATTGATTGGGGGAAAAAATGATATGCATGGAAATTAATAGAAGTTTTAAATTCATGGGAGTAATAAACAAAATATCATTATAAATGACCAATGACAACAACAACAATAGCAAAAACAACATTTGACAACAAGTATTATACATTAAAATTAATGTATCTCAAAAATTGTACATGTAATCAGAAACAACGCTATTGCCATTGTCGTCGTCAAGTGTATTTGTGAGATACGCGTCTATGACAATAATAAAAACAACAAAAAGAATTTGATAAGCGTCTTAAGACAAAACAAAAAAAAAAGAAAAATTGTGCGAGGCATGAAAAACAAATAAAGAAATTGTATACAAAGAAAGCATGCATGCTTGACACACTAAAACTGAGAGATTTTCAGCCGGATTATGATAAGAGCACTCGTAGGTACTTAATTTTATACATGCAGATTAAAAGATGCGTACTAACAGATACGTAAAAAATGCAACAACAAATAAAAAAAAAAGTTATTCACATGCAAAATCAAAATCGTAGCGTGAAGAGCTAGCTCTAACTTCGTATGAGCTGTGATAAAATATCACACAAAAAAGTCACCAAGCTTTGCTATAAATTAAAATCGCACAATGTTTCTTTCATAAATTTTTTTAAATGAATAAAAAAATATTTCATTAAATTTTCGCCAGTGATAAAATATCACAGCTTATTACAATCACACGCATTTAATTTCACTTTAGCAGTCATTGGCAGTAGAAATTCGTAGCAAGAATAACGAAGTAGAAAATCAACAAATCCTTAGCATTCCTATAGTCGAACTTATGAACAATGAAACACTAACGGAAAAGGAGGCAACCAACCTTTTTTTTTTCTTTATGCTGCCACTGCAATTTCACCTACTTTTTTGATGTTATTCTTTTATTTTGATGTTTTTTGTTATTGGTTTATTTCACTGAGGTCGATTTCTTGCTGACATCGAAAAAATGCTTTCCATCAGAAATTGCAAATTCCGTCACAACATAACATATAAAACGCACTGTGGAAAATTTAACTTCTCTTTTTTTTGTTAATTTATTTTACTTTATATTATTTTAATTTACTTTTCCTCGTTTTCGCCTTCGTCGTCGTTGTTGTTGTCGCTGAAGCTCCCATACGTAAAGTTTTAGAGCGCGCGCGTCAACTTGATATTCACGAAATAACGAACGTTTAACGTTGAAATAGAAAATAGCGATTTTTCTCCTTACAGCAAAACACAAGACTACACACCGTGGTACCGACCAAGTTCCGACATCAACTGTATTTGACTTTTGCCGTTGCCTACTCGAAAAGCACCATACAACGTGAGCAGCAGCAACTGATGTTGCTGCTTCTTCTTCATTCGTTTTGTTGCTGTTGTTTTTTCTGTTTTTATTGTTGCTGCTGCTACTGATTATTGGCTTGTCTTTATTAATACTAATTTTGTATACTTACATTATTTGTTATTGTTTATTATTAGTTTTGCTTTCGATTTGGTACGAATGTATTACATTGTTAGCAACATTGTCGCATTAGTAAGATTGGCAACATACAACAACAAAATGAGTCAAAGTTTGTTTATTTTCATTTAGTATAAAACTCTTTACTCACTCTCGTCGCATTTTGTTTTGCATGCTTTTATGGCTCTGATTTTTTTAGTTCTTTATTCAACTGTCAATTGATGGGGCTTTTCTTTTAGTTAGTCGCTCTTGCTCTCTTTTCACAATAGTACTCAATCTCTCTCATGCTTTGCTTGTTTTGACAGTTTTCCTCGTGCGTGCTTAAAAGCTTGACAGTTGAATTTGTTTCTTTAACTAAATGATTCCATAGAACTTTTCTTATGGAATTTAATAAGTGTTACCATTTGGGGAATTCAGTAAACAGTAAAAAAAGAAAGTAGATATGTAATTCAAAAATTATTTGATAGATATTGTTCTCAAAACACTTGTACACAATCCGCTTCCAATAAGGAACCAACACGCTTTTCATCTGAAAATGAATTGGGAACATATGGCAACCTACGTAACTTTCGTATTTATTGGATAGCATGAACATTTGGCGCCCGGGGCAACAAACAAGTCTGGCGCTCCCAGAAAAAAAAATGGTCGTTCGGAAAATTGGCGCTTCCCGAACCACAGCGCCTGGGGCAACTACTCCATAGCTACGTCACTGTCTTAATTGACTCTAAAAACCACTAGAATAATATACTGATACATATATATACATATGTATGTATGTACAAACTCAATTTCTAATTGAAAAAAAAAAAATGTTGTGCTATGAGTTCACAGTCCTAACCATTTCTCCACGCTTCCTTGTGTATTCGAGTTTTTTATTATTCTTTTTGTTCACTGTGTCAATATTTTGTGTCAATAACGCACAGTAATCTTTTTTTTTAAATATTCTCATAACTTAATGCAAGTTTTTCTTTTTTTACTCTGTATTTTCGATTTTGGGTAAAAACCATGTTTTAACTTAGAGTGCTCTTAATTTTGCGACTATAATTATGGCCCATTAAGAATAATTTTGTTCAAAACAGAATATTTTCTTTTTTAAGGCGAGACACTAAATATTTATAAAAAAAATTAGAAATTATCAGTTTTAGCTTTAGCTTAACCTCAAAGTCAAAGCGGTGATATATAATTATTAAACAAACAGCATCACGTCAAATACAGCACAAATTTCGCAGATATAACAAAAACTCATTGAATTATCATTTCTGTACAAGATAGTCAAAATCCAATCATTTTGACACACAGCAAATTTTCGTACTTCCACGCTTAGTAAAATCAACACGTTCGTTCAACTTTTGGTTTTTTTTTTAAGTTTCTTTTAATGTAGTTATTATGTAATACAAAAATATATCTGTGGGTAAAAAGGAATAACAGCCTAAGTTTACTTAAGTCAAATGGAAAACATCCAATTCAATTCCAAATCATTATTTCTTGGTTATACATACATATATGGGAACTATTAAGACCTAAATGAGTACTAGCCAAAATCGAAAAAAATATTTTATGTATGTACATTAGACATGTTCAAATAAATGGCATGCTCTAGAATACTTCGAGAACACTCAATTTTTTAAAATTAATTCATATTCGAATATATCCTCGTTTAAAAAAATAGTCTTAGGGTTGCTACCAGAGCTGCAAAACTTTAATTTTTTGGAATTTGGACAAAAAAACCTAAGAAAATTATATTTTTTAGAATATTTTAGATTTTCCTTATGTATACAGTAGAGTAGAGCTTTGGTGTTTCTTCTGTAACAGCTCAAATCCTTCGTAGTTTTCATTGCATTCACTTTAAGACATTATAATTTGGAAATGTCTATGCCACTTCATAAGTTTCTATTAAAAAATAAAAGTTATTTAGAAATGCCTATTTTTTAGAAAAATTTTTTAACGGTTTTTCGGATTTTGACACCAAAAATTGAAATACACACAGCTTAATAAAAATGTTATGTAAGCATATATTATCGGCAACAAATTCCGTAACTTGAAGTCAGTCTATATGATTTGCAATGGATTCGGTCAAGAGTTTTCTTTCAATAGAAGATACAAAAATACTTTCATTCTTCTAGCAAAAATTTTGAGAGCTTAATCAATTTTTTGTTTAATTTTTTTTTTTTGGAAAAGATACAACAATCTTCAAGTTGCAAAAATTCACAAAAATTACCTCTTTTAACTCTATCTTTTTGGAAACCAACTCATTATGTACCCACATTTATGTGTAAAATGTGCTGAAATGACCAAAAATAAGTAAAAAATAAAATTGGAATAATCACATTGAAACAAAAAAAAAAAAACGAATGCGATATCCAATTACATTAAAACAGCAACACTAACAGTGCGAAAACATTGTAAAGCGGTATCACATATACATATGTACATCAAATAAAAAAGTCTCTTGTAGATATTCTCTCTCTCAAAACATAAACAAAAGCAATAATTAAATAATTCAAACACACAAGCTTTGGGCAGATAATTTAATAAAACATTTCATTACAAGCAACAATACAACCTGTTAGTAGCAACATGTTGCAGAAAGCAATGTTGATAACTAAAATATTCTCAAAATCAGTTAGATTACTGTTGACAAGCAATGTTGCACTCCAGAGCTGTAAGACACTGATATATAAATGTTTTTTTAATAAATGTTTAGATACATATGAGTTTATGAAATGTGTATATGATTTTGATAACAGGTTCCGCTTGCAAGCAGCATTCGCTCCCAATATAACCTTTACAACCGTTACTTTAACCCACAAAATATTTTACAGCACTTATGCGAAAACGAAAGAGTGTGCCAAATTTGGGTAAGAAAATAAATTCATTACAAAAACAATAACAGCAACTTGAAAAAGTGGAAGAAAAATATAAAACGCTCATAAAATCAAACTTTTCGCACTGAACAGGTTTTCGGCTGAAAAGCAAACAGAAAAAATGGAAAAGTCAAGTAAACGGCTGCATCTCAAAGAGTCTTAAAAAAATTCCATTTGGATGTCCGTATTTGGGGAAATTTGAATTTGCCGCTGGTCGCTTGTATCTGCATACGTATGTACATATGACATACATACGTCATGTGGTGAAGTATATATGTATGTCGCCAAATGTATAATATCAGATCAGATATAAAAGATTCTAAGTCGTCACAAAAATGCTGTGGTTGCTAACAATCAGCTTCAAAATCATCTAGTTCTTACTGAAAATTGGCTATCAAAATGTCGTATCAAGGTGAATGAGCACAAATGCCGACACGTCACATTTACATTAAATAGAAACCCAAAAATTTAACATTAAATGGTAATCGAGTTCCTGAAGCAAATGATGTAACTTATCTTGGGATTCACTTAGATAAACGCTTAACTTGGCGTAAGCATATCGAAGCCAAAAAGACGCAAATCAAACTCAAAGCTGCTAGTTTGCACTGGTTAATTAACAGACACTCTCCTCTAAATTTAGAATATAAGTTTTACTGTATAATAGTGTCATCAAGCCTATCTGGACCTATGGTATACAGTTATATGGATTCGCTAGTTCATCAAATATAGAAATTCTGCAAAGGGCTCAAGCAAAAATACTAAGGACATAACAGGAGCTCGTTTGTTCATTAGAAATGAGCGTATCCATAGTGATCTTCATATACCCATGGTAAAGGCAGAATTTCAAAGACTGAGAGGAAAATACATCCAAAAACTGCAAAATCACATCAATCCACTAGCTACGTCACTTGCCAACACTTCAGCACATTCGCGTTTAAAAAGGTCTGACCGTCCAGCTATTACAAATGTATCCTCATGAGGACTTTGTATCGGGACCTAGCTCCTCTCGGGCACTGTTCTCTGAGAATAGTAATAAAAATAAAGAAAATATCGCCATCCACCTCATCTCCTAATGAGGGCACTGGACCGGAACCTAGCCCGCCTCGGCTGCTGCCCGATGAGTGGAGAGAGCGGCAGCAGCAGTGTTGGAGCAGTGTCCTTTCTGGACGCTTTTGGGTGCTAGACCGGGATCTCGCTCATCTCGGCTACCGCTTTAAAGACGTCCTCGTTGCACTAGCTCTCCTCAACGTGATATACCGGGACCTAGCTCGTCTCGGCTACCATGTCACAATCATATCGAGGTAATAGTTACCTCTATGATGTTGGACAGGGACCTAGCCCGTCCCTGCTACCACGCTAACGCAGACCCGGACCTCGCTCGTCTCGGCTGAAAGTTAATCAGGGGAGACTTAATAGTTAACAACTGCAACTTTAGATTGGTTGCCATAAACCTATCACTCCGACACCGCTCTAACGGATTATCCCATTCGTACATACCGCAACTGCAGATACGAACAGAAGTGGTATATATTAATATATTAAAATCTATTTTCAGACCAGCTTAAGTTTTTGAGTCCCGCAGAGCTGTGAATTGCTTATTATAATACCAATTTGTATAAAATTTATAATATGTAATAGTTTTTTATTAGAAATAAGATTTAATAACTTATTGTTAGTCCTTACAATTTAAAGAGATACAATAAATAAAAGAAGAGTTTAAAAAAAAAGATATAAAAGAGACATAACCATAATATATCTGAATGATATTGAGACATTACACTATAATTCAAAAAGGTTTCCTTCTAGATTCAAATGAACTAAAATTAAGCAGATATATGTGATTTCATGTAAATTTCAGTGTTAGAAGTTAGCAGGATGTTAAGTTTTTCGAAGTTGTTGATTATTTCTTATAAGTTTTTAAGAACAAGAAAAAACTTTTTGTGAAACGCCGTAGAATATCACGCAAAAAAAACAGCTGAAATTTTACAAAGCCAAAAAAATGTTTATGCAATAGCGCTAGAAAAGTTTCTGCATTTTTTTTTTAATAAGACTTTCAAACTGGTATCAAAACCTATATGTTTTTCATTTATCTCACTTTTGTATAAAGTTTTTGAAGATATTTTTCACTTGAAAAATTTTTTTACTTAAGTAGGAAAAATTGTTTTTGTGGCAAAAATAATGGCTTTTGCATAGATCGGAGATGTTTTTGTTTGACGATTGTTTTGTATACAGCCAATTCTGAATTAAAACGAGATATGTGAAAAAACGGTCTGCTTTTCATGTCAGAAAAGGAAAAAATGTGTTTATTCTAAGATCCAGGTTTCTTAATCTGGTTGCTTTTTCAACATATTTTTTGACTATATTATTATTTTCTATTACATAAATTGCTAGAATTTTCTCAGATTTCAAACTCTAATATGACACATATTAAAGTTAGTCGATACAGAATTAAACTCTCAAGTTTATTGGGGAATTAACTTATTGAAAAAATTGATATACACACATATACATATGTATATAAAGTTCTATGTACCTACATGGCAAATATTTTTTACTCAAATAATTTGAATTACTTTATGACTAATCAACGAAGAAATTATTTAGTTATGAGCGTGAAAACTTAATTTAACATCATAATTTAAAATAAATGTGAAAAAAATTCCAAAAGTTTAGTGTACTTTGTATAAAAATAATCCAACTTGATTTATGGATGATATGTCAGCTTATCAACACATACTAACACAAGTTAGTTCCGTGTAGATAGTTATTCTTTAGTGCTATATACTTTCATTATAATAATTACTACGGATATACATATACACTAAATGTTTATATTATCTGATCTTATTTTTATAATATACACAAGCACTCATGCATCAAAATAATAAACAAATCGCTTATCTTTCTGAAAATTCGCGCTTGTCATAGATATATTTCCGACACACAACCAAGCTCTAAGCCAGACGCAATGAACGCATTTATGAAGCTGTTTGCTATCTAATTTAATCTTTTGTTTTTCAACTTCAGCGTTCAACACCTTCTCATTTTCCTCGAATCGTAATATTGTACATTAGGCATGCACACTTGTCGCAATTTATTATTTAATCATAAAAATTGAACTTTAATTGAAACGCTTTTACTTTAATCTTATATTAATTAATTATACTTCATCACACATATTTTTGGCGTTTATAAGTGCAATAACGTATCAATATCCAAAGAACAATAATATTTCATTAGCAAATTTATGTGTGGGACTTATACTGATTCGAGCTATAGTGGGTTGTTACAGTATTTGGTGTTATCCAATTGCACTTAATAAAACAATTACATCGAGTATGGTTTTCTGCGCCATATTACTTCTATACTTCTGAAAATTAAGTCTTCAAATTGTGATAGCTTGATATGAATGTGGTCGAATTGCAAAGCCTTACAGGAGCATGGTTGTAAAGTCATTCTATATGCGGATGATGTAGCATAGGTTGCTCGTAATAAATTTCTCTAATACTTAAAAGGCCATTGGTAAGCTTCTCCGAAAAAGCTAAGTTGTACATAACTATTACATTGGAAAATTTTAAAATTGGCATTGCATTCAAACTGATTGACTACTGTAGCGTTTTTCAAGCTGAGATCTTGGTGATTAGAGAGGCTGTGTGTCGATTATACAGCTTCAAGTTGGGACATCACGAAACATTCCAGCAGACCGTTAATATTAATTCAATTGAACTGTTAAATTATGTAATTAATATAAGCAAATAGCGATATATTTGTGAAAAATAAAACTCTTTAATCGGGAAAGCTCACCTTTTTCGAAAGTTAAAGGCTGAAATTTTGACAGTTATAGCTACAAATCATAAATAACAAATAAATTGGAAGTAATGAAAAAATGTACTTTATACAGATAAGACTTTCGAAGCACAACAGCTTAGGTGTTAGAGCGTTCCTCCTTACATATCGCATGAAATAGCCAAGGATCATGTCTCATATGGTGCAAATTAACCAAAACTAGTCTGATGTGGCAATGTATATCTGTGCATGAATATGTAATATGTTTAAGTAAGGTAAACTCGAGGAATAAATTTTTTTTCTTAGTCTAACATTCTTTAGTATTGTAGTCCGAAAACTGACGAAGAGATTCTGCTTAATCTTGATGTTCCAGTATTTTTTCTCAGAAGACCAGATTAATAGAAAAATGAAAAATCTTCGAAAACGGTCCAAAACTCAAGCTCAGATGATGTAAATTCGAATAATACATTTTTTAAAGATCGTTTTCCGAAATAATTTTTTTCGCTGAATCCGAATTTGGACTAAAAATCGACCCATCACATCAGAATTCTGAAATATTTGAGGTTAAGTACCGAAAAATTAGAATTTTTGTTTAACTGCGCGAATAATTTCTTTATATGAAACTGTAAAGCTTTAATAACTTGTTATTAAAAAGGAATATCGTTATAATATTTATTGAAATTTGGGACCGATGCACTAGTAGCTTTTGTGTGATGCGCGAACATCGATAGATAGCTAGTTAATACTTACGTCATGTTCAACGATTCCGGTACATATTGTAAGATAAGATTTTTCCCTTGAATGGGCTTAATTTGCAAAGTTCTAAAATTAATAAAACAAAGTTTTCTCCTGTGGAGCTTTTCTAAAATTGCTGTCAAAGCGTACAGAAATCTGGAAAAAATATTTACGATACGCTGCGCAATAAGTTTTATATGAAATTCTTATGTTAAGGGGACATGACACCTTCAAAAACTTTGTTCTAAAGTGTTTTAAAATGCGTATAGTTCTTATAAGAAACAAGATATGATTTTGAAACTTTACACATATATTTTGACACAAAACAATATTTTAAAAAAATTTTTTTTTTAATTTTTTTATGAAATTTATGACCACTAGAATTTTTTGAAAAAAACACCAAAAAATCACGACGGACATGCAGCTCACTGGAACATCTGAAAAAAAAAAATTAGAGGCTTTAATCAGCATCAAAGCCGCCAGAGAATGAACTATAGGGAAAAATTTTGGTCCAAAAATAACAATATGGCGTCATTTTTTCGGGCCTATATCGTGCCAAAAACCAAAAACTATAATACCGATCTTTCTGTCCGTAGTTCATTCCCTGCATTAATATGTGCACATCAATGTATTAAAATTTCAGAAAGATCGGTCGAGTAGTTTTTTTTTTATCATGCCTGCCAACTCGAAAAACGTGGTTTCGTGAAAAACGCGTTTAAAGTTTTTTAACTATAGCTTTTCAAGTACTATAACTTTGACACGATGCTCCTAAAATGCTCGCTATATATTTTATAAGCCAAATTTGAGGTTTATATTGTTAAAAACGCATTTTTCAATATTTTTTAAACAAGAAACATTCAAAAAAAATTTTTTTAATTCATGTCCTTAATTTTCAACTAGCTCCTACAATTTATGTTTAAATTCGAAAATTTTTAAATTCGATGTGTTGATTTTTGACAAATAAATGTAACAATCTTCATCAATACTAAGCATAAAATCCATTTTTCCATAGATTATCTAAATTTTCAGAAACAAATCAAATTGAGCAATAAAGGGCAAATAAAAACTTAGCGTATATGAGCCATTTTTACATAAAAACCACTGAGTTTTAAATTAGAGCCACATAAATAAAACTGTCAAACTTTAGTAAAATGGGTCTATCGACCCAGTTCGGCTGCGTTTTGTTTCCGTTTCGTTATTCTTTTTTAATGTGCTAATTATTCAACGCTTGGCGCTCATATTTTATGTAAATTTTTCCTTCTTTTCGCTTGGTGCAGATCTATTTTTGCTGCGGCGGGCGATGTTGTTGTCACAGTTTTTCACGGTGAGTGCATGCAGCCACCTAGCAGCATGGGAAAAATGCAAAAATAACAGAGAAAAGAAGAAAAAACCATCGTGAAGAAAATCGAAAAATAAAACGTGAAAGATTAACGAACTGCAAATCTGCTGCCAATGAATGAAAGAGCGTGTGTGGCGGAAGACCTAGACCTACATAGATACGTGGGGAGTGTGCGTATGAGTGTGTGTCATGAAATGTAAATTATTGACAAAATAGAAAAAATTCAAAATAAATCAAAATAAAACTATGAGTAGGCTGCTTATGCTGCTTATAATTAGGACCGCCAAGGGAATGGGGCCCCGGGCACGTTTTTTTTTTTTTTGTAGGCCGGTAATGATATTAAAGGTCCTTGTTTTTTATTTTCATTTATCACAAAAACTAGATGTGATAGAACAAAACTAATTCCAGATTCGGCTTTAACTTAAAAATTATAATCTAAATTATATCGGTATTATTTTTCTCACTCTTTTAAATAAAATAACGAATGGATTATACCAAATTTTGGAAAAAATATAGGTACTGGCTTGTGCTCACACAGAGTTGATAGCATTACTCATACGACAGGATGGCCATGCCTACAATATTAAAAAAGAAGTGCCATTAGACTAAACTTTGTTGGCTTCTATATTATGATCCTATAATTGAGATAGAAATTTATGTAAAAAAACTTCTATAGCTTGTGTGGATAGAGCCACGCCTACTAATTACTTTGGCAGAGAGAATTTTTATTACAACCTTGGTCGTTAACATTACACTTGCTCATGTTGGTTCTCTGAAATCACGTGTACAAATTTGGGCTTGTACTGTTGCAATTCTACTTCTAGCTTTGGTTCAGTGAAAGCTCTTAATGACAAAAACCATTAAGCCAACGTTTATATTTTTTCGTGCATGACAAGTGCTACGCTTATTGATGCATAACCGTGCAGTTACGTTCAAGCGAAAGTTTAAATCAATCAGCATTCTTGTGCCAAATCGATTTTATAAAAATATTTCGAGTACTTTACTTAATATAACGAAAAAGGTTTTTTGAATACAATGAAGATGCCACGACCATAGGTGCAATCCGTTACATTTTTAGTTCAGTAAATGCTTAGACTCGTGCCAAGTTTTATTATGATTGCTCACTTACTTAGAACAAAAAAAAAAAAGAAGTTCAATGGTCACTTCATCGATATATTCGTTGTTTTTGCTGTATTTAAGGCAAAGTTGTGACGAATGATAAGAGTTTCAACTTGTATGAAGACAAAATAAAATTTTGAGCAGTTGAGGATATATAGACATTAAAATGAAGATATTTCTTTAAAGAAAAAACTAATCGAAGCTGGATAAAATTTAGGACCATAACAAACTTCGATTAGGTAGTGCAAGATAAGTTTTTTTACTTTCATATAAAAATTGGCATGGATGAAGCTCTAAAACTTTATATAGCAACGTACACAACTTATAAAGGCATATTCTGAATTGAAAGAACAATCCAATTTCCTTGAGATCTGAAGCCAGCGATCATCTAGTCCATGAAACGGAATTTCGGCATACTTTTTGCTTGCCACTGTGATGTGAAAATTCTATTGACTGAGTTTTGTTTTACATTCGGTAGATACATATGTTCAATATAAATATACAAAATACGGACTTGACGGAGTTAGTCGTAGTACCCTTTTTCGGATCCCCACAACAATTTCGTTTGTATTGTTAAAATTATAGCCAAGGTATGTAACCTCCTTGACTACGTCTAAATTCGAAATTATGTACATCGGTCATTCTTTTAATAACTGCACACTTTTTTTTTGACGTTTTTGAACATTTTTTAAAACGAAATATCTCAAAAACTATAGTAGATAGGATAAAAAATCATGTAATCATATTTGTTAAAAAAGACTATAACTTTATAAAAAACTCAAAGCAATTTAAATAATTTTGTTAAAACACAAATCTTTTTAATTCAAAAATTTTTCTCTAAATATTTTCAATATAACATATTGTTTTTGTTCTGATTTTTTATATGTTATTCCTCAATCAATTCTAAGATTGCATGTGCTTTTATATCGAAATTCCCGCCGTAACTTTGGAAACTACGAATTTTTTACTGATGTCGTGCACCATGTTTTTTCAACATAAAATGGAAAATAGCATACAATTCATACAATTAGACTTTATAAAAACTCATATTTCCCAATGTTATGTCGGGATTATCGATTTTAATGCAATTCGTAGTTTCCAAAGATATGACAGGAATTTCGATATGAAAGCACATGCATTCTTAGGATTGATTGAGAAATAACATATAAAAAATAAGAACAAAAAAAATATGAATGTAATATTGAAAATATTTTGAGAAAAAATTTTTGAATTGAAAAAATTAGTTTTTTAACAAATTTATTTTATTTTTCTTAACTTTTTTTATAAAGTTATAGTATTTCTTAGCAAATATGATTAAATGATTTGTTATCCTATCTATATAGTTTTTGAGATATTTCGTTTGAAAAAATTTTCAAAAACTTCAAAAAAAAAAACAAAGTGTTTTGTTAATAAAAGAATGACCGACATGTATCAATGCTAACATTTCGTTTCAGAGGGCGGAGAAATGTTCCACAAGTTTTGTCATAGTCATGTTCAATTCAACAAAGTTTCTTAGAAAGATTGTTGAGAGGCGGTAATGATGTCAATACAGTCTGCATACCCAAGCAGCTCTGTTAAAGAAATCACCTTAAATAAATTCGTTACAAGTTTCATTGCGTTCTAAGTCGGCCACGCGAATTAAATTGTTCGAGCTATCTTTAAAGTTCGAGCGAATCTAAGCAATCAAATTGCAATTGTTGTAAGTTTTTTAATAATTTTCATTTTATAGCGTTTTCAAGTGACTCACTTTGGACCACTTTTGGAGTCACTCCATCTCTACATTTTTATCCAATAAAAGGAAACAGATACGTTCTGAGAGTGGTCCAGTGAATTTTACTCGAAAACGCCATTAGTAGTTCAAGTTGAATCGTATAATAAAACAGGTCCTACCCACCTTATCTTGTATGTTTTGCAGGCCCTGATATGTCCTTATAGCTATAAAGTCGGCAGAGTTCCCATACCGCACGTTAAACAGGATCTTATGTTCTAAATTTGACAGAGGTATGCCCCAATAGTTTTTACATGTCACTTTATCTATAAATGGGGGCAATTAGAGCTGACACTATAGCCGTCATGCTGCCATTGATCTATGTAGACTTGAATGATAATTTGATGCATGCGCTATGCCAAAACTCTTCTGATGTAAGTCCATCATATCCGCTCTATTGCTCTTTAATTTTTTAACAGCCATACCTAATCATACATAACTTACTCATTGACAGGAAGTGAAGTTGCTTGGTGTTTCATCAGTCTATCTATTATTGCACATTAAGCAGCTATTGGAAGCTTCTGTTGCACTGTGTAATTTGATTCCAGATAAGATTTTGTGCATAGAATCTATGCTATGAAGCTGAAAATGGTAGCTCCAAGTTCTAGTCCTTTAGAATTGGAATTGATTTTGGTTAATTTGTGATCAATGTTCAAGAATCACTGATCAAATTCTATAAACATTAAAATACTCTTTGATGTTTCTATTTGCGTTTCGATATTTTTGAATTTTTCAATACTTTTATGGTTTTTACCTTAAGAAATTACATAATACTGCACAACTTTAGATGACGATTAATTTTTATCCAATAAAAACGCCCTTTGCTATGTATCAGGCACAATATATACAAGAGGTTATAATTATGGTGCATTTTTTAGGCAACTGTTGGTTTGTTGTTTATTGTTTGTTGCTCTTGTGAGCATTATTCGATGCCGCTCATATTTCCTGTACTTTTCAATGTAATTTTTATACTTTTCAATAACATTAAATATGTTTCGATCATCAACCCTACTTTTCAGTACTCCAGATATTGTTGCTTTGACACTTACATATCAACGAAGTCCGGTATTTCCAAATAGTTTTTTTTTATTTCTTCTTATAATGTTCGATACATTTCGCCTCTAATTAACTTATTAGTTTTCGATACTACTCGATGGCCTTATTTCGTTTTGTCTTGTTAACTATTCGATGCCTTTTAGATAACCTTGTAAAAAAAAGTAGCATATCCGTTTTTATGTTAACAATTTGATTTTAAATTCAACAATGGCAAATATAAATTTAGCACCTGGAACCTGGCTTTTGTGTTCTTCAATAAATTGCACAATCACCCACAACTATTAACACAGAATCATGGTAACATACCACCAGCAACACTAAGTGGAGCAACATAAATATTAGCAGTATGTTTGTTTACCTAGAAATATCAGCAACAGGCTAGAACAATTATTTATATACTTTTTTTTTGAATCGCTATTATAATGATGCCAATCTAATCGCATTATATTTTTGCCATCTTAATTTTAACATCACAATTATTATAATTGTTGCTGCAATAGCAGCAGACACAGTAAACAATCGACAGCACCTACGATAGCAGCAGCTGCAAATTGTAGGTTCTTCTCAACAGGTACCACATATTTGATTATATTTTCTCCGTCGCCACTACCTTTTTTTTGTACTTTCCTACTTAACATAAGTAGGTAAAGTGAAAAGTACACAAAATAAGCAAAAGGTACAAGAGAACTAGGAAAGAATGTGTGTCATGTTATGTGTTCTTAATCCAATTTACGTTGGTATGATAGCTGTTATTTATTTTCCTTTATAACTGAGGAAAAAGTACAACATTTTTTAAAATTCCTACAAAGAAATAATGAAAAATTATGAATCACAAAGAAATGCAATTTAATAATTGAGCATTGACACCAAATTGGCTTGCGAACTTGACGGCAATTCAGTTCGTTAGTCTGCTACCAAATAACACATTATGTTATTTCTTATACATACAGGGCCACATTACTGTCAACGACATGCAAGCAGTTTCATTAAGGAAAAGGCAAAGCGATTTTCATTTTTAATTAATAAATTATATTATTAGCGTCAGATTATTTTCTTTTTCCAAATCTCTTGGAAGTGAAGATGATGGCAACAGCCATCTCGTCTCATCGCATTGTACGAGGTTCATGATAGAAAAATAACTTTGAATGAAATAGGAGTAGTCGTGGATGCCACAAAAGAATCAGAAGATTTCCGAATATGTAGTTGCTAATGTATTAAATACAATATATTATGTCCCTGTATTGTACGTTAATAGCTGAGGAACATTCGTACACTTTACATACATAATTTAAGTGCACCCAGTAAATTAGTCTTTTCCATAAGACAAATGAAGATAAAACTTAGTTTAAGCTATTTGGAGAATCTCGTAACAAACGATTGGAAAATGGAGAAACAATTTTGTCAATCCAATTAATTTTGTAAATTGTTTACTAGGCTTGGCAGAATCCTTTCAAAAGAACAAGCTTTTGTTATGGTATTCGATGTTTTGGATCTTAATATGGCAATGGAATTGCTCTCTCATATCTAATTCATTTTTGAAATTTGTTTCCACTTTAAAAACTATACCAGAATATTTAAGTAACCTGGCGTACTTATAATGGCTAAAAGTCTGGTGTGCTAGACAAATTTACCGGTGGATGAATTTAGCTTCAGGATGTCCAAAATGATATTTATTGGGAAACTTTGGAATCCATATTGGCTCATGAGATTCTGTTTCAAAAAATTTATTAGAAATATTAACTCTCATATATTGTAGAATGTTGATAATTTGATGTTCGCAGATGATGGACAAAATCATGCGTAAATTCTAGTATACTATGTATAATGTGTAAAAAGTTTTCGGAATTGAGTTTACTTCGATTACCACGGTGTGGTGCACTCTGAATTTCTTATAGAAAGATAAATTGTAAGAAAATAGATGTCATGTAGCACTTGCGTAAAAGTATAAACCTCCGAATACGGACATACATATTTGTAGAAGGACAATTCATGAAACTTTCAACCTGACTTTCTCGCTAAAAGAGCTAAAGGCTATTTTTCAATCAAACTACGAAAAATATAAGGAGGTCTGAATCTACACAGTATAGTCCCAAAACGAGGGCACAAATATTGTCAATTTTGTAACAATTGGCCCCATGGTGCCGCTAAGGCTTAAATTAAAGCTTACCAAAATGTCAAAAAATCTTCAGAGTCGGAATTTTGAAAAAAATGCATCAATGCATAGTTTGGATAGTTAAAAAAATTTTTAGATTACTAAAATCTTCTGAACATTTTAGTTTTTGCGTATGTGATAAGAACAGTTTTGGTCCAAGTTTCACATTTTATCAGATATCAGATCAGATCAGATTTCAGTCAAAATGCTCAAAAAAATATTTTTTTTTTTTGTATGACTTCATAATTTTTTTTTTCTGAACTATTTTCATCAAAGATTGCTTAGTGTAAAAACTTTTTAAAATAAGTCAAAAGACTGGAAAAATATTTTTTCTTATTTTATTGTGACATTTAAAAAAAAATATATTATATGGAAAAATGTTCTACTGGTGCTGTTGTATTGCAAGCGATGGGGCCTGAAGGCGACAAAATTTTGATGAATAAATAATTTTGTTTCGTTTCAGTGAGAATAGAATAACATATAATATTCACACATATGCAGTTTCCATTACCAAAATATTAACTTAGTTTTGCTGTTGATACAGGCCATATTTATGTAACTGTTTACCTTATTATTCTAAGAATTATATAATAGAAGTATTCATGTTTATGGTGAAATATTCAAAATTAAATTTTTCTCTCATCTTTTATTTATATCAAAAAGCACTTATTTTCACTACTCTATAGTTCATACGAATCTCTTCATAAATGATATATCATTTTTCAATAAGTTCTTATTATAAACTTAAAACTGGATTAGTACACGCCAATCACTGTGATATAAAAATATGCAAACCTTTAGAAAAACGACAGAGAAAAATGACTTTATAAATCAATAATAATATAAAGTCTAATTTTAATTAAATTTGAAAATCTTTATCAAAAATAAGAAAAGAAAGCCGAAAGACTTAGCTAAGCTCATATTAAATCCTAAAGCATAGCTTGGAACTAAAATAAATTTTCACACTACATTAAACTTATTTTACCTCATTCTGCACTTCGAGCAACACTTCACCTTTTTGATATAATAAATTGTACATTTGACATTTTCACAAACTTCATGGTTGGTACAATACTTGTGTATTATTAAAGCTTTTATTGAAAAAAAGAAATACATATATATTTTTTTACTTTATCTCACGTTTAAAAACAATTGAATGTGTAAAAAAAACCGGTTATGAAACTTTAATGTAACGATTTTTCCCATTCGACGTAAAAAGCATCAATGTTGCCCCAAAGCTACTCATGCAAATAATGTTACTGATTGTTGTTGTTGCTGTTAGTTGTGATGTATTTTACTGCAATTTCAATGATAATCACTGATTGTTGTTGCCGTCGGCGTTGTGGGTGCAAAACGTTAAGGAAAATCGTAAAGATTTATGCAGCAATGGAAACTGTAGTTTTTTTCACGCTTATGGTAACAAAATCACTTCCTCTTGTGATTTATTGAATTTTAGGGATTGAGGAGAGTACTAAATTGAAGTGAGGAAATAAGAAACTGATTTGGAACTCCATAATGATTACGTTGAACGGAAGTTACAAAGTTTTTTTTTTTAAACTGCAATTGAACCTAAACAAATTTTTGCACGCAACCTTGACAAATATATTCGATTGAATTTTTGTAATATCTATCCCACCCGCTAGGCTAAAACTCATTGAAGACTTTTATCCGGTTATGACTTGAAAAGTTATGATGATGCTAACAACTTCTTGGATCTCATTAAACTCTGGAATCTAAGGTTCAATATGGCAAAATAAAATATATACAAAATAAAACTTTTAAATGTGATTTTAGCTTAGTGCAGCTAAGTGTAAGAGTGCAATCAAGAAATAATCAACTTGAAATAAAAAAAGTAGAAAGAACAATAAACGAGTACGAGTACGTATTAACAACGATTAGAAAACTTAGCAACTTGGTCGTATTTTCGCACATACTATAGACAGCAAATTGCCGAGTAAAACGCAGCTAATGATAACGAAAATTAGAGCAATAGACAATGATGGAAATATTCTCACCACGGTTATTAAAGGTAGCTCTGCTGTCATCAGACTAACAAATAACATCAACCACATATGGGAAAGTCTGAATAATTTTTTCTGCGATGCCAACAATACCACTGTCTGATTGAGTTTTGCATAATCGACAGTAAACCTCATCTGAGGACGCAATGCTAAGATCCACAGCTATAGAGAGCACTATAGAGATCTTGAAACGGAAAAAGAGCTTTTGCCTTTGGCTTTGCACTACTAACATCTAATCTTTTAACCAGGGGCGCCATAACGTGCTAAAAGCGGGTGTGGAATTTGTTGAGTCGTGGGAGGGGCATTTGAAAATGATGAAATTTTTATAATAACCTTACAGAATCATGATTATGAAAACTTAATATAGAATATATACAATAAAGTTCTCGGTGATTATTGTGTACATAAAAAATCATTTACTTAGTCAGTAATCTTTTTGAATTTTTTACAATGAATTCATCTAACATTCTTTCAATGTCTATTTTATCAGCCAACTCGTGGTATGCATATGTGTAAAATCCCAATATGATTCAAACGTATTTGACCCATCGTTGAACGCACATACGATTTCAGTTTCTTAAGAGTTCAGGAAAGAGGTCCTTATACCATATATGTTTCTGTAAAAATTCTACTACATCTCCTAAACTCTTCAATTTAGTTTCATTTCTGCTCGCCAAATCAAGAAACTTGTTTCGATCACTCAGTAAATATCTTTTTTGAATACTTTCTTATAAAAATTGATCAACATCAGAATCTTCTCCAAGTACAAAAGCTTCAAGGATCTGGAAAACTTTTCTGAATCTGTCCCAAATCGGATTCTCGACGACGAAATAACTGGAAATTTTTATTAAAAATCGCGCCTGCGATTGTTAATCTTTAGGTTTTATAGTGAGAATTGTCTTATAATAATTGTTGTTGTTGTACTAGGCATAGCAGTAGTTTTTCATTATTTTTATCCATAAATACACTCAAAAAAAGGATTGTTTAGAAAGCGTTTGTAGCAAATTACCGAATGCTTAATATAAGCACTTATTATTTCAAGCAAACACTTAACTTTTGTCTTAAACTATAAGTATTTGTAGACAATATAAGAAAAACCAATGTATTTGACACAAGTAAATGTTAAGTTGTGGCAAGTGATTCAATTACTTCTAACAAAACATTTCATAAAATGTTGCTTCTAAATGATATAATTATTTACGACAAATAGTCAAAATATTTCAGTCAAACAATTAAATTTATGGAAGTGTTTCGACAAACACTTGTCTTTTGTCCCAAACACTTATTCATTTCAACAAACGATTTATCACTTATAAACTTTTCATGTTCATATTTTGCAGTGCTATGATTCGATATAACTTTTTTGTTACTTACATTGTGCATATACGATATCATATGTTTATAAGTGTTTAGAAGCGAAGAACGATGACGATGTTGTCAGGTTGTAGTTCTATGTTATGTCAAGTTTTAAAGAGTAGTTTTGTCTAATAATTTTCAACTATCAATTTGTAAGTAAATTCAAAAGTTATTGAGACAAAAAAAAAAATTTATTATTTTGTAAGTAAAATCAAAAGTTTTTGTGACAAACATTTTATTATTTCACGCAAACACTTGAAGTAGTTCCATCTATATCATTTGTGGCAAACACTTTTTTTTTTTGAGTGTAGATAGTTTTCATAAGAATTCATTGAATAATTTTTTTTTGTTTTTTGGTCAAAAAGGGGATAAATATTAAAAAATTTACTATAAACTATATACCATTTTAAAAATAATAATCATTATATTTGCTTTAACTTTTATGCAAGGTACAGACGCTCCAATATGTTGTACAACAAGCCAACATTGTATCGAATATGGGCCCCAAATTTGTAACAGAATCGACGCGAGTGTAGGATGAATAAAATTCGAGAAAAATTCCCGTGTTGAATTAAAATTTCCTGTGTTGATTTCCACATGGGGAAATCTCACGCGTGTGGAGTTCTCAACACGCGCAACAGGTCTTCCGGCGCCACTTTTTTCAACAAGCTACAAACACATTTCAGTCAAATCCTCAAGTGCTTCGTCACCGCGCAATTACTTTTTCCCCTCTCCGAAGCGTTTGAGAAATAAGACAGACTCTATAAGTGGCTCGATGACTTACTTACTTAAGTTCTTAAAAAGACTAATTTCAGCTCAAAATTTCGAAATGAAATCATCAATCGCATTCAAAGCAAATTTGTGAGATCACTGCGTAGACAGAAAGCTAGCTTTTGTATAGAATCATTTAGTCAACCTCTATTATGTCCTGGATCAAATGAGCTAGTGGCAAATAAGCTTTCTTTAATGAATATTTAGTTGATTCCGTGACTCTACCCTAAGGGAATGAAAAGTGACGTGACGAACATAAACATGTTTAAAAATGTTGATTATCTTAAAATAATCTTTCAAAAAAAATATATATATTTCAGCACTGTCAATCAAAACTTTTTTGAAAATATTTCTTCAGTCTTCAGTAAATTTTAAAAATAAATTATTTTCGTTTAAATTCTTAGGAAAAAAAATATTGAGATTTTTCTTGCACCCATCATAACGATATATGTAAATTGCTTTACCAAATTTCGGTCTGAAGTTCAATAAAGGTTTCGTAGGCCCCGTCTGTAGAAAACGTGTTAAAATCATTTTTAACGGAAGTCGATTTCAACTATGAATTTTTTTTTTACTTCTGTTTTGTTCCATCACTTCTACACCATTTACAGCTACAATTTTAATTGTTCAGATTTTGATCGAAAGCCTGCTAAAATGATATATGTTGTGCTTTAGCAATATTTTAAGACAGCGATTGTCATTCCAAGCACGCATCCATGCGCTATAGCACCATAAAGCACACACGCGTAGTCAGTACCTAAATGCCTTCAATGGCATCGCTTCTTTCCTCTTTCGTCATTGATACTTTATTTGCTTACGATCATTTTTTCTCTTTACAAATGAGTATTTGACGATTTGCTTGTAGATACGTGAGTACTTTTCTTTCCTTCCTGCTTTGCTTTGAAATTTTCATAGATTTGTATATATATAGTAAATACGTGATATATAATTATATATCTTTTTATCTAATTACGAGACCGTTGCAAAAAGTTTTATAATTCTTGACACTTCGAAATATTCTTAGGAGCCTAATTAAATTAAGTTACAACATTTTCCCGTATAGTTGTAATCAGTGATGGCATTTGGGTTTTGTGGGAATGTACTGAATCGAGACTTCAAATGTACTTTTTAGAGGCCGAATGTACTTTTTTGGAATTTTTGTCTTTTTTTGCCAAATTTTAATAAACAGTGCAAAAATTTTGATATTTCACTCAAAAAAGTTTGACGAACTGTGTAATTTCTATATTTTACTAAAAAAAACAAATGTCATTACTTTTGGGTATGTAAACATGAGCAGTACCTCATACCATACCTTAATTGCAAACAAAAGAAAAAAACAGACTTTATTCATTAATTCAACTCTATTTATTCATTCTTTGCATATTTGCATACATGTACCATAAATATGTTCTGAATAAATCGAACAATAAATCTTCAGTATCACAATGAAATTTCACTCTTACAACGAGTCTATCCGTAATGTCTACCACATTATTAACAACATGTTCAAATTTAATTCGGAAATGTTCCAATATTTACTTCAAACTATTCCGAAATGTTGCCAGCCACTGCAATGTTGAGGTTTCATTCAATTGACTAAAAAAAAACTTTTGATAGCATATCTTAGCAAAACTTACTAAAATAAAGGTAATTATTATAAATTGTCCAAGTGTACCGAAAATGTACTAAAAATGTATTGAAAATACTCCAAATGTAGTAAAAATGACCCAAATGTACCGAATGTACTCAAAATTTGTCGAATGTACTGAAGAAGATTTTTCAGGACGGAAATGTACCGAAAAAAGTACAAATGTACCGAAAATGCCATCACTGGTTGTAATTGCAAAGTTCATCTTAAAAATATATATTTTAAGTGTGCTAATATCTTTCTACCTATGGGCATATTAGGTACTTTCAAATGTAAGCGTACGGAACTATTTAAAATTTTTGCAAAATAGTCCTTAATAATTTTGTTTATATGTTGTTTTCAAAATGTTAGCCAAAAATATCCAAGAAAAGAATAAATCAGAAGATTTGAAATACAACTGCTTTTGCTTTTTGCATAACAATCCAAAAATAAAACATCAATTGAATGAAGTGGTGAATAGGCGAAGACTAAAAAATTCGTATTTTCCAAAAATCTAGGAGGAAATACTTCGAGTTTTCTTAAAAATGGTTTGGATTGTAGATTATTCTAATGAAAAATTGTAGAAACTGTAGTTTTAGAAGTAGTGTTTTGGCACCTGTTATGACACGATTATGGCAATCGAATTGAAAAAGTGCAAATTGTATTTTGGATGTCATCAGGAAGTCCCGACCTCTTAATCAGATACTATGGAAACAAATTTGATACACCAATCTATTTTTAAAGGTCGAACATATGCTTTGGATGGTCACCAACACTTCTAATGCGGTGTGGATTATTCCACCAATGGAGCAAAAAAGCTTCAATATGGATTTTGGAAGCCACAAAGCATTAAAAAAAGCTTGAAATTAGGGGCTATACATCATTTGTATATTTCCTTTTCCAACCACTCTGCAGTGATGAAATGATTAAGCAAAATGAATTACGAGGGCATGTTTTGACCACATTTTTGGGAATAAAATTATTTCACCGATGGAAGGAAAAAACTAGAAAATAGATTTTTGAAGTGTTTAAGGTTCCCGATCACTTAAAAGCAGTTTTGGATTAAAACTTTCGGGACTCGGGACTGAAACCTAAAAATGGGCCTATACATATAAGTATATAAAGTAAGAAAATTTCAAGTTTACATAAAACTAAAAATATTATTTTATTTATCTTAAAATTGAAAATATAAAATTACATATTTATGACAAACAAACAAACAATGAGTAAGAAATGTTCCAAAAATATTATTGTATATAACTGTGGGAAATCATTATCGATTAATTTTTTTTTTTTTAATGAAGCTAAGCCACTTATTTTGGGTAGACTATCTATCAACAAGTGCTTAAATATTTTTTCCAAAAGTAGGTGCAGGCTTGGATAGAATTGAGCCTTCGCCATCACTTGGCGCAGTAGACATTGTTTTCATAAATAGAGCCAATAAATAACATAATATCAAACTTCAACTGATATGGAGCGAGAGGATTCAATTTCGTAAAACCAAACAAGTTGTTATTTAAAATAACTTCTAAAGTAATCCAAGGAATTATTATATTGAAAAAAAACGCTTACATCGATGTAAGCTCTTTTGAAGTTGCCTATTACAGAGTATTCAAACTCTTTTTTTTTTATTGGGAAAAACAGACTATAATGCATAATTTTAAGTACCCTAAGTCATAAGTACACTAAAGCTATTATTCCAAATTAGATTATACATTTAAAAGGGATAAGTCAAAACTCCTTCCTCCATAACTTCCCGAAAAATCTGCTTCAAATTTCGCTCAGGGGTAATTTAAGGTACGGAAATCATCATGACGTTCTTAACTCAATTCGTGCTTAAGTCGACTTAAGTAGTTTTTCCTTTTCACCACTGAATTTACCATGCATTTCATTTAGATTTTAAAAATCATATTCTTAAAACAACTTTAAGCAATCTATGCCTGCTGGTTTGTAATTCTACAAATTTGCAACTTTGATTAGATAACATTATTGTTCGTTAACTTCCATAACATGCCACAATGTACAAATGTTTGACGATATGTATTTATGTATATCCAGCTAAGTGCGCTTGCCAACAGGTAAATTCCGCTACATTTCAGTCAAATTCTTGTCGTACTTCAATTCAACCAACTTCTTTCTTTCATTTTTTTGTATGTTCCTGAATGCAATACCACATTTTTCCTCGGTTGAAGTTCAACAACCGCACTATATGTGGACTCAAGTAAAAGGTGTTGGTTGTTTGTCGAAGCTGGTGATCATTAAAAATGAAAAACAAAAAACCGGCCTTCAAGCGATGTTGCACTATTTTCCACTCTTCCATTTAACCGACGTAAATCGTTTAACTGTAAGCTGTACAGCTATATTTTGTTGTTTTTGTACTCTTTTTTTTTGCCATACATGCGACACTGGTTTGTCTGTCCGTGCGTTCGGCATGTTGCCAGTTGCGTGTTAATTCATACCATGCTGTCCAGTTTTCTGAGCCAGCAATTGAAATTTCATTGTCAAGGTGACTGCAATAGTGGGGTACGAGAAAAAAAATGTGGTTTTGCTCATTAGATGATTTAATACAACAACGACGCAGAGATTGCGTCAATCAAATTGAAACATGGATTAGTAACGTCAATTTTAAGCCAGTTTAAGTTTTCCGGAAATTGTGGGGATTTTGCCTTTACTTTTTAGTTTTGATTAGATTTGCGAGATTTATTTCTTATGACTTAACATTTTCTACTAAAGTTCGGATGGGTATGGCTTATTTTATATTAATTGGTTGCATCTTCGTTGCTTTCAAAATAGTAATAACTCTAAATATTGAGCTTTACATGAGAAAGTATTAAAGGTGAAACCAACATTGATATCTTTTATTAATCCTTGATCCCAGGAATATCTAAGGATTTATATAAATCAGATATATCTTAATACACTTCCTACACTACACTAAAATTAGATTGGCGACATTAGAAATAGCAAAAAAAAAGTACTAAAACTTATTTATGTTTACCGAATGGGGTTCTACTAGACAATCCGTTCAATGCATATATGAGCAGAAGTTATATGGAACTACCACTGGTGCCAATTAAGTCATCCTTTCACTGACATCATCACGCTGACTTATTAAATATTAATCTGCAAAGGAAAACAATGAAAAAACCAAACAAAAAGTCAGCTATATAGAGCAGCAAATAAAGTTATTAATGCCAACGGGCACTTTACGTGAGATGAAGTTAACAATTCATCATAAATTATTTTCAGCAATGGTTAATGGTAAATGATTGACCGCAAAATTGCTAAGCACCTGACGGATTCAACTCCTCAGCAACATGTCACGCTACTCTGATGGAGCTTGGCAAACCAGGCGAATTTTTCAATGAATATATTGAAGAAAACTAACAGTTTGCGCTGCCACCTTTCCATACATGGCCGCCAACGATTTCTGAATTATGTGCTGCATGTGGTTATAATTTAAGTTTTAGCTTAATTGATTTATGCAACAAAGCAAAATATAAACAGAAACGTTGCGGCAAGGATACAAAATAAGGACACACAATAACTGGACTTTTTATTGATACTATAAAGTAGGGATTTAGCAACACGAACGTTAGAAATTTTACGAGCTGATTTTTTAACAGCATGGATGTGACAGCAGAGTTATTAAAATCAATGTCGACAAACTTTGCCGATTCAAAGTTTTTTTAAACATACTATTTATCTTACAGTTTTCCAATTACGATGGTAAATTTGGAGACTATGCAGGGGAAATTTTGCTTCATTTGTGTCCTTGGTGAATATAATTAACTTTATCATGCGTACATCATCATCATCATTGAACATTATCTAATACTTAATTTAATCTGAGAATTATCTGAAAAGTCTCAAGAGGCAAACAACAAAGTAAACATTTCCAGTATATGCATGAAGATAAGAACTTACTTTCAATGATGCTTTCTTCATCTTATCTTATTTCTTATTTAAGGCATAGAGAACAATTAAAATAAAAAATATAATTAATTCCTTGCAGCCAGCAACAGAGGATCTATTCAACTATTTCCTGTTGACTAAATAGTTAAAAATTAGTTAATTTATACCCCATTAATTGAAATTTCAATGAATGGCTTTGTTATTAGCTAAGTTCATATATTGCTTAGGTTAGGTTAGGTTAGGTAGGAGTGGCAGTCAGTTACAAAACCGACTCACTTCGACCAAATTTGGTCCATTGTGATACCACAGGGTACTTTACTATACCCTCTCATTGAACCATCCAGATTTCGTAATAAAACTAAATAGCTGATCTATGCTAATATGTCTAAGGTCATTCAGGTCATCAAACAAAAACGAACCAAGTGTTTTGTGGCGTTTTCTAGCAAGTGCAGGGCAGGAGCAAAGAAAATGTTTTCCCCCTCCTCCACATCCCTACAACTTCTACAGAAGTCAAAAGTATTTTCCCTGAGTCTAATGGCGGTACATGCTGCCATTCGTTTACCAAACAGGTCAAGGGGAACGAGATGAAAGAGAACCTCCAAGGCATCAGTCGGTGTGATCCTCAGTGCACCACTGATGCACATGGTAGCAGCTCTTTGAACCTTCTGGAATTGTCTGTAATAGGTGACCTTGGAAGGAAGTCATACGTTGTAAAGGGGACTAAAATACAACGACTTCTTGTCACCCCAAATTTTCCCCTCTATGTGAACAATGAAGATGATAAAAAATGTTTGTCTATATGTGTACTACCTTGAGATATGGCACAAATGTTAGCAAGAATATTGTCCTATCTTGTGTGGAAATGAATGTGGAACAACTTAGCACAAGACTCAACAGAATAATATGGAATATAGGACGAATTTCTAAAAAACCTTTTAATAACTAAGATAATTCTGAGTACGTATATTAAAATTACGTTCATAGGTCACATAAAAGGACATCCAAATGAGGTAGTACATTGCAATAGTTTATAGTTATATTCGTTGTTAGGATGAATAAAATCCTGGCTTTTTATGATATGTGCACTGTTTTCGGTATATTTTTAAGTGGTCTAAAGTAAAAGGATGAACTTGTTGCATTTTAGATAAAGTACACCAGGTAGGTATGCGTTTGTTGGCCGAGGTATATACGGGTCCGTTATGAGTAGTGGACACTTTCGATATACTGTTTGTTATTTTTATATCATCAAGTTAAAGTATCAAATGTCTTCTTCTTATTTAATAAAATAAAATTTTTAGATCGGTCAGTCTAAGGCCAGTTCGCCTGTACGATCATATTTATAACGAAGAAAAAATCAGTTTTTCTAAAAAGCGATGGGTATAAGTCATATGCGACTTGTCTTTTTCGTGCTAATATTTAAGTAAATAATAATATTTTACTTCTTATATGTCGGATCAAAGCACTTTACCTTATTCAAGGACGTAGGATATAAAAAAGTATTTTTCCGAAAATATCTTACATTTTTATGTGACTGCAGACCGCTTAAGTGTCGTATTCTACGCCATAAATGGGCAAAATATTGGTAGCAGGAGCTACATACAACAAAATCAACAATTACAACAATAGAAAAAAGCCCCACCATAAATTCGATTTCGATAGCAAAAAAAAGTTCTGCAATAAGCCAAAAGCAATCCGCGTTAATCTGATCAATGTTACTAGCATTCACTGGTCAGATGCGTCCAAAATAAATCACTTAGGATCAAATGGACGCGCGCAGTATTGATATGATATAAAATAAATGGCACTACTGCACACATTATTCAGGATACCTTAAGACCTTAAGGTTTGGCGGTGACTCCTTGCTGATATAGGGCAGTTTCTTCGTAAAATCAATGGAATAATGGAAGCAAGAGATTATTTTAATATTGAAATGGCCTTATACCCACCCAGTCTGGAGTAATTCGGCTACGAACCATGCTTACGATACCATCCCTTTGCAGTATAATGACCCGAAGTATGTATATGGCTAAAATTAACAACGAAATGGCTTCGAGATCATAATATTTCGGCCAGCAGAGTCACCAGATAGTATCTCCATTGAAAATTTGTGGAATATTTTTGAAAAAAAAAATACCTAGGAAGCAAACAACCGCACGAAATCTGGACGTGCTATGGAAGGTCGCCAATGGACAATGGTCCGTGATCATTACCCAAATACTCGACAAATTGAAAGCGATTATGCCTAAGAAAATACACTTCACCACTAAAGCCAAAAGCGGCCACATAAAATATTAAAAAATTATTTAAAATGTTTTTATTACTTTAGGTTACAAAACTGTTCACAAAAAACTAAATATAAAAATAACCCAATTTTATCAAAATGTGAAATATTTTAGTTTTGATTTTTTTAGCTAGAATAAAAAACTTGCAAGTTTTCTGCATAACTTTCTCTTAAAACCTTTTTTACAAAAAAAAAATACAGCCTTAAGACTATATGTAAATATGTTTTTTTGTGAACAGTTTTGTGGCTCATTGTATCAATAAATCAGGAATTTATGTTCTCAATTAAAAGTAGCTAAAAAAATGACAACTTAAATCAGATAAATGAGTGCATTTCAATTTTACAACTCATCTATCTAAAGATTGATATCCAGCAAGCTGTGCCATTTTCATATGCATACAAACAAGTTAACGTTTTAGCCTGTTACCAATTGCAGTGAAGCCGCTTATTTGCCATGTTAAAACAAATCGCGTGACTTTAAGTTTACATATTTACTTACGAACTTACATTTTTACTCACATACAAAGTTAAAATTTGCGTATGTTAAATCTTATAGCGTATTAAGCTTATTTCACATTTTTTTTATAGCGGCATTAGTTCTGGTTTTTGTGTTTAAATTTTTGTATCGTAAGAACTTTGGACCGCAGCTGCGTGCAGGCTCTGAAGATGTGAGTCTGGTTTTTTATTTTTCTTCTTACTCAGCATGCATGGCGCCTCGCCACCAGTTTGAGTTTAGTGGGTCATGGTAGGCTTGTTTGTGGCACTTCTTTTTCTCTTCTGGACAACTTCAGCCCATATGTTGGTAGTTTTTGTCATGATGCAAATCAGGTCAATTTTTTATTTTAAGCCAATTTTATGTTAGTGTTGCACTTATGTTATTTTATGTTTGCTTGCCTTATGTAAATATCTTAGACATGTTATGCGCTCGACACGGAAGTTCCCATTATTGGGCGCAAGCCAATTCACACTCTGTTGGAAAAACTTAATAATTAGATACTGAAGACTTGCAACGATCACTTTTAGCTGTACAGATTATCAATACATACATGGTGTTTTTACACAGTAACTTTGTAGATGTCTTTGGTAATCCGGATCTCCGCATAGTCCGGATCGGGGTCGGTTTTAATTGATCCGGATAAGGGAGATTGTACTGTATGTTTTTTATACTGAAATGTATAGAATAGGTTGACGTATAAATTCTATTTTATATACAAGTTTATTTTTAACTAGCAGATGCCCGCGACTTTGTACGCGTATCCTGTTTTTCTGCGAAGGCAAACAATTCACTTGTTTTAAATAGAAATACAGTCATTTTTGGATTCTTCTTCACAGATCTAGAGTTCTTGTTGTTTTCTCTCCCATAAATATTTCATTGCATTGCCATGTGAAAGACAAAAACAAAGCACACACACAAACTAACACATTCTAATTGACTAGTACAAATTATCACACATGTTGTCCAACATCAATGTTTGATAATGTGAACTCTAGGAACGACCGCTTGACACACATGTTGGATGGATTTCAAAAATTGTTGATTTTCCTGCTGGCTTGTCCAACCATACAGCCTGTGTGAACTGACTGTCAAGCCTAGTGAACATTTTTTATTTTAAATAGGATTTCATGCAGTTAACTTCGATGTGGACGCTCATAAATTGTTCTGCAATTGATGTTTGAGGGCATGCACGAAAATGTGAACGCAAAGCAATATTACAGCCACACATGTTGTCAAGCCATTTAGGACAGCATGTGTGTTTTCTATGTGTGAACGTACTATAATTTTTTTTTCATTGTTCACAAATTCTGCGTTGATAAATTGAGAATGAGAGCGAGAGTAAAATTTAAATATTCTCTTCCATTGCATTGCCATATAAAAACAAAACGCACACACACTAACTAATACACTAACTTGCCATTAAACGATTTGTTATGCTTACATGCTTCTTTCTATGTGTGAAATTCATTTTTTTAGCAATTTTAAAACTTTGTTATTTTGATATTTAACAGGAATATCGTGATAATTTTAATTCTATGTTGGGACCAAGCGTCTAAGAAAGATGACTAAAAAAATTTGGTCAAAATTTATTCAGTAGATTTTGCGTGATTCCCGTTCATCGAAAACGGCTATCATTTTATTTTATAGATTTTAACAATAGTGCAAAAATTTATATTTATGTCGGTTGTTAGAACGTTTGACTGTGACGTAGCATGCACGGGTTGAAGTCCTGGAACAGATTACTTTTTAATATAATTTTATTTATAATTTTTATTTATAAAATGATTTGAATAACACAACTTCATTGGACTGAGATTTGAACCTGCATGATTTCTAGAATAGTTTGAATGCGACCCCGTTATCTAGGTAGACGGCTACAGAATGTTGATATTTTATTACGCAAAATTAAACATAAATAACTGTCCGTATTGCTGGTGCTTATATGTTGAAAACTTATTAAATTTATACCTACTTAAATTCATATAAAACGACCCTTAAACTGATATTCGTATAGAAACTTTTACAACATAGTAGAGTCATTTTGTGAGCCAATTCCGGATACTAAAAGAAAGTTTAAGATGGAATGCGACTATACAGTGTTAGATGCATGATACTCGTGCTTTTTTTTTTAAGTGACACCGGGTCCCTGCAAACTAAAAATTGTTTGACATGGGCGAATAGTGTCCAGAGGCGGAGACTTCTAAAAAAATTGGGGGGCGCAACTTTTAAAATATGACTTTTCGTGGAGAGAGGAATGTAAAAGTATATGAAGAAAAGACATGAAATGTACAATTTTAATCATAATTTATTGTTTAAAACATTACAAAATTCCAGTTTTGACAATGCAAATGGGTTACGTGGCTCTACGAGTTCATTCGCGTTCTCGCTTATATCTACATTCAATGCATCTTCGAAATGTACATGCAAAATGCTTAGAAAGTTTATCCGAGTTTGGGTCATAGTACTCCTTAAAGAAGTTAACAATCTTCTTAAGGTCGAAAATGATCTTTCGGCTGTGTATGTCGTCACAGACAACGTTAGCATCAATTTGACAAATTTCATTAATTCTGGTAACAAATTTAAAACGTGCTAATCAGTTTTCAACAAACGTGCACAGTCGTCAAAATTTTGTATCCAAAATATCTCGCAAAATGTCTAAGACCATGTTTCTACGTAAAATTAGTCGATTCTTGTCAATATCTGAACCAAAAAACATGATTACTTCTTTTTGAAATTTGTCATTTCCAAAAAGGAAATTTTCCGCCTGGCTAAGAAAATTAAAAACTTTCGTGTCAAACCTTACTTTCAAACAATTTACAATATTATCAATAATTTCACAGTATCGACATCTGAAATTTTCTTCGTGGTTTTAGAAATAAGTTTTAACATTATTATTCGAATCATCTAACTGTTTTGGAACGGCAACTCTTTCTTTATCAATTTCGTTCTAAGTCACAGGCTAACCCAATGTTGAAAACAGATTACAGGTTAACTCAAGCTATTTTTTCTCCCCGTGCAATTTTTTTATACATAATGGGTTTTCAAATATTGATCTTTGCTGTCTAAGGCATTGGAGGGGGCAATGCCCCCCATAGTCGGCACCTATGATAGCCACAACGTAGACGAAATGTTTGATGAACTCGTTGCGATATCTAAGTAAATAGAGCCAAAAACTACTCCATTTAAAGCATTGGAATTTATATCAGAAGCTCGTTTCTGCAAAAACATCGGCAAGTTACCGATTTGTGTGTCGTCAAACTGACGTTTTAAATAGATTCACATTTCTTACAGAAACACTTTTTGAAAGGGTGCTATTGAAATGAAATCGGAGAATGTGACAACTTATCGATTGGAAACGAATAAATTGAAACCGAAGCCGATTCAAATCTTTACAGAAACAGTGCAGGTGAGAGTGACGTCAAATTGGTAATATGAGTCAGTAACTGCGATCGTTACGAGTTACAGAAACGAGCTTCTGGTCTAAAATTTGTTGTTCCAATTATGTTAGCTAGTTAGGAACGCAGCATTAAAATTAATAAAAAATTATTTCCGGTCAACAATCTGAGATTGTCAATCTCACAAAAAAAGGTTGTCCGGTCTGGCTATGCTGCTCATAGGAAGCAAAATTTATCAAAAAATTGATTGTAATGATCTCATTACAACCTTTGCTGAACCAAAGCAAGGAAATCTTAGTGGTTTAAAGTACAAGCTAGGCAAAATGTTACTACATATTTTGGTTTTTTCTCATCATATCATTGGGGCGCACGTGTTAATCTTTGCCCAGGGTGCCAAAAGGCATAACGCCGGCCCTGCGTACAAGGTTTACATTTTCTTTAACATTAAATGAGTCTTATAGCATATACGGTGTTAGTTACAGACTCTGCCAGCTAAAAATACTTTCTTTATTATCTTATGGAATTGAAAGGTGATATTTATGGACAATTTTTCAACTTTATATTGTATTTCTCCTTATATTTTCTGCAAAAAATATCGCCAAAATAATATAGAATATCATATTGGTCCGATGTATTGAATTCCTGTAAAAGTAATTAAAAAAAAAAGTTTAAATAAAAATGTGTCAAACGGAAAATTCAAAAAGAAAACAACAACTTCGACTGATATAACTCACCCCATCTATAGTAATTGATGGTACAAACGTCAAATACTGTAATTTGTTAGTATCATCTCCATATTTTTTCAGGATGTCAAAGTTTAAGCGCGATTCTTTACATAGTTTAGCTGCACTAACATCAATTTTTAAGTTTTGAGCACACTAGGAAATTTCAAATGTAATATATGTGTAATAAATAAACTGTATGGAAGAGTAGGACATCAAAACGCAACATTTCCATTTTCCTACACTTTAAGTTTATTCTAAAAAAGTCAACATGAGCAAATCAGTGATTGATAAGACATTTAAATTTTTTCAAGTGCCAAAATGTTACTCTACGGACGAAAAAATTTAAAAAAATAAAAAGGAAAATGTTTCGTTTTGATCATCCACTTTTCAGTTATTCTTCATCAATGATTTGCAAGCTACGTACCTTATCGATATCTTCTGACCAACTACTCATTAGGCAAGTGATCATTTTAAATTGCTCTTGAATGTTGTTGTTCTCAATAATGCAGGCATGTAATGCGTTCAATTCACACTCCCTGTTTCCATGCTGGCAATGTAATGTAGTGACATTGTGATCTTTCGAAACCTGAAAAAGTCTGTTATGTACATAATGTAATTTAAACTTGAATTTATAAGTAACAAGAACTATTGCTATAATGCGATTACAATTGACAATCTGACAGATAACAATACGACAAACAAGTTTAGTGGTAAAATAAAATTTAATGCAATCTAAGGATAGGTAACATATTTTGCAAGAAGAAAGAATTGATAAAGCATATGCTTTTAGAGGAACGTACAATAAAACTGTCACTTACCTAGGCAAAATTTAGAAGGTTATGAGCTCCTAAATGTCGAAGTTAAAACAAAAATCAATTTAGGGAAGACCGAGTTTAAAGTTATCAAACATAGGTAACTTCATCGACTATTCCATTGCCATGCCATTGCCTTGCGTCGAGATTAAATCTTTGATAATGCCAACCATTTACTTTCGAACAAGAGTTTACACTTAAAATATTGGTCTTATACTCGTATTTCTATTACAATTTCTGGTGGTATTTCCTTTACATGAAACTTACTAGCTTATGAATGCATACACCTGCAAAACATGAAGAATTGATTTTATCGTAAAATTATGGGTTTTTAAGAAAAGAGTTGCTTCCCAAATTGCTAAAAAATCTGTCACTAAACTCATTATACATAATGAATATTTTTTTGGGTCAGTGGGAATTATCTCGTTAATCGTTAACTAACAAAGTTAACATTTCGACTAACGGATTAACTTTAAAGTTAACTTTAAAAAATGTTAACTTTCGTTAAATGTCCCCAAGTTCGTTAATCGTTAACCCAGCACCTACTATTTATCAAAAAGATACCACACGCAACGCGCTGCGATAAACACGTTCTGACAACAACTAGTTCCGGTTGATATTGCTGGAAACGTATGACAGTAGTCATACAGCAGTGGACGCAGTAAAAAAACGCATAAAAAAAGGTAGAAGAAGTGATACGACAAGAAACTTCTGAAAATTCGAAGAACAGGGATAGTTTAAGTGGCGGAGGGAGCAACGCGAGTAACAACGACGATGATGAGGAAGAATTTTTTAATTCTGCCACACAATCTAAAAAAAAAACCAAAAATCTTTAAAGAGTAAAGCTTAAAATCATATCAAAAAAGGCTAGACATGAAATCAAAATGCTTGTTCAACGATGCGGCATTCCTCAAGGAACAGATATTCGTAAATCTGTATAGAAAATATATACTATATATATACCTTCAAGCACTGCAGTTGAAAATCTTTTTTCCACAGGCAAAGATATTTTAACACCGAAACGAGCCTTACTTTCAGACGAGAACTTCAACATATTAATGTTCATGTGCTGTGTTCTTCCCAACTTAATTTACCAATTCTATTGTTTCTATGTTTTTTTTTTTTTATTTGTAATGCTGCACTAACTCTATTTCTTTGTAAATCAATTCTTATTCAAAGATAAGGTGCAAGAATTGCGCCGCCATTAGACTCAGGGAAACTTTTTGATCGTTGCAAGTTAAGTAGTCAAGTTATTATGGTATTTACTTTAATGAACTGAAGTTAAAGATTGTTGCGAAGATATCATACTATTGTAGCATTTTTCAAGCAGAGGCTATAGCTATATAAAGTAGGTCAGCTGCTTAGTTTTAATACGAAATTTGGTTGGTTCAATGCGAGGGTATAGTTAAATACACTGCAGTATTACAATGGTTCAACATTTGGTCTAAGTGAGTGGGATCTTAAGCTGACTACCACTTCTACCTAACCTAATCTAACCCCAACTAACCAATGAGAAAAGAATTCAAAAAAAGAAAAAATATTTCTTGACATTTTCTACAAAATAATTTCATACTTACTGAAACCTTTCCATAAGGAACAAATTGTAAGTCCGTGTACTGTAGCCAGTCCATGTCGTCCATGGCATATTTCAATTGATTTCTTATAAAATTTTTGCTATCACCGCAACGTGTCTCGTAGTAAACTTTTATCTTGAGCAATTCCGGTGGTTTTGGGTCACTAGACGATGTGTTTGAAGTCTGATAAGAAAAAAACAAATGCATATGAATAGTTTTTGCTGTTATCTTATGATATCTTATAAATAAATTGTCCTTAAACAAAATGGAGATCAACATCCAAAAATGAAGTTTGAAAATGTTTTATTTTCAAGAAACTTTCCGTTTAAGATCACCATTTTATAAAAATCTCTTATTCATTGTTGCAGAAATGTATTTTTTTTTTGATATTTCAAGAGCTCTAGCAACCCCAAAGCTTACATCACTCTGTTATGAAGATTTCAAATCCCATTTTGTTAAATCACTTTATGGGACGAGCAAGAAACCGATTTTAGATGATAACTTTTTATCTTATTCGATTATGAATCCAAAAAGTGTAACAGAACTTACCAGAACATAACAATTTTGAACACAATATAAAAATTGTATTGCCATTTGTAATACCGAACAACAATAAATTGCATCATTCATAAAGTTGTTTTCTGTCGTAATATGTGAATATTTGCTCAAAAGAATTTCAGAATTTCACAGATTTTTAATTTTAATTTGATTTTGATATATTTGGCGTTAAATAATTTTTTTTTGTTTAATTTTTCCATGTACATAAGTGAAAGAGTAGCTTTCTATGAATTTACGCGATGCTTAGAAAAAGATAAAAGTCTCACATGCACATAAGTATCTGTCAGATTTTTCCCAACACTCTTTAAAAAAGGGTTGGAAAAATTGATTTGAACTTCCGCATCAATGCTAAAGATAATATTTAATGTTACTAGCAGATTTATTTCTTTAAAACAAGTAGGAATATGATCTGCTGATTTCAAAATAATAGCTTAATAATTTCTCTCTGTTTGTTTTTGGGATTTCGTAAAGTAACTATCGTAAAATCTTACAGGAGAGATGGTTCTGCACTACACCAAATAAATTAAGTTTCTCATTATCGGATATGCCTTAAATGTATATCAAATTAAAATTTATAAAATTGACTATGAATTTGCGCTAACGGACTTAAATGTTAAGTGAACACCAAATGTTTCAAGATATATCACTTATATCACTATATATCACATTCTGTTTTTAACACATAGAGAGGTCGTGGCGAGCATGGAAATGTTTAAATATTCTTGATCAGCGTCATCACCTGAGTCAATTTGTTAGTTTCGTCTGTTTGTTAGTAGAAATCACGATTTTGTTAAAACCATGAATGATGAAATTAATTGGTGCATGAAATTAAGCACACAGGCTACACCAATGTCATTTTCGGTACATTCGGTACACTTGGCGCATTTTCAGTACATTTGAACTATTTCTGAAAATTACCATTTTATTAGTAAATCTACTTTTTTTTCAGTAAAAAGTTAAAATTTTGTTTGAATTTTAGTAATTTTAAGTAACATTTTGATGTACATGCCGAAAGAGTACATTCACCATCCAAAAAGTATATTTCAAGTCTCGATTCAGTAGGTTTCTACAAAAGTCAAATACCATCACTGGGCTACATCTTCAATCAAGATTCTTTGGAAAAATCAGTTCATGGAATATAGAAAAAATTACTTGATGTAGTGTAACCAAAATTTTTACAAATTCTAGGAAAAACTGTAGACAAAAAATGAGTGAAATTCAACAAGAGAGCGTAGACCTCTTTCAAACAAAATTTTAAAATGCTATGCTAAGAGAATTATTGAGGGTAATACAGCCAAAATTTACACAAATAAAAACAAAATGGTTAGGCCCAGCGTCACACAAAAAGGTTTGCGAATTTCGACAAAAATTCGTAGCACCTTTTGTACAAACAAAAACTTCAATACGCTATAGGCACGAAAGAATAATTTAAGGTGAAGAAACCAAATTTAACACAAATAGTAACAATGATTCGGAAAAACTTTGGATAAGATATAGGCGAATTCAAATTAAAAAGTTACTGAGCCAAATTGCATACAAACATAAGGAATAGTTTGGTTTAGTATCAAACAAAAAGTACGCGTGGCACCTCCTACACAAGCATTAGCTGCAAACCACTATAAAAAGAGCTATTTATGTAAATGTTGCCAAACTCAATGTGGGTCCGTTTATTCAAACCAGCCAGCACGCAGCGTTGTGGAGCATCAATAAAAATTTAAGACCTACGTGCACTTTATTTACTGTTAATGCGGTGTATGGCGAGACCAGAGACACTGACAATTTTTTTTCTTTTTTTTTTTTTTTTTTGTTTCTGGTATTTTTCGAAAAAATCAAAAACTTCTGCTATATTGAAACTTGTGTATTAATTCTAAAAATTAACTTAATAAGTTAAAAATTTTTAGTTTCTTTTTTAATTTTTTCCAAAAAAAAATCCCAAAATAAGTATTTCGTTATTCAATTAATTGTGTCTAAAGTATGAATTGAATTGAATAACAATTTATAAACAAATTATAGTTAATTTATTTATTTCTTATTTTATATGTAGATTTTTCAAATAAACTGGAACCACCATTTTTAAAAACTGAACAATATCTCAAAAACTGCGTGTCAAACACTTTTTTTTACTTCACAACTTTTTAAAAATCTTTTGTGGAGTGTATTTGGTTTACATTGCACTTTCGTAGAGGCTGTCGAAATATCAAAGTCTGCCGGGCAAGTATCGCTGCGTCTCTGATACGAACCAAAACAGAGACCTTAAAAATATAAGAAAGTTTTTTTACTAACGATATATACCTCATTTGAATAATATTTTTATTACTTTGACTTCAACCAGGGGACTTAAATACCATAAACGATTGTGTTCAAGACCATACAGCTCAAGTTAGAATCATAAACTTCAATTATATTTTTCCATGTAGCCCTATTCATTTCCAACTTATGATTAAGATCCTTTGATAAAAGTTGTAGTAGGTACTACGAAATATTTTTCAAATCTTGTACATATCGATAGTAGAAATAATATGATGTTCCCAGAACTTTAGGAATGTACTGTACAAAACAAAAAACACAGTGAGATCCGACAGCAGTCACTGAATTAAATTGAAAAAGTTACATAACAAGATGCCACCTAAGGTTTTCATTTAAGAAGTTCTCAGTCTAATACATTTCATAGCATAAGCTGATCCAATTTTTTATGAGCTTACAGCGTCAGTCAAGGCCAGATACACAACAAATGCCGCACAAATATGGAAAAGCTGTGACATCTTCATCAGCTTAATTAACTTTTTACTTGAACAAATTTAAAAAAAAGTATTTGTTTATTTTTTTTTTTTTTCTGTCACGTAACTTTTTCCAGTAGCTAAGTGACAACCCGCTACATCGACACTCAAACTAAAACTGATTTAATTTGTATGACTTAAATTAAATTTTATTCGCTTTACTTTGAAAATTGAAAAAGTTATATTGTACCGAGTAAATATTCAGGAAATGGGAGCAGAAAGCGTAGCACTCTTTTGATAAAGAAATTTTTCTTGGCGCGGTTTGAGAGTGAACTTCATTGAGTGGCACTCAGAATATTATGCGATACGTAGGTCAAAGTTAATATTATGATAAGCAGAATTAATACAATGCATGTACTCAAGAGCGAAGTTTCAAAATATGATTACGAATTAAATTGGGTGAATGATATTTTGAGCTAAAAAAATTGTCCAGAACTCATATATTTAATGTACATTTTTTTAAGTCGGCACAAAGCGCAGTAAAAACGTCTATTTTTTAGCTTTTGAAAAATTTTATTTCGGTTGAAATAATATATTTCAAAATATTGAAAACTGAATTTTGGCCAATTTCCAAAGTAAAATCGAAAGATCAGAAGGCAAGAAATTAAAAAAAAAAACAGTTTTAAAAAGATCAGCAATTATTAACATTTTATGTTCCAACAATCTTATTCGTTGCGTGGATGTTTACAGAATGAGAAATACTTCAGCCCTCATCCATTGTTCGTGTGATGGTTTACCCATTTCAGAATTGGCGATGGTGTAAGTTGCTTGCATTTCTTTTAAAATTAGTTAAATCTATATTATTTCTTGCAATTGCTAATACAACCTTTTTATATCAACCTTTTTATAGTTCCTTAAAAAAATTTTGTGCCAGATTATGGATTGAGTTTAGTACTTCAAATAAAGTAGATATCGAAGAAGTCAATCATTCAACGCAGCAAGAATCAAACTAATCAAAAAGCAAGAGCATAGTGTGGACAATGGATACTCTCCATTTCCATGGCAAAGTAAAAGCAGAAAACATTATTTCGGGTAAAGTTGCTATAACCCGCTATGCCGCAATCGTGTATTAACAATACGAAATGCATTTGAAAAAAGAAACGTTGAAGATTTAAGAGTTTTTGGCGCTGATAGAACGTATGTAGATGAGTTTTTCGTTCTAAAAGGTACAAAAGTACGTTAAAGCTGCTAACACGATCTATCAGACTCGATGTCAAAAATACCCGGTAAGACCGTAGAGCGCGAGATAAGTTGGCACCCATTAGGGACTTATGGAAGACGTGGGCCTTACATAAACGATTAATATGTACTCCATATAAAAACATCACAGTTGACTGTTTTTTTTTCGTCTAAGCCAGCTAAATGCGATTAGAAGATTTGAGCCTTTTGTGACATCAATCCCAAAATCCCAACTTAGCTTAGAATATGTACGTTTATACATAAATGATAAAATACAGATTGCGCCATAATGCGCACGAAATTTGATCTGTTCTGCGCATGTACACCGCTGACGTCATTTTGAACGTGTTCCTATTGGCTGAAAATTCTGAGCAACATAAATCATAAAATCTGTGGAGAGCGTAAAAATGAGACAAATTGTTTTATTTTTGAACATTATTCAATAATACTGATTAAGTAGTGATGTGACATCCAGCTCTCAAAATACTCATTATAGAGTTACCACAACTCAAAATATTAATACATTTTCTTTAAGATCTGTGCAAATTCAAGAATTCATTTTTAATAAACATGAAAACATATATGTAAATAAGACTTGATTTCACAGAGCATAAGGTTATCAACTCTTGGATGTTCGACAAATCCTGAGCGCATCTTTATTTTATTATTCTTGAAGTTTATACAGATAATTGTAAAAAAATAACAAACTTATTTTTCTGATTTTCATAATATATTTCTTAAAAATCTTTTTTCTTGACTTAAGCGCGTCCGGGAGTTTTTCAAAAAATAAAGACATTTTTTTAAAAATTTTTTTTGAAGCTGTATTTTATCTTAGACCAAAATTTTACATACTTAAAGTATAACTATTTAAGATTTATCTCTGAAGTGTTGGTCCAAAAATATTCGTCAATAAGTTAGAAAAGTGCAATGCCGTGAACGACCTCAAAATTTGCGGTGAGCAAGATATCTGGAGACTGGTTCGTCCGAAAAAAGAAAATTAATTTTGTTGAAAGATGTTGTGCTTCCTTTTATACTAAAATAAATAAAATTAAAAACAAGTAAAAATTTCATTCTCTTATTACTTACGGCTGTTTATTTATTTAAAGTTATTTTACAACTTTGCTTCATGGTCAATCCTTATTTTTAATTCAACATCCGTGTCAATAACTGCGACAATTTTTTGTAAATATCGTTATCGGCGATAAGTTTTTATGAATATCGGTATCGTATTGGTCAAAACGCGTATCATTGCATCCCTACTTTAAATGGAACAGTTAAGTCGAATAAAGTGTATTCAATCAAATTTTTCTTTAATGATGAAATGTCACTGCTTCAGTATGTTCCAAAGAAGAAAATGAAATATCGACAGATTGAATGAAATCACCCGAAGTGATATTATTTTACAATAACACAAAAGCAGGTGTTGATACTTTGGACAAATTAGTCCTGCGGTTTTTTTTAAAAATGATAGACATATCGGTGTTTGTCTTGTGACTGGAAATCAATTGCGAGATAACATCGAGAGGGAAGCCTTCACGCCAACTTGTTACCCCAATGCAAACAACTTCTAGTGTTCCTTCGACATCAGGAAATCAATGCCGTGTTCGAGCACATTATCTCGTTGCAATATTTGTTGCACCAAGTTCAAGTTTTTCACTTAATAATCTAAATTTATGACAACATCGAACTTGTGTGCATATGATGTATGATTAATATTAATATTTTCCAATCACAGTCTTAAGCCTAATTTCCATGCTATCTTTCTTGATCCCATATCAGGGATATCAAATCAAATTTTTGTAAAGAAAGCATGCGAACTGAACCTAATGCACTTGGAGAATGCGAGAGTGAATAGCATACATTTGCTATCTTTATAGTATGTGATGTCCTCCCTGATATTTGATAAGATAAGTTCAAGAAAGATCACATGGAAATTAGGCTTTACTTATAATGTCAAAAAATTAATTTTTAATTCAATAAAGAGTGCTTAAAATTGAGTTATCTTTTTTACTTTTAAATAAAAGTTATAATTTGTGTGAAATGTTTTATTTATTTTTATTGGAAATTAAAGTGCACTGGTTCCGGTTAATATTGAAAGAGAATGTCGTTCAAGTAACTTTTTTGATAGCTCGGCAGGCTATGAATCCCTTACCAAAATTTTGGATAAGATTTTCGCATAATGATGAATTAGTGATTTTGTCATTTAAGCGTTGAACCGTTTGAGAACTATTCGCATAAACTTTACTCTTCACGAAACCCCATAAGAAGATATTCAATGGTGTTTAATTGCATGATCTTAATTCACGTCTTTGTGTAAAATATTGAGGTTAATTGCTGTGAATGACGTCTTTGGCTCTTCAGCAACACTGTGCTAATAGTTGCAATATTTTCACTTGAACGACCAATGCGATGAGAAATTCTGATTCTCTGATTTTAAACTGAACCAGTTTCTTCAAATGTATCAATGATAAGAATAATAGCACACTTTGTAAGTATTTTCTCTACCGTATTTTGAACGAAGCTTTCTTCCAACTTCTGAATAGTTTTCCCAATATCTTCTATACTATTTATATAAAATTGCTTATAGTTATGGAAATGGTTTGTAACGCCAAACAGCAAAATATACTGAACCGATTTTATTAGTTTCTTTTTTTAAAACAACATATTTGTGCTGAAGATGGTTATTGAATCCTTTTTTTTATTTTTTTTTTTAAGTCCATATTTTTATGATTAAGTTCTTGCAAGACCCCACACAAAAATCTTCATTTGATTTTTCATTGCTTATGCTGCTTCTTGAATTCTGAGTTGTTATTGCTTTTTTTTAAATTGTACGGTTTGTATTTGTCTTCGAAGTTCAAGGAACAAACTATCTTTAAATTTCTCTTTTTGTTCAAGAGAGAAGATAGATAAGATGTTAAGAAAGTAATTTTATTATGAAAAAAAACAAAACGTGCGCGTGCAAAGCCGCGGGTACCATTAGCTTAAAAAAAATTTAAACACTTCGCTTAATCGTATAGCGACCGGAATTTATTTACTTCATACCTAAGAAAACATCGGTGAAATTTAGTAGCTGTTTAATAAATGGCAGCAAATTTAAAAAGATATCTGAATTTTGAACAATAGACTCCGTCGAATATACATTGGTCATATCAACGTTGCTGTCGTGATGAATGCTCAAATCCACCATCAAGACTGCACTGTGTCTACAATACAACAACGAGAACATTTCTAAAAGTAGCTTCATTGAAATTAGAAATGCTTCAAATGGAACCGAATATAGTAATGTATCATGATGTTATCAATAATGCTGTTGGCATACTTTAAAGTGAGCCACCGATCATAATGAAGATGATAAGAAAAGTCTAATTGTGGCAGACGGTCAAGTAAATTCTCATGGTTTGGTGATAACACGAACGATGTCACTGAACGTTTAAACAAAAGAATAACAGGTATGAGTGAATTCGATTTGATTGATGTTACAAGTTATGAATAATGGACTGATTTCTTAAGGGGTTATATCTCCCTTATACCCTAAAAAAAGGCTGTTTTAATTCTTTTTTTAAAGGACATTTGAGATTAAATGTATACAAATAATACAACATTGGATTAAGCAACTCTTGAAGAAGAGAACAAAATTTTTTATTGTTATTTTTTTACAAAATGGCGGTTATGCAGTGATTACCGTAAACCGCTTTTTCAAAAAGGTCTTCCACGGCGGGCAGTAGAGGTCTCGTCCAACTCTACCTATAGCAAAAAAAAAAAATTTTTATTATCTATATGAGCTTTGCTGTTGAAGAACACATGATTATATTTTTAGAATTTTTTTTCGCGAAATGACAAATGTTTTAACAAAAAATAGTGTTTTCGACGAAAAAAATCGACTTAAATTGCTTATAACTTTTTTTCTTGTTAATTAATCGCTAAAATCGTGTACTCTCGTGTGTACTTCAACAGATAATCAAACAATGAAGCTACTGTTAAAATTTCAAGTCAATCGGTTGTAACCTTTTTGAGTTCTACTGCCCGCTGATTTTGAAAACATGGTTTAGAGAAAAATGCGTTTGAAGTTTCAAAATGCTATACATCTTCATCAAAAATTGACTTAAAAAATTTTTGAGTTTAAATTGGTACTTGGGCGCTGTAGATTTTGATTCTAGAATTGTTTTGGCATAATTTAAGCCAAAAAAAAAATATGGAAAAATAAAAAAAAATTAGGGAGATATAACCCCTTAAAATTGTCATCGGTATGTACATATGAAGAAATGTTCTCTAAAAATATAAAAATTCTTTTTACAAAAACAAGCAATTTCGTTTGAATCAATAATTTTTTAAGTGGAATTAGTTTTCTTATAACCCATTATAAAATACAAATGTATAACTTCATATATTATTTATAATATATTCATTTTAGTTAAGTACCTACTCTTTAAGTTGACCGAAAGGGTCAACGGTGTGCAACAGTTTTTCCAAACATTCAGACTGCTGTAAACATCCGAATGGGCAGCGCCGTATTGTGCTATAACTTGAACTACAGAGGTGAAGGTGATCGATTACATGCCAAATGTTCCGAAGGCTTTGCTACAAATATCAGAAGACTGGTTGAAAAAACTAAGTAACAATACATATTTTTACTTAACTGAAATGAACACTTTCTCCACGATTATCATTTACGGCCCCAAAAGCACTGAATTTTTACAATTTTACGAAAATTTTGGTTTTGAATATGAAAGTGGGAGGTTTTACACCCTGCTTGAATAAGATTTATAGAAAATTCAAAAACATATGAAAAGTTTTGAAACCGACAGGATTTTTAAATGGTTCATAGCAAATATTTTGAAATTAAATTTTATTCACTTCGTAGCCTGAGGTAAGAACGATCCAGAGGTGTCAAAGCTGATAAACATTTATGGTCAAATGGCATGACATATACACAATAAAATTGCAATGCATTTTTACTCTAAGTATAATAACATGTAACCCATACAACATATTGGTAAGCTACGAGCAATATGGAGATGATAAGCCCAATTATTTTATCAGAAAACTATTTCTTAATATCTCATGTCCGAATATCTTTTTTGAAAATAATATTTGAAGAGATTAAAATTATTTTAAAAATTATTTCTTTCATTTACTTTTTTGCTGACTTTATTGTCACTTTTTAGTGTAAAAAACACAAAAAAAAAATGAAATTGCAATATTCCTAAAAGAAAAAAATGAGCATCTAGCTGCTTACACTAATTTCAACCGCTGCTACACGGTATTATCAGTAAGTTTTGTTAGCCGACGCTTAAGAGTTTCCAAGCATAACATGTTTTAATTTTTGTCTTGTATGCATTTGTTTTTGTAACTCTTTCGATACAACCCATTTCTTGAAAACTTTTCTGGCGATATGAAGGTATTTGCAAATGCAACTAAATTAAAAACTCTCAAAAAAATGTATTTATTTACTTTTATTGCTAAGCAAACGAAATTATGACAAGTAACTAAGATTTTTATATTTGATTGATTTATTTCCATGCTGCTGTAAGCTACAGGGTTTTGTAAACTCTTGTTTGAGCTCATGAAACCATTCATTACAAACTGAAATGACAAAAAGAAAATAATAAGAAACATTACAAATACCCTTATGACTTCACCTCCAAGAAAAGAACTTACCCCATTTGGAACCTTTTAACACCGGGCAACCCGCATGTAGAGTGCGATAGTCTGGCTCCAATGATTCATGCAAATTGTACCACAAGACCATGCTACGTCGCACTGGTGGAACAACTAAGTGTAAGTGCGGAAATGCAGTGCCACCGCCAAGCTCGACCTCACTTATCTTAAATTTAATCAATATTTCAAACTACACATATTTAATTGAGGCCTCCAGTTGCAAAACCGGCCAAGTTCAAAAAAATCAAATTTTGAGATATTCTCAAAAACCAAAATCTAATCTTTTATCTTTCTATGTTTTTAGGATAAAAAAAAATTTTTAACAGAAATATTATTACATTTTTTAAATTTATTTTTGATGGATAGATTTCAAAACCGACCAAGTCCATGAGCCTGCTTTCAAAACCGGTCCAACGCCTTGAAATCAAAACCGGCCAAGTCCAGTACATTGATATCAAAACCAGACAAGTCCATTTTTTTCAAACAAATTTTGTTGATTAGTATGTCAAAACTAGCCCAGTTCATGATCAATGGATCTTAACCCGCCAAGTCTAAAACTGTTTTTTCAAAAACATAGTTTTGAGTAAGAAATTTTATACGCTATTATGTGGGAAATACGTTTTAATTTTTCAATAAAGTTGAAGATAAACGTTTTTTATTGTTTTTCCAAAAGTGTGAAAAAAGGAATTGGCCGGTTGTGCAAATGGACGCCTCAATTATCTCTTAAATTTTAAAAATATATATGTGATGTTTTACATAGAATAAAGCTGTAGCGATTCGATTTCCTACTCCGTCATAATCGTCCGGGGTCTATGATAAAAATTATGTTAAATGATGTTTTAAAAAAGTGATAAATATTCTTACTTCTGAAAAATCGTGATGTGACATGTAATGGCCACCTATGCCATAAGTGGCAACTTGTAACGGCTCAGCAGATTCAAGGCTTAAGCCACTTATATCAGTCAGGCGCTGACTCACCGCATTCAAAAAGCTATGTTGATGAAACCATAGCCAAGAAGTTTTACTGGAGCGAATGTCGGAATATATATACACTCCTTGATCTCCCACTTTAGAGCGCTGAACATTTGCTCTACCAAACTGAATGATTTTATCAATTTCGTTTTCATAAATTGATTCATAGTACAATGCGATTTTGGGATCTAAGCTAAGTTCCTCCATCTTAAAAGGAGCCACTATGCAAAATGGCACATTATTACTGACGTAACGACATCGCAAATTGCGCTGATCTGCTGGCGTTCGCTTTATAGCTCCACTGCAAACACCCTCATAGAGTGGTGTAATTTGTAATTTCTATAGGATAGGGAAGCATGCTTTTGTGTAAATGAACAAGGATATTCAGGCCTATTCTGATTCCGTTTCGGATTTACTTGGTAAATGGAATCGAAATTGAAAGTATGTTTCAGAATCATACAAAAAAGACAAATCCGTCAAATTATCGTAACTATGACAGCTCGAGTTCGAAATAAAAATATTAGAAATAGAAGAGCTATTGACATTCAACTTCGGACTTCAATTTCACTCCCAACATAAATCAGAATCTGAACAGGCTTCTATATTTGAATGTATCTTACTGCAGGTGCATCAGTCAAACTGTCATCAGTTTGTAATTTTTTTTGTCGTTCCTCAAACAGCCTATTATCATATAGGGGCTTATTTAACAGCCCGTTTTTGTTATCCGGCTCTTTATGTAATAGCTCTTCGTTCATTTTTACAGCCATTTTCAAATTTCCTTTTACAAATAAAATAAATGTTAAATAAACAAATGCGCAACCAATATTGAAAATATTTAACTGTGAAACCACTGACCTGAATGGAAAAAAGCTGCGCCTAAGAGTTCAATTAAGGTTGTGTCATTTATTTCTAGCAGTTCATTATTTGGTTCAATATTTCGTGCTCTTGCTTCAGCCAACCACCCGACGGCTAGTTCATATAACTGTGCATCATAGAGATTGCGACCCATGTATAAACACTCCGTTGCTGTCATTGGTGAACTATAGTTTTGAGAGGAATAATAGTAACTCAATTAGTGAGGCTTTTTATATTGAGCTTTTTATTTTCGAAAGATGGGAGTTTTTACCAAGTGGATAAAAAATCTCAAGCTAAAAACATTTCTCTGTCGGAAATTGAATTATAGATGAATGATCCTAAATTTGGTATCATTAAACTTTGCCTAGTTGGCGGAGAGCTCGCTGTAGAAAAATCGAAGGTATAAGATTACAGGATGGGATGTACATTAGATAGTATCGACCCCTATACAAAAAAAAAAGTTTGAATTTTCACCCCCAGTTTGAAAGCTGATATTGAAAGATTTTTAAGGAAAAAAAAACTTTTTTTTTTTGTCCTCTAAATTTGATGCGATTTTGTTTTTTTATTATATCTCCGCCATTCGACGTCCGATTAACAAGTATGGTATATCGTTGTAAGTATCTGAACATGTACTACATTTCATTGATAGAAGTCATTTGTCTCAGTCCGTACCGAATCATAAAATTTAAATCCACTAAGTTGTCCCAAATTATCGAAATTGAAAAAGTTACAGCGAATCTAAAATTTCAGTGCAAATATTTGATCAGAATAATAAGATCATCTTTAACTTAAGTCCTAAAACGTGGTTTTTCTTGTTAATCGAACGTCAAATGGCGGAGATATAAGACAAAAACAAAATCGCATCGAATTTAGAGGACGAAGAAAAAAAATTTTTTTTCTTTAAAAATCTTTCAATATTAGCTTTCAAACTGGGGGTGAACATTCGAACTTTTTTTTATGTGATACTTTCTAATATACATGAAATATAATGATACGTTATGGTGAAACCAACCAACCAGAGTAGATATATTTATCTGAAACGCTTCATTGAAATATTCAGCTTCACTATGCTAGGTATCATCACATTAAAGTTGCCTAGATATGGCTTAAATATTTTTAGTGCATCCACTTGTAAAATCTATCCCATTTCCATTTGAACAGTTTGTGTTTCACGTGGCTTCTCCATACCAAGTTTCACAGTATGTAGCTTCAAAAATCTTATAAAAACAAAGTTAATCTTAGAAAAACCGAAAATTTTGAATATGTTAAATGTTGAAAAGATCGAAAAACCAATATAAGTACATACATACATATATTGCAAATGTAAAAAAAATTCAAAAAATCTAAATGCGTTGAATATTGAATATGTTGAAAAATGTTGAAGAAGTCGAAAAAATTTTAAGTCGGTTTTTGGCTACGTTCGCTGAACATTTCTGTATGTCTGAGGTTTAAAATGCCAATTTAAATTTTATAATAAATCTTGTTTTTGGGTTCAGTTAATAGTGACAAAAATTACTGGCCCATAACAACTTACTCACCTGTATGTTGTATTTAGCAATTTACCATTTGCAACGTCCTCAGTTTTTAAGGCATATGTTTTTTGTAGACGAGCCAAGCCTTTCGCTGCGCCACTCAAATCATCGATTGTTGGCAAATCTATTTTCAGCTCTATTTGTATTCTTGCTAAGTTTTTAGCATATTCTTAAATTAAATAAAAACTAAATTTTATAAAATTTGAAGCAGCGACTTTTCAACACGAATCAAAGCAAACCTTCTGAATCTTTTGAATTCAATACGGATTTTTCCTTTATTTTCCAATCGGAAGTAATTCTCTTTATAGATGTGAGGGCGTTTAATGGATCTTTATTTAGGTCCGATGGATTATCAAGATATTTTCTGAAAAGTTCTGCCATACTTTCTAAATACCTTTTTAAAATACAATTTTTTTTAGGATACACAAACAAAATCATAAATATTTATTCAACACACTTTCTCAATGAGCTGTTGGACTCTTCCATTGCTTTTATATAATTTTCAATATTAGTCACCCAGTTATGTTCTATAACAAGTAAATTTTCAAGACCGATCACTGACGAAGAGTAATCGCATCGCACATGGCCCAAAAGCGAGAATGAAATCAAGAAAATCAATAAATTAAACTTTATTAACATTTTCAGGTCTTTTCCTAAGTGCAGTTACTCTCCAACTAAATTTCGAAATACTTCCTACAAGCACTTAAGCTAGACTTGTATTTATGATACACAACTCTTGTATGCTGGCTTATATACTTACATATAATTCCATCTGAAATGGATATCAATTGAAAAATTTAACTAAAAACAAATATTTGTTCAGCTGCATTTCTAGAAATACAGCATGTATTTTCAATGTACCTGTTATGCAAACTTATAAATTATTATCAAATATTATCGAAGTTTATGAAAATTGCTTAGTTCATAAATAGGGGCCACAAGTTCAAATAACTATTATTTTATATAATTTTTATTTTGTGAATAAATTTTATGGTATTAAGTTCTTCAGCACTAAACAGCCTCATAAATGAAAGTTAGTTCACGCTTAAGCGTACTTGGCATCTTAAAAAATTTTTGAGGTTGATTTTATGAAAAAAAAAACATTTCAACAAAAGATCATGGAATAAGATGAAAAATTAATATTTTTTATAACAAATCAATTGTTTAAAATTAGTTAATAGAGCGAACGCCATTCGATACGAAATTAAAAAAAATACCACCAAATTCCTCGTCAAATTTAACTTGAAAAACTTATTTTCTTCGAATGGTTGCAAAATAATTACTATCCCATATAATTTAATTCTTTTATGCATCCCAAATAGAGTTTTCGTTCAAAAATCGGTAAAAAAAAGTTTCGAAAATGTTCCAAAATCGGGCGCTTTTCAGATCTGAAACCACTTCTGGTGATGTTCAAAATCCATTTTCGACCTCTTTTCATTGATTGGTGATAATCCAGATTCAAAATGGACCAAAATTGAACAATATAGTGATACATTTTTATGAAACTAATCAACCAGGGTTACCTTGCCAAAGCCCGTCCCGATGCCCGAAAATGCCCAATTTCGGTCAATTTTGTTATTTTAATCCTTTAAGGACCAAGGGACACATGTGTCCCAAAAACCAAAATATTCTTCAAAAAAAAGATTTGACACGAAATCATTTTAATTATGTTACAAAAGCAAGCAGAATATTTGAATATTTTTAACTTAAATTCGACATAAAAGTGAATTATATATGTAGGTTTATTTTTAATTTGAAATAAGATATTAATTATGTATTCATGAAACAATGAAAATAATTTTAAATTATGTTCAAATAAATTGGACTCCCTTAACGTTAATTCGAAATAAAAGTGAATTATAATGGCTTATTTTAGCTTGATATAAGATACTTATTATTCATGTAACATTAGAAAATAATTTTCAAATAAATTGGACTCCCTGCAGGCTCATAGGGTCACATAGGTATGTCCCATAAAATTTTTCGAAATCTAAAATCATATTTTATAGTGTTCGCATATTTTTAGCTTAGTAACAGCCCAATAGAACATAATAATGCTTTGATTTCATTGGATTTCAAAAGCTTATGGTCCCCTACTTACTTACTTACTTGGGTGGCCATAACAACCCGTTACCGGGTTACGGCCGACCTCAAAAGCTCTCTCCAGGCGCCTCTGCTTTGCGCACGCCTTCTCCAATCATTCACACCAAGCGTGGATAGGGTTTCCTCGGCTTGGTCTTTCCATCGGAGGCATGGTCTTTCTCTTCGTCGTCGCCCAGCGGCTTCCGCATCAAACACCTTTTTCGCCGGAGCTTCTTCGTCCATACGCACAACATGTCCCAGCCAGCGCAGACGTTGAATAGTGATGCGCTTGACTATGTCAATGTCAGCGTAGAGCTCGTACAGTTCGTGGTTCATTCGAATACGGTAGTCGTCGCCGACGTGAACAGGACCGAAGATTTTGCGAAGAATTTTTCTCTCAAACACCCCAAGCGTGGCTGCATCAGTCTGCGACACAACCCAAGCTTCTGCGCCGTAAAGTAGCACGGGTAAGATGAGCGTCTTGTAGAGTGTCAGTTTTGTCGGGCGAGAGAGGTCTCTACTAATCAATTGCTTACTGAGACCATAGTAACACCTATTAGCAAGAGTTAGTCTTCGCTTTATCTCCAGGCTGACATCGTTTTGAGTGTTTTGCTTATGGTCCCCTAAGGGTTAATAAAAAGTTTATAAGATTATAGCTTAAAATGTATGGCAAATGATAGAACTCGAAGAGCCTAAATAAAATATATAGGGTTGTCTTGTCTAATCCAGTCTCAAACAAGAGTTGCCACCCATTTAAGATAAATTGGTCCGAAAAACAAATGGGAACCCAAGTTTCGGACAGGATTCGATCCAACCTTATATAAACTGTTTAGGCTCTTGAAACTCTATCCTTTGGCAAATATTTCAAGCTGTAATCTTACACAGTTTTAATTAAAATAAAGAAATTTACCAAAATTCGGCCATTTTTGGGCATCGGAACTGGCCTTGGCAAAGCTACTCTGGTTGCTTAGTTTCACCAAAACGCATCACTTATACACTCGATTTTTCTACAGCGGGCTCTTGGGCTACAACTTTCATCATGAACTGATCCGTGTGGGAGATATTTTAAGTAAAACACATTTCTAGTGGCTTGGTAAGTAGAAACTAGTGGTCTCAAGAAAATCAGCGGCAACACTGGAAATTTGTATGGTTTCTTACATTTCATATACGCACAAAATTTGTGGCGCAAACTTATCAGATTTGTGTATAAATTACTATACAATTTTTGAAAATACGAGCAAATAAATTTGCAATATACGAGGGCCCTTATTCTATTCTACATATCAGATTATTTAGTATGTATGCATGTACAATGTACATACGAGTATATAACAGAACGAGGAAATTACAAGGATGTGCCACATTTTTGTTGTCCTTATTAGGATTGTTGAAAAAAATGTGAGATCGTGTTGCATTCGAAGATAATAGGTTTGAGGAATATTTAGGTAAAAATTCATAGTCTTACTATTTTTTTAATTTTAAAAATCAATTTAATTGAATGTTGAGTCTAATTTAAATTTTGTTTAATTTCACTCGAAAAATTTTTTTAACTAAAAAATTGCCATTTTATCTGAAAAAATGGTAGCTTTTTAATAAAACTGTATTCATTAACATTAAACAAAATTATATTTAATTCGAAGACGCTTTTATTAGTTATATGTATACAAATCTAAAGCTTGTAAAGTGCACATTTCATTGGTACCATATAGTCCATTTTAGTACCAATAAACTGATAGAGGTTAAGCGATTTTTGTAAACTGTTACAGCAACGTGTTGCTATGCAGCTTTGCTAAAAGTTCTTATATCCGGTTTGTATATTGGGAAAAAGGTTTTTCGTATTTTCTGTAAAAGATTTTATGCTTAAAACGAAAATTATATGTAATGCAATTTGCAATCAATAGGTGATAAGAATTTATCTTTCTTATCAAAATGCAACAATTGATAATATAATCAAAAAGCAGCAAAAAAGCAGACAACAAGCATTATTGACTATTAAAAGTTAAAGCAGACTGACGTTTCATTAACTAAAGTCAATTAAAAATGGATTATAGAAGTGAACGTATTTTAGTGATACAACTTAAAAAGGGTAAGCATATAAAAACATTTTTGTGATATTCAAAAAAAACTGTCAAATTTTGAGTACATACATATGTTTCGTTTAGCAAATGAAGAAAACAAACGTCTTTCGGAGGAAAACGCAATGCTGCGTCATAAATTAAACCGAGTAATCTTCGATCATAGCACAAAACTGTCAAGCTATATGGATGCAAATATAAAAGCTTTCGATATAGAAAAGAACGTGTTCAAACGAAAAAAGAACGTGTACGGAAACTTTGAAAAAATTAAGAAAAGATACAATAAGCTGCATGAAGCATGTTTGGAGGAAGTTAAACTTTTTTAAGGCTTTTTTTTAGTACAATACCAAGTAGCACAACAAGGTCGTGAAGAAGTCGTTACAACGTCGGAAGATTACTCCATCCGACCCTTTCGACGTCTACGCGACCACGCTATAACTCAATTTTGGAAAAAAATGATTAATTGCATGTGTGTACTTTGCTGACTTCCACTTTTCTGACCGAAAATGGACTAGTTATGACTCGACTCATTACATAACATTGTCTCAAACATAATTCAAAGAAGTAGATATAAAAAATTATATTCCGTGTTTGGAACGTATCGGATCGTAAAGTTTTCTGTGCCAAAACGAAAAACCTACGGCGAAAAAGTAGATAATTCTGAAAAGAATCTTTTTTATATATACACTCAGGAAAAGGAAAAAAATGTGGTTAATGTTACAACTTTGTGAAAACATCAACTAAGCAGCAAAACCGGAAGCCGGCATTTATTTTGCTTTTCCGTCATTTGAAATTAATGAAAAACTATGGCAGTCAGTCATACTATATGCTGTACCATATGGTTTAGTTTATGAAAGTCGTAATCTGCGGAGAAATCTTAATTTAAAATTGTAACCTATTAATCTCTTATTCACTTTTCATTGGGTAATTATTGGTTTTTTAAAACTATTTAACTTTACCTACCTCACATTACTATTTCCACTTCATTTAAGACTTTCAAAAAAGTGTGTTTTTTTTATTTTTATTGCAAAGCAAACTAATTTAAGACAAGTAGTTAAGATTCTTATATTCGATTGATTTATTTCCATGCTGCTGTAAACTACAGGGCTTTGTAAACTCTTGATTGCGCTCGTGAAACCATTCATTACAAACTGAAATGAAAAAAAAAGATATATTGAAAATACCCTTATGTATTCACCTCCAAGAAAAGAACTTACCCCATTTGGAACCTTTTAAGACCGGGCACCCCGCATGTAGAGTGCGATAGTCTGGCTCCAATGATTCATGCAAATTGTACCATAAGACCATGCTACGTCGCACTGGTGGAACGAATAAGCGCAAGTGCGGAAATGCAGTGCCACCACCAAGCTCGACTTCATTTATCTAAAATTTAATTAATATATCAAACTATCTATAATTATGTATTAAATATTAAAAATATATATGTGTTTTACATAGAACAAAGCTGTAGCGATTCGATTTCCTCTGTCTTTAAAAGCGTCAGGATCCTAGGATAAAAACTATATAAGATAATGTTTTAAGAAAGTGAAAAATATTCTTACTTCTAAAAAGTCGTGATGTGGTCCGTAATGACCACCTATGCCATAAGTGGCAACTTGTAACGGCTCAGCGGATTCAAGGCTTAAGCCAGTTATGTCAGTCAGGCGCTGACTCACCGCATTCAAAAAGCTATGTTGATGAAGCCATAGCCAAGTATTTTTACCGGAGCGTATGTCGGAATATGTGGACACTGCTAACGCTCCGACTTTTGAGCGCTCAACATTTTCAATACCAAACTCTATGATTTTATCAATTTCGTTTTCATAAATTGTTTCATGGAACAATGCGATTTTGGGATCTAAGCTAAGTTCCTCCATCTTAAAAGGTGCAACTATGCAAAATGGCACATTATTACTGACGTAACGACATCGTAAATTGCGCTGATCTGCTGGCGTTTGCTTTATAGCTCCACTGCAAACACCCTCATAGAGTGGTGTAATTTGTAGTTTCTACGTGTCAGAGAAGTATGTTTTTGTATAATTGGACAAGGACATTCATGCCTATTCTGATTCTGCTTCGGATATGCTTGGGGAACGAAATTGAAATTCAAAGTATATTTCAGAAACATACAAAAAAGGCAAATCCGACAAATTATCGTAACTATAAAAGTTCGAAGTTCAAAATAAATTCCAAGCCATTAGAATTAGAAGAGCTATTGATATTCAACTTCGGACTTCAATTCCACTCCCGACCTAAATCAGAATCCGAACAGGCTTCTATATTTAAATGTATCTTACTGCACGTGGAACGGTTAAACTGTCATTAGCTCGTATTTTTTTTTGTCGTTCCTCTAGCAGCTTATTATCAAAAAGTGGCTTATTTAACAGCCCGTTTTTGTTATCCGGCTCTTTATGTAATAGCTCTTCGTTCATTTTTACAGCCATTTTCAAATTTCCTTTTACAAATAAAATAAATGTTAAATAAACAAATGCGCATGCAATATTGAAAATATTTAACTGTGAAACCACTGACCTGAATGGAAAAAAGCTGCGCCTAAGAGTTCAGTTAAGGTTATTTCATCTATTTCTAGCAGTGCATTACTAGGTTCCCTATTTCGTGCTCTTGCTTCAGCCAACCACTCGACGGCTAGTTCATATAACTGTGCATCATAGAGATCGCGACCCATATTAAAACAGTCCGATGCTGTCATTGGTGAACTATGGTTTTGAGAGGAAGAATAATAACTCAATTAGTGAGGATAGTTCCCGTGAGCTTTCTTTTTCCAAAGGTAGAAAAAGCGTTAAGAAGTTGTAATATCAAGAACTGTCAGTATTGAGTTCGTGAGGCTTATAATATATGCTACTTTATAAGATTTAATAATGGAGAAAGTCAAAAAACTTAAAAAAGTTTAAAAAAAAAATAGGTGAATCTGTGCTGGATCTGATAATTTTTATTCACAGAAATGCAGGGAAAGAAAATTCAGCAAACGTGTCTGAAAGTCAATTACTCTTGAAAGTTAAGATGTCGGAATTGCACGGAACTGTGCAGTTATGTCTGACAACGGAAACCACAGTAGAAAATGAGTTATGTATAGCTGGGTATAGTGGAGCTAGGTGACCCAAAAAAATATTTCAGAAAAAAGTGTGAACTTTTAAATGTGGGCGTGGCATATACAAAAAGTAAAAAACGCTTCATTTTGAGAAATTAAAATGTGTATAAATAAAATGAAACTTGTCAAACATACGAAGTAAAATTGTTGAAGCAACAGTGGGCGGGCTAAATCGAGTAGGTGGCACACCTTCAATTGAGCAAATAATGATATATTAACGACAAATCTTTTTACCGTATTTAGTTTCGTATTTAAGCTTTTGCTTGCATTTGAGGTTTTTTAAGCGGTCAAGCCCAGACGATCATGTCAAAGCCATGTCATGTACGAATTCAAAAATATCTGAAATCCGGGAACTAGACGATTTTCGTGAATTCAAAGTTTTGTTTAACAAGCAAAATTTAAGTGTTTCTCATTATATGAATTAATTTTTTAATATTGCTGAAGTCAACTTTTCCTAAAAAAAAAATCATTTGTACCATTTGAGGGGAAAATATTTTTTTTTTTTTTTTAATTTATAATGATTTTGTCACATAATATTTTTTTTTTAGAAGACCGGAAATTGTTTTTTTTTTCAATTTATCTTTTGTGAATTTGTTTTGCGTTTACACACGAAAATAAAAGTTTATTTGTGTTATTTCGAAAAACAAAAGCTGCAGAGGCAAGTGACTGGAAAACAAAATCACACAAACTAAAAGCATGCAACGATAGCGAACCGCAATTGCTTTACTCGAAAAATGGAAAGAACTAGATACTTTTTGCTATTGTTATACGAGCTGCATGAGCTGAACGAACTTCGAACTGTGCATCCTTGACTTACACAGTAAAAATATTCAGTTGATAGTGACAAAAATGACTATGCCCATAATAGCTTACTCACCTGTATGTAGTATTCAGCAATTTACCATTTGCAACGTCCTCAGTTTTAAGGGCATATGTTTTTTGTAGACGAGCCAAGCCTTTTGCTGCGCCACTCAAATCATCGATTGTTGGCAAATCTATTTTCAGCTCTGATTGTATTCGTGCTAAGTTTTTAGCATATTCTTAATTTAAATAAAAAATAAACTTTATGAACTTGAAGCAGTGACTTTTCAACACGACTCAAAGCAAACCTTCCACATCTTTTGAATTCACTATGAATTTTTCCTCTATTTTCCAATCGGAAACAATTCTCCTTATAGATGTGAGCGCGTTTAATGGGTCTTCATTTAGATCCGTTGGATTATCAAGATATTCTATGAAAAGTTCTGCCACACTTTCGAGATACCTTTTTAAAATACAATTTTTGTTTAGGAAACAAAATCATAAATATTTATTCAACACACTTTCTCAATGAATAGTTGGACTCTTCTACTGCTTCTATATAATTTTCAATATTCAACACCCAGTAATGTTCTACAACCAGTAAATTTTCAAGACCTATCACTGACGAAGAGTAATCGCATCGCACATGGCCCAAAAGCGAGACTGAAATCAAGAAAATCAATAAATTAAACTTTATCAACATTTTCAGGTCTTTTCCTAAGTGCAGTTACTTGCCAACTAAATTTCAAAATACTTTCTACAAGCACTTAAGCTAAACTTATCATTGTATTTATGATACACAATTCTTAATGGCTTAAATTTAATTCCATCCGAAATGGATATCAAGCGAAAGATCTAACTAAAAGAAATATTGGTTCAGCTGTATTTCTAGAAATGCAGTAAATGCATTTTCAATATATGTATGTACCTGTTGTGCAAACATGCATATAAGTTATGTGTCAATGTGTCTTAGTTCATAAATAGGAGCCAGAAGTTCATGTAACTATTATTTTACATAATTTTTATTTTGTGAATAAATTTTGTGGCTCCTTTACACATATCTATACATGTATGTACCTCTGCTATGTATATGTATGTAATATCATAAAAAGCAGTATGTATTACGTATGCTTAGGGGATTCCTTTTCTTTTGGCTCGGCTCTAAATTACATCCCAATATTTCAAAAATCAAATTTTTTTGTAACTCGAACTTTTATTTAGGCTCTCAGTCAATGTTGCCAAGTTGAAAACAAGGAATTAACGTCCTTTACAAAATAAAATTATTTTTTTCTTAAAATGGTAAAAAGTAAAATATCTTTTGGGGGATGACCTTTTTTTGGTTGGGGCCGTTCATAAATTACGTAAGACAATTTCATGACTTTTTGACACCCCCCATCCCCCGAGTAAGATTTAGTAAGATTCTCACTACCCCCCCCCCCCCCCCCCCTCCGAAATCTTACGTAAGATTCGTAATTAAGGTGAAACTAGTCAAAAAATGTATTTTTCATGTGATGTACTATATTACTATGTATATTTAGTTTTAATATACATATGTTACATATTAAATAAATATTACGAAATTACAAACTACACATTTGTTTTTCAAGATGAATAAAAAAAGTCATCGTAAGTCATCGTTAGTCCATGCGCTTTTCAACCAGTCTGATAGTGAACCTACAATTGGCACACCCGATTCGTCTGTTGAATTTTCTGATTCACATTCAAACTCTTTAACATCAATATCCTCGTCGTCATGCCACTCTGCAACTTGACAAATCTCCGATTGTTTTAAAATGCAAAGGCTTTTCCCCTTTCCACGTTTCAAAATTGAAACTAGTTGAATCATGTGAGTGCGACTACCGTCTTTTCCATGTAGTTTTTTGTGCATTACAGTAGCTTTTTTCGAGGCAAAGTACTGGTCACAAATATTACAAACTCGATCAGCTAAGACGTTTGCAAGCGAAGGACAAAAAAAATCGTAAGGCATGATTTTGAACTGTGGATGTACTTTTGACCAATCGTAATTTAACGCTAAGCGAAGAAATAGAGGACAAAACTGATTGCTGTTTTGGTCTCCTGTTGAAGAAGGAATCGAAAGCGAATCTTCTAGTTGAAGACGACAAGTGCAAGGGGGTGGTAAAGAACCGGGACAACATCAACAAAATTTCAAAGTCGACGTATCTGCGTGTAAATGCCTGAATAATAGCAAACTTGTGAGACGGTGTTACAAGTCCACCCTGCGTGTAAACAACATACATATATTTCATTACATAAACAGAAGAGAAGTTGTCCCGTTCAGAGTCGATTACTTAAATCGATTGTAATCGATATTTCTGAATCTTTCGTGACTGTCGAAAATTCAAATATATTTCATTACTGTCACAAATGACGTTGCGTTAATACAACTATAATGTATGAATACGCATTTTAAATCTTACGTAAAATGATCATTCACCCTCCCCCCCTCTCGTAAGATGTAGTAAGAATCCGCCGACCCCCCCCCCCCCCCCCTAATCGTCTTACGTAATTTATGAACGGCCCCTTAGCAATATTAAAATAATTGATATAAAAATCTGATGAAATTTTGTTTTTTTCATTATTCACCAAATTTATTTATTGAAAAATTAATTAACTTTTTTCTTTGCTCGTTAAAAAAAAAAAGTTTAAGTACATGTAACAACATGGATTTTTTCGAAATTTTTCAATTCCTACACGGTTAGAAATCTTGGAATAAATTTTTATACAAGCGAAGTATTACAAAGATTTTTAATACAATTTTGATTAAATTAAATACTTTTGAATATATTATAAAATTTTGTAATACATTTAAAAGATATTTTGTAACATTTGGAATCAATTTGATGCTATCGCAAGTATTACATTTAGCCAACGTAAATATGATACTAGGTTGGCTGATGTCGTTAAAATGTTCATGCAACCTTTGTATTGAAAGGGAACTAGGTTCGAATCCCAGTGGATACGACATATTTTTTTTTAAATTTGAATAAAAACGAGTATTAAATTTTAATACAAATTTGTATTAAAAATGAATTTTAATATCTAGTCAGTATTGAATTTTAACACAATTCTGGTGTAGTCATATATGTAAGCCCAAAAGTATTAAAACTTATTCCAAAATTTCTAACCGTGTACAAGGCCCCCAACATTGACATGCAATTAACAGCTTTTATTTAAAAATTAAATTAGTTCCGCTTTTGATTTCAACAAACTTAAATTTAAGTCAGTGCCATGGTCTCGTTATTTTTATTTATGCCAATGAAATACATATTATAGTTTTTTAAGTAAGTCCTGATTATGATGAAGGAACTTCTTAGAAATATTGGAAAAAACATTTTTTTTAAATAAAATAAATTAAAATCTGGCCTATAAGCCAGAACAAAATCATAAAAATTGACTTAAATAAAAAAGTCGAATAATTTATTTACAATTTACAGTTCTTACCAAAACGTAGAAAATATCTGCCACAGGTGCAAAGACGTCTTATGAATTTTAATTGTGTGTGAGGTGACATACCTTGACTACGCCCAGATTTTTTGTGTGGCTGAAAATGCAAACAATATACAAAGATCAAAATAGGGTTTTTTTGATCCTATTGGCCAATATTTTAGCATTGGTCCTAAAAAAAGTTCTCCAAAAATTTCAGCTTCCTAAATCAAACCAGTGAACTGTGTAAACAGTTTGTATCCCATTTAATTAATATGGAAAAGCAGCATGTAAAAAAAACGTGTGGCAGATTTTTTTCTACGTTTTAGTAAAAAGTCTTTTTTTCCATGTTAAATTAATGTAGAAGGTCTGTTTTTGGTTTTTTTTTTTTTGTAATTAAGTTAATGTATGAGTACTGCCCATGTTTACATACCCAAAAGTAATGACCTGTAGTTGTTTTTTTAGTAAAATATAGAAATTACACAGTTGAAAACAAAATTGTTACACATTTTATTAAAATTTGGCCAAAACAAAAGACAAAAATTTCAAAAAAGTACATCCGGCATCTAAAAAGTACATTTGAAATCTTGACAAAACCCAAATGCCATCACTGATCTATACTACCCATTTTTGAGCTCCACGATAGTGCGATGGATATTAATTTGATCAATACAAGATGTTTTCGGACGAAATCCTGCCTGTTTTTTTTTCGAATAAGAGGTTCTATCTTTTCACTGACTCTGGTGAGAAGAATTTTTGTCAAGACGTTGGACGGAATTGATGGAATCATGATGCATTTATGGCATAATGAAAAGTCTCCTGTTTTTGGGATTTTTACTGAAGATCCTGTCTTCAAGTATTCGTTCTTCTCCCCAGACTTGGATACAAAAAACAAAATATGTACATACATAAGCTTAGCGGTGAACTCCGGGGCAGCTTTCAACATTTTGGCGACTATACGATCTTCTCCTGCTGTTTTTTTTAAGAGATTTCTTACGACTTTCTTATACTGGACTGGTCTATCTGGTTTTCTGTCCGGTGATCAGGTGAAACTCATGTGTTTTTATGCTTGGGCTTGTTTCTGTCACCGTAAAACTGGATTTAAGGATCACAGTTTTCATGTCTTGTGCCGAAGCCATATCGACCCATTACGTGCTTGAGGCAATTGTATCATCTTCTAACAGGGGCGTAACACAGCCTTAAGCTTTAAATTTTCGATTTTCCTTATTTTCGAAAAATCATAGATAAGAATAAAAACAAATTTTCTTCATTTTTTTAGACGAATTCCGAATAATTAAAATTTTGCAGCTCTGATTTTTTTATTTTTTTCAAATGAGGATTACTCGAATATGAATAAATTTGAGAAAATCGAGACATATAATTTTATTACTGAGACACATAATTTAGGGCTTACTGCCTTACACAATAGTGAATGTATCTCTTGTGATACCTATGTATATCCAGAGAAAAGAAATGCTACGAGTGTACTAAACTTACTCCGTTTTCTTGCGAATTTTAACAGCGCAAAAGTACTGAAAAAAAACACTTACTTTTCATGCAAATATCTTATTAAAGACCAAAATATAATTTAAATAAAATTAAAAGCCTTTAAAACAATATTTTTCATAATGGAAAGGTGACACTCTACTTGTCATTGCGCCCCCTACATGACAACATATTTTTTCAAAGAACATCATATTAATATCCCTTCATGAAATCTGCTATCTGGCAATGCTGCAAAACTGTCATTTCAGCTGGCCTTTTCTTTTGCAGTTCGCTTTCACAATTGTCACGTCAACTTTTCGTGAATTGGTAAAATAAAAAGTGTTTTTAAAGTAAATTAACTGAAAAGTAACCAAATATTGAAATTTAATTGTGTTCGCAAACATTGCAGCCATGGGAGAAACCATAAATACTGCACAGCAGTTTCCGCTTTTTGAAAAGCCAACTGTGCAGTTCAATGAGAATGGCTGGGGACCATGCGAGTTGCCGGACACCTTCAAAGACATGCCCTATCAGCCGTTCAGTAAGAGTGATCGTTTAGGAAAGATCTGTGACTGGACTAGTTCGTCTAACAATGAAAAAAAATATCAAAGTAAGCATAAAAAGCGCACAATATATCATTTAAAAGTGAAATGTATGCAAAATGTGAGGTTAAACGCGGTTCTGCCGTCGTGCTGTAAAAAAAAGTGGCAGCCATTTTTAAAAGAATTGCCATTCAACGAAAATTGATGAATGGAGAAAAGGCACAAGTAAACAAATCCAGCTGTCTGACATGTTCAAATATTTTCATGTCGCTGATTTGTTGATGTAAACAAAAACTAGCAAAAGGTGATGAAAAGTTATTATTTAAAAAACTAAAATTACATTCTTATAAATTCAAATGTTTGGTGATGCATCTTGCTTCGAAGGTATAGCCACGTTTTTAATATAGAACTTTTTTATTCTAAGAATAAATATGCAATCACAAATCGTCGGTCGGGTCTAATTGTGGAGATACGTTGCGTATATATCTTTTCTAAAAACTGCTAGAAATTGAGAAACCCTATATTGATTTCCAAAATTTCAAAGTCAATATTAGCATAAGATACGAAAGATAATTTAATAAACTAAGATACAATATTGGTGCATAAAATTTTGAAATCTTCCCCATAATCTTCTATGAATTTCATAAACTTAGATTAATTTATAAAAAAACCGTTATGTTTCTAAAATCTTTTCAATTGACATACCATCTATAAAAGAGTATAGCACTGGAAAACAATAAACTTTTTCAACAATCATTGTTTTACAAAAAATTGTGTGCTTGTATCTTTTTGTTTCCTTGTGATGAGTTTTTTATAACACTTGGAATATCGCACCGTCAGAACAAGAGGGCCACATCTCAAAATTTTAAATTTCGAGAAAATTGAGATTAAAGAAATTGAAATTTTCCACTGAATTTGAAGACAGCCATATTTATAGCTATGGTAGTCTTGAACTTAAATGCTACAAACTTATTTCACAAGTCTATAGAGTAACATTAACATATTTGGGAATGTGGCAGTGTTGCAATTACTTTGATTGAAAATATTTTTGGTTTATAAGATTTATACTGCCTTGTTTTGATTTGCTGCTGTAAAAACTTAAATGGAAAATATTTTAAAACATCTTTGATTTAAGGCTTTGTTGTTTTAATTGTTTTTTTCTTTATTTTAACAGCAAAATATTAATATTTTAAAATGAGGCGGTGTTGCTTTGTTAGGAAAAAATACAGAACAAAATATCCCTGATCTAAAAATGTATTTTAGAAGTTATTAATTGAGCTAGAAATATGGTGGTAAGACTAAAAGAATACTAAATGAGCTATATAGTGGTGTACATAACTCGAAAATTCGTTATTTTGACTTGCGGTCCTTTTGTTTTGACGGTGCGATATGTTGAAGTAGTAATTTGGACTGAACGATTAATTCTATTCAGTTAATGAGGGAAAATGTTTTTTTTATGTATAGTTTATGTGAAATTTACATTTCTGGAAGGTTGTAGAATAGAGCCTTAACACTTGAATTTCAAAAAATTCCTCATTAAATGTTCGATATATCCGGAAAGGAGTAAATATGTATATCAAACTTCTAGGAGGATCAGTTGGCCTGTGTGTTATTTCGCTTAAACTCGGAACTAAAGACATGTAGGGATGTCAAGAACAAGTTAAATTGAAAATTATATATTTTAAACCAATTCATTAATTTTTCCGTTTCCATAGACAAGTATGCCTCTACCTTTGGAACTGGCAATCAATATGCCTACTATCACGAAGAGGATGAAACCACTTTCCATTTGGTCGATACTGCACGTGTGCAAAAACCACCTCATCAACGTGGACGTTTCCGTGCCAACATGCGCAATAGCAGGTTAGTTACATTTTTCTGATTACATTTATTTGTTTTCTTGCCATAAGCACACACGATATACCAAATTTTTATTTAGATTCCTATTATTGCTAAGTTATGGTTACTGGAACCATTAGACAATTACAAATACATTCACACCCATACTAATTAGATTGAACATTCGCTTGCTATTCGGCTTGCTTTTTGTTTGTTTCTTTCTTTTTTCCACGCTAAACTGATTTTCTGGCAGGTCGAACCGTGGGCGGAATACACGTGGTGGTCTCAACTCAGGTATGACCACTCTTGGTGGCAAAAATGTAAAACAACGTGACACGCGTCGCGGTTTTAACAAGAAATTTGGTTCACGTAACGCACCTCCTAAGATGCGTGAATCTTCAGTAGCTGTGCGTGCTGATTGGGCTTCAATTGAGGAAATGGATTTCCCACGTTTGGTTAAACTTTCGCTTCCAAATATAAAAGAAGGCGAGGATATCATTACTTGCGGAACACTAGAGTACTATGATAAGATTTATGATCGCATCAATGTAAAGAATGAAAAACCATTGCAAAAAATTGATCGCATTGTACATACTGTTACAACCACTGATGATCCAGTTATACGTCGCTTATCCAAGACAGTTGGTAATGTTTTTGCCACTGATGCTATTTTGGCTACAATTATGTGTTCGACACGATCGAATTATTCTTGGGATATTGTTATTGAGAAGTTTGGTAAGTATTAAAACACAATTTTACATTAAATGTTATTTGAGTACTAGCAAATTTGGTATTCAAGGCAAACAGTAAGGCCTTTGCTAAACTAGTTATTCCAAACCGTGTTAGGCTAAACTAGATCCGTAGGCATAAACTAAGAAGTACTGAGACAAACAGGATATCGGCTGTAAACCCTGCGCTGCAGCCAAGGACCGCCTATTTATCCAGACTTATGCAAAACTGTTTTGTATGCATGGATAACTAGTTGTTCCTAATACGTTTCGGATTAACTTACTTTTATTAAAAAGCAAGTTTTGTCGGTAACATATTTATACGTTAGGACGGCCTTGGACCAACATTACGTTGTCTTTGCTCTTATATATCTTAGGCTAAAAAAATGTCAAAATATCAACCTTAAACTTTACTATTTAGAAGTCCATCATCCACAAATTTTTCCATACAAATTATCGTCGGCTTACAAGCAAAATTGACCATCTAGGAAAAAATCAAATTTTGTGTTTTTAACGGAAAGTGTATAAATTTTAATTGTTAATGTAAGAATGTACTCTCATAACACTTTATCAGGTATTATTTTTTTTAATAACCGAAAAAAATATATCACAAAGTTAAGAGGATTCAAGCATAAATAAAATAAAATAATGAGTGTTATTCACCAATTATTTTTTTTTTTTGCAGATAGTCAATTTTGCTTGTAAGTCGACGTTATGTTCTTAAAGTTTTTTCGTGCGTTATCTATCTAGAATGTTTTTTTTTTTGCTCTAGTGACATGATATTTCTAAAGCTTTACCTTCTTAAAAACCTGGCATCAAACAAGTTGTCAAAATACATATAAAAACTTAGAATTTCACCTGAGTTCTTCTAAGTTCTATTTCTAATGAAACTTTTTTAAATCAGAATTATTTTTCTAAACTTTTCCTACATAAAAGGTGCTAAGATAACTAGTTCGTCATTATTTTTTCATAAAATATTGCTGTCTAAAAATCATTTCCCATAGAATTAAGGATACTGATGTCGGATTATAATCGTATATTACGTAACTGAAATTACAAGGCAAATCATTTTTAAGCATCTATTCAGTAAAAATAATGAACTAGATTTTTTATCACCATCTTAAAAATAAAATTTTAAAGTTTCGGAAATTAAATTCACACTAAAATTATACACAAACATACGAGTATATATTAGAATATCTAAGGAATAGAACACAAAATAAGAAATCGAGCAATATTTTTGGTGTTTCGATTTCTGACCCCTTAAGATTAAAGTTTAAGACTGAAATGTTCATAGACTTTTTTTTCTCTAATCTAAATTTTCCTGTGAGCAAAAAAAAATATTGACTCAAATGAACTTATGCAATAATAACACCTTCGCTTAGTTAAGGTAGCAAACTTACTAATGCTATTTATTTCTTTTGCAGGCGATAAAGTCTTCATGGATAAGCGTGATAATACCGAATTCGATTTATTGACTGTAAACGAGACCTCTGTGGAACCGCCTACCGATGATGATAGCACTCCTAATTCACCCCGTAACTTGGCGATTGAAGCAACTTTCATTAATCACAATTTCAGTCAACAGGTGTTGAAAACTGGCGAAAAAGAACCTAAATATAAATTTGAGGAGCCAAATCCCTTCATATCAGAGGGTGAGGAAGTTGAAGTTGCAAGCGTTGGTTATCGTTACAAAAAATGGGACTTAGGCAGTGATATTGTAAGTTAACCTTTGAAACTATGTGTTGAACAAAAATTAAACCATTTTTTAGGTCCTTGTTGCGCGCTGTGAACATGATGGTGTACTGCAATCACCTAATGGCGAACCACAATTTCTCTCCATCAAGGCACTAAATGAATGGGATTCCAAACTGGCAAATGGTGTAGAGTGGCGTCAAAAATTAGATACACAACGTGGTGCTGTTTTAGCTAACGAACTGCGTAATAACGCCTGCAAGTTGGCCAAGTGGACAGTACAAGCTGTATTGGCCGGTTCAGATCAGTTAAAATTGGGTTATGTCTCACGTATCAATCCACGTGATCCTTCACGTCATGTTATCTTGGGTACACAACAATTTAAACCACATGAATTTGCCACACAAATCAATTTAAGCATGGACAATGCTTGGGGCGTCTTGCGTTGTATTATTGATATTGTGATGAAACAGAAAGATGGAAAATATTTGATTATGAAAGATCCCAACAAGGCAATGATACGCTTATACGATATTCCTGATAATACATTCGATAGCGATGGCTCAGATAATGGTGAGGGTGATGATGGTGAAACTTTCCAACCTGTTTATTCGTACGGTAACAACAAACGCATTTAAATAAGCGAAAAAGTGTAGTTAGAATAGAAAGTAAAAAAGCGAAACCATTTTTGCCAACTGCTAAAAATACAACAGCCTGTAAGACAACACTTTAAAAGTAACTTATGCATTCAATATTCTGCTAATAAATTCAAACATTTATAGTTACAAAAACATATTAATAATATCAATTAAAATATTCGTTGTAACTACTACATATAACCATTTACTGAAAATATTTGTAACAAAAATAAAATTCTTGAACAACACCAGCAAAACAACGAAGAAGCAAAACAGTGTAGTATGTATTTAATTTGATTTACTGAATTATTTTATAATTTTTATGTAGTAAACTCAATCAAGCTAAAAATCTAACAAAGTATCTGAACCCACGAAGAATGAACCTATTTTAAATTATTAAGTATTTATGTTAAATTGGTTGAAACCAGGCACGAGCAATTTGGGGAAAACATTTTTCGACCCAAAACTTAAACATTTTAGGATTGTACTGAACTCAGAGTTAGAATATAATTTTTGGAGGCGAGCGTAAGTACATCATTCTCCGAAAAAATTTAATTTTTAATTTTAAGCACTGAACAAATGAAAAAAGAAATGTTAAGTACAAAATTTTTTGTTTTTTTTAGATTTTTTTTTCGTGACAAATCCACAAATTATTCTCATGACTCAAAAAAAAAACTCAATTTCAATTTGTCTGCAATTTTAATAATACATTTTGAGTAATAGAAAAGTGACACAGGAAGTTTTTGTGCCTGAGGAATTTCATAAAAAACAGTCTAGTCCTATGACCTATGTTATAAAATAAAATTCGAACACAATACCTACACTTTGTGACCTTGGCATATGTTATGGAAGACGTCAATCTGAGTTATAAAATTTTTGAATATAGTCAGTCCGATTGAGAATTCGAAAAAATACAGACTCTAGAGCAGCTCTGACCTCTACGCCTGATTAATGCAATAACATCTTTTTTTCTTAAATGAGAAGATACACTTTCTATTTTCAAAATCCACTTTCGGCATTTTTACGTCGATTGGTGGCAGACATTTTTATTCTTTGAATGAGGCCAAATCACCCGTGGTGATACCCTTTCCCCTCTCCTAAAATTTATTTTCACTTTTAACCTGAGAGCGTTTGCTTATTGTTCAATGTTACTTACATACTTCAAAGGCAAAAAAGCAGTATGGATACTTACATATGCTCTGGAATTTTATTTTGAAAGTCGCAGTTGGATATATTGGATACTGAGATTTTTGCAACGGAAAAAAGTAGCCAAATTTTGATAGCACCAAACAAAAGAGTGTGCTTTCTTTAGTATGGTGGCATACCTTACTCGATTTGGCCATCAAGTTAGTAGGTACACTTCCACTCTGAGGTGACGATATATCAAAAGGTAACACTTTCAACTCCACACTAAAAAAAATCCATTTAATCTTACAAGGTGCTTATGAATTTCATAGATCGTAAAATTATAAAATATATTAATCTTAATAATATTTAAATTAAACCAATAACGAAATAGTTTAAAGCTTGAATTAACCTTGTGCTTATTTGTTACACAGGGCATAACTTATTTCTAATTACATAGTTAAAAGGAAATATTTAAATAGGATCAAAATATGCATTCCTGTTACTGATGTGGTTGGTTGGAATTAATTTATATATTGTTTCTGGTAGGTAAGAAACAAAAAGATAAAAGCGGATCGGATGAACCATCAAAAGTAATATTATTTTGATACGTTAGTGGTGTTTTGCTGCATGTATTTTCGGTAATCCTTATTTATGACTCTTGGGTCTTTAATAATTCTCCAAATAGAAATACATGATGATAATCTGCCCATGATTTATAACCTTATACACAGTTTGTGTTGGCAATCTCTACAACAAGACTTACTGCAACATTTCGGCAGCGTACTGTTCAAATTTGTCAAGGGTAATAAGTTGGCCAAAATTTATTACCTTTTAATATACTTATGTTTGTATATACGAGTATCTTCTAAAAAACTTTTCATTTGACCGGAGTTATTGCTGTTATTTAAGCTACTACTGATAAGGTAATGCTGATAATAAAATTAAAAAGTGACTCATTTGACCTTATGATGATTATAATATTTTAATTTGAAAAAGAATCAATAATAATAAAAAAATATACGTGCATATAACTTACAGTTCAAGAGACATTCAGCTTTTATTTCAATACTTAAATATATACGCAACATTATGCAAGTACGAGGCATAAACTATTTCAATTTATTTTGCTTAAGCGTTTTTTACAATAATCTGAATAAAGGTGAGTTTTAAATTATGATTTGAATAAAACAACTTTTTATAAAACAATAAAATTTGTTTTCTTATAAAGCTTCAACTAACGTGATTAACTGCACGACACCAGACAATGCAACCGGAATATGTTTGGCTTTAGCAGACTGTCCATTTCTGTATAAAATGTACACAAACGATGTGCTAAGCGATAGGGATAAATTATATTTGCAACAAAGTCAGTGCGGCTACAATAAGCAAGAAGAATTTTTTTCAAAACAAGTGTTGGTAATGTATTCCAATATTTTAACGCAGTTTAAAGACCAATAGTATACCATTAAGATAACCCAATCGTAGTAATTCACATTGATGATCCGATTATTGGAAAAACGATTCCGAAAAGCACGTCGAATGTGTAGTTACACATTAATTGTTATGCAGGTTTTCAATTAAAACCTTTTGCAACTGTTTAGGTGAGCCTTTAGAATCATTATTTTGCCAAACTTAAGTTGTGAGCTTGCACACGTTAGCTTTTAATTGAAAAACATCAATTTAAGTTAAAAAGTGATAAATCAAAAACAGTTTACATAGGTCCTAGGCTCTTGAGTTTTTTTTTTCGATTTTGCAAGAAAATCTCGAAAAGGCGGCATTGGCTCTATCTCCTAAAGTGTGACAATGATCAACAATATAATGTACATTACGCTTTATTTCCTATGAACCTTTCAATGCATTATGAAAAAAGAAAGAACTAAGCACTTATTTAAATGCAGGGTGCAGGGCAGGGTTGCCAAGATGAAAAGAAACAATTTCCGGCCCTCTAAAAAAAAAAATTTGGCTTTTCCCTCAAATTGTAAAAACTTAATATTTTCATGGGGAAAAGTTAATGGCTTTTTTTTTGGTCAGCAATATTAACAAATTAGTTCATGAAATTTGGTGTAGGAATGACTTGACCTTTTTTTTGCTCAACAGAACTTAAGTCCATTGCACAAATGTCTTCTTCCTACTAGGCCACCGGCTTCGACATGAAGTTCCGGACTTGGCCAGGTCAATCCCTGTAACTTGGCAACCCTGGTGTAGGGTATGCAACACGATAATAAAAATAATACGAACATACATAATAACAGTTCCAGGCAATAACTGCATTCAAACCACTTGAATTTGAAGTAAATTTTTATCTTATTCGCAGGTATGCTGCCGACAAAGTCAATCAAGTGACTCAGAAGTTAGTAAATCTCTAATTAATGCTGGTGATGTTTCATTAGTGGCTGGAGAGCGTGAATATATTTCGGAAAATAACACTATAAGTGGTAATATGACTGGAATTCGAGAGATTGAGAGTACAAAAAGTAAGCAAATTGACAAAACTTTGTAATCTCAATAATGCATTCGTTGGAAACATCAGACCACATTCGCCTTCATCAAATCACATACATTTTTGAATGGTGTCTGGTTATTCCGTGGCGCGAATATATTTGTTGAGATTACTATAAGTTTTTGAATAAAATCTGCTGAAAAACATTTTTCAAATAATTATTTATTTTGAAAAAAAGCTCCAACCATCTATGCCAATTGTACGACACCTGATAACGCAATAGGATTCTGTTTGGCTTTAATAGACTGTCCATATCTGTACGACATGGCCAACAGCAATCCACTTAGCGATAGAAATATATCGTATTTGCGGCAATGCCAATGTGGCTACAATAACGAGAACTCCAATAAAAATCATGCAGAAAAAGTATTGGTAATGTATTTCGAACCTTTTGTGTGCTAAAACTAAGAAAACAAAAACACAAATTATTACATAGTACAAATCGGAAAGATTGGACCAATTTTTATTATAGTACGCTACTTATTCAAAAAAGAAATGTATCGGTTTGGGCGAAAAAATTTTTTCGACATGAAATTTTGTTATGTTTTATTACTCGTATTTTTATGCCGCTTACTAAATTGAAGAGAGATGCCAGAAAAAAATAAGAAAAATCAATTTACGTTCAAAGTTCAGGAGAATAAAAACCAATTAAAAAATTCTGCCAAAATAAGTAGTGGGCGCAACGCTATTTTGTTGAAAGAAAATAAAATTTTAAATGAAACTAGCATTACCCTGTGCGCATTGCCTCACCTCAACCGTGGTGTAGATTCGATGTGCGGTCGGCGTGAAAATTCTATCTAAAAAATACTTTTGTATGAGAACCACCCTTAGTATGCACCCCAAATAAAATTTTTACAACTTAAGCAGTGCCTCTTAATATAAAAACCACGTGATTTAAATTTCATGAGAATCGATTAAGCGGTCTTCGAGAAAATGATATTTAAAAAATATTTTTGTGTGAGGGCCACCTTAAATAAAAGTTTTGTATCCTTAGTTTTGCCTCTTAACATAAGAGCTATGTACGTGGTGTAAATTCGGTGTGAATTGACTAACCTGTCTTTGTGAATATGATATTTAAAAATATTTTTGTGTGAGGGCCACTCTAAGTATGCACCCTAAATAAAATTTGTGCGATCTAATCTGTGTCTCTTCACATAAAAGCCATATGGTGTAAGTTTCATGAGAATCGACTTAGCGGTCTGCGAGGAAATGATATTTAAAAAATATTTTTGTGTGAGGGCCACCCTAAGTATGCACCCTAAATAAAATTTTTACAATCTAGTCTCTGCCTCTTAATATAAAATCTATTTGGTGTAAATTCCAAGAGAATCGATTAAGCTGTCTTTGATAAAATGCTATTTTTAAAATATTTGTGTATGAGGGCCACCCTAAATAAAATGTTTGTAGCCTAAGCCATGCTTCTTAACATAAGAGCTACGTGGTGTAAATTCGGTGTGAATCGACTAACCTATCTTTATGAAAAAGATATTTAAACATATTTTTGTATGAGGTGCCTAAGTATGCACCCTAAATAAAATTTTTACGATCTTATCTGTGCCTCTTCATATAAAGGTCATGTGGTGTAAATTCCATGAGATTCGATTAAGCGGTCTTTGAGAAAATGCTATTTTTAAAATATTTTTGTATGAGGGCCACCCTAAATAAAAGTTTTATAGCCTATGACACCCGCCTGATCGATACTAACATACTGTAAAAATTTCATCAAAATCGGCTGGATAGTTTCCGCGTGCATAAGAGACGGACAGACAAAAAATGAATTTTATATAATAAAGTACGGGATTTGTATTATTGTTACGGTTGGATCTTTCAGATAAAAGCAAAAAAAAAAACCGAAGCGAGCGAACAAGGAAAGAACAAAGCGCATATTGAGGACGGCTTCTCTCGTTTCGTTTGATCAGTGTACTTTTATTTCTTCACTCATGTTGTTCTTGCTTGATTCTTGGAATTGGCTTTCGGTTTATTGCAGATTTTATTTTGGCAATTGTGATCGAATTAATGGTGGGGTTTAGTTCTGTTGTTGTAATTGTTGTTTTTGTTGTGAGTAACTTCTGCTTCCAAAACTTTGCCCATCTATTCATTAAAGGTACAAATCCGCTTAGAAATAAAGTTTCTGTGTGCGGTCCGACGACTTAAAACTAACTTAACTTATAAAAATCTATGATTAAATTCCCACTCAGAAGCTAAAAAAATATAAGGGTGATTATATCGATGGAATGAAAACTCTCTTCAAGCAAGGCCGTTGCCAGCCATAGGTCTCTAGCCGCCCTCCCGCTTTCTGAAACTTATTTATTTAATTAAATTTTACTAAGTCTGTGGACAAATTATCATTACACACTAATCAAAAAGGGTATGAATAATTCTAGACTTACTAGTACTTAAATTAATGTTAATTATTTATGAACAAAATTAAGCAAATTCAATAAAGGTTTCAATTAAATTAGAGATATTATTAAATTCAATTACTTAAAGCTCTATTAGTAGTAGCACTCAAGGCATACAAAATTCGTTCTAAGATTGATGTCGTAGTTGATCTATTCGTTATTTTGTTGCGAAGAATGGACTCATCAAAGGTTTTGTTAACTTTTAATTTTTGGTCCCTGGACGGAAAAAAATTTCGCTTATTAATGTTTCTACAGATTAGTTTTTCAGGTTGAACTGTTCCTAGACTACCGTCGTCACTTGACACCCGACTTTTATGTTTTGCCGGCTCTATTTCTCATTGGATTTACATTAACATAGGCTTTTTGGAAAGATATTGAGATCTTCTTTCTTTTGAAATACATATCGTGTAATGTGATCTGATTAATACTGAATGCGTAAAATATCAAAACATGAGGCATCCGTCATCCATCGATCTCATTATATATTGTTCTATATTACATACTAGTATATTTTGATTGCCAACAATTATATTCTCTTGCCAAGAAAACGACATCAGAAGGTGCTACAGTACAAATTTAAACATTTTTCCAAATTTTTGTACTTAACGCCCTCTGGGATGCAAATTTGCACACATACAAACACACCATGCGGTATATAAATGGAAAGAATAGCTCAATACCTTTCTAACGAATTTTAATTCATGTCAATCCAATGACAAATGCATCTTTTATGGTAGTTTAAATAAAAATTGTATTTAAAATTGTCATAAACTTCGATTTTTAGGGCCCAATTTTAACTAAATTTATAAATAATTTTATAATTTTTTTAGCTCAACTGTTTGCAAGGTCTTAACCTTTATTATTTTAAGTAAATTTGGGCGTGCGTTCTGTGAAGAAAAAAAGTTACACGTACAAAACACTTCTTTTTTTTTGGCAAGATGGCCTTCGAGAGAACCACTACAGCTCCATTGAGTTTTCTTCGATTGAAAAAAACAAAAAATTTATGCAGAAATCTAACTTTTCAGACCCCGTCGGACTGACTTTTTTTTATTCCAAATCGATCCAGTCTAGTGTGTCTGTGAAGCAAACTGCGTAAAGAGACCTTTTCTTGTCGGAGTTGAAAATAAAAGTTCAGATATACATACATATTCTTATAGATACCAGCTTAAGCAATAAAACAAGCCCTTATTCAGCAAAATAACCCAAAATTTATAAAGTTATGAACTTTTAAGGTTATGAGTTGAAATAAATCGATTTTGAATAAATCAAGTTTAAAGTTTTCAAACAAAAAAACTTGATTTATCTTGTCATTTTAAACTGACAGGTCAGGTTTTGAAATGAAACCGAGTGGGTACTGTGTGGCAGGATATCCAAAGTTATAATTCAGCGAAATCTCCCAATTTTGACACTGGACGAGATGTGTGTGCGATGTAAAAGTGGTGTAACTCCATATTTAAAGAAAAAAACATATTTTTTTGCTTAATGGTATCACATTTAGTCATATCATATGAAGTAACTCCAATAATTGCACTAAAATCCCATAGATGGCATTACTCATGTTTGCTGCTAAGTACATATTCATTATAAAAGTGATATTATTTCTTAATTTAATTTCAATGAGATAATTCACTTTTACAATGATCGATATATTCAACGCTCTCCTGACAGTATTATTCTGACAAAATAATGTCTCTCTATGCAGATCGCATTTCATGTCTCAAAAACTTAATTTTAGTAAATTTTTATCTCATTCGTAGGTATGCTGCTCACAAAGGCAATTAAGAAACTTAAATACTAATAATCTGGCACAACCCGGTGACATTTTACCAGATATCAGCGAGTGTGGATTTTTCTTAAAATTTAAAATTTTTGGTGGCAATAAAACAGAGATTGGAGAGTTTCCATGGATAGTGATGCTTGAGTATAAGAACCGTAAGCTTCTTTAATTTTAGTCTTTTGTCTAGATCTAAGTCCATTTTTTCGAAAGCTAAGAAAATTGCCGAATTATCTCATTTCATGACTTAAGTATATCAAAGTACTTAGCATCTAAATGGGACATTTTCATAACATCCAATAGTGTCTTTAAGAAATTTTTGTAAAATTATTCGGGTATTGCGACATTTTTGGTTTAAGTTTGGGTACTATCACATTTATTTATTTTTTAAATTTTCAGCACTACAATATATGAGGCGCCCGGTTTCAAAACCGGCCAAGTCCATATTTCATACTTTTGGGAAAACAACGAAAAACGTTTGTTTTTATCTATGTTCATTGAAAAATTAAAAAGTATTTCACACATGATAGCTTATAAAATTTCTTACTCAAGGTACGTCAGATCAGATATTTAAAGTTTTATTTGCGAATGTTTTTGAGAAAACAATTTTGGACTTGGCCGGTTTTGATTCCAATGAACTGGACTTGGCCGGTTTTGATTCCAAGGCGTTGGAAAAAAAAGTGGACTTGGCCGGTTTTGATACCAATGTACTGGACTTGGCCGGTTTTGATTCCAAGGCGTTGGATTGGTTTTGAATGCAAGTTTATGGACTTGGCCGGTTTTGAAACCCATGAATCAATAATAAATTAAAAAGTGTAATATTTCTGTCCAAATTTTTTTTTTTAATCTAAAACCATAGTAGAAAGATGAAGCATGGTTTAGATTTTTATATATGAGAATATCTCAAAATTTTATTTCTTTGGACTTGGCCGGTTTTGCAACTGGGCGCCTCATATCTTAGTTGTCCTTGAAAATATGTTTGAAAACATCTTCCCTTATATAAAATTTGTATTTTCCATTGCACAATACCATTGTATTGTTTCTACAAAAATATTTTGTACGTTTATTTTGTACGTACTTTAATATTAACTTTATCATTCAAAACAAAGCAAACCATTTTTACCTAATTTTCACAAATAAGTTTTTCTGATCTTTTCCGAAATTCTTTAATTTTTCTGGCGTAATTTCCGTTTCCAAAATGTTGAAGTAATCTTCATGTATCTCGTGTATTTCCCATATTGAATCTATTCAATAGCTATTGCTAACTATAACTTATGAAACGCCTATACTGCCCTCAAGAGCGAGAATGGCGTATCTCAAAAAATCGCGTTTCGAGATATTTGATGTTTTGTTTACGTCAATTTGAATTAAGAGATTTTTTTATACGTTTGAAGTAAGATTCCGGCATTTGAAGTAGTTCATTAGATGCGTAATTTCTTAAGCTATCCGATGATATAAGACTCACGAATATGATGTTTTTTTTTTTTTTTTTTTTGAGATATGACCTTCTCGCTTCTGTGGGCAGTAAAGGGATCTTGCCTGTGTGGGCGTGGGCATTGTGAATTTTTTAGAGGACGTATTAGCCTTGCGCATGCGTTATGTCAGTTGTGGTAGTCAGTCTTATACTTGAAAGGACGATAATAATAAAAATTTAATATCTTTTTTATTGACTTGCTTGAGCGACTTACAAACAAATGTAACCTGTACATTAAAATAATTTTTCAATTCTTCAGGTGTCAACAACAGCATAAGAGAACATCAATGCGGTGGTAGTTTAATAAACTCTCGTTACGTTGTAACGGCTGCTCACTGCCTCAATTCGCAAAAATCATGGGAATTTTCAAGAGTTCGCCTTGGTGAATGGGATACCAATACAGATCCAGACTGTGAAATATATGTGAATGGATATAAAGATTGCGCATTGCCACACAGAGATGTCGACGTCGAGAATATTATAGTGCACGAGCAGTACGTTTCGAATTCAAGAAACCAATACCATGATATAGCACTAATTCGTTTGGCCGAAAGTGTGGCATACAACGTGTATGTGCGTCCAATATGTCTACCTTTAATAGCGAAATTACGGTATTCTCAATTCAACGATTTTCTTATGGAAGTAGCGGGTTGGGGCAAAACAGAGCTTACCGCATCAAGTCATATAAAAATGAAAGCGATTGTAAAAGTAAGGTCGCTGGATGACTGCCAGAAATCTTACAATACCTTTCTTCAAGTTTTAAATGAATCACAATTGTGTGCGGGTGGCGAGCAGGGTATTGATTCTTGCAAAGGAGATTCAGGTGGGCCTCTTATGATTCAAGAAGAATTGAACAATCGAAAACTGCACTTTCTTGCCGGCATTGTATCTAATGGTCCAACTTCATGCGGAACTAAAGGTTGGCCTGCAGTATACACTAGAGTTGGCAATTATATTGATTGGATTATGGCCAACTTAAAACCATAAGAAGAAAGAGTAAGGTAGATACGATGCGTGCTATATTGATTAAAGAATGTTAAACACTACATTTCAGTACCCAATAACTGAGGAAATACTGATGCAGACCAAAAACTAAATTGAGGATAATTGGAGGATAATTTTAATTGATCTAATTCTCGTTACATAATCCTTTGTGGTTGTTTTCAATTCGTCTACACGTTTCCAGTGGCTTCAATCCTGTATCAGTTCTGTTTAATTCTGACCCTTGACGAATCATATGCATTGTTCTCACGTATAACGTGGCTTGAAGGTAAAAAATGTAATGGAACGACAATAAAAAAATAAAAAAAAGTTTAAAAAAAAACGTTGTGTGATTCTTTTAGCTACGTAGTCTAAGGTCACTGTGCGGATATATTGAGCGAGAATTGCTTCATTCGTCCGAAACTATGTCACATATTAATTGCTGCTAAAAGTCTTGAGCTTTCGGCTGTGTCTGGAGCTGTTCCTGACTTAAGTGTGGCTTTTACAAATGACTGAATATACACTGTTAACATATGTAACTTTGTTGTTTTTTTGTTTTTCAATATCAACCGATATAAATCTTTGATTGACTTTACTTACACGTGTAAATTGCATTTTATTATTTTACCAGAATATAGTATAAATGAAATGCAGTATTTTCTACACAAACGAACACCCACGACTGCTAAGTGAATAATACGTACAACTTCTGACTCACAAGTTACTGTCAACGTTTCGAGAGTATAATTTGCCATGAAAAGCCATCTCACTTAAACTTTTAGTCCCCAACCTTTTATAAAATTTAATTAGACATAACAGAATGGTGGTGAGATAAAGCTACGCCGAGCCTATATGAGCTGTTGTTCTTAAATACCATTGGCATACTATTTTTCAAATCGATTAAGGCTGACCCCATCAATGTATTTTTTCAAATTCTTGGTATTTCCTTAATATACATCGGTCATGCTTTTAATAACTGCACACTTTTTTTTACGTTTTTGAAATGTTATTTTCAATCAATCCTAAGAATGTATCAAAATTCCCGACATAACTTTGGAAAATAGCATACAATTCATACAATTTTCCATAGTTATGGTGGAAATTTCGATTTCAATGCAGATACATTCTTATGTTGAAAAAACATGGTGCGCGTCATCAGTAAAAAATTCTTAGTTTCCAAAGTTATGGCTGCAATTTCGATATGAAAGCACATGCATTCTTAGGATTGATTGAGGAATAACATATAAGAAAATAAAAAAAGGAGGATGTTATATTGAAAAAATGTTGAGAAAAATTTTAATTAAAAAATTAGTGTTTTAACAAATTTATTCAAATTGTTTTAATTTTTTTATTAAGTTATAGTCTTTCTTAACAAAAATAATTAAGTGATTTTTAATCCTATCTTCTATAGTTTTTGAGATAGTTCGTTTCGAAACATGTTCAAAAACGTAAAAAAAACAAAGTGTGCAGTTATTAAAATAATGACCGACATACATACATACATACATATGTACATATAATGAATTTTCAAATTTTTTTTTTACTTTATGAAAAGTAAATTGTTTTGTAGTAATAAACAATATTTCATTTGAGTTATGTGCATTGGTATGAGTGGTAATAATTCCCAAAACTATTTTGGTTATTATGACCGTTTTTCAGGTGGACATAAGGCACAATATTTTTTGGACATTATACGAACAAAAGTTTAAAATCTTAATAAGGAAATATCCCTTAGAAAAACCATTTTAGGATGCTTCTTCTTTTTTGGAATGGAATGAGCATTTATTCCCCATTTGAAATTCTATTCCAGAAAAGACTATTCTATTTTATAATAACCATTTTTTCCTTTGTAATGGATGAAACTCCTATTATTTAAAAGAATGTAATAATTTACAGTAGTGATAATAATTTTACGTTTTTTTTTTTTTTTTTTTTTTTTTTGAGAGGTCGTCAGTGGTATAGCGACTAAAATACCTCCTCTCTTATTCGAGGATGCGTTCGCTTGGAAAAATGTTCGAGCATTAATTTCAATAAATTTACTTTAGCCTTCTTTGCTATCATCTATCTTCTTTTGCCTCAATATATTGCAATTTGGTAAGCGTCAAGGACTCAAGGTCTATCTTCTTCAACTGGAATATATGTATGTACATCGTGCGATCAACATTCAGTTTCTTCGCTTATAAGCATCTACAATTATCAGTTTCTACAATTGAAAAGTGTATATTCCGCGTCATCAAACTTTACGTCGCCGTATATGCAGTCCGACCTCTCATTTTCCACCATCTTATTGAAGTATGTATTGAATATAATTATTATGTATGTATATTGTGGCACTTATCAAATATAATCTATTAGGCTTGCGAATTTCACAATAGGTGTAAGTTCAAATGCCTGTCAATCAAAACATGCGATCCTTCGACTTGGTCTAGTTTAATTTGTAGATTTGTGATAGACATGAACTATAAAGATCGAGTTCTTAAGTTCATCAACAATATTATTTTAGAAAATTTTCTTATATAAAGTCAATGTTGAGAGATTATTATCTCACTAGAGATAAAAAGAGAATTGAAAATCATCTGATTGCAATTAGTAAGGGTTAACTGTAAGAAAACAACGCTCTCAAGTTCAATTAAGTAAAAACTAATATTTAGTTAAAGCTCATCTGTTAATCGGAACACTTCATCGCTGCTAAGCATAAAATCAAAGCTTATAGTTAGTCATTGTATTAAATCATCTTAATCAAAATGCATAAAATTTGTATTATTAATTTAATCGTTTGGAGCAGCCTTTTTGTCGCTTTGAACGCAGGTAAGTGTGCAGCACAACTTTATTTTGTATAATCAGTTTTATATCACAATGTCAATTTAATTTAAGAAGTTTTTTTTGTAAAACATATACATTGGAGTTCATCAAAAATCCTCAAATTCAAAACTTACATCTTTAAAGGAAAATTGGGGGTTAAAGCCAGTTTTTCAATATTTTAATTTTTCGTCAATAACTTTAGAAAAGTTAATTTTTCTTTTGATTTTTTTTTAGTTTTTTACACGTCTGTTATTCATTAAAAAAGTGCCTACATACATTTTTTTTTTACTTACATTCCGAACTATTAGTTTTTTTTAATTTTGTAGATTGTTGATTTTTTGAAACTTTGCTCCTCTTATTTTAGTATAAATAAAAACATCCAAAAGTTATCTTAAAAAAAAAACATTTGTTGTAGTTTAAAAGACTTATTTTTTTTTTAGAAAAATTCAGTAGAGTACTTTTAATTTTCTTAGATGATACCTGTACATTTTTTTTAAGTGTTTCATTGGGTATTGGTAATGAAATAACAATTTTTTTTTATTAATTTATAACTTGTGCTTGAAAAGTGACATTTTTTTTTTCAATTTGTCTCTTGATCATTTGGTGATACAGTGGAATCCCGATAAATCGTAATCGCAAGGGACCAGCAATTTTTTACGAATTACAGGGGCTTTCGATTTAACGAGGTTTCAATTTTTTCGATCAATTTTTTTTTTGCTGCATTATCAATGGCTGAAATGATATTTTGCTTTTACAACACTTATAAAGTCTTATGAGTACGTTTGTTTGCCATTTTCACGCTACACTCTCTTTTTCACACACCTCACAAAAAACTCCATCAAGAAAAGTAAATGATGAACGTAGCCTTAGTTACCTACTGTGATTGATATTTTTTTTTTAAACTGCAGTTCCATAGAATTTTGCTTTGCCTTACGAATCATAAGAGGTTGTCCAATCCAATTACGATTTATAAGAGGTTAATCAGGCTTTATTGCAAAAAAAAACAAAATACGAATTATCGAGGGGACCAAAATGTATGGAATTTTTACGAATTAAAGCGATTTTTTCAAAGGACCAATAGTTTGCTACGAATTATTGAGATTTTCGAATTAACGGGATACGAATTATCGAGATTCCACTGTATTTGGTTGATTTTAATTTGACATATATGTATTTGCTTAAGTTATATTTTTCAGATAGACGTTAGGCGTCATTTTTATTACCATATCTATATTCTTTTATGAAAATATAGATAACAGTGTGTTACTTGCTTGTGTATGAAGCCCACAGTCGATTTCGTTAACTGCCTGAGGTCGTACTCTCGCTGAAAATTCTATTTGAGTGTCATTGTCCATAACAAAACTTCGTTGCACCAAAATGAATTGGGACCACACCACATCAAAAAGGGCTCCATAGCATTCATGTCCCCGCTTAATTGAATCACACTTAATTGAATTTCCCTCTTAATTGTCCGAAGCGTTATGTGATTATTAAACTCTCATGAGGAATGTACAGCGGTTTTCCCGTTTAATTGATTCCCGCTTATTTGAATTTCCCGGTTAAATGTATAAAAAAAAAATTACCGTGATATAAAAATTCTTATAAAAAATCCCGCTTTATTGTCTTAAAAAAAAACATTAAATGAACATCCAATGAAGATAACAACCAATTATAGTTGACCAAAATATTTTTATCTTCAATTTTCCTCTTCAAATAGCACCTTTCCTTAAAAAACTTAGAATGTGCATTGACGATCACTGTACGAAAATACGTTCAGTAATTAACTTTTGAGGGGGAGAGGGTGGGGGGCTGAATTTTTTTTTGCAGTTAGGGGTTCAATAGAACTTATCCCTGCAAAAAAACATAAAAATCGGCTCGCGGGATCGGGTAGGGGTGTAAAATGGGTTAAGTAAAAAGTTACAACTTCTAATTTTTCAATTTTCAAATTTAACTTTACATATTTTGTTTTTGATATCAATACTTTTTCTATTATTTATTTTGTTGATTGAAAAAATTTCACATTTACTGCCAAACCATGAGCTTGAAAATTATTACTACACTAAGAGTATAAGAGTAGCAGAAAATAGCAACATTTGTTAGGGACAAATTATCAAAATTTTTTACGAATTTTCAAATAATGGGACAGACCTACTGTGTACCTTATTTTCCGTTATCAAATGTTTTATACATTATATTTTTAAATTAATTTTCTTTTGTTTTTGTTAAGAACTGATATTTTGTTTTTTTGACGAAAATAAATAGTTTTTATTACCCATGGAAGTATGTAGCTGTTTTTCTTAACTAAACAAAAGTTCAATTCAGTGGTATTTTTGTTATTGAACAACAGTGCAACTAAGCGAGATTTCTTTGAATGGACTTTAGTGTAATTAAGCGGGATTTTGTTAATTGAATTTCCCGGTTAATTGAGCAAAAGTGCGAACATTTTGGAATGTTTAATTAAGCAGAGATTACTGTAGTTGTTTTTCTTGATGTAGCGTTGAATCGAGTTATCTTAAAAATGTCATAAAGACATTGTAGAAGTACATGTCCAGGTAATATTTACCATTTTCAACACTTATATATAATGTTTCATTTTTTATTCTGAAGAATTCATTTACTTTGCAATCCTTACTTTTTTTAATTCTAATGTAGAAATAGCACAAAGTTTACATAAAAAAAATAATGACATTCAGTCAAGGTTTAGTATACATATTTATATATTTAACTTTTTGTATATTTTGATTAATTCCGTAAACTTATGATCTAAGTGCTGAGAAAACTAATTTGGGAAATAATAGCCACCCTAACACAATATATTTGTAAAAACTCAATAGTACATGTATAGCAAAACCGGTTTAATGTTGCTTACTTACATATATCATACTATATAGTTTCACTTTTATCGCAGCTTCAAGTAATAACAATTCTTGCAAAACATCAAGCAATGATTCAGGATTCTGCGTACCTCTATCGGATTGTGAATATCTTAAATCCATGACAAGAAATCTTCCGAGAAGTCCTAATTCGAGAGAAAGAACAATTTTACAGCAAAGTCAATGTGGCTACGATAATACACAAACACAAATGGATAAAAAAGTGTTGGTAAAGTAATTTTTTTATTTATAAATTCATCTTTATCTAAGCATTTAAGTCAGTTTTTTTAGTTTAGTAAAGTACGAATTTTTATCACGGCGTCAGAAACTATTATACATGCAGGGTTGATAATTAATAATTTAATGTGTATAAGGCTGGCCTTGCAGTAGCCCATGCGATGAACTTGATTTTGCAGTACATTTTCGAATATAAGGAGCTCTTTTTGAGCGATGGCAGCACCTAATTCGTTCTTAAGGGCCTAAATCGTTGCTGGATGGTGTGCGAGACACTCATCTTAAACGACTGCCTACAAATTATAGTCCAACGGAGTGAAATTGCAGTTGCGCGGTGACCAATGCACATCACCAGAACGGCTAACATTGCGGTTTTCAAACTTCCCATGCTAAAGCTCGATTATTGCATGGTTGTGTGATACGTGGCGCCATCCTGCTGAAACCAAATGTTGTCCAAGTCTATATCTTCGAAAATAACCCACAAGTAATCAGTTATCAATGCTCAAATTAATCTTCAAGAAAAATACCCCAATGATACCGCCGATCCAGAAACCAAACCAAACGCCCCAGAAGCGACAATTTTGCTCTTTTACGTACCCACCGAGGTGGAAATGAGCTTCGTCAGAAAAGAAAGTAATTTTCTTACAGTTTAGGTAGAAGATCCGCCATTTTGCAAGTGAATTATTTCCCATCGGTGTTCAAGCGTATATCGGAGACATAAAAGTAAATTTTTGTCATAATACGAATGACATTAGAGTCGCTCAAAAAAACCAGTAGTTCAAGTAAGTGGCATTACTTAAATTAAATGCTACTCAGAACGTCAAAGAATTCACTTAGATGAGGCATTACTTTTCAAAAGCCCATCTCAAAATATCTATTGAACTGAAGTACTGATTTTACAGAGCTCTGAAAATCGATAACAGGCTTAAGATGTTTGCTGTATATTAATAAAAATATTCACGATCAGCATAACGCTGGTTTTTATAAATGTTGAAATTATAATTATGTAGCTTAAAAAAAATATTATTTCTTCAATCAAAAATATTTGGAAAAACAAGTCGGGCAATCTTCACTTACGCAATTTTGATCATCAAATGCAATTTAGATAACACGTGCCGTGATTTCTATCAGTTTTTGAAGAAGCAGCCACAACTATTGAGATAAATCTCAAGGCATAATCGCAATATAAATTCAAAGAGCTGTGCTTCATCGGTAGTATTCATTCGATAAGCGATGATGACACTGCTGGCCCCAGCAAGTTGCTAATTGATACCGTCCAAATTATTGACGCTTAAATATGTTTTTCCAAACGGCATTGATCCGAACTTGATCTTCAAGATCTTGAACAGGTCTAGTGAGCACCGAAAAACTATGCTGACAATTAATAAGTTTAATATATTCAAAAAATACGTAAAACTAAAAGAAAAAAAAATCGTTAAAAAACAAGTAATTAACAACTTACTTTTTTTCTTCTGACTCAAGCAGTATGAAAACGCTTGAAGATAAATGGCTAGTTTAAGTTTTTCATAAAGTTAGTAGGCTGGATCAGTGATTTCATTTTCGGTACATTTGTACTTTTTCCAGTACAATTAAGTCGTGAAAAATTGTCGTCAGTGCAATCGCCAAGTTTTTAGTGCATTCGGTACATTTGGTGCATTTTCAGTACATCTGGCTCATTTTCAGTACATTTGGACAAATTACGATTTTACACAATTTATTTTATTTAATTCAGCTGAAATATGCGTACAAACGTGCCGAAATGGTTTGCTGACCCTTTTTTTTCATTCAAAAAATTAAAATTTTTTGGAATTCCAAGTAACTTTTTAATGTTGACGAAAAAGTAAATTCGGCATCTAAAAAGTACATTTGAAGTCTCGATTCAGTACATTTTCACAAAAACCAAATGCCATCACTGGGCTAGATAACATTGAAAAGTTTCATTTGAGTTTAAGTTTCGAATTCAAAAACAAAATGTGAAATTCTATGTTCTGTCTGAGTACTGTAAAAACAAACGTTTTTTAACGTTTGATTTCAGGAACTACATAGCTAGCTACTAGGACTAAGAAGAAAAAAGTGCATAAATTTTATTTTGCAAAATTTCAAAAAAAAAGGTATTAATGTCATTCTTAGAAGACCTTCTAATATTCTGACAAGCCTTAAATTCGACCTTGCGGCGAGTAGCGTAATATCTAAGGAACAACTTTTCCAAAATTTTTCCTTGCAAATCCAATTTTCATGCAAATAATTTTCAGAAAAACTTTCAGCGCATTAAAAAGTTATATTTTGACAATCTCATACATGCATTTCTGGTGATAATAACAATTAACTTATATTCAGGTTTGCTGTCCTGTAGCACACAACACGGCCAGTGTTGTGCCAAGACTCGGTGATTTAGAAAGTGATAATATGGCTGGAAATGTATTACCACAACCAGGCGCTTGTGGCACCTTTTTGGAAAACAGAATTGTAGGCGGCGAAGAAACCGAACTTGGGGAATTCCCTTGGATGGCTTTACTTGAATATCAAAAATGTAAGTCAAAAATACATAAGTATACAAACGCGCATATAAGTCCAACGTTAGTAGAGTTTTGCTATGTAATTATTTCCATATGGATGAATTAAAAAGATAATTTCTTGAGGGTAAGTCAAGCAATTATTACAGATTTCTTATGTCGCATATGTTTTTCTCAAAGAACGTGGTTTTGATGAAACTGGAAGTGGTTATATATCCATGAGAAAAAATAGCATTCGTAGAGCTTCAATTTTCTAGAGCATTTTCGAGGGGTGTGATACCGCTTTATGCTCTCAATTTGCATTTTGTATACCTCCGGAACAATAAAAAATATTGCAATAAAGTTAGGTACAGTAGACCTCACGGTAAAGTGACTTCATTTATAATACTTTTGTTGTAATTGCTCAAGTGGCTTTTAAGGAGTCACATGCAAACATTTTCACCAGCTAAGAAAGGCTTACGCCTCCTTTTTCAATCCTGCTCATTTCTTGTTTGCTAAGAGTTAAGCCCAATTTCCATGTGATCTTATATCTTATCCCATATCAGGGATATCAAATCAAATTTTTGTTAGAAAGAAAAAGCATGCGAACAGAACCTAATGCGCATGGAGAATGCGAGAGTGAATAGCATACATTTGCTATCTAAATAGCATTTGATGTCCTCCCTGATATTCGAAAAGATAAGATCTCATGGAAATTGGGCTTTAATGATATCTCTCGTTTCCATATAAAATTTCATTACAATCGTTAAAGTTGATTCTTTATTAACAGTACAGGTTACTTAACAGTGCTATAACTAAACCGGGCGGTCCCGACCTCTTTAAAGGGGTAGCTTAAGCCCAACAATCTGGGGGAAAAAGTAATAAAGACCTTTTTATGAAAAGAATTGTAATTCACTTATCGATGGAAATGAGTCGAAAATAGATCAATACAATTTTTTTTTTCATAAATGGAGCTTTTTAGGAACCTCTTTCGTCCCAAAATCATGTTCGACATTAACCCATCAGTTAGGGCAGTGAGATTATTTTTCTTAAATGAGGCCAGGACGCCCCTCGTGATGTTGGGCCCTCCTAACGTCTTCCAAAATCAATTTTGGAACTATTTCAATCTATTGGCAAAATACAATTTATTCAATATTTGCAATGGGTGTTTCTTCTTCGTTTCTTCGTTTTTGACATTATCTATGCAATTTACTCTGAATATTATATCAAGAACTTTTTAGATTCCAAGTAAAATTTTAAGATTTGGCGATGATCCCATTTTAAATGACCGATTTAATAAATTTTCATTTTTTTTTAGCTAAAAAAGAAATCTATCATCTGTGCGGTGGCAGCCTAATAAACTCGCGCTATGTTCTTACAGCGGCCCACTGCGTTAGCGAAAGTAAGCTGGAAAATGATGTGGTTTTGACTCGAGTACGCCTTGGTGAATGGGACATGAACCAAAATCCGGACTGCATCTCTGATCAACGTGGCAGAAAAGAATGTGCGTTGACACATTTGGACATAGATATAGAACAGAAAATAGAACACGCTTTATATGATCCAAGTTCAAATCATCAACTGTATGATATTGCGTTACTTCGTCTTGCCAGTGTTGTATCCTACAATTTATTTGTTAAGCCTATATGTTTGCCATTGACACAACAGCTGCGCAGTGTAAACTTAGAGGGTCGATCGGTGCTAGTAGCTGGCTGGGGTAAAACAAAGTCAGAGGAATATAGTCCTATCAAGTTAAAAGTTAAATTGAGTGGATGGAAATTAGAGGATTGCATTCAGAAATATAATTTGATTAATTACTATTTGAATGGAACCCAGATATGCGCTGGTGGTGACAAGGATAAGGATTCATGTCGTGGTGATTCGGGTGGTCCACTTATGATAAAGGAGAATATAGGCCACAGAAATATATATTATGTTGTTGGCATTGTGTCTTACGGACAAACTCCGTGCGGTTCAAAAGATTGGCCAAGTGTAAACACAAATGTAGGTAGCTTTATCGATTGGATACAAAGCAATTTAAAGCCTTAAAAAAAGAGTAATTGAGACCAAATTTAATAGAATAAATCTATAGATTCCTTTTTATTTAATATTATCATTTGATCCACATGTATGTTAAATAAACATTTTAGTTTTTTAATAATTTAAAATTTTTCTTTTTGTATACGCATGCACCCGTATATTTTTGCGGAACCATTATTTTATAGGAAAGTTAATTTATGGAAGAATCTGATAGTGCCGTTTGTGGAGAAACCTTTAACAAAACGTAAATAAAATTTATTATCATATTATACATTTGTTTGTCTTCCTTTGCTGCTAACCCTTCACTCCTTCCAAAGCGTTTTCAGATGAAAACTATGACTTTGAAACTTTTATAAAGTGATTTCTTTTTAGCAGTCACAGAGTGGATGGGTGACGGCCATAAATTGTACTTGGACTTGCCTACCTCTCGTAAAAAGTGCGATGTGATTGAAGCATTTTCTAAAATGCGTATCAATTTCCATTAAATTGGCAATGCTTATTTGAAAAATATTTAGAATTGTGCAATATCTTTATACATTATATCGCATTCGAAAGGTATTGTACATATATAAGAGCTAAAACTTTTACTGGGCCAAATTGGCGACACAAATTACTTACGCAAATGGAAACAAGCTAAATAATTTAATGGAATTTGGTGAATTGGCTAAGTGAAATGTTTAAAAATCTATAAATACTGAAATAATTATTTAAGGTAATACAACTAAATTTCACAACTGCACTAAAAATATCATATCATTGCGATATGGGCAGCCTCTGAACCAGGCCCGTGCGCAAGGGGGGACTTCGGGGGCTCAAATCCCCCCCACCCCTTGGGAATTTTCGCACATAGGTTTTTATTGATACTTGAATGAAAAATCAAAAAGACAAAAACTTTTTTTTAAGTCAAAAATTACTAAAATACCAATAAATCGTCGGAGACCGAGATTTTAATTTTCGATGCGCGTTTAGCATAGCTCAGGCATCAATAAAATCAGCATGCGTTCCAATGAAAAGAAGAGAAAACGCCGAGGAAACTTTGGAGAAATTTTTAAAACAGTGTGCAGAATCAGCGAAGAGTATGACATTCAGTTGCGGAAGCCCAGGATTACGTCAAGACAAACTTGTCGCTCTAACGTCCGAACTGACTCAGTTGAAGATTATTTTCGTGTAACAATCAACATAGAATACATTGATTTGTTTGTGCGACATTTGGAAGATTGGTTTTTGAATCACCGTAATATTTTATAGAATTTTGCCTGCCTCATCCCCAACAAAATGAAAAACTTCAATGAAAATTCATGCACAAATCTATTCGCGCCATATATGGGGTAAAACACGCGAAAACGCCAGCGAAAAAATTGTTTGGCTCCGATTTGGCTGAAATTTGGCATTATTGTAATATCAATGTCCAGCAACAGAACTGCGTTCAGGAATTTGCCCTAGTATTATTTGTTGTTGAGATACGCGGGTATGAAATTCACGATTTTTGTACTTTTTCAGAATAAGTGTTTTTTTCGAAAATTCATAGCTTACAGCAAACTCTATCAATTAAAAATTAGTATACCAACGATTTTAGGTTTTTACTTGCACTTTTCGAAAAAAAATACTGTTTCTGAAAAAAAAAATTTTTTCGCAAAAATTTTGCGAATTTAAAATTATTTTTGAATTTCTTTTAAAAAAAACCATTTTTCAAATTTTTTTTTTTTATTTTAAAAAAAAAACTTTGATTAAAAGCGCGCTGTACTACGCGTTGAAAGGCTACTGCACTGATTTTAAATTTCAGTTTTAGTTTTCAGGTTAACGACTCAAACATTTTAACTAACTACTTGCCCTCATGTTATGGCATATCATTTTGAAGCTTGCGTATCAAGCTGTAATCTGAAGTTCACCGAAAAAATATTCAGAAATGGATTTTTCAAAAAAAGTTCAAAAATTCATTTAAATTTTGAAAATTTTAGATCTTTAATTTTTGTCAAAATTAAAAAACAATATAAAAAATTTTTACGTCATTCAACGCAGAAAAAAATCAAAGATTTAAAAAAAAAAAAAAAAATTTTAAATATGGGTTTTTTAAAAAAAATGCATAAATATTTTTCAATTCGCAAAATTTTTGAGAAAAATTGTTTATTTCAAAAACAGTATTTTTTTCGAAAAGTACAAGTAAAAACCTAAAAATGTAAAAACAAAAAAATATTCGGAAATGCATTTTTCAAAAAAAATTCAAAAATTCATTTCAATTTCCAACATTTTGGCTCTTTAATTTTTTTTTAAATTAAAAAAAAATATAAATAATTTTTTCCCCATAAAAAATTTTACGGCATTAAGCGCAGAATAAATCAAAGTTTTTTCTAAAAATAAAAAAAAATATTTTAAGAAATGGTTTTTTTAAAAAAAATTCAAAATAATTTTAAATTCGCAGAAACAGTACTTTTTTTCGAAAAGTACAAGTAAAAACCTATAATCGTAGGTATAACAATTATGAATTGATAGAGTTTGCTGTAAGCTATGAATTTTCGAAAAAAATACTTATTCTGAAAAAGTACAAAAATCGTGAATTTCATACCCGCGTATCTCAACAACAAATAGTACTAGGGCAAATTCCTGAACGCAGTTCTATTGCTGGACATCGATATTACAATAATGCCAAATTTCAGCCAAATCGGAGCCAAAAAATTTTTTCGCTGGCGTTTTCGCGTGTTTTACCCTATATTTCAATTTTGCATGATAGTTCACGTGACATGTGGATAAATGAAGTTCAACTTTGGCGTCAACGCATTTCCGGGCAAGATATCAAAAATTTTCTCGAAGCACTGGATATTTGCAATGAAGACGCGTTTTCAAATGTCCATCAAATTCTTCGTGTTATAGTAACTTTGCCTGTGAAAACAGCAGCAAATGAACGCTCCTTTTCAGCGCTACGTCGTCTAAAGACATACCTCAGATCAACTATGTCCGAGATCGGCTAAACGACTTAGCCTCGCTAAATATACATCGCGATATCAAAATCAAATTGGAAAGAGTGTGGAACGAGTTTTTTCAAGTACCTCGCAGACTTAGCTACTTACTACGTAAAAATAACTGAATATCGAATCATAACATAAACACATGAAGAGCTGAAAAGCAAAACCCACCAAGGCTAAAAAAATGAAAATGTGTGATATTGTAGGAGGGGACGGAAAAAATGTTTGTCTACAAGTTCACATACTCTTAATTGTAAAAAAGCAATAAATTCTGATAAATTATTTTTATCCAAACGCGCCAAGTCCACATTTCCGAAAATCTAAACCCGCCAATTTAGGGCTACCAGAAGGCATACTTTAGTGGCAAATGTGCTACTTTTGCAAGGCTGTGCTACTTTTCACTCGAAATGTACTACTTTTGGATGGTTTTGCTACTTTTGCATTGTAAAATAAAAGTTATTTGAAATATTCTTTTAATTTGCTGGGGTTTTTCGTACAAAGTGAGGACCTTTTTTTTTTTTCTTTTTTTTTTTTGCTCATCAAAAATATTTGTATGGAATTAAAAAAATGTTTGGTTTTCATTACAAATTTCGAATTTTTCGATATGCACTACTTTTGTAGGCAGGCCATCTGATAGCCCTACGCCAAGTCCTAGTTTTCATTAAAAAAAGATTCGGCTTTCATAAATACAAATAGTTTTATGTTATTAAAATATGGAAATTATATTGTATACTTAATTAAAATTTCAATCTACATTTATTCAAATGTTTTTTAATTAATGTTATGATGATTTCGAAACCTTTTACTATTATTGTTTTTCAAAATCCGCCAAGTTCCAAAGTTTCACTTTCAAAACCAGCCAAGTCCACGTTTTCAATTTCAAAACCCACCAAGTCCACATTTTATGTTTCAAAACCCGCCAAGTCCAAAAGTTTTTTATATTATAGTCCTTATAGATTAGGTCATGTAATGAAAAATCAGGATTTTAAAAGCTTTTGACAACTATTACAATGGATCAATCTACTTTTTTTACTATAGTAAGATTTCAATTGAATACAGTTCTTTCGTATTTCTCTAAAACGCAAAATATGGGCTTGGCGGGTTTTGCATCTCAGCTCTTCACATGTACATACATATGTATGTATGTATGCAATTAAAAATACTAAAATCAGTAAGCGAGACGCCTCCCATACAAGCAAAAAATTTAAAACGCTATGCTAAATATGTTATTTTTTTAAGATGTGTACCCAATTTCACACAAATACTAGAAATTATCTTTAATTGGTTCAGTGTACATATGTTACCAAGTTCAATATAGATTTTTATGGTGTAAAAACTAAAAAAAGGTTTACACGCGCACCTTAAAATAATGGTATGCCTTAATTCGCTGAGCAAATGACCTGAACATTGGCTTGATTCGTTAGTTCATTTAATGCCAGTTTGCATTAAAAACTTTGGGAAAGTCCATACCGTGATAGGCCCGAATATAGCGCAGTATGAAAGTCTAATTTTCTACCACTCTTCGTACATTTGGTGCCGTATCCCGGCATCAATATGGCAAATACATAGGATGAGGATTTTGCTTCTGCAAATGAAACAATTCGGAGGCGTCAGTGTCCTAAGGATTCTCTTCATTCGTGCGTTAATTTTATTTCTTGATCCAGCCATTTAATCAAAAATTAACCTTATGGCTGAAAAAAGTTGTTGGGCCCATTCAGCAAACATACTCGTACTATACGACGCAAATGATGGCTTAAATTTTAGCAGAAATCTCTTGGATTGTATGACACTCTGAAAAACAAAACACACATTGTATACATGCCCGAGTGGGTAGCTGGTCTGTGATGGGGGAAGGAGGGGGGAATGATAGCAAAGAAGTATATGAAGGAGGGACAAAATAAACTCATTTATCACTTCATCTGGTCAGTCATACCTGAGTACATATGTTAAATAATAACATTGTTGAGGCGATCTTGCAACATTAATGATCTCAAATATGTTTTCAGTCTACGGAGAACAGAAAAACTTCGTTCATTTGAACAAGATGACCCTAAAATTGTATGCAGCAATTAAACGAAGTGCACGAATTTCAATCCATTTTGTCTCAGTAAATGTTGCAAAAACATGTGCCTGTCGCTTAACAATCTCGCGCTCACTATCATTTTTATAACAGTTGACAATCTTATCGGCATCAGCGGTTTGACCGATAGCGAATTGCTCAAGAAATTTAAAAAACTTGGCTGAATCCGTTTCAAAACGACTTTTCAAGATATCCTGAAATAGTCTTTGGGAATCTTGAATTTCAAAGTTGATAAGATCGTAAAAAAAATAAAATTATTCAAATGTTTTTGACTAAACTTTGACTACGCCTCTAAGACAAAAAAAAAAAATATTCAAAATTAATTCAAAAATGTTGTAAGCTATGTACCCAAAAACGGGTTTTGGCCCTTAAGGGTGTTTTCATATGCCATGAGCAACTTTCGTAATTTGTAGTTTGTCTAAGCCTAGAAAATATATCATGTCTCGTTAAAAGTGAATTTTCACTGTAACACAGTGTAATCAATTTTTCCACACCTCTGTGATTTTTATTTGAACGATTCGTTTTCTTTTATTTTTCAATCAAGTTTTAATTATGCATATTTTAAATTATATATATGTATGTATTTACTAATATAGCAAAGCACTGAAGTTGTAAATGCCCGTTAAAGTGGGAATTACATTTTTTTTTTTGTTTATATTTTTTATTATTTTCGTTACATTGATTGCAACATCTAAATTTCCATTGTAAGTTTTTCCATTTAAACTTTCGAATTAACAGTGAATTAAATTATAGTAGGAAAACTGGTTTTTATATTTTTCTTGAAATTTTAATTTTTCTTGAAATTATGGTTAATAGCCATAGCACTGCATATTCAACCAATAAAATCATAAATATAAATCACTATATTAAATTTTTTCTCATTCAACGTTAGTTGAAATGTTTATTGCTACAAAACGAAACATTGTATCGAATACTCAACTCTACTGCCAGTACACATAAATAGTGTTCTGCTGGATTAGAGCAAGAAAAATCTTCACCCCTCACATCCCTGTGTATTAATCTCATAATACAATATGTGATCAACATCATACTTAGAGAAATTTCTCACATAAAGTTAGTACTAATGTGAATATGATAATTCCGATAAGAATTTACGAGTACTTGTACGTACGAGAATTTGCGCGACAGATCAATTTGAACAATTGCGAAACAATGCTCTTAAGTGCAACGAATTCCGAACAATCTTATTTAGTCTAAGCTCATCTGTTAATCTGTAAGCTTCACAACATTTAAAGAGTACTTATATGTAGGCTTAAGTCATTGTATAAAAATAACTTTGCTATTTGTATACGCGATAAGTTCCTTATTTGTAAATCTAATCGCATAAACAAAATGTTTGGCATTAGTGTTTTAAACATAATTCTTTGGACCAGCCTTTGTGTCGTCTTTACCGAAAGTAAGTGCTTTATTAATTTGTAAATGTATTTAAAAATATGTAAATATAATATTAACATATTTTAACGCTCGTGATTTAGCCATAACGAATTTTGGTACTTGCCTATCTCCAAACAATGATTCCGGCCTATGTTTGCATTTATCGGATTGCGAGTATCTCAAAAACATGACAATTAACTTGGAGCTAACGCGAAACTCTAAAGAAAGAGAATTTGTTCAGCGTAGTCAATGCGGCATCGATAATACACAAACACAACCTATAAAAAAAGTATTGGTAAGTAGTTAAGTCACTCGTTGAGAGCAATTTCATTCGAATTTTCCCAAATGCTTAATGACTTAAACAAAAATTTAACTAAAAAGGTACTGGAACACAGTTTTTATGAACGCAAACATTATTTTTTTGTGCACTGAAAGTTTTTTTAAAGCTTCCTGAAACAAAAAATAGAGTTTTCGGGTTTTTTTCTTAACCTACTATGTATATCGCTACTTGCTGAAAGGTAAAATTTTTGAGTGTTGGTTACATCTTTTGGAGACTTTCCCAGAATGATATAAATAACTTTTTTTTTTTGAGGAAAATTTTTAAAAAAACTCTTTGTTTAATCTAACTTAATGGTTTTTGAGACAAATATACACTTAAGTATAAAATTGTTTCAATTATTTTTATAGCATTAACATGAGACATGAACATGAAACCTAACTAGTTTTTTTCAAAAATTACAACAATTGCGAACGATTTTCTACTCATAGTCTTTCTAGGAGAGCCTCCAAGAACTCTGAACACCACTTAAATTTTATTTTGCGGCAAGTAGGTAGTAGGTAGGTAGGTAAGTTGGTAGTAGGCTTGGAAAAACTTTTTATATTTTGCAAATTCTATTTTCCCCCGCACCGGAAGAAGGTTGGGTGTCCTTAAAACGTACAAAAGCGGAAAAGCAGGAGGGAGGCTTACGCCGTTGAATCTTTTTTTTTTTATTTTTTGTTCCTAACAAAAGAATAAGACTAAAAGTAAAATGGTGTGAGGAGTTAGCGAAATTGGACAAAAGTGACCAACCAGGGGGGAGTGGGCTAAAATACGATAATTTTTGTATACATTTTATTGGACGTTCTCGTATTGCGCAACGCGACTAGAAGGGTTGACGAATTTGTGACATGGGCGATGAATCAACTTTTCTGTAACGTCACATTGAGAGACATAATAAACGCAAGCGGTTTTGCTGTCATTCAATTTTTTTCTTGAGATCAAAATTGAGTTTAATCATGGAAAATCATTATACATTACTAAAGGTTATAGTTCAGCTCTTTGTCCTTCTAGGTTCCGTCATTATTCCGTACTGTTATTAATTAACAATAGATCAGAGATTTATTAATTAACTTTTTGCAATAACTAATTGACATTGATATAAAGAGGAAGAAAACAAAAACGTCAAAAAACCGCGTTAAAAAACATTCTGAAAATCTCTTTCAATTATTGGACATGTCTTATGTATTAGCATTTTGATAATCTAAGTCGTCGTTTGATAAAAAAACACCCATTATTACATTTTAATTTCAAACTCTTTCCCAGTAACTTTTCTAAGATTCACATGTAACTATCTTTGTCTTTGCTTAGGTCTGTTGTCCAGATAGATATTGCAAGAATGGTTCCCTTATTGGTGATGAAACACCTCCAGGTAATGTCTTACCACGAGCCGGTAGTTGTGGCAGCTTTTTGGAAAATAAAATTTTTAGCGGCAACAGAACCGAACTCGATGAATTCCCTTGGATGGCTTTGCTCGAATATGAAAAGCGTAAGTAAATTAAAGCTGTAAATTATAATAAAGATTGTAAAAAAATTAAGGTAACGAAAGAAAAACATTGAATGCCAATATGCCAAACCAAAATTATGTTGATATGTGCAATAAAAATTAAATAGAAAGTGCCAAAACGCGCCACTAGGAAAGTCGGAGGCACTTCCTTCCGGTGCATACAAAATTCACTAGTTAGTGCAAATACAAAATTTTAAGAAAATATTCAAAGCCCTTGCCTGGTGGAATTGCTTTAAAAACTCACCGAAATTATTCAACTTAAAATTAAAATTGTTAATTTTGAAAATTTCTGATATTTCGAAAGTATCTTAATTTTTTTTTTCTCTTTTCCGTTTTCTCAATATAGGCTATTGACTATGTCATAAATAACAGGGGTATAAGGAACTAATTCGTTAAAGGTATTTTATAGTCTTATATGTTCAATTAAACCCTAAAAATGATGTAACAAAAAATGCGATTAAATTAAGGCTTGGACTTCTGAGAACGGTGCAAATTTGCCCACTTTTTATATTTTTAATCCTAACTCAAAAACTGTATATTTTTAGCATATACACATCAGGAGACTTATTGTAGAGAATTAAATTTCCTATCGAAATGATACTTTATAAAATCAAAAAACTTATTTTTTCATCAAAATAAGTTAAAACAACTATTAAAAAAAAACCGAAAAATTTCAATGTTTTGAACTTTTTTTCATTTTTGGTATCATTTTTTTCAGAGTGGATTGAGGGGATTACTTTGTTCTTAAAAAGGAAAGGTGACGTAGTTTAGACATATTGTAGAGAATTAAATTTCCTATCGAAATGATACTTGATAAAATCAAAAAACTTATTTTTTCATCAAAATAAGTTAAAAAAACTATTAAAAAAAAACCGAAAAATTTCAATGTTCTGAATTTTTTTTCATTTTTGAGTATCATTTTTTTCAGAGTGGGTTTAGGGGATTACTTTGTTCACAAAAAAGAAAGGTGACGTAGTTTCAGTCAAAATAATGACCTACAAAAGTATATTAGATTAATATTGACTGAGATACAGTGGTTCAAAGTTACCTACTTTTGTATGATTTTACCTTTATGCCATTAGGCTATTGACTATGTATGGATTTGAATAAAAAAATTATTCGTTGAAGGTATTTTATTGTCTCAGAGGTTCAATTGTAACCTAAAAATGATAAATCCAAAAGTGCGATAAAATTTATGCTTGGACTTTTGAGAACAGTGCAAATTTGTCCAATATTATATTTTTTTCTATAACTCAAAAACTATGTAGTTTTATTATAAACACAATATCAGAATTATTGTAGAACGTAAAATTTCCTATCGAAATGACATTTTTAAAAGTCAAAAAACATATTTTTTCATCAAAATAAGAAAAAAAACTACTTAAAAAACCGAAAAATTTAAATTTTTGGGTTTAAATTTTTTCTGAATGAACTTTGGCATTTTTTTAGTTTACGAAAAAGAAAGTTGATACAGTTTCCGTTAAAATGATGACCCACAAAAGTATTTTGGATAAAAATTGACTGAGATACAGTCGTTCAAAGTTGCCTGCTTTTGTATGACTAAAAAATAATTTTCAGTTTATCAATGACATATTAGTAATATTTTAACATTACTTTTGTATGTAAAAATTAAAACTAACATGGTAAATAGTTAAAAGTTGGTGAAATCATACAAAAGTAGGCAACTTTGAACGACTGAAAAAAATATAATATTGGACAAATTTGCAATGTTCTCAAAAGTCCAAGCATAAATTTTATCGCACTTTTGGATTTATCATTTTTAGGTTACAATTGAACCTCTGAGACAATAAAATACCTTCAACGAATAATTTTTTTATTCAAATCCATACATAGTCAATAGCCTAATGGCATAAAGGTAAAATCATACAAAAGTAGGTAACTTTGAACCACTGTATCTCAGTCAATATTAATCTAATATACTTTTGTCACCTCACCTTTCTTTTTTGTGAACAAAGTAATCCCCTAAACCCACTCTGAAAAAAATGATACTCAAAAATGAAAAAAAATTCAGAACATTGAAATTTTTCGGTTTTTTTTTAATAGTTTTTTTAACTTATTTTGATGAAAAAATAAGTTTTTTGATTTTATAAAGTATCATTTCGATAGGAAATTTAATTCTCTACAATAAGTCTCCCGATGTGTATATGCTAAAAATATACAGTTTTTGAGTTAGGATTAAAAATATAAAAAGTGGGCAAATTTGCCCAAGCCTTAATTTAATCGCATTTTTGGCTACATCATTTTTAGGGTTTAATTGAACATATAAGACAATAAAATACCTTTAACGAATTAGTTCCTAATTAAAATACATAGTCAATAGCCTAATATCTGGCTTTACTTCAGCTAGGACTTTCATCCCTCCAGTTTTACTTTACTCTACACAAATAATTTTTATTTATCTTGTTTAGAATAATACAATGATTGGTTCAAAATATTAGGAATACATTGAACTTATTTATACGAGTATCATTTTAAATTTTATTCAAAAATTCTATAAAAACATAGTCTAACGGTCGAACTGCTTTTGCGAAAATGGTTTGTCTGAAAAATCAGAACCTTTTGTAAAAGTAATTTTAGTTATGGGTAGTCGGTTTAAAAATAAAAAAAAAATATTTGTCAAATGGCTTCGAAAAAAATATTTTTTTTCTGCACTTCATTTATTTGAGAATCAAAAAATAAATAACTTGCTCAGGAATTTTATTTTTTGAGAAAAAACTGCAACGATTCTACGTCTTCATCTTTACAGCTTCTACAATCGACTCAGTGGGTGTATCCGTAAATTTGCGAACAAGAATTCGGATGATCCTTATCAAAAACTTTAAAAGATTTTTATTTCTTTTCTGAACCACAGTCGGAAATGATGATTTAAGACCTTGTATCTAGATGCATCGACCCACCTCCTATAGCGAAAATCCTTTGTTCTGTGTACAATTCTCATACTGGCATACGTACGTTCAGCACAATATGTTCTAATGACATTTCGTCTAGCAATTTCGTCAGCTCTCAATCTCTAACTGAATAACGACAGTTGGCTTTTGTGAATAAGGACCACCCCTGGTAATGTTCGAAACCCATATAAGACAGTTTTACATCGATTGTTGGTAAGCAATTACTTTCTGAAAATGACACCCAAACTTTCTATTTCGAGGACTAAAACCTCTCTTAATGATTCATGGAAAAAATTTAAAAAGAAGCGCTGAAAACAGACTCTGTTGGGACGCTGCTCCTGCTAATATCCAAAAATAAACGTTCTCTTCCGAAGTAATGCGCAAAAAAAAATCTAAAAATGTGTCCAACAAACACTTTTACGGGGGGCCTTTATGAGTTGAAGTTAATTTTTTACATAACTGACATCAAAATGGCTCTTTCCGGGGTCCGTGACCGCTCACGGTAAAGTTTCGTATCCAATTTCAGTATTTTCTCATTAATTGGTACGGTGAAAAATTAATTTAAATTGTTCAAAATACAAGGTCAGGTCATTCATCCATACTGTTCAAAATTAATTTCCGACCTTTCCATATCTATTAAGAGGTACCTGACTTACAAGTAATGAACTCAGCGCAGAAATGAGAGAAAGAATTAGCTGATCCCGTACTTACTGAACTGTATTCAAATAGTAATTTTTAAAGTTATTTGTTCGCATCCCCTCCCGACCCAACAACTTAAACCACTTTGAATTTTATTATGAGGCTTTTATTAAAACTTTATTCATGGATAACTTAATAAAAAAAATTCTTTTGTGTAAAATGAAGGCTCACCATTTCACTCCTTTTTGATGGCCACGCCTATACTTTTTATCTTTAACAATGACTCTGACATCCTATATACACTTCAGCGGAATTCAGATATTAATGAATCAAAAAACATTTGAAAAACCTTAACTGCTCATATCCTAAGTCGGGGAATTGAATTATTGTGTTTGGGTTATTGGTATAACAAGGAATGTCTAATTCAAATTGGAGCTGTATGCTTTATATGTAATTCTTTATTTTATTGCAGCTAATAATGGCACCGGTCATCACTGCGGTGGCAGTCTAATAAACTCACGATACGTACTTACAGCTGCACATTGTGTTAAAGGCAAATTATTGCCAGAAAATTGGACTTTGTCGCGCGTAAGACTTGGAGAATGGGACCAAAGTACAAATCCGGATTGTGCTGTTGATAAGTTTGGTGTTAAAAAAGAATGTGCACTACCGCATGTTGACATCGATATAGAACGTTCAATAGTGCACGAACTATATGATCGCAACTCTATACACCAGTTTCATGATATTGGGCTACTTCGTCTTGCCGAATACGTGTCCTATAATATATTTGTCAAGCCTATCTGTTTGCCATTAGCACAAGAGCTACGCAGTTCACAATTTCTAGGTCAGACTATGGAAGTGTCTGGCTGGGGTCAAACGTTAACGGCAAGTTTTAGCCCAATTAAGTTGAAAGCTAATGTGAATGGTTGGTCGTTAAATGAGTGCCAACAAATATATAAGATGTTCAATTTCCTTTTAAATGAAACACAGTTATGCGCTGGCGGTGAAAAGGACATCGACACATGTGGTGGCGATTCAGGTGGCCCACTTATGATTAAAGAAAAGTTGGGACAGAGGAACATTTATTTTACTGTCGGTATTGTGTCTTATGGACCAACTCCATGTGGTCTCAAAGGTTGGCCTGGAGTTTATACAAAAGTGGGCAGTTTTATTGATTGGATAGAAGATAAATTAGAGCCATAATCAAGCAAACGAAAAAAAATAAATCTCAAATTATTATTACTCATTTTTAATTTATTTTTACTGCTTAGGTTAAACTTCAAATAATATTAATCTTTTCATCAGTCAAATTAATCTTCTTACATGTCCAACTATTTGATCTTTTTTCAGATCAAATTAGACAGTTCAAATTAATTTCTTTTACTTCTTCTAGGAATTACATACAGAATTTTTTAGTTTAGAACATTTAGACCACGACAAAGCGATACCACAACTAGTTTATCGGTGTTTTAAAGGATTTACAACAATTACTTAAAATTTGTTTTCATAGTATACCTACATACATATATTCTTAAAGCTAAGGAAATAAATAACTTATAAATAATTTGTCAAAAAAATGTATGCATTTTTGAATTAAACTAAAAATTCAATTTAAAGGTGCGACAAAACGATAGCACAACATTTTTGTAACTTAAATTCGTTCTAGGTTTTATAAAAAAATAAAAGTAAAACATTATTTTAATAAAGGGTGGATCCTCCTTTATTCTTTACCATTTCAGTCATTCGTTTTTGGTAGGATTAAAATATCTTTTTAGTTGTGTTGATGAGCTGCAGGTCGTTTTGCAAATTAAAGATTAAAGATTAATTTTTCAATTTAATTCATTTTATTTTGAAACCTTTCAATTTGCTATCGTTTTGTCGCACCTTAAAATTGAGTTTTTAGTTTAATTCAAAAATGCATAAATTTTTTTGACAAATTATTTATAAGTTATTTATTTCCTTAGCTTTAAGAATATATACTATGAAAACAAATTTTAAATAAATGTTGTAAATCCTTTTAAACACCGAAAAACTAGTTTTGTCGTGGTCTGTATGTATATACATATTTTAGGTGACGATTCACTGGCGCTAGTATTATTTTCAATATCCTCTGAACTACAGGATGCTTGATAATGTAATCTCAGAGAGTACTTACAAACATTGATTGTTTCATAAGTTACAAAGCAAGAGCAACCAAATGAGTAAGCTCAGATAATGACAATATTTTTTTAGCATTACCATTTTTTTGGTTCAGAATTAATTAAAAAAAAAAAAAAAATATTGTTTATAAAAATGACATATCTCTCCAAAAGTACTGTTATAATATGTGGCGTCTTAATATTGCCTTCGATTCATCTCGCCAAGACAACCTGGGTCGTACAGTTTTCCAATTAGGTTAGGTTGAAACAGTCCCTTGCATACTAGAGGTCTGCATGGATGCGCTCGAAACGATCCATCATATAAACTTCCGAATGCAATAAGCTAAGAGTACTTGACTTGCAGAACAAATTATTTTTGATTTATTTGCAAGTGCAGCACTCACATATCCCACTTGGTGTTTCAATTTGATTTGTGGTTTTTGTGCACAAAATCTTCGATAGGCTCGCAACGTGACAAGTGGCTTGATTGTCGTTTCGAATGCATTCATGCAGACCTCTATTTCATAAAGCAAGTTTCACTCCGAGTCAGTTTGCCCATTGTGATACATCCGGTGGTGAGATTCCACTTTCTGTTCGTTTGTTTCTTGGTTATTCCCACTATCCGATAGTTTAGTTCCGCCAGCGGTATCCTAAGGTCTACCACTTGTAGATTCTTTGTCTGTTCTGATCCTATTTTGGCACATTTGTCAGATTTCTCTTTTCCGGAAATACCCTTATGACTGGGCACCCCGCAGAGCTCTATAGCATGCTGTCGGATTGAACGTTTTCCAATTAACGTGTCATCAATTGCAACAGCCCACGTTTTACATCCATGTGTAATGCAATTTTTAGTGATGCAATTTTTAGATGCAAGTGTGCAAATATAGCACCTGAACTTTTTCTCTATATGTATATTCATTCAAGTTTTAATAAATTGTTATAGTTCTAACAAGTAGAAATAATTCGATCTGATTTACACAAACCTTAATATGATTTGTAAAAAGTTTAATTTATTTTGATTCATGTTTAACTTGATTTGCAAATATATCAATTTGATTCGTAGAAGTTTTAATTTGGACTGTAAAAACTGAATCTTAATCAATTTGATGTTATAATTAAGTTTCTTAAGACTTATTTTTCAGAGCTTCAATTTAAAAAAGGCAATATTTTAGAATTCAAAATATAAAAGGCCATGTATTAATTTTTTATTTATTTATTCTAATTTCAATTTATACTATAAAATTCGATTTTAAGGGAAAAGTTCATATATGCATGTAGTACCGACTTTGTCACGAAAATATAAAAGCTTAAATTATAATACTTTGACGTATAAAACTAGAATTTAAAAAAAAACAAAATTATAGTGTGGCCTTGGAATGCTAATGTAGTAAACAATTTAAAAAAAGAAACCTGTTTCACAAAACACCAACCCATTTTTGAATGGTACAATGGTAGAACAAACAAAAATTTATACTTTCTGAAAGGTAATTTTGTGTTGATCGATTGTTTCACGCCAAATATACCCTTATCATGTACTTTTTTTTAAATGCAACTTAAGTTAGAAATTTCTCCTTGCAATGCTAAAATCTGAAAAACTAGACAGACCAAATCGGAAGCTTAGAGGAAATATTGTGATTGTGATATTTGAGTTAATTTAAGAAAAAGTGTAGCGTGATGGATATAAATATTGCTTGGGAAAGGTAAAGTTAATCAGATCATAATTGCCTTTCAGAATATGTACATATATTTTATCTCTGTCAATTAAAATTCTTTGAACATTTGTCTTCAGTGTAATTAACATTTATAGCTTACCATATGATTATTACGTATAACCACAATAAATAAATTATCATTTTAGATTGAATTCGTAAACTCAATAAGTTCACAATCAAATTCATTAATATTTAATTATACTTTTACAATATATTCTTCAGATTTATGGTCATTTTATTATATTCTATTCATTATGTATTTTTATATATGAAGTTCTCAGTATGAATACTGAATACAAAATGATTCCATGGAATAAAATTGTACTATGTAAATGCAAAATAATAAACAAAAAAACAGACACAAGTAATTTAAGTTACATTTGTTAGAATTCATAGCTTTTCATAAGTTACAAATTCAATAAATAATGCATGCATGTTACAGATTTAATTTTTAAACAAACTTGTGATGAATTTTAAGAGAATAAATATTTTATATATTTAAAAGCAAACTTTACAAGAATTAGCACAATTATATATAAGAAACTATGTTTATTTGTTTAACACCAAGTTTATAGTGTGGTATTGCAAATTTAACAATTAATGATAGGGTTTGAAGTAAGAAAAACCAGGCCGAAAACTTGTATGCTGAGAGTTTGTAAATTGATGATTATTATAAAGGCCATTTATGTATGTATAAAATGATGATATATCTTCTCAGAATGCCTGATTCAATAAACTAAACAAAGGTAAAACCACATTTTGGAAAGGGGGTTTCCTGGAATAATATTTAAGCAATCCTATAGAAGCAATGGAGTTCTCATGTAGTTAATACTTCATTTTAAAATGGCATGCTTTTTTGTCAAAGTAATCTTATATTATTCGAATATTAGTACTATTTATATGCTCCTATTAAGGGGTTTGTGGATGTTTATAAAAAAATACTTATTTGCACAGAGATTCGAAAGTTTGAAGTAAGTAGTACAGAGCGTTGAGTTCTCTTCTTCACTATAAAGCAGAAAACACAAAAATAAATAAAATTTAAGTAGAACACAGAATACATTCAAATATCTTCAAACATTTGGAAATATTTTGATTCCATTATATTTGCAATTGATAATTCTGATTTATTTCTGGCATTAGCTTTTTACTTTGGTTTTTTATTATTATTATACGTATTAGTGAGAAAAAAATTAAATGTTTGCGCATAACATAGAAGGTTGTTGCATTCGAATGTAACATTAAATAGTTTTTGCTATTTTCACTTAAAATATTTAAATAATCTTTAATTTATTTTCAAATAAAAAAACAATTTTAAACTAATTATGTTTACACATAACATTTAAAGCTGTAAATTTTTAAGGCATATTATATAAGAATACTATCGGAATTTTTGAAGAAGTTCTGGTGGCGGGAATTTCGAATTTCAACCAGCTTATCAAAACAATAGTCACTCTAGCAAGAACAACTTTTAAACATTTACTGAGTTCAAAAATATAAGCTAGTCTCAATAGTGGAAATTGTTGTAGATTAGACTGTTCGTTGTTTACACGTTAAAATATTTTATTTTAGCCAAGTATAGCGCGTGCCATTGAGCATTTAAAATATATTTTTTATTATTTCACTCGAAAATAGTAAACTCACAGAAGGAATGAGCTCTTGATTAAAGAACCTTGGGAAAAATATGCGTTCTAAATCTAAAATGTTTTCAGTATACGTTTTTTTGCTTCTCCTGTAAAAAACTAAACAGTGTTGTTACTTCTTTTTGGATGTTAGGTGACGATATGTAACATATGAAGTATTTTTGTAAACAAACTAAATAAACTAACAAAAGCATAAATAATAAAATAGATACTATGAGATGATCCTTCATTCAGCTTTGCTTTTTTTAAGCACCTCTAAAATGTACGAAGTTTTGATAGGTTTTACTCATATATTATGCCTTAACATGTTGACAAATGCTAAAAATACAAATTTGGCTTAGTTAAAGTTATAATAATTACACATCACACTACAATGGCTGTAAGTAAACTATTAAATAAACTAATAAGAATAAATAAATAATACTTATAAATATTTAAATGTTATTAGGAATCTACAACGTTGCGTAATTTTGAAGTTTCAATTAATGTATTTTATTTTACAAAAACAATACATGGGACAAGCTTTTGCCATTTCTACATTGATAATTTGACACATTTTTTCTTGTTTAACAATAGCAAACATATTTAAATTTAGTTTATTCCTTTGGACTGCTGATGCAAATGAGAAAAATTAGGTGCGTTCTTACATCTAATATAAATAAAAATACCTTAATTCAATCCAATTTACTTTTTTCTTTACAAAAATAAGGCCTAAAATTCATTATTCATAATATTTTGAGTTATTAAATAGCAAAAAGTTTATTTAATTTCTTAGATTGCATTAAGACTGTTTTAAGTTTTACTACCTAATCAATCGGCTTTATCTTCACTAATTCCAGCAAAAGATTCATTAAACATTGCTGCTAACTTTGATTTAAAAGTATCCAATAGACCGGCTAATGTCAGACAAAAACCTTTACTAGCAGGCACAAGCGGGAATTCAGGCAATGAGTATTCTTCTTTTAACTCAGCTATAGCAAATGGAGCTAGAAAGTGGATATGTTAATAAAAATTATTAATATTACACAGTTTATTTTACATGTAAAAATGCTAGTTGTTTCTGATTGATCAATCTTCGATATTTGTATTGTTTTAGACAATTCCATCCAACCCTTGATACGTTGAAACATATTCATACCATTTAGTTGAAAATGTTCTAAAATTTCATTACGAAATATTTCGGGTGGTATTTGTAACAACTTGCTGGTTGCCTGCACCATTTTTATTATAACCATTTCATTATACATACGTGAATTCTCATTGCCTTGTTGTGTGCCTAAGAAAAAGTTGAAGATGAAAGATTAAATTTTCATAAGTAGTATAAATAGAAATCAAAACACATACCCTTTTGTTTTTCATAACCAGCTTCATTGAAATACGGTTCAGGCACTAATATCAATCCCTGTATCGAAACTATAACTTGCAAGAGTGTGCTGTTTGGACCCCATACTTCAGAGTCACGCCCGGTCCAAGTGCCTAATAACGAAACACAAACTTTTCCGTCTTCATAAAGATTGGGGTTCAATCGATCCGAACAATAGCTATTATAATGACATAGCGGTGGGCTTCTTGGATATTCGCGTCCTAATTGTATGTCGAAAAAGAACATGCCATCTTCGTAGGGCGTTTTTTTAGGTCCCTCGATCATAACGCTTAACAAATCCATTCGATCCTCAAATACTCTAGAAAAAAAAACACATAGCAAATAAAACTTAGTTAACAACTACGGCAGTTGTTGTATTAACGACACTCAGTTCGTCGTTGGCTAATAGCTGTTTCTGGATTTTTCGAGAGAGGCGACATTAGCAACCTCAATAAAATTCAATCTCTACAATTAAATCTCTTAATAAGCATTTTAGGCATCGGAGAAGACTATGTTGCTTTGTGTCAGTCTAATGTACAAAAAATATTTTTTTCTTCAAATTCACACTCCAATTCGGTCATTCTTTTAATAACTGCACACTTTGTTTTTTTTTTTTTTTTGACGTTTTTGAACATTTTTTGAATCGAAATATCTCAAAAACTATAGTAGATGGGATAAAAAATCATGTAATTATATTTGTTAAGAAAGACTATAACTTTATAAAAAAAGTTAAAAAAATTTAAATAATTTTATTAAAACATTAATTTTTTTAATTAAAAAAATTTTTCTCAAAATATTTTCAATATAAGAATTTTTTTTGTTTTCATTTTTTTATGATATTCCTCAATCATTCCTAAGAATGTATGTGCTTTCATATCGAAATTCCCGTCATAACTTTGGAAACTAAGAATTTTTTACTGATGACGCGCACCATATTTTTTCAACATAAAATTCGACACACAATTTTTTTTTGTAATGTTATCTTCAATCAATCCTAAGAATGTATCTGCATTCAAACCGAAATTCCCGACATAACTTTGGAAAATATGAGTTTTTATAAAGGCGCCCATCAGTCTAATTGTATGCTATTTTCCATTTTATGTTGAAAAAACATGGTGTGCGTCATCAGTAAAAAATGCGTAGTTTCCAAAGTTATGGCGGGATTTTCGATATGAAAGCACATACATTCTTAGGATTGATTGAGGAATAACATATAAAAAAATCAAAAAAAAAAATACATATGTTATATTGAAAATCAGATTGAATTTGGATGCATGTGAATAGATATAAATGCAAATTCAAAAACAAAAAGTTTAAAAAATACTCAGTTCAGGGCCATATACACATGTATGCATATCATTTTCATTTTTTTCCGAATAAGGATTATACCGCTTTCAAAGTAAACGACTAATATACATAGTCGACACCAAAATATGAACACTTACCTCACCCAAACTCCTGGCGGAAGCGAGTTTCTTAGCAAGCGATGTTCACGCTGAACTGCTTTGTAGTATTGTGGTGCATTATTGGGGTGAAAAATTGTTAAATGGAATTTATGCGTCTTTGGTGCATTAGATAAAAGTTGAAAACAATCGGACGAAGGCACTTTTGTTAGCGAGTCACAAGCAGAAGTATTTGGAGAAGATTCCACACCACTTCCACTTTTTGATGTCACTACAGGTTCTAAATTATCATTATTAATTGTGATTGACTTTGGCAGAGCAAGCGATTCTTTGTCTGATACTATTATTCCAGACTCTTTTGCATCAGCAATTGCTTCAGTTGCCTCCTCTTCAATGTCGTATTCAAAAACTTCGCTTAAATTAATGTTATCCTCTTTGTAATACTTTTCGCGAATTTCATTGATGCATTTTACGAGCTGATCTTTGAGCAAAGAGCATAAACGAACACAAACGAATTCATGTGTTGATTCATCTGTTAGTTCAATACTACTGCACGAAATCGACTTTTGATCATCATTTGCTTTTGATCGTAAGGAACTGTTTGCATCGACATTAGTGAGATCTGAAGATGAAGCATAACTAGTGGAGCTACCGTCACAGTTTCCAGAATCATCCTAAAAGTTAAATAAAAATTATATTGTAAAGACAAAATTCATACTCAACGCTCAAATTATAATCTTCAATTTACTTGAGATGAAGCACCAATTAAAGTTGATTTGAGTTGACTAGTCTTTTCGAACGCTTTCTCAATATTAAGCATTGCGGAGAAAAGCAATTGATTCTTTTCGGCATTATATGAATTTCCTTTATTTGGAGAGTGTTCCAAACGCGAAGGCGAAGAACTCGGGGTAAGGCTATGAACAACACTGTTGGTCTCGGAAGTGCTTGTATTTGGAGCACTATGAGTTGTTAATAAACTGTACAAAGTAGTTGGCTCGGTATCTATTTGACTTGTTTCAGTTTTATTATCTCTAGCGGTAGCTGGTGAATATTTATGTTTATGAATTATGGTAGATCCATTACAGTTTCCGCTAATTGAAGTTGTGCTGCTACCAGAGCATTTAAATGGTGTTGAGGATAAATTAAATAACACTTTTGGAGCATAGTCCTTCGAACAATTTGGATTAGTTTTTTTTGAAACATTAAATGTTACAATAGCTTGGCAATAGCAATTTTGTTGTTGCTCTTGTTTTTGCTGTTGCTGTGGTTGTTGTTTTGAGTTTGACGAAAATGTTGTATGTGCCTCGCTAAAAAGACGATTTTTTCTATCTTGAGCACGTTCCGATATAGTTTGGGTACTACCTTTGCGAACACGTTCAATTAAGCCCTATCAAAATTTTTAAAAAGTGAGTTAGACAAATGGAGAACAAATTTAAAAAAAAAAATCAAGCTTTATAACTTTAAAAAATCCAATAAAATTACCATGAAATGATCCTCATGAAAAAAGTTAGTGTTAAGCAGTCGGTCTAAATAACGGCAACCTTTATAAACAACCAGAAGCTTTCGCATAACCTTTCAATAAATAAGTAATATAAGTATAAGCGAAAGTAAATTTAAGTATTGATTATTCTCTATAAATTACCTCTTGATTTTGCAAATTAGGACTTATATTAAAAATCTCTTCTAAACGTGCGATAGCAACGCGTGCTCGCTCGATATTCGATAAAATATGTGACTCAGCTATTAATAACTTTGGACTATTACAACCTAATTCTGAATTCTCCGATTCAGTTTCCCATGAATCATCTGATTCATTGCCTCCCAGATCAGTTTGATCGTACTGACCGACTTCAAACAAATCTTGTGGCCAACACATGCTAATGTGATTATCAACCCACCAAACTTTGACACGACCATCAGTATAATTGTCGATTATTTGCCCAGCAGTGCATGTAGCGTCTTCACCAACAAAATTAGCAACGCGTATTACCATAATACCAGGACGATACTGAAAATCAGGGTGATCTTTTAAGTCGTAAACACTAACTTCAGATTCACCTTTGTATGTGGGTCTAAAAAGATAAAATATATATGTATTAAAAAAATTTATTATTAAATTTATTTGTTTTATGAAGAGAATTCAGTATAAAAATATCACTAATAAAATCAATTATAATAAGATATAAAGTAAATAGTACTTTTCAAACCGATTAAAAAATAGCATTTCACACTTTATTAAGTGTTTATATTTGAAAGAGAAGCTAGTGAATGATAATATCAGACATATGGCATCCACAGTCATTACTGAAGTAGGTCATTTTGGAAGTCTAAATTGAACGCTTTTTAGTTACTTGTGATCCATTTTTTTAAATTTTTTCCGGTTCACTGCTAGCTGTATTAAGTTAGTGTATGTAATGTAGGGAATAAAAAAATTGATATGAACTGATTTACTTGTAAATAGCATAGTAATTAAACTAACACCGATGTATATGGCAATTTGAAAATGACGATGTGAATGATTTTGGAGCTTACCTTGGCTCTTCAGATGAAGTATAAGTAGTAAACCATTTTACACGTGCAATTCTTCCATGATGATCTACAGATTGTATGACACCATAATCACGAAAGGATACATCAAAATCTTCTTTGCCTGATATAACAAAATCACCTGGAAAAAATTCCTAAAAAAATAATATGAACACAAATAAATTATATTAGGTTGAAGCATTTATTTATGTCTCACATGCGTATCTAAGTGGTGTATGGGATATAAAGATGTTGACGGTATACCCGACTCAATCGTACCATCCTGCCATACAACTGTAGCAGTACTGTATACTAGCAAGGCTTCAGTTACGATTTCTTCACCAACTTTTGGCAATTTATCTGAAGATAAGCTAGCTGTACCTTTAACCTTCTTCAATGTCTTTGTTATTTGTTTTTTATTCAAACGCCAACGATAACTCTGATGTTTTGGGCTGCTACGTGGTGTTGGGCTAGAGCATGTTGAAACTGTTGTTGTACTTTGAGCATCTTCACTATCAGCGATAGTTGCTTTATCAATAGGATTTGGATTGTTTTTACAAATACTAAGATCTACATCTTCATCATCATTATCCTCAGAAATCCAACCTTCAGTCGAAAGAGATAACGCACTATCATTTAAATTTGTTGAATTATTACTATCTTTTGTTGGTTTATCCACTTCCTGAGATTTTTCTTTATTCTTTATTACAAAATTTTTAATATCCAATTTTTTTGGTTTCACATTTTTATCACAATCAAGATGTATTTTCTTCTTTAGTTTTTCAAAATGATGAGTATTGCTGCTATTGTTGTCCGTTGATCCGGAAGCAACATTACCAACAAACGTATTTAGACTTGACTCCTGTTGTTGTTGTTGCTTTTGTAGTAACTTAAATTTAAGTGCTACAAAAAAAATGTTATCCATCAATATAATAAAATTATAATTATAAGTAAAAATTTTAATTTTCAACTTTTACCTTGTTCCTTATCCCACTCTGATTTCTTTATAATGACATCACAATCGGATAGTTTTAAATAGTTACGATCGTTAATTTGCAGCATACATGATTCGAATAAATTAAAACGTTTTAAGCGTTGAAGATCTTCTCCCGAAACACACGGCTCCGGCTGCTGCAGTGCACACGCCTTGATGTCCCCATTATCTTCAGAAAGAGCCTTACATTGCCAATGCACCCAAACATGTTTGGTACGTATTGATTCTACTATGTACTAAAATAAAAATAACATAAAGCCTATAACTAAATTTATTTATTATTAGTATTAGTACCCTTCCTGCCAGGGGTATCCCTTTTTTATTAGTTTTTAATGTTATTTCCGGCGTTAATAAAGTAATATTATCCATTGAATCTAAGCGACCAGTTAATACTTGGTTTGGATAATAAATTGGATTATTAAATATGCCACGTTTAAAACGACAATTTACATCTTTAAATCCATATAAGTCGTTGCTAGATATTTCGAACATTGCTCCATTTGAACAGGATCTAGTGCAAAAGAAGATAATTATAATAGAAAAATTCATAAGACTTTTGAATTAATGCTTACTTTAACGTTACAATTTCCTCGATACCTTTTGTACTGCCCACCCAGGAATCAAGACAAACAGCAACGTCACGTTGCCAATTTGTTATCAAACGTAATCGTTCAGCGACCACATTTTTAATCACATAATCGGTACCAACAATTCTAATATCAGCACGCACGTTAATTTCACGACAATAACCACGTTGTGTATCCTTGCCGGGCAACATGCGCCTCACAACATCAGCAGGTATTATTGTGCGATCAGCTAGTCCAACCTGTTAAAGGATTCGTTTGATAACAAAAGAGAGATTTTTATTGCAATTATAAAAGTTATTGGCACAAGAAAAACTTATATTTGACGCGCCTAGAACCAGAAGAGTACAAGAGGTGTATGGTTCTGATTTTTACTAAGAACTGGTTAGATTGTAAATTTGAATATGCCACCAACTAGACGGATTTAATTTTCTATTGCTGCTATATCTGGTCTTTTAAAGCTTTTTTTTATATATTATTAAATAGTAATTTTTGAGGGCTTATTAGGATCAGTAAGAAGTTCATTACAAAAATAAAAGCTAAAAATTCATATAAAAATAATTATTCACTCGTCCAACCCTGCCTCACTTGGAGGGCAAGACGAAATTCCACGTTTTTTTGTCTATTATATGTGTATATTTTCTCATTTGCGTAGTGATGTCTATTTTGTGTTCAATGTTTTTATTGTAAATGTTTTATTTTACTAGAGTTTAATAAGTTTAATAAGTTTATTGTTTATTGCAACGAATCGTTGCAAAGAACATTTGCAAAAACCATAGTTTATCATAAGCCGTGTTATATTGGCTTTGGTTAAACCTAAAAGTGAATAAAACGCATAAGTTTAATCTTTTATAATTCTGCATTTGGCCAACAGGTGGCATGACAATGTTTGAAAGAAACTCTATTTTCAAATCAGAGCCGGTTTTATGGTCGTGTGTTTGAACGGGGCCTAGCGCGAGATTACAAAAGAAGTCAAATCTCTACAAAGCAGCAGACACAGAACGTATAGTTGCCAAAATTTTGAAAGCTTTCCCGGAGTTAACCGCTAAACTAATGTACCGTTCTTATCCAAATTCAGGGACAAGAACGAATAAAAAGCTTCAGTAAAAGTGACAACAAAAGGGGAATTGTCGCTTTTGATAGCATCGACCAAAGTTGAACCTGAGATGCATCCAACAGTGTGCAGCAGAGGTGCAGCACCCAAGATCATATATCTCATTAAGGCTCAATATGAAGGTTTCATAGGTTACTTAGAGTATTGCTGTCAATCTTGTTTCTGATAGTACTTGACGATGTCCTCAGCAGAGCTCTTAACTCTACAAATCACGACATTCAATAGACCGCGGCACTGCCGTCAGGTCTTCGTCGAAAGGGATTGGTTTCAAAATCAACATAAATTAAACAAAAAGCGTGTCTATCCGCCCAACCAGTGGCAGAAATAGCTTCATGATAGACGAGTCCAGCATAGAAAAATTGGATAACTTCATTTACATGGGCAACGTAATAACACCTGATCGCGATACGTATTACATTCATGCTAGAATGAATAAAGCGAAATGTAACTTCATTCAGCTTCGTAATGTCTGGCAGTAATCGTTTTTGTCAACGACAACAAAGCTAAAAATCTTTGAGTGAAGCATTAAGCCAATTCTGTTGTACGGCTGTGAAACCTGGTTAACCAGCAACACTCTAATAAACAATTTACAATTGTTTTCGCCAAACTCTGAAAAGTTTGTGACCTAGGACCGTATCCAGATTATCTAGAATATTTCCAATCAAATTAAACGACGAAAGTGGAAATGGATTGGGCACACGTTTCCCAAGTGCTACCTGCTCTCCCTACTGATCATGCGATCTGATGCAGCAATACTACCCTCAGAAGCGAATAGGGCGTACCTAAAAAAAAAATGCTTTTTGAGATAATTGACTTATGTCAATTTGTTGAAATACCTGTAAAATTGATAGTCGAAAATTTGGAGTAGTTCATTAAGTGTGTTATTTCTTAAGCTGTCCGATAGCATAAGAATCACGAATATGAATTTTTTGAGATAACCCTTTTTGTTTCTGAGGGAAGAATAGCGCGCTTTTATTTCTTTATGTACCTTTTTATTGTGTTCTGTTTACAGTTCAATTGAACTTACATTGTTTTTTGTTGTTGCTATCTAACGGAGATTATTTTATAAACATTAAACTAGTCAATTTTTCCAACATACTTATTTATTCTTTTATGTTTTAAATTTAAGACATCACGTATTCTGCCACAGACCGTTCGGGCCTGCACTGATACTGTTGCAGAACCCTTGACTTGTTGTAAATCCAGCTACAGTTTAAGATAGCTGTAGCTAAATACTGAGTTCACCGCTCAATTTTTTTTTTAAATAAATTTTGAGTTTTGTCGGTCCACTACCAAGCCTTAAAAATAATTTAAAATTGCATAAGGGTTAAAGATATGTTGATACACGAATGCAGAACGGATGCATATGTTGCGTTGATATAGTTGTTGTTGATTTAGCTCAAATATTAATAAATAGCTAGCATATGAGCGGTAGAGTGAGAAAGTGTAGTCTAAGACATCATCTATTACTACGTTTTGGAACTTTACGATGCTTCTAGATTTAATTTTCTAACTTACCGCCCTTTCCAATTGAATTTCCTCCCTGCCATCCGGATGCCACGCCACTCGTATTTCTCCTTTGGCAAGTACATCATCAAAGTCATCTTCTTCATCGCCAGAGTACGTTTCAGAGGTCTCAACAACCAGACCAAATTTAACACAACCTTTCTTATCGATGCTATATATTTCATCTTCAAAAAAATATAAATTATCCACAGCTGCACCTTCACCAGCTAATAACGGTGGAATTTGAGGTGATTTTGTTTTTGTTATGGCAGCAGCGGCGTCAGCTGTAGGAGTGGCCTTGAGTATCAATTTTCCTGTAACTTCGTTGAGAGCTCCTTGAACATCATTTATTGGCAAATCATTACTTTTATCTGAGGCAACGGTAGCAGCTATGTCCTTGGTGACATTGGAACTGCTGTTCAATCCCGTTGACATATTTTTTTATATGCGTGTGTGCGATTCTTTCTGTGCAATAGACTTTTCTTCACTTGAGAATTTCGAATTTTAGTTTTGTCCTTTGAGTTTTGCTGCTAGCTACATTAGCGTTATGCAAGTTTTTTAGTTTTATTATTTTTCTAAAATTTTTAATTATTTTGCTCCACTTATAATTTTGTACTGCTAATTTTTGTTGCAACTTTTACTTTACTTTTTTTAAGTTCATGTAATTTTCATGCCAAATAATAACGGAACAAATTTTTTACGTTTGTATGCAAATTGAAAAACTACAACGAATATGAAATGAAATAAAAAGTGAAAAATTGACAGCTGATTGCTGGTGCTGCCAGACTGTGCTTTTTCTATTCTATTGATTTTTGTTAACTTAGTCAACGATAACACTAGGAAACTCTGTGAGACAAATTCTTGTGTATTCTCTTTTGTGACTTTCGTTTTGCGTTTGCAACAAACGACAAATTCTGTACCTGTATTTCTCCTCTTGCCTTTAAACAAAAAGAGTTTTCGGAAATAGTTTCTGTGTGTAAGCGCTGAGCTATCTCTGTCTTTCGACAAATTGTTGGCGGATCATCACAAATTCCTGGTTGGACTTGCATTTTGTCCGTTAACAAGTACAAACGTGTTTTTGCGGGTGCAGTCGTTCGCGTGGGTCTTAGCGCCTGACCCATTCCATATCCTTTTTTCAAAGCGGTGAAATGTTAGGTTAATTGCGATTTGAGTTACTCACACTCACAACGATAGCAAGTAGCATCAAAATACTGATGTGCAATAATTCCTAGTAGTAAGCTGTTAAAACACTTTTAATGCAATTGGCAAGTCATTTATTAGCTTTTTTTGAAGTTTTATTTAAAAGAAAATTTTTATTATTTAAAAACACCTTTACAGCTTGTGTCTAGCTTAATATTAGCATTGCTTCAAAATATTTTCTTAAGCTGCTTTAAGCCCAATTTCCATGTGATCTTATTTTATCTTATTTCATCCCATATCAGGGATATCAAATCAAATTTTTGTAAGAAAGAAAAAGCATGCGAACGGAACCTAATGCGCTTGGAGAATGCGAGAGTGAATAGCATACATTTGCTATCTTAATAACATGTGATGTCCTCCCTGATATTTGATAAAATAAGATAAGATAAGATCACATGGAAATTGGGCTTTAGAAGCGTTTCTACAGGTAAAATAGATGTTGAGAACTAGCACAACTTCGATGTTATTTTATTTTGCTACGATCTATACTTTCACGAAATTTAATTACATTCAACCTGTGATTTTAAAACTGTTTGTGACTTAAGCCCAATTTCCATATGATATTATCTTATCTTATCAAATATCAGGGAGGACATCACATGCTATTAAGAAAGCAAATGTATGCTATTCACTTTCGTATTCTCCAAGCGCATTAGGTTCTGTTCGCATGTTTTTTCTTACAAAAATTTGATTTGATATCCCTGATATGGGATAAGATAAGATAAGATAACATGGAAATTGGGCTTTAAGCTTGTCAAATTTAAGATGCCTTGTGTCTCGTAGCCTAAAGCCCAATTTCCATGTGATCTTATCTAAGCCCAATTTCCATATTATCTTATCTTATCAAATATGAGGGAGGACATCACATGCTATAAAGATAGCAAATGTATGCTATTCACTTTCGCATTCTCGAAGCGCATTAGGTTCTGTTCGCATGCTTTTTCTTTCTAAAAAAAATTGATTTGATATCCCTGATATGGGATAAGATAAGATAAGATAAGATAAGATAAGATAAGATAAGATAAGATAAGATAAGATAAGATAAGATAAGATAAGATAAGATAAGATAAGATAAGATAAGATAAGATAAGATAAGATAAGATAAGATAAGATAAGATAAGATAAGATAAGATAAGATAAGATAAGATAAGATAAGATAAGATAAGATAAGATAAGATAAGATAAGATAAGATAAGATAAGATAAGATAAGATAAGATAAGATAAGATAAGATAAGATAAGATAAGATAAGATAAGATAAGATAAGATAAGATAAGATAAGATAAGATAAGATAAGATAAGATAAGATAAGATAAGATAAGATAAGATAAGATAAGATAAGATAAGATAAGATAAGATAAGATAAGATAAGATAAGATAAGATAAGATAAGATAAGATAAGATAAGATAAGATAAGATAAGATAAGATAAGATAAGATAAGATAAGATAAGATAAGATAAGATAAGATAAGATAAGATAAGATAAGATAAGATAAGATAAGATAAGATAAGATAAGATAAGATAAGATAAGATAAGATAAGATAAGATAAGATAAGATAAGATAAGATAAGATAAGATAAGATAAGATAAGATAAGATAAGATAAGATAAGATAAGATAAGATAAGATAAGATAAGATAAGATAAGATAAGATAAGATAAGATAAGATAAGATAAGATAAGATAAGATAAGATAAGATAAGATAAGATAAGATAAGATAAGATAAGATAAGATAAGATAAGATAAGATAAGATAAGATAAGATAAGATAAGATTAGATAAGATAAGATAAGATAAGATAAGATAAGATAAGATAAGATAAGATAAGATAAGATAAGATAAGATAAGATAAGATAAGATAAGATAAGATAAGATAAGATAAGATAAGATAAGATAAGATAAGATATGATCACATGGAAATTGGACATTGTACTCAAAATAAAATATATAAATAAATAACGAAAAGATTACAGCTAAACAAAAGCTACTATATTAATTGTTTTGATTGGGCATTTATAGCTTAAAGAAATCATAGAGCATAACATATAGCAATAGCTACATAGATTTTATAGCTTTTATTTTGCATGCATTATTGTTAAAAAAAATCCACACACATTTCTTTTCTCTATACTGATGCACACTACCAAGAGCGCTAAAGACGCTATTACATGAGTGTTGTGCAAAAATGATTCGAATAAGGAAATTTATTCGAACAATCAAAAACGCTCAACACTTATTTTAAGTAAGTATATACAACCTTTCGGAATAACTGGTATACTCGAAGAACATGAAGAAAAAGACCACTTCCTGGTTTTACCAAAATGTACGAAGTAGTCAAAATGTTTTTTAATTAATGCAGTGTGAGGAATAATTTCGCTAAATGTTTAGTGTTTTCTACCCTCAATCAAAATATAGTTATGTATATGTAGTATGGACAAGTTATACTTTATGGGCTGTTCTTATATAACTTAACGCCCTTTGAGTCGAGTTGGTGGGAGGGGGGGGGGGGTAAGTTTCGGCAAATGTGACAGTCTGTGAATAATTTAGTACGGGTGTGTATAACAGATTGTGACACAGAAGCTTTACTACTTAAAAGTGTTTGAGCAGGCCCAACACTGTTCGGTGTTAAATAACTTCGATACAGAGGTGTTTATTTAATCTGTTCGGGTTTAATACCATTCGATATTTACATGATTTAACATTATACCATGAGTGTGCTCAAAAAAAAAAAAAATCGAAACCATGGTGACATGCTAACATGACAATTTCGATTTTTTTTTTGGAGCAGACTCTTCAAACATGGTTTTTCTTGAAGCTAAGGTTATTTTGAATTAATATTAAAGTAGGAACAATTAAAATTCAAAGGAAGACATAGTTAAAATTGCATTTAAGTTAAAAAAACATGAAACATTACGTATAAAGTTAAATAAAAAAATAGCTATCTGAATTTTAATTGAACAACCTTGAATATTAATTCAAGACAGCCTTAGCTTCAAGAAAAACTATAGCTGAAAGATGTACTACAAAAAAAAAAAAAGAAAAAAAAAACGAGGCCAGCTAAATGCTAATTATGGCGGATTTGCACATATGCTTGCTCGTAATTTTTTTTCATTTATGCCAAATTCTAAACTAAACTTAGTTTTTAAGTTTATTTGAGCTTTTAAAAGGGTCTTTAAGTGAAGCTCTATGAATTAAACTGTCCTAAGGAACCGAATGATTTCTGCAACTGTACTAACATTATTTTTCATTTCATGAATTACCTGCCGGTGAATCTCTGAACACCAATGCATATAGCTCCAAAACGGCTGGGCGGCCCTCTATCAAACTTAGCACGAAGTATAAGCATACTATAAGCTTTTTTTTAATGTACTAAAAAAAAAACTTTTTTGTTAGGTGAACATTGAAAAACGATAAAGAAAAATGTTTCTCATTTTTTTTCAGTGTATTTTTTATTTATTTTTGAAATCCAATTATGAGGTTAAAAATACCAATAAACGAAGTGTAAAATCCAGTAGTTAATTCATTTTATCAGACTTTTTTAAGCTGAATAATGGCATTTGAAGTAGTACCTACATATCTTACGATTTCTTAAATTTTCAAAGAACCATATTTTGTAAACCAGTGATGCCATTCTAAAAATATTTTGTTTCAGTGTCAAGGTCATGTACAGTAGAGCACCCATAAAATGTATGAAATGTGAAAAAGTGTTAAATGTTTCGCTCCACACGCCTTTTGTAATAGAATGGGGTTAAAAAAGAAGATCTGCATAAAAATTTAGTGTTTCTGTTGGAAATAGGCCAGTCGCTTTTGACACAAAAGCTGAAAAATGAGCTTAAAATGAGTTTTTTTTATTTATCGATCTACAACTGTAAAAAAAAGATTTTTTGTGATAACGACTCAGGACATTTCGATGTAAAATTAAATGGCTAATACATCTTTCATACACTATTTTGATCTATATGTCTGCGTTCGTGGTCTTAAATGATGTTAAACACAAATTTTATGAGAAATTTTTCAATTTTTTTTTAAACGGTCTCCATTAAATATTTGAAGAAGATAAATTTGTTCCCGTTACCTTATGTAATAGAGAATCTCATGTAGTTTAAGAAAAAAATTTTTTTTTTAAAAATATTAATTTTTGATGCTAAAAAAAAGCTATAAAAATTCATTTTAAAATGGTTTTTTGGCTTATCTACATTAGGGTGACCAAAAAACAATCGAGTTTTCGATTTATACGTTGCTTTTATGAAAAGTAGTTAGTGTTATGTAAAAAAATGATGCCCTGAAAAAATTTCATTAAAAAATATTGATATTTAGAGGTCGCAAGTGTCCGATTTAGGAATTAAATTCATTCTTTTTTTTGGAAACATTTTTCATTAACTTGGCAATGCCCATTTCAAAAATGTTATAAGTTTTTCAATATTTCTTATAGTTTTCAAGTTATTAGAGAAAAACTGCAAAATTCCATATAAAAAAAATAGGTTTTTATATGGAATTTGCAGTTTTTATTATGGGAGAAGTGACATGTTTTAAGGCGAACTACCGCTATTGAAGGATAACTTATATACATAGCTGATTTGCATACCAGTTCATTCAGTTTTGTGTGGATTTGACTGCAAGTTAACATTTATAATTAGTTTTGTCAATAGCTTCGAGGCGTTTTGATGTTAAAAGTGGGTTTCCAGGTAATACCGCTCTACTTATTTTCACTAACTTTTCTGAATAATACCTTAATTACTACCAGGAAATATCATTGGTAGGCAAATATTGTTCAGATTGGCTCAAATTCAAAAGATTTCAAACTATTTCAAGAATAAAAAATTCAGGTTTTTATACTCCACCCTAACCAAATTTTTATCTTCATCTGAACGGCAGTATTTTCCTTATAACAAGGTGTGGACTGTAACATCGTATACCCTAAATCACGCGGACAGCAACCTCTCTCCGTTGTAATTGGGGTTGTTATTATTGCCAGTAATATGTCTAACTTAGGCTTTATTCTACTCAACTTTAGCATTGACCATGACAATGATTATATTTTCGTTTATTACGTATTTTTAATTTCTCGAGAAAGATGGTATTCATTGTCAGGAGAATGTTCTTGACTTCATTCTGAAATCTTCTTAAAGCTAAGCTCCAGAAAACTGCTTGTATGAAAGATTACTACTATCACTTCACAGTTGGATCTATTGAATAGAAACTACATATATATACTATTTGTCTATAGTTGGTAACTTTTTTGGATACGATAAAAGGTAATAAATTGTTTTTTCTACGCTACCTAAGTTCTTGTGTTATAAGGTTGCCTTAAGGTTTGAAAATTAAATTGCTACATACCATATTTCTTACCTAGACTTTTTTTCGATTTTTCAGTGCAGTTTATAAAAACACAATTTTTTTTAAATTTTTTAATTTCTTTTACTATCCAAATAATTTTATATATTTTACTTAAAGAAAAATAAACTAAATAACTTTAATCTAAATACTGCAATTACATGTTATCACACTTAACGATCATCGGAGGTGCATAATCAGAATGTCGTATTCCAAATGAATATGCCTTTCCAGATTTACCAGGCCTATAGTTCATAAGACTATAATAGTTTGGACCAGGACCAAAGAGTTTGTATTTGAAATCGGTACGTGGTGCCATGGAATATTGTGGACTGCGTGGTAGTTTTACTTGGATATCCCCAGGACCATAAGCAGCAGGACCAGGAGATGCATTTTTACCCAACAACTTACCTCGTATACCCCTGATAGATAAATTTACAAAAAATAAAATTGCGATTGTTTGGCGTAATTCCAAAACTTTTAACTTACATGCTATATGCTGGTGTACCCGGCTTTATTGGGGACACATCTACCTTATAAACATTTGGTCCAGGTGCAGAGTTTTTATAGGTATAATTACTACGCCATGAAAGTGAATATGCGGGTGCATTAGTACCCTTGAAAAATGGTTTTAAATGAACATCATGGGCACCGGGTCCTGGCCCGATATTCTTATCTGCGGTTTAGAAGATTTTTTTTTTTCGCTAAAATTATAGAAAAAGAAACAATAGTATTAAATGTGGATTACCTTTAATATAGGTCCTTGGAGCAATGGTAAACTCATTGCCTTTGCTTACTCCATATCGCGTTAAGGTATCAACCTTATAGGCACCCGGTCCGGGGCCTAGATTTTTGTCTTTCAAGCCAGTACGTACACCGAAGGAATACTGTGGTAATCTCTGTTTACGATTATCATGTTTTTCGTACCCAACAGTGGTCGGCAGCAGATAAGCTCCTGGACCGGGACCTATGGAGATGTAAAAATTGTTAGATGTAATTTACATGTAATGAATAAGCATTACCTAAAGGTTTTCGACTCATAATTTTAATGCAATATTAGAAAATTTGTATTTGGAATTTGTAAAATTGAAATTAGAAAATTATACAGAAAATTTTGAATGATTCTTGTTAACCGAAAATTTAGAATGAATTTTTTTTTGAAAACTTTTGAAGGATAAAAAAATGGAAAAATAGATTATACATATTTTTTTTTTTTTAATTTAATAAAGAGGGTACTTTTAAAGGTAGAGTCTATAACAGATATGAACTTACGTTACGACACATACATTGCGAAAACTTCGGCCAGCTTATGGTTGCATTGTCAGTAGCATAGCAATACCATTTGGTGACCTGGGCGGTAGGCTTCTTCGCCTTGTTTCACGAATATCTTCCCAAATATCCAAATCAATCTAGTTAATCAGTGCATTGCTTGAAAAAATTTAAAAAATATGAAACCTTTCCACGCTTATATCTCAGCTTTTGCTTAATTTTCGAGCACTATGCTCAATGAGTACTTAAATTTGGTATATCATTAATTGCTGTAGCTATTCTATTCACTATACACACTTAATTTCAAATCACACTCCCGCTTAAGAAGTTCAGTTGAAAATTCAGTAATAAACCAGAACCAAATTTCAAACAAGAATAACATGAGTGTATAAATAAAAGTACACTGATCAAACGAAACAAGAGAAGCTGTCCTCAATATGTGCATTGTTGTTTCCATTTTCGCGCGCTTCGGATTCTTTTTATACCCTACACCAAGGGTATATTCACTTTGTCTCTCCGTTTGTAACACATCGAAGTGGGCGTGGCAGGTATGGAAAAGTATATATATTCTTGATCAGCGTCACCACCTGAGTCGAATTAGCGATGTCCGTATGTCTGTCTGACTGTCTGTCCGTCTGTTGAAATCAGGTTTATGAGAAACCAAGAAAGCTAATTGAATGAAACTTTCACACACAGGTCACATCTTCTTGCAGGCATCTTGCTATTGAAAATGGGCGAAATCGGTTGACGGACACTCCTACCGCCCATGCTCTATGTGAATTTACCCAGGCCAATTTTGAAAAAAGTTGCAGCGCTTTTGATGAAACTTGGTGATTTGGTGCACATGTGAACCAAATTAGGATTAGGCTGGGTTTCAAGTTTCCAAAGGGTCGTACAGGGGCGTGGCACAGCCCTAAATTTTATCATTTATACCACCATATCTTGTAAGCGGTTTAAGATATTGCGAAAAAATTTAGTATACGGATACATATCAAATATATCTTGAATTGAGATAAAAGTGGGCGGAATCGAAAAAGTGGGCGTGGTACTTTTCAACTGTTAACAATTTTGATTTTGAGATGATGCCACTGAAAGCAGTCGTCAATACAAGCTCAGCCACTTTACTGAAAAAACTCGTTGAAGGGCGTGGCACCGCCCACAATATTTATAAATGTTATATTAAAAGAACTAACAACGTAATCGTTATGAAACTGAATTAGGTAGATATACTTGCTATAATGTCTCTTATCACAAAAATTTGGTCCAATAGTACCTGTGGGCGTGGCACCTCCCATATAAGCAGAAAACGTTTATTGTTATAGATAGTCTGCCATGAGAGTAATCTTCATTAAATTTGGTGTATAGATGGCAGTTAATATCGGCTTTAAAATTAAATGAATTTTGACAGAATTGCATCAGTGGGCATGGCACCTCCCATGTTAACATAAATTTGTAAGCGCTGTTTTAAGTGAACTATTGCAGCAATTGCTATGAAATTTAATGTAAGTGGTTCAGTTTCTATAGAGTATATATAAACCAAAAGTGGCTGAAATCGCACCAGTGGGCGTGGCACCTACCATACAAATAAAATACGGTAAGTGGCATATGTATCGAAATATGTGTGCAATTATACTAAAATTTGGTGTAATGGGTTTACTTATGGAAAGCTATTTCTATATCAAAACTGGGCTGGATTGTACCAGTGGGTGTGTCTCCTCCCTAAATTTTAAATTTAACTGCGGCATGTATCGCAAACTATACAAGCTATTTTGCTAAAATTTAATATGAGGATGTCGATTACGAATATAATTTATTGACTCAAAAGTGGGCGGAATTGGAGAAGTGGGGTGGAATATTTAAAATTTTTCATTTCTATTCGATTTTTTTCAACATTTTCCATATTCTTTCGACTTTTTCAACCCCTTAACTTTTTCCAATATATCCTATATGTATTGTTCGACTTTTTCAACCTTCTTCAACTTTCTTCATAAGTTTCTTTATTTTTTCACTTTTTCATCAATTTTGAAATGTTTCAAATTTTTTCAACCTCTTTCAACTTTTTTTGAGTTTTTCAACCTCTCTCAACTTTTTTCAACATACTGTATATTGTTTTGACTTTTTCAACATTTTTCAACCTCTGTCAACCTTTCTAACATTTCACATTTTTTTCGACTTATTCAAAATCTTCAACATCTTTTAAACATTTTCTTAAAAGATACTTTCAGTGCAGTGTAGGGTATGTGAGTTTCGGCCTGGCCGAAGATTACACCTTAACTTGTTTTTGCGTATATAAAAAACCACAACGATAAAAATGTGAGTAGCAGTGGTGAGTGCATGTGTTTGTTTATTTCCTTAAGAATTACGACGTGTTTTTCGAATTTTTCCCTTCGGTGGCTTAGACAAGCACTAAACAAAATCTGTCTTCTTCCTCGGATTCGTATTATACTTATTTACCAAAAAAAAAAAAAATTAGATCTAACTAAATTTAGCTTTTCAGGTTCTTATTCCGATTTTTGGAAAATTAATTTTGAGTTTGCTTCTATGTATATGGGTCAATTTTACCAAGTTTCTTAAATATTCAATGAGATATTTCAAAAATGTATTAATATCTTAAAGATCTATTAACACACATTTATTTATTTGCTTTCAGTAAGCTGTAAGACTTAAATGTTAAAAGCTTAGTAATAAATTGTATTATAAGAACTTGACTATTTAAATCTATGATAGAATAATAGTTTGTTGAAATAATTCATTCACAAATTAATATTGAGATAAACATGAGTAATTATTATATATATATAAATAAATTGATGTGTTGAAGTATGTAAAATCTATTCCACATCAACTGAGTTGTAGAGTTTCTTGTACTGAGAGCCCCCAGAAGAATTAGAAAGTAACATCTGGTTACGCTTTGCATCCAGTGTCTATAAAATAATTGACAGTAAAATCATTAGACGATATATTATATTCCATACTCTAACGATTGACTTACTTTTGGATCGTATTTCTTATAGATGAAAATCAATATTGGTACGTAGATAATATTGAATGAGCCCACAATGCGCATAAGCCAGGCAAAACTTAAATACTGCGCCAATTCCCCACCCAATAGAGGTGCTTTAAGAAAAAACAATAGAGTTGAAATCGAATAATAAGTTCGCGTATGCTTCTGTTACCTAAACAATAGGCTAAACTGACAGCAGTCTGTTGTATAGCATATACTGTACCATAGCTAGACATGGGACATATATTGCTGCAATCATTATCATTATCACTTTCTACATCGCATAGCCTGGCATCAACAAAGGTGGCTAAAAGTGGCACCAAAGCAGCATCTATTATACCTATGCCCAGTCCAAGTCCAAAATGTGGTAGCAACAGTTGCAAAACGGTTGTAGCGCTTGGTATCTGAATTATATAAATATGATTTTATATTTTGTTAGAATATATCAGAATTCAATAATATACTATTTTGTTCCTTTCGGATACTAGTTTACGAGTTATAAAAGTCTATAGATTTCTGATGTTTTCTTGGTACTTTATTTATTATCCCATTAATAATCCCCATCAAACAAGATTCGCATTTTCCAACAAAGTGGCCTAGTAACTGATTTATTTATTTCCCTTACACAATTTGCTTAACACTTTTTTCGAAGATTCTTATAGCCATGAAATTGGTTAAACATAACTTTATCGCAAGTCTTTTAAATTTGTACATGTAAATTGTAAATGTAACTTAATAGACAAAATTGATATTGGTTAGTCAGTACTACTCTGAAGGAACTCTGGTTAACACCCTGTTACTCAGAGAGTTTTGGCGATAGAGCCCCCTTCCATAAAATTTTTAACACACAATGAACCAGGGAATCGATTTTTTTAGTATGGCAGTCCAGATCTGCCCTTATATGCCAACAAACTATCACATAAATTTCAGAAAATAGAATATTCCCTAACCTGCATTTCGTTACTTACCAATATAGCTGACATTCCAACCAGCAGCAATGATATGCAGGTTACTCTAATCTGTCCATATTTGTAGGCGATGGAACCAAAAAAGTTCGTACCTACAAAATATCCCACCGAATCAGGTATAAAGACCATACCAAGCTGCCATTTGTAAGGTTTTAAGTTTTGCAAAAGCCAAATAGGAAGGCAAGGTTCTAAAATTGCCATCGTTGAGGTAGAAAACCAGATGGCAATCAATATTGCTAAAATCATTTTGCTCTCAAGTAATGGCATCCATTTAGGCTTTTGTTGCTGATCTATTTCCATAACGACCTAGTGTCAAAAATAGGGGAAATAAACTTATACTCAGGAATATGAGGAATAATACCTCTGGTTGTACAGATAAATCCATGGTAAGCAGTTGTAAGCCTGGAAGAACGAAAAATGTTTTAGTTTTTATTAAGTATTTTATTTATATTTACCTAAATTAAGAAATATTATGCTCGATAGGATTATAAATGGCGCCGACTTATCAATTAAGTCATATAGTATACCACCAATTGGATAACCTAACAAAACACCAAGAGCTATGCTGCCCAGTATAATTCCCATTATCTTGGAGCGTCGATCTTCTTCTGGGTAAAGCTAAAAAGAAAGAGTAATGGTGTATTATAAATATTACACCTTGTATTTCATCGGTTTAACCGATAGCTATTGAATTTCGTATTTTTGTATTTTGTTTCCTCAAAATTTCAAGAGAAACAGTTTAAAGATATGGAGAGTAGCTGTTGAAAAAATGCAAGCACATGATGTTGGCAAGCAGCACAGTACTCAAGGACAACTAATTAAGCAACAAAATACAAAGGACTGAACATTTGTGAGAGCAACATTTTCAACAATCGAAAATCGTTAAGCTAGTGCATTATCAACACTGCTGTATACCATATTCAGTGACGGAGCTAGAGTTATTGCGCCATGCGCTAACCGATGCATTTACAGCTCCCTTCTGTTGAAAAAATTATGAAAGTCTGATTGAAAAAAAAAACATATGTGCCGAATTCTATTTAGGTATGTTTCATCAAATAAGACCGAGGACCATTTTCTGCCCCCAAGACATTGCGCCCTGAGTGACTGCCCCCCTAGATCTACACCTGAAGATATTTATTCTGCCTGTTGTTTTGGGACTTCCTTCAGAAGGACGTGAATATGTCTAACCAAGATATATTAAAACTCCATAACGATTTAAATGTAATTCTAAAGTGGAAGTGCAGTCAATTATATTTGAACGGATAGCAAAATCTGTTATAAATATTAATGCTTAGAATCACATCATTGGTAGTCACATTTTTAAAGCATTAAATAATTTTACATATCTCGAACAAAGTTACCTATGGGGACGTCCATAAATTACGTGAGTTAAAATAGGGGCAGAGGGGGTCCGGAAAAATCTCACCAAGGGGATAAGGGGTCAATAAAAATCTCACGTCAACTTTTTAATGCAGAGACTATACATTATTATAGTAGATTACATTTAAAAATTATAAGGCTAGTCTCACGGAAAGGAGGGGGGTCGCGAAAGAACTCACCAAATCTCACCAAGAAGAAGGGGGGGGGGGGCTCCGAATTTTCAAAAAAATACCTCACGTAATTAATGAACGGCCCCTATGTTAAATATATCAAACGAGACACATCGTATTTAATAAACATAACATGGTATTAGGTGCGGCACCAAAAAAAAAAAGAAAGAAAATAAGGCATTTATTCGAATTTAATACAGAAAATAAGATGAATAAAATTACAGAGTAATACAAATTGACACGGAGCCGTCTTTTCATAATAACGAATCATTTTTGTCCTTACGATGGAAAAATTGGCTCTCACACTCAAGGATTCAAGGTTGAGATCTAGGGGGCGAAGTTCTTCAAGTTTTCAAGTACATATACTAGAGCCCCAATTTGCGTCGTTAATAGGGGCCGCAGAAATGCGACGCAAAGCAAAACGAAGCAAACCGAACCACTTTTTTTTCTGCTTAAATGCAGGTTCTTATTGGTTGGATCACATTACATATATTAAAAAAGAGTCATATGGATACGTTGTTTTCTATTTGTTACTATAATTCTAATTCTTATTCTTACTTCCAAACATGCAACTATGCTTACAATAACTTATCAAATAAAATGAGAATTCCCTTTTTACGCGCAAATTGAAAAATTCTTCACATATGATTTTCAGTGAAAAAATCCAATCGTATGCTGCGACGCAAATAGGATCGACGCAAATTAGGGCTCTAGTGCATTTTAACTTTAATGTTGATGCTATTGGATATTAAGACTATGTGAAAAATGTTTGTATCATTTTGTTTCAAGGTATATATAGCGTTGGAGAGGAATAAGTTATTTTTTGTATCGCCGAGTCCAATTAGCTCAATAAGCTATTTTGAAACACATTAAAAAAATCTGAGCTTATAAGATGAACTTGGCACTTTAAAGGTTCGATGGAGCCTTGGATATCTCCAAAGGTTCGGAGAGAAAAAATATAAGTGTCCTGTCACCAAGAGGCAAACTTAGCCACCATGCAAAGGGCATAAAATACCATACCTGCTAAAACCAAAATCTACCTTTGTTGTAACAATCACCGGCTACTTTCCAAAAATGTGTTACAGCAGCCAACTGCAACAACAGCGTCGATCACTTGAATAGCAGAGGTGGCCAGCCGAAGGGCCGGCAGTGCCGCCACATTATACATATTCCACAAAGCAGAATCGGCAATAATAGCACAGCAACGAAAAAACCAAAAATCAATTTAATGAAGGATATTGCAATGATGAATTTTATTTTGGTCTCAGTTGCCTTAACCAAGTTTCGTGAATGTGGATCATGAAGTCGATGTATTGAGCAGTAAGTCAAATGTAAGCATATACTCGTACATAAACCAAATTCATGTATCCCATATCACACCAAATCGGACACTATTTTGCTTGTACAAATTTTTTTTAAATATATTTCTTTTAGTAGAGTAACTTCGGATATTGTGATATACTAGTAGGCATTTTTGTATTTAAAATTACACGTAACATTACATCTTTCAATAGAATTTCCATAAAAACGAAAATTTGATTTAAACTGAATCAATAAGCGAAAAACAGAACATTTACAGTCAGATAGATGACTCATATACAAAAATTGCTTGCCGTCTTGGAAGACAAGCATTGTGAGCCCAAATTGAATCGCATTGCAGGCATTGAACTCAGGTCTGAACCTTTGTATCTCTCTTTAAGGATTTGTTGCATAAAGCACAGGACTATATCACATTGTCTGAATTTTAGTATTAATACACTCAGATTATTTTATTAAACCAGACTTCAGTAAATAAAAAACTCACATTATTTATGACAAATTATATTCACCCACTAATACATTTTATTATTTCAGCTTTAATACTTAATTTAATTTGGGCTGAATTCACCCACGAAATGCACACAAATAAAATCTCGACTTGTGCCTAAATCAATTTCACCACACTAAGACCAAAAACAGTGAATGCGAACGCACAAAACCTTGGAGCACGTATCTTTTTCCGTTACTGCTATATTGACAAAAAAACCCGACCATATCACAATACCCGAAGTTACTCTACTGGTTGAGTATATTTTCCACAACTTTTTTTTTAATTTTTCCTTATAAAGCAGTTTAAGAGACATATGATTTTGGAAACTAACGTTTTCTTGCGAGTTTTTGTTTTTGAAATGATCATAAATCTGCATTTATTTTGTTCCAAAATTTTCTTTTTTAAACGTATTTTCCATAAACAATATCGACAAACTTTTTAAAACGATATTATTATGAGACTCACAAGTTTTAAAAATAAATGGAGAATTGATCGGTTTTCTTCATATTTTTTTCTAAAAAACATAACGAGAAATATGTAAATGATATAAAATTAATTTACTAAGAAAATTGTAAATGGAAATTTCGGTAAAGATTTCAAGCTGGAATGACCTTTTTGTAAAATTTATGACATTAATATTTCAAAAATATATAATACCAAGATTTTTGAAATGAGAATAATATAGTAAGAAATAAAAATACCATTTACTTGACACTTTGATTAAAGTTCATCCCAAGAAATATGGCGTAGGTTTCGATATAGATATGTTTCGACCGATTGAGTCAAATGTACAACGTATTTGTAAAAATTATTTCAAACGAAATACTCAGGGTTGCTAAATTGAAAAGAAAGAGCTCCCGGTTTTTTTTTTTTGGTCACCAATATTAAGAAATTAATGCATAAAATGGTAAAAATTTCAATTTTGGATATGGGAAAAGTTATGATGACCTTTTTTTTTTGCTATTTCAAACAACACTTTGAAATCAATGTCACAAAAATCGTTCAGTTCCCAGCTATTTCAAAATCTTCTGAATTTCAAACAGGTGCTTACAATAAACGTTCCGTTCATTGGGATCGCTTGAATCATATCTAATAAAAGCTCAATATTCCATAAACCAAAATGTCTTTGTCAATTTACTTAGACATGTACCCTCCCGAAAGCCATCGTGTATATGGCGTGAAAATCAATATGATCTTTAATCTTAAAATTAGATAATTCAAGTCGAACATTTTGTCAGTATCTACGGCTGCTCAAACTGAAAAATAACTACATCGTGACGTAATGTCTTAAAATATTTCTCAATTTTTGGACTTAAGTTGCTGCATAGATCCGAAAACCATCATTCAAACCACATACTCAAAAAAAAAGTTTCCAAAATCGAAGAGATTATCTGAAATTTTTCCCAAACTTTCTTCCAGTTCATTTGAAATGAATTCTATATAAAATATATTATTTGTTTACTGTTAGCAAATCATGGTATTTACAATTATATTGTTTTTTGTATGTAGTGAAAACTTTAAATATTTATTCTTGATATCATAGCCGAAACCATTCATAACATGTACATATGTTTGAATGCGTACTACTTACTTGTGCCACCAGACTCATGCCGCAAATGCTTATACACGCCGAGCCGATACCCTGCACTGCGCGTGCAATCAATAGTGTACCATATGTTTCGCCAACGGTAAAGACTAGTAAAAACGAATAAAAAAAATTGATAAGCTACCATGAATGTGTTTGAACTTCTCTCCATATATCAATAACTCACTCAAGGATGATACCAACAAACAAAATGTACCGATTACTATAAGTAAACGGTAACCGAATTTGCTGGATAGACTGCCAACAATCGGGTTGAAAATCAATTGCACCAATGCCTTCATTGCTAGTAGGATACCGATTGAGCCATTCTCCCCTGCCAGTGTGTCCTCTATCGCTGGTGCAGTTCTACTCCTCGATTTTGTTGACTGCAATTGCTGTCCAATGACATCGCTATTGTGCGCGGTTATCACTTTGTCCTCTAACGCATGTAACAATGAGAAATTCACCATGGACTTACCCGGTATAGGATGTTTGGTCATAATTGATTGCGGTGAATGTGGAGCTGTATTCAGATTGCGATATGCCATATTGTGTGCGGTTACACCGACACCAAGGCCGCCAACAGCATGGCTGCTTAAGTCCAGTGGTGAATGATACGTTTTATTATTTATTGATGCCAGATAATCCGGAAGGATGGGCACTATAAAGAAAACACGTTATAATACATATACTCTTTATATGTGTGTATGAACATACGATGTATGTATGTATATACAACTGCCAGTAGGCAAGTAGCGGAAAAATCACTTAGGCAAGTACATCAGTGAAATGATGCTATTGTATATCTAATGTAGCAAAATCTTCTTTGGTTCGAAAAATATAGCAAAGGGTTGAAATATAAAACCTAATGAAGTGAAAACATATCATACAATAATTAACAGAGTGACACAAATCAGAAAATAATAATTTTAAGCTTAAAAATCTTAGTCAGATCTCTCACATTATTGTCGTTTTTTTTTAAGGAATTTAAGTCCATATAAGCGTTTATAATCTAACTTCTTTAAATATTGACTACAAAATTATCTGAATCTTAAAAAATACTGCTATAACAAAATCTATACCATTTGGCATCTCACATAAACTACAGAGCTTAGAGCAATAATTGTAATTACAATAGTTCCCAGACATAATTTTTATGAATTTTGGCATTCTAACACAGATTTTTCTTATAAAAAGTAGGCCGAAAGAGTTAATTGTATATTTAAATTCTTTCCCGATATGTGTACTTGATTTATAAGAAATATAAATGGTTTGTATTCAACAGTCGCGACACTGGAGCCAGTTTAAAATCACAAAAAATTAATAAAATACATGTATTTTCAGCACCATGTAATTTTTGCATGTACAGATTGTGTGAATTTATATTCTTTGCACAAATACTAACATCTCTTAGCTTTAAGATGCCATCTCAAGTGTGTCTATATCTTAAACAGAAAAATTTTTACAGCAAAAAATATTGTTGTAAAAATTACGTTTTTTATATGCTTAAATTCGGCCAGGCGGTGACTGACGCATCCGAAAATTAAATGCCCTTGGATTTCCTTCCTTGTAACCCTAACGAAGATTCTCACCAAGTCTGAGCAAAATTCAAAGTAGTGCAGCAACGATATATTTATTTTTTAGACGTTTTCATCTGGAATGACTCATATACCATATATGTAATTTTCCCAGGATTTGAAGACTTTACCTGTTCCACAATGTAATCGAAATTTATCATTTCACACTACATTTCTTATCTGCAATCTGGTACCTTCCTCAACTTTTAATATCATAAGAGTTATAAATATTACATACGTTGTTAGAAAAATATGGTGAAATAATAACAAAAATGAGTAATTACTACAAGCAAACTTACAAAAATGGCATTTTTAGTAGGTTTGAGTTGAATATCTCAAAATCCTAAGCTGCTGGAAAAAACAGCGTTTCAAAGTTTTTGGCTTCTTGGAAGATGCCATGTCAACTCATTTTACGCTGCCTACTTTTTGACCAAGACTGGTAAAATTAGCTTGAAGTGTTTTTTGTGCAATGTGTATAAAAGTTTTTGCGTGTATGGAATTTGCCTCGCCCCTTGTTAAACTTTCCATAAAAAATTGGTAAACTTTGCTTCAATAGTTTTCTTGCTATTGCATTTTAAAATTTTTATTTGTATAAGATGTGCCACGCCCATTTGCCAAACCCCGCCTTCTTGTAAATATACACCCCCAATTTGTCCAATGCTTGCATGTGTCACTTAATATTCCAGTACATAGTTTCAAAAAATTTGCTTGAATAGTTTTCCTTAGCATTTCATTTCGAAGCATGCGCTTGTATTTAAAGGGCTGCACCCACTTGTCCAACGCAGAAGCTTCTTCACGAGAAGGTATTGGCTTTAATACCTCATTTTTTAGTTTGTTTGGTTGTGGGGGAGTTGCCACGCAACTTTACTTTATCGAAATAAAATAAAGTCTATTTTACTCAAAGCTTAAAAGCCTTTCATTTGGTGAAAAGATTTTTGAAATTGGTCCAGTCGTTCTTAAATACAGAATCGCACAATCTCTCTTCATATATATATTATAATGCACGTTGCTTGCTCTTGGGCTTAAAATCTTTAGAAACAAGGCGCAAGATTCATTCTGCTATATTTATTCACGACCTTATTTCTGGTTCTATTGACTGTGCTCCTTTATTACAATTTGTTGATTTTAGTATTCCTACAAGGATTTTGCGGCATAATGATTTATTTTATATTAAGCTCCATAAAACTTACTATGCTCTCAATGAGCCTATTACTAGAGCCTTGTCATTATGTAATACTTTATTGGTTGATAATAACATTGATTTTTCTCTATCAAAAGATTATTTTAAGAACTTGTTAAATAGTTTGTTTTTATTATAGATTAATTTTATTTATTATTTAATCAATCATATATTTCTGTTGTTTAGTATTAATGTTAGTCTGTAAGGAATTTGTATCCAAAGGCTTTGATCAAATAAACATAAACATATGTTACATAGTAATATACATACATATATAGTAAGGTCAATAGTATTCACAACAAATCGCTCAAAGTTTTAGAAAAATCGTGACACTTCGAGCACTATGTGATTAATTACATCATTTAAATTTTTTTATCTTGTTAATGATTTATTTTAATGCATAAATCCAACCCTAGTAGCACAAAGGAAAGTTATCAAGACAAAAATCCAGCTTAAATAGCATTGATGGCCTTAAAATAGCTTAGTATCGTAATTAAAAAGAGTAATTTGCGCTTGCAGCGAAATCATGATAAATAGAGACTAAAAAATGTCTTTAATATGTATTTTAGAAGCTCATAAGAGGTTAAATATGAGGAAATTAGGTTGTATGTCTCGTATGTATCAATATAACGTACAGTATAAATACCACCTCATGTTTCGTACATGTGTACTCATACATATTAAAATGCTAATAGGGATATGAGACATCTTGTCTTTAAAGTAACTTCCATTTTTATAGTCATGCCACCTCATGACTCGTGTGTAGCTTTATACTGTATGTACATAATAAAATGCTTATGAAAACTTAAGACCTCTTAATTCTGTAGACATAAAATTCATTTGAAAGACATGCTGTTTCATGTCCTCATGAGCATTTTATTATGTACAGTAGAAAAAGACCACGAAATATGTATCCTCATGTCTCGTATGTGTCCTTATACGAGGGCATAGTGTAATCCACTTTTTGTCGTTTTAAGGTGCTTTATCAAAACAAATGTAAAAGACTATAGATTGCTGGGACATGGATTCAAGACCGGCGTCCAAATCGTAGGCAAAAATTAAATTTGATAATGAAATAAAATTAAATACAAAAAGTTCTATAATTTCCATATAAAGTCTCTAATACATTTTTACAGTCTCTGAGCAAGGCACGCAACTCTTTTTGAATGTTTTGTGTAAGGTGTCTTGTAAGCACCTCAGACAGATACTTTAAAGAGTCTCATCATACAAGGTCACAAATCCAAGCCTTCATACGCCAAATGAGTTTTATAAGATCCAATAAAGAACTTATAAATATAATATGTTGGCTTCTACTTGTCTTTAGAGACCTATTAAAGAAGCAATAAAATCTTCTTTTTTTTTCTACTAGGGAAGAAGGAAACCCTTTCATCGATTCCCAGAATATGAATATCAAATGAAAGATAATTTTATTCAGCCTACTTGCAGGCACCCAAAAAAGCCTATTTTTGGTTTCTTTGCTATTGAAAAACTTACCTTATAATAATTATTGATAAGAAATAATTACTATATTGATAGTTTTTATTTTTCATTAAAATTATTTTAGGTTGATTCAGAACTATAATTTGGAAAAAATATTTATCTCTGTTTTAAATGTAGCTAATTTGCAAATTTTTCTTTCTACCAATCGATGAAAAGAGGCTGATTTTGGCATTAGGGGTGAAAAGTGCCCAATTTCCGACCATTATTAAAAATGTATAAGTGAATAAAAAGAGTAAGTAAGCTTCTTTTAAATACTGAGTATTGGCTTCGCATTCACTAGAAACTCACTTAAATCTCATTCAACAATCATTTCGACCTCTATCCATTGATTTGCGAAAAAAAAACAGACGGACGTTTTTGAAAATTATTTCAATGGAAGCCCAAAAAATAAAAAAAATCCCGCATTGAGTAAAAATGTTAATAATGCAAAAAGATAGATTTTTCTACAAGCTATTGTTTTTTAAAATTGAAAATGTGTGAATGGAGATTCGATTGATCAAAAACCGATATAATTTTTTCTTCTCTATACTCTCAACTTTTTGCCACAGAATTAAACACTTCCACCAATTTGCATCCTTGAACTAATTTTTCCATCACATAGAATAACCACCCTTCTTAAATGTTTCAGTGAATGGAAATAATTTAAAAACTGGTGAACATGAAATTTCGGCAAAAAAAGTCTTTTATAGCTTGGGTACAGTTTAAATAATTTTTCTTTTTTGAGAAGTGTGTCTCTTATGATTGTGATTTTTTTTAAATAACTTTTTTTTTTTAGAGTATTGTTATTTGGCAAGCTATAATATTGAAAAATACAAGACTTTAAAATCAGTCCCATAACGTAAATTATTAAAAACTCTTAAAAAATGAAATAAAATTATTTTGCCACATGAACACTATTTTTATCAAATAATTTAATAGCTATAAATTTACCAATGACAGTCAGTAACATATTATCCAACAACAACGCAAAGTAGACAATAATAGCGATAATTACACGATTTGTTGATCCGAAACATTGTGGTGTTGCTGTTTTTATTGTTGCTGGTGCACCACTCGATGCTGCGTTTAGAGCACCAGCGTTTTGTTTAATTAATTCTGTTTTAACGTTTTTATTTATATCCTTTTCCAGTAATTCAACCATATTGAAAACGCCAATTCAACACACAGTCACACTCACACAACAAATGCACTGTTGCATGCAATTTATTTCAATGTACTGGTACTTTCTAATGCTACCATATGTTGCAATAAATTTAAAAATTTTTCTATATTTTACTTCGTTTTATTTTGTTGTCTGATTTGTGTTTTCACTTAACCATTTTAGCCCACAAATGTATGCTACAAGAAAAAAAAACCGTTTTATGTCACGCGCTCAACAGGTGTGTGCGCCACTATGGCTGCTGAACAATTGAAAAGTTTCAATTTGTCAGCACACCATTTTATAATTGACTGGAGTTGAGTTGCTCGGGGCTTAATAATGTTGATGATGCTACCAATGATGAAGATGATATTGACGCCAGCGCCCAGTTTAGTGGAGAATAAGTTGCTAACAGATTTTTACTTTTTGTAATAGCAACAGCCCAGTGAGAAATGTAACGAATGTTTTTGCTCATAAGGCAAAAAATACATAACCCAGTAGGCAAGGGAAGGATCTAACAGTTCTTCTAGAAGGCCTTCCTTGGTAAGTATAAGGTCTTCCACCCTCCTTTCAAACGTACTTTCTTTTTTATATGAAATGGCCGCAGAAAACAGGCCTTCCTAAGCAGGCTTTCTAAGACCGCTTACCGTAGAAGGACTCTCAGAAGTACTTGACAAAAATTTAATTTTAATAAATTTAAAGACTCTAAATATTAATCGGTTTTTTTTTATCCGCGCCATCTCACTTGCGTTGATATTTTTTTAATGACATTACAATTTGACAAAGAATACTCAAAACTCTACCTTCTTAAAATAACATGAAACAACAGAAGACTAGCCTGGCAATATGCACACCTCTCTTAATTTCTAACCATGTGTATACTTTTCATGTCGTATATGTACGATGCTTATGACAAAAAAGTTATGCCGAATCATAAAACATTGCAATACATGAAATAAAAAAGAAACAGAAAAGCGCTAAAGTAAATGGAGTCCTTCTTCTTTGCCTTCTAATATCAGGCCTGATAGCACGTCTGTTGTGGCAAGGCATATTATCCCTTCTGTGATTGTATTTTTATTTGCATGAAAATCTAGTTTTGAGAAGTCTTTATATAATCGCAGCAGTGCTAGCAGGCCTTCTCCGAGTAAGGCCTTGCTCATTTGCCTGCTGGGAAGTTTTCTAACTGGGTGGACATTGGCACATGGATTTCTGTTTGCTTATGCGTGCGTATGTTTGTGCATTGTTGTTGAACCCAACTGAGCGTATGATGTTGGTTGGGATTTAATGGGATGCTTTTGCTACCATGTTGTTATTGTTATGTTTGCTATTGAGATTGCTATAAATGCTTAGATGCAAACGCTGTCATAGTCGATATGTACAGGGTGATTCAATTGAAGGTTAAAATTTTAATTGTAAAACGTAAAGTATTTTACTTTTGACAAGCTCTTGATATTTTTATAAGTTGGGAAATGCTATATAAGGGGAGGGTAACGTTACTTCGTACAAAAACAGGCTCATTTTTGTGAATTTTTTTCGACAACACAGCTAAAATCTATTTATTAAAACCAACGGTAGATCAAAGTATAACATTTGAAGAATATTTTGAAAAACTTTCAGGTAGAAATTTTGAAAACTACGGCAATGGCAGCATTTTTTTTGAAGCGTCTCAGAAAAAAGTATGATTGCGGTGCCCACGATAAGTCGGTGCTGGACCATCTCAAATCAAAAAAAAAAAATTTTTCGTTAGATAATTGATTTCAGCAGGTAACGCTGGGGGGTTTTTTTGAAATTTAAATTTTTCAATTTTTGGGAACACTTTGAAGTGAAAAACGCGATTTTTGCAAAAAAAAATCGGATAATTTGTTATTATAAAATAATAAATATTGACAAATAGGGAAAAAAAACTCTCCATCGTTACCTTGTAAATTATATACGAAATAGTGTTCAAAATTTCAAAAGAATCGATGTAGTAGTTTTGAAGATACGGTGGGCACCGACTTTGAAAACGTGAGTTGTGGGAAAAATGTTTTAAAGTTTCAAACGTGCACGGAGTCATGTATGAGGCACGGTTGCTTAAACTGCTGTATCTTCGTAGTTTTTGCTCCGATCCGTCTCAAATTTTTACACAATATTTTTTAAAGGTTTTTCATTTAGATAAAAAAAATACGTTAAATACATACGTTACCCTGCCCTTAATAAAGCACTTCCTTCGTCCTTCCAAAGATAATTTTTTTTTTAAATTTTTCGACAGTAACAACAACAACAATAAAATATTTGCCTGCGGTGGTATTTGTCACACAAAAACTTAAAAATTGTTATAGTAAATTCTAATAGAATCACCCTTTACAAGTACATATGCAATTTCGAATGCCCAATTGAAAATCAAGCTTTAGAGACTATGCTGATGTTCATTTAAAATTGAAACTGATTGAAGAATCCAATATGTTTTATTCTAATCATTATAAATTTTATGTTGATTTTACAGAACTTATTGAGCTCAGCTTTTCCCTCCATTACTTCGTAGTATTCTTACAGTAATAGCAGTTTTTTTTCACAGATATTTTATTATTTAACTATTTATGAGAAATAATATTATCAAACCATTGCTAGAAGAGTAGGAAGACCCTGCAAAGAGAAAACGTCTATGTTTTAATGTTTTTAGGTTTATCAAAAAAGCGTTTGGTACACCTTTTCTCGTGAACAGTCATATACATCGATTTTTAGTTAAATATGTTCTGCACCATAAAATTTGAATAATACAAAAACGAAAAGGACCTATGATAATGCTTGATTTGGTTAAATTGCATTTTCCACTCCCTTCCCTCAAAATGGTCTGACCACAAACTCCGGAAAAAAGAAGTTAGATAGATCGAGAAGCATAAAAATTTCTCTGACATTTATATAAATTACAGCAATATGTTTTATGATAAAAAATTAATGTGGGCGGAATTCTTTTGCTTTTCGTTATATTTCATTATCACGCTGAGAGAAGAGTTATAGAAAAACTTTAATCCTCGTTACAATAAAAGTAAAGTAAAATAGTTGCATAGGAAAATGCTACAATTTTTATAAGAAAGAAAGAAACGTAAAAAGGCTTATATTTCAATGTGTTGAAAAATAAAACTACATTGTCAGGCTTTATATTCATAAATCACAGATTTGCTATAAAATTTTATTGCGCATATGAATTTTTTTACGTTGTGGGAAAATTTGATACCTCACTTCAAGTTATTTTTATGTTCAGGAATAATTTCGTTATTCAAATGGTTAGTATCGTTGTTTGGAATCATATGTTAATGTTGAAATTTTGGGGTAAAAGCTTTTAAGAAAGTAATTTTCAGAAGGAATAGTCCAAAATAGAATTTTGTTGGGAAATATTTCATTAGTACCTCACTAATAATCCCTTATATTATCGTCATCGCGAAGGTTAAGCACGTCTCTCCTAATAAAAGGAGGTACACACTAGCGATCATGTTAGTCAGTCAAAAATTCATCAGTCAAAAATTTTTGTGGTTGACTGTTGACTGACAAAAAAAAATGTTCACACACGCAAACGAGAGAAATTTGCATTCGAAAATGAGAAACATGCATATCTACGAGGAGTACTAAAGTACGTTTTTTAACTTGACGCTTTTCAAAAAATTTTTAACGATAAGTTGGAATAAAAGAGTTTTGACATTTGGAAGTGATATTGAAGTTTGTGAATGGGTCTGCCCAATGCATGGCTCTCATCTTTGTTTTAATATGATTAATGTGGAAGTAAATTATTGAACATTATTTTTTCCCACTAGGTTCCTTTCAGTATATTAACCTATGACTGGAGTGTATGTTTGTATGTGTATGATTGCATGTTCTTGTATAAGTGCTGTACAAGCAAGATAAGGTTGCCGTGTAAGAACTAGCAAATGTCGCTTGTTTTAAAGGCGATAGAAAAGTAAAAACATATTTTTAAAATGTACCCTCTCGTTTAAAAATAAATTTATTCATGCTTTTTCATAAGGGATAAATTTATTGATCGGTTAACAAAATACCGCAATTTTTATATATTAAGTTATCATTTAAATTAATGAAACTTTAGGTAATTCAATTTTTAGTACAAAATAATAAATGAAAATAAGTGTGCCACTTTAGTGTCATCCTGAATCATTCTTGTAACTGTGTTTAGTCTTATTGTATTTACTTAAAAAGTTTCTTTGGTATAGCGTTTTAATACTTTTTGCTTATTATTAAGTGCCACGTTCTCTTACATCTAACATATTGTAGCGAAATTTGGTTTATGCTAGAAGACTCTTGAAATAAATACCAACGAAAGAAACTAAACGATATTAGCACCATCTAGCGCAAAATGCTAAACCGAACAGACGCTGCAGTAAACAATAAAAAGTCAACAACCGAGAGAAATTATCGCCGTCGTACAACGTACAACGCCATCTAACATCTAGCATAATAGCTAGCTCAACTGGTGTATTGTGGTGAAATGTGGATAGTAATAGAATGCACGCTACAAAGTAGCACTGGTGGGTTGTAGATAATGGTAGAATGTACGCCACTTAGAAGGTACTGGATTATTCGAGAGAGTGATGACTGCAGTATAAAAAGGGTTGTCATCTGAGCTGAACTTACAGTTGAGTTAGAACAGCGAAGCAATAAGCAATAAAGTGAATACAGTGTGATCCGTAGTAGAACAAAACAGTTTTCTATACAGTGTTAAATTAATATTAGAATTTGAACGTTAATAAAATAAACCATTTTATAACTAAATAAGTTTGTGTGTTTTTAATTGTTACACAATCCAGTGATCGAACTCAGAAAAGTGTGAGAGATCGAAATTATCGTCAAAGGGACAGAAATTTCGTAACAATTGGTGTCAGAAGTGGGATTGTGTAAAAAGAATTAACAATCAAATAAAAAAAATAAAATAAATAAATAAAAATGGTTAAGTTTGACGAACTAAAAGTGGATCAACTGAAGAAGGAGTTGCAGCAGCTGAGTCTGCAATCTACTGGCGGAAAGGTGGAGTTACAGAAACGCTTACGGCAGGCTCTTGAGGCTCAAGGTGTAAACCTAGAAGAGCATGAATTTTATAGTGATGTATCAGAATCAGCAGCGAAAGTGGAAGAAGCTTCTGGATCAGCGGCAAGTGGTGAAGTTGTGGATATGTCAAAGTTCGAGAAAATGTTAATGGCGATGACGCAGGCAATAAGTCAAAATGCATTGCAAATAGACAAAAAGTTAAGTCAAAATGCACTGCAAATAGACGAGAAGTTAAATCAAAATACACTACAGATGAATAGCAATATCCAGACCATTCGAGAAGAAATTGGTCAGAGCTTAAGTCAAAATGCACTGCAAATGGACCAGAAGTTAAATCAGAACGCGCTGCAGATCCAGACGGTTCGGGAAGAAATTGATCAGAGCTTAAGTCAGAATGCGACGCAGATCCACGAAGCTGTTCGAACGGAGGTTGCCAAAATGGTAAATGGCTTCGACGCAAAAATGACTGAGTTACAAGTTGACGTTGAATCATTCAAGGAAAAAGTTCAAAATAATCTTGAAAAAGTACAAAATAATCTTGAAAAAGTTCAAAATAATTTTGAGGACGTTAATAAAAGGATTCAACAGTTGGAAATAAGTGAACCAACCACTCAAGTTATAAGAGAAATCAGCGCAGAGAGGCTTAAGGCACCCTCATTCGATGGAACAACGCCATTTAGTGTTTTCAAGCTCCAGTTCGAAACAACATCTGGTCACAACCGTTGGGATAACGAAAGCGCAGCTGCAGCGCTAATTGTGGCATTAAAAGGCGCAGCTGCAGAAGTATTGCAAACGGTTCCAGTGGCGGAGCAGAAAAATTACAAGGCGGTCATGGATGCCTTACAGCGAAAATATGGCAGTGACCACATGAAGCAGATTCACAGATTGGAGTTGAAAAGTCGTATCCAGAAATCTGGTGAGTCCTTGCAGGAGTATGCTGCGGATATTGAGCGATTGGCACACCTTTCCTATCCTGATGAGTTAAGTGTCGTAGCAGAAAAATTCAAAATAGAGGCGTTTATTGACGGCATACGTGACTCAGAAACAAAACGCGAGACAATGAGGAGCCCGAAGACGACATTTAATGAAACAGTAACGGTTGCCCTCACGCAGGAGACGATTGCGTTAACATGCCGCCCATCACTGAAAACTCGTCGGATGGAGGTGGAGGCTGAAAAGAAAAATTCATCGTTCGCCAGCGGTAGCTTCAGCGGAAAATGCTACAATTGTGGTAAGCAGGGACACATGGCACGTGACTGCAAATCACGTCGTAAACGATCTGCATCACGCTCACCAAAAAGAAGAATTGGAAATAGGGTGAACGATGGCGAAAATGTTAGCGAGCAGCAGTCGTTAAACTAAAGAGAGTCAGTACAGCGGGGCGTGAGCTGACTCTTACAGATGATTGCCCCATAGTCTTGGTTTCGAAGCTCTGCAGAAATTCCAACAGCCTTACCATCGGTGGAAAAATCAACGGAAGACCATGTGAGCTTACTTTGGATACAGGCGCATCGCATTCAATTGTGAGAAAAGACTTATTTGAAAGACGACGAGTAACGCCGTTAAATGGGATCCAATTGAGAACAGCGACAGGAGAAATTGCGCAAATAGTAGGAAAAGTTACAGCGAGTATTCTCATCGGCAACAAAACTGTGGAACATGATTTTATTGTTGCAAACATCACCGATGAGGTTAACATTGGCGTGGACTTCATGATTCGACACGGGTTCACTTTGGATCTTAAAAAAAAAACGTTAAGGTATGCCAATGTAGAGTTACCTTTAGACATTGGCTGTGGACAAAAATTAACAATTGCAAGAGTCTACATAAGTGAGCGCTGTCGAATCGAACCCAACACCGAAGAAATTATTTGGGCCACAACAAATGAAGACTGTGGGACAAGCCATCTGTGGGTAGTGGAAGCAGATAAGAAAAATTTTAAGAAAGACCTGATTATTGGAAAGACCCTAGTAAACACAAGAACAGACAGAAAAATACCGGTGCGAATTTTGAATCCAACAAATAAGCCAAAATGGATGCAAAAAGGTGAACTTATAGCGCAATGTGAGAAAGTTACAGCTGTGATAAATTGTGAAAATGACCAGCAGAACTCACAAGGTACAACTTTAACAAAATCGTCGGCCTTGGATGTATTGACGAAAGAATGGACGAAGGAGTTGTCTGCTCAGAACAAAAACAAAGCAAAAAGGTTTCTGCAAAAACATTGGCGGATATTTGCGTCCAAAGGAGAAAATAATGGCCGAACATCAGTTGTCAAACATCGCATTGATACAGGTGATTTTCAGCCGATTCGTCAACCTCCAAGGAGGCTAGCACTCGCTAAGAGAGAAGAAGTGACGGGCCTTATAGAAGATATGGCGCGAGAAAATGTCATTGCACCATCAGAAAGCCCATGGAGTTCACCGGTCGTACTTGTGAAGAAAAAGGATGGAAGTATGCGATTCTGTGTGGATTACAGAAAATTGAATGACGTCACTAAAAAAGACAGCTACCCGTTACCCAGAATCGATGATACACTGGATACGTTATCTGGAGCAACATGGTTTTCCACCCTGGACTTACAAAGCGGATATTGGCAGGTGGAAATAGATGAAAAAGACAAAGAGAAAACTGCCTTTAGTATTGGGAATGGTCTATGGCAGTTCAACGTCATGCCGTTTGGTCTTTGTAACGCTCCAGCTACGTTTGAGCGGTTAATGGAACGTGTTCTCAAAGGACTGCATTGGAAGACTTGTCTAGTGTATCTCGACGACATAATCATCATGGGTAAAGATTTTGATGACCACTTGAAAAATCTGGAGGAAGTGTTTGAGCGCTTGGAGGCAGCTGGACTAAAATTAAGTGCGAAAAAGTGCTCACTTTTCCAGCGTGAAGTCAAATATCTGGGGCACAAGGTTACGTCAGAAGGAATACACACAGATGAAGATAAAATAAAAGCTGTGAAAAATTGGCCACGTCCATCTAATCTTCATGAGTTGCGAAGTTTTCTGGGTCTATGCACTTATTACAGACGCTTTGTTCCTGGTTTCGCAAATGTTGCAGGCAGTCTACATGAGCTGACACAGAAAAATCGAAAATTCGAATGGAGTGGGGCACAGGAAACTGCATTCCAAAAATTGAAAGAATTACTGTCCACAGCGCCAATACTCGCGTACCCAATACCCGGCAAAGAATTTGTATTGGACACCGATGCGAGTGGCCATGGTATTGGAGGAGTTTTGTCCCAAATCATCAATGGACAAGAAAAAGTCGTTGCATATTTCAGCAAAATTCTGTCGAAACCTGAGAGGAATTATTGCGTAACTCGGAGAGAGTTACTGGCAGTAATGGAATGCGTGAAACACTTCCATAAGTACTTATATGGACAGCACTTCCTCCTGAGGACAGACCATGCGGCATTAAGGTGGCTACTTCAATTCAAGGATCCTGAAGGTCAAATCGCACGGTGGATAGAACGCTTGCAGAGCTATGATTTCACCATAGAGCATCGCAAAGGAAGCCAGCATGGAAATGCGGATGCACTTTCCCGTCGTCCATGTAAAATTGAATGCGGTCATTGTTCGCGAACAGAAAATAAAGCTGGAACAATTGATGTGCGCCTTTTGAACGTTTTGCCTGAAGAAAAGTGGACAAAAGAGGAGGTAAAACGGGACCAGCGCAATGATACAGATTTGGCAATTATAATTAAGTTTAAGGAGCTGGGTAGGAAACCGGCGTGGCAAGAAATTTCAAATGAAAGCCAACTCTGTAAAGCATACTTGGCGCAATGGCAAAGCTTGGAGTTGCATGATGGTTGTCTCTACCGAATCTGGGAAAGCGAGGATGGTAAAACTCGCTCAAAACTGCTGGTTATTCCAAAGGCCAAATTTAAGGAAATAATCGAGGATTATCACAATGGATCGAGTGGTGGACATCTGGGCATAACGAAAACCACAGAGAAAATAAAGAAACGGTTTTATTGGGTAGGATGCCAAGAATCAGTTGCTGACTGGATCCGCCGTTGTGACCAATGTGCAATTGCTAAAGGACCAAGGCAACGCACTCGGGGAAAAATGCATCAGTATAACGTTGGAGCTCCCTTTGAGAGGATAGCCATGGATATAGCGGGACCTTTTCCAATCAGCAATGCAGGAAATAAATACATCCTTGTGGTAATTGATTATTTCAGTAAGTGGCCAGAAGTATATCCCATTCCCAATCAAGAAGCAAAAACAGTGGCAGACATTTTCATCAAAAATTGGATTTGCCGATATGGAGCTCCACTTGAGTTGCATTCCGACCAAGGACGAAATTTTGAGTCGACACTTTTTAAGGAGGTTTGTGACATGCTTGGAATACAGAAGACACGCACCACAGCTTTGCATCCTCAGTCCGATGGCATGGTCGAAAGGTTCAACCGTACTCTAGAGGAACATTTAAAAAAGGTTGTCGATAAAGGACAAAAAGATTGGGATGAGCACCTACCAATGTTTCTGATGGCTTATCGGTCGGCAATACACGATACCACTACAGTCACGCCAGCAAAAGCCATTTTTGGTACGGATTTAAGGCTTCCAGCAGATTTGAAGTACGGAGTAAGCGTTGTCCCAGAAACGACCCAAGCTGACGATTACATGTCGCGGAAAAGAGAAGAATTAGCAGATATACACGAGCTTATTAGAAGACGTACTCAATTGGCTAGCGACAAGATGAAAGCTCGGTATGACCTGCGAGCAAATACTGAAGGGTTCAAAGAAGGTCAACTAGTGCTGCTACATAACCCACAACGAAAACGAGGCTTGTCTCCTAAATTACAGACTCATTGGGAGGGACCTTACCGGATCGTCACAAGGATTAATGATGTTGTGTATCGAATCCAAAAATACCCCGGGAACAAAAGTAAATTAAAGGTAGTCCACATCGAAAGGCTGGCACCTTATACTAGGGACGGAGAGACTCTTGTTCGGGACGAACAAGTTTAAGCGGAGGGCAGTGTAGCGAAATTTGGTTTATGCTAGAAGACTCTTGAAATAAATACCAACGAAAGAAACTAAACGATATTAGCACCATCTAGCGCAAAATGCTAAACCGAACAGACGCTGCAGTAAACAATAAAAAGTCAACAACCGAGAGAAATTATCGCCGTCGTACAACGTACAACGCCATCTAACATCTAGCATAATAGCTAGCTCAACTGGTGTATTGTGGTGAAATGTGGATAGTAATAGAATGCACGCTACAAAGTAGCACTGGTGGGTTGTAGATAATGGTAGAATGTACGCCACTTAGAAGGTACTGGATTATTCGAGAGAGTGATGACTGCAGTATAAAAAGGGTTGTCATCTGAGCTGAACTTACAGTTGAGTTAGAACAGCGAAGCAATAAGCAATAAAGTGAATACAGTGTGATCCGTAGTAGAACAAAACAGTTTTCTATACAGTGTTAAATTAATATTAGAATTTGAACGTTAATAAAATAAACCATTTTATAACTAAATAAGTTTGTGTGTTTTTAATTGTTACACAATCCAGTGATCGAACTCAGAAAAGTGTGAGAGATCGAAATTATCGTCAAAGGGACAGAAATTTCGTAACAATATGATATTATACAAAGAGGTAAAGTTTGTTTGTTTGTATGTAGAGAGTAATTTGATGAACCGATTCTGAAAATTCTTCTACTAATAGAAAGCTACATCATCCTTGAGTAATATGGGGTACATTTAATTTTGATAAAAACAAGGGGCGTGGCACATGTCGTGCAATAAAAATCTTTAAAACGCTATATCTTGGTTCGTATGAAAGCAAGAGTCTTAAAATTTGGTGCTAGGATGCATATGACTTATGCTAAGCACCTCACAAAACATGGAGGGACAACAGGGCGTGGTACCTTTCATACAACAAAAATAATTAAAACGCTATATCTGGACACCTATGATAGCAGAAGTTTCGAAACTTAGTACCTCACGAAATTTGGACGGGATAAAACAACGGCACGTGGCACTTTCCATATGAAAAAAACACTCAAAACGCCATATCTTCGCTCCTATTATAGCAAGTCTTAAAATTTGGTGTTAGGATGCACATGCCCTATGTTAAGCAACTCACAAAATGTGAACGGGATTAGATAACGGGGCGTGGCACCTTCTAAGCAAAAAAGCTCTTAAAACGCCATATCTTGGTTCCTATGATAGGAAGAGTTCTGAATCATGAAATGTGGACGCGATAAGACAACGGGAGTGTGGAACTTTCCAAATAACAAAACAATTTAAACACCATATCTTGACATATATGTAGGGGGAGGTGGGGCACATTGATACTATTTCTTTACAAACGAAAAAAAAGAGGCATATTTACAAAAATAATTTAAAAAAAAGTATCTGAATGTTTTCAGAGTTTATCTTACTAACTTATTTCAAACAAATTTCAAGTCAGATTTATTTGGAAAAAATGTTATGAAGTGTTTTTTAAAAACAGAATTTCGTATCAAACTGCCCCACACGGGGTACATTGATACACGCTTGTGGTACTTTGATTCATAGTTTAAAACATCCCTATATTAAACAAAATACCCTTCCTTAACGTCTTTTGACATAGGTGGATCAGTATCAACTGCGTTATTTTTAAATTGTACTTATAGACCGCATTTGTTATTGATACCGTGCATTCCAGTACATCAAAGATTGCAGAAGCCATAGCGCTATCATTGATGTTACCTCTATCAATTTCTCGTTTTTACATTCGCACCATATTCTTTTCTGTTAAGAAACGAAATGAATAAGTCACAATCTATTTACCAGACGGGACAAATTCATACATATCAATGTGCCCCGTAGATGCTTGTATCAATGGGCCCCAAGTGACTTTTTTGTTTTAAATAAAAAAATATTGAACACATTGGGAGCACATAAATATGTAGATTGAATTATTCAAAACTTATCAACGTATCAATACTTAGCTTCTGAATTACATTGAATCTAGCCGTTGTAAGAAATTACCGTACAATTAAAGGTAAAAATCTGAGGCTTGCATTGGCTCGGATACATCGAACAAACGAAAGAAATCTTCAATTCTCAGCCAGCAGCTTCGTGCAAAAGAGGTCAAGCCTTCATTTCAAAGACCATGTAATCGCTGACATCAAAAATCTCGGCTACAAAATTGGAAAGGACTAAGCTAGGATTTGGAAAATGAAAGTCTTCTGTAATTTAGTTAACAAGCTTATCAATTATGCTAGTAAAAGACATCTATACTGAATTTCACTACAATAACTTTAATGACTTGCAAGGTATAGAAAATTCAAATTTATGGAATTATTAAAGATTATTCCACACTTAAACTTTTTTATTTACTAAGCTATTTAAATTCTATCCCCGGCCATGGTTGAAATTAAACCTCAGCGGAAATCACTCACAAATGTACATTATAAATACATTATGTCAAAAAAAAAACAACTTAATGGATTAAACCATCAATACGCAAGTCAGCAAAAAAATGTAGGTGAACAACAAGAAAGCTTTAAGCATTTCATTCATTACAACTGACGACTTTGAGATATTCATTCATTCCTTTTCCCAAATTTACACTATAGGTTTAGTAAAATATCGAAGCCCACCACCCATAGTTAAACACCAGCCAGCAAATGCTTGATATAGTATTTTGTTATTTTTTTTTTTCTTCTTTGATTTATAATCTGAGTTGTATGCGGATTGAAAATGTTCTATATTAAAAACTACTTAAACTTTGTCAGCCTCCTTTGCTTCTGCTACTATTGTTCAACGCTGCCTCATTCATACACAGTAAAAACTTCATCAATTTTATCTGCATTGGAAATTTTTTATAAAAAAAAAATGTAATGGCATTTTTTGTATACTTGTACTTTTTTCAGTACATTTGCATCGTGAAAAATCGTCGTCAGCACATTTGGTGCATTTTCAGTACAGTTGGTTCATTTTCGGTACACTTGGACTATTTCTAAAAATTATAATTTTGTTTTAGTAAATTTAGTTGATGATCGTAATGGTTTGCTGACCATCTTTTTTTTTAATTTTTAGTAAAAAAGTTAAAATTTTGTTTGAACTTTTTAATGTTCATGATGACAATCGCGATTCAGTGCATTTTCACAAAACCCAAAAGCCACCACTGGTCTTACCCCACTCTTTTTTTGGCACAACAATACAATTTCCTTAAAATTGCTTTTGTAGTTTCTTAGGTATGAGAAATTCTTCTTCTTCTTTTGTCAGTTGAGAGTACACGCCAGTGATTTACATTTACGTTGTGAAGAACATGCGTCATTCCAAGTCTCGATTCAGTACATTTAAAATCTTATAACATAAGTCAATTTTTTTACAAAACTAGGTAAAAAAATTATTACGATAAGATTACTGGTATACTGGATTAACTGTAAATATGTAGAATACAGTTAGCAGGTGGCATTTTATGATCTCTATACCATACATACATATGTATGTATGTCCAATAAGGTGTATCACGAAAAACTTCTTTTTAAGTTTGAAGTTGATAGAAAGTTGTCACTATACAAAACAAATTTTGTTCAGATCGAAAATATTTAGATCACCCGGAACGGACCTAAAGTTTAGTTTTTTATGTCAAAAACGTAAATTTTAGTTTTTTTTAAAGGCATAAATACAAAGTAAGCATTTGTTTTCACGTGCAAAAATGTTAAGTACAGAAAGTTAATTTAGAGTCAAAAAAAAATAAAAATACAAAAATATTATATCTAGCATGTGCTTTCCAGACCCAATTCATTCATTATTTGGTGAAATTCAGCCTAATTTCGGAGTAAGAAAAATAAAACTGAAGATAAGATGGAATTTTATTATTTAAAGAAGAAAAGAAAAATAAAAAAATTCATATGTAAAAACGTTAAGTTTCAAAAAGTAACTCAAAAATAATCTTGATTACAAATGTTCCAGTTGTCAGTTCATCACATTCTATATTCTCTCAATATATTTTCTTTTAAAAAATTAGAGCAATATGTATGCAAAATCCATCTTTATCACAAATTAGTTGGTTTAAAAAAAATTATTAAAATCGGTTCAGTATATTTTGCGCCAAAGCGTTACAAATCATTTCCATTTCCATGTAAGTTCTATACAACAATAGTATAGACGTATGGGACATCAATGTTATTCAATTCAATTCAATTCAATTCTGTATTTAACCAATTCAACAATCAATACATAATACTAAGGTAGCTCAGAATATTCTTTTCGCTCTAAATATTATATAATCAAATGAGAAAGTAAACAAATAAGGTTCAATTAATATTTTATTATAAGAACAAAATTAAACAAAATCCTCAAAGAGTGTTTATAAAATTACAACTAGAGTACCAATACAGTTCTTAAGATATAGTTTTGAATATTTTGCAATTTTTTAACATGGGATACAGCGGCTCAAACTGGTAATGCATACGTGAGAATAGGTTGCAAAATTATTTTGTAGATCATTCTGAGCTCTAGTGTTACTTACGGTTTATCATTGGGTATAAAGATTTTATAAGACGATCTGATTTGCTTATTCGATCAGCAATATGGTTCTTAAAAGTAAGGGTTTTGTCGAGAAACAATCCTAAGTATTTAAGCTCAGAGCATCATTTAATAGCTGTATTACCCAGCCCTTTTCTTAGTAAAAAACATTGAATGTGGTTAAAGTGAATTTATCTTAATTTTGCACTTAAAAAAAACTCCTAAGTTAATGGAGCTCAATTTCAATATTGGCAACCATGTCATTACGTAACTATGGAAACAATAAATGCATGTATCATCAGCAAAGAACGTAAAATATTGATTTTTTTGTTTTGGGGCAGACTCTTGAGAAAATCCCGCTAAAATATCAAAAATATCAGAAATTGTTTTTTTTTTTTCTTACATTACCGAAGTGCACCAGGGTAAAGCTACGTTTTTGGAAAAAAAAGAAATGAAACTCCGAGAGTCCTAAATATTTTTCAAATTGACTAAAACTTTTTTGGTAGATATGTGAAAATAGTAACAAATTTTTATTGACATACAATTTTGAATTAAAAAAAAAAATTCACGATCCACCCTAATGTTCAAAGTATTAATCATAAATAACATTAACAATAAGATTTGATATAAATACTTTCTGCTTAATCGTTAGTCCTACCGTGTTCATTGATTAGACCACTTCGATCGGTCTGAGAGAAAACATTGCTGGAAATGGCTTCATATCAATTTTATATCAATTCATCAGTTTGTCTTATATGGATAGTCTGCTTATTTAATTCAGGTATTTATTATATATAAAATTTTTAGTGCTACATATGAACCAAACTTAATTAATTCTTAAATGTTACTTTATTGAGCTTTAATCGGTATAATGTATGATGTGTGTCAACACCAAAGAAATTACACTTAACAAAGAAAAATTGAAACAGAAAAATAGGCCAAAGGGCTAGTTTCATCCCCTGCTAGAGGGACTCATCAGTAACATAAATTTTCAAATGATTGATTTTTTCAAACTGTTTTTTTTAATTATTCGAAATTTGATAATTTTATATTATGTTTCTATAGCAACGCTTAAAATTCGAAAATTTACTAATTTGAAAATATTATTAGTAAAAAACCTTCTAGGGTTGCTAGCAGAGCTGCAAAAATGTTTACAATTTTTTTCGAGATTCCTGTTGTAAACATAAGAAGGTACAGAAAAAAAGTTCTTTGGCTCAAAAGTTTTTTTTTAAATTTTTACTATTTTTTTGCATGAATATACGTATACATACATACGTACATATATATGTGCATTTCCACCATAAATATCATTTTAGCCGGCCACGTTTTTAATTTTTATGTAACTTTATATGTAACTTTTCATGTTTTTTCATTTTATCGGCCTTGTATCGCAGTGGAAGTTTACTGCGCTCACAACCCTGAGGTCCCGGGTTCGATTCCCGGTTCAGGCATGGTAATACACTTTCCATATTCCTTTCTTTCCAATTATTTCCTTCTCCTCTCCTTAATTTTCTGGAGGTTTTTTCGAGCTCTTTCCAAATTAGCACCACATTGAGCTTTTCAGCTGTGGTAGGAAAAGTACATTATATCGGCAAAGCATCAATGAAGTGTGATGAAGTTCTAACACTTGCTTCAGATCACTTTCACATATTGTTGAGCCAGAATAATTAAAAAAAAAACCGTTGCTGAATAATTTAACCTCATGCCATCTCTTCTATCTCCCCTTTCGAAGCTAGCACACCACGTGTCAAAGGGTTATCCCCTAAAAGTGTTAGCTTTTTTTTAAAAAAAAAAAATTCTATTTTATCTATGTCTCCTTTTGAATTTTAATTGTTCCACCTTGAATCTTAATTCAAGAAGTCTTAGCTTCAAGAAAAACTATGGTTGAAAAGTGTGCTCAAAAAAATTAAAAACGTGGTCGGGTAAAATGACATTTTTCGAGGAAGTGCATAAATTTTTTTCATATTTTTTATCTTTGTGGGCATTGTAGTAGAAGATACTGTCAAAGTTCGCAAAGAACAAAAACTAGTTAAGGTGTTACCCTACACTGCATTTAAAGTACCTTTAAAAAGGTTGAACAAGGCAAAAAAAAAGGTTGAAACAGAAACCAAAACAAAAAAATTAATAATGGGAAACCTACGTTCGGCAAAAAAAATTAACTCAAAATATTTTTAAAAATAGTTTAAATGGAATAATCGAAATACTTCCGTCACATTCTGTGATATTAAATTTAATCTTCTGGGAAATTTATGACAATTAGAAAAATTCTGTACTCAGTCGGCAGACGAGATAAGGCAAAATCCAGACTTTCATGTTCATATAAAAAGATTTAATTTTAACTTAACTTTTAACAGATATATTTTATGTGTTCCGAATTCAAGCTGTCACAAAAAAGGAAATAACTAAAATATTTTGGATTTAAATATGAAGATGGCAGGTTTCGTAACCGACAACTAAGCTTAAGTTTTTAATTACAAGGTCTTAGACTTCTGTTTATTTACTGCTGTAGTCTGACTAGAGAAATATCCGAAATGTGTAGAAAACTGAAGTTATGTAGAAATTTTTGTAACCGACTGCATATTTAAAGCTCAATTTAAATTAACACAATTTTTCCGCACTCCTGTTGCGTAAGGTATTAAAAAGGCACTTTTCAGATTTACTAAATGTGCAGTTAAACGTTAGTGATATGACATTTTAGCAAACCAATATTAATTTTCTATCTGGCAATTTTCTATTTGCACCAATAACTTTTTTTTAATAATTTTTCATGGTTCGTTGCCTTGTAACCTTTTTAACAATTTTGCAGCTTTTGTGCAAGCCAGCGTTCCATGTGACCTCAGGGAAACTAAATATGGCGGTGTATGCGTATGCAATGCAACATATTGTGATTATCTGGATGATCCATCGCCGCAAAATGAAGCTGATTTTGCCATAGTATCATCTACAAAAGTAAGTAAAAGCAAAAGTGCTTATATAAATAATATTGACACTGATATAAAATAATCTAACGTTTATTTAAAGGCCGGTCTTCGCTTTGAAACAACTGAGGGTAAATTTAATCTTTTCAGAAAATTCTATATTATCGACTACGATCAGCGATTACCAACAAAACAACCTGAAATTAGCGTTGATCCTATTTCAGTAATGAATGATGGAGCAAATCGAGGTACGTACCTCAGCTCAAAGCTCTAATATCCATATCAATCTTACGTCAAAACCTTTTAGTTGCAACTACACGTTATGTAACTTTGGAGGTCAATCGCACAGTTCAATATCAAAAAATTGTCGGCTTCGGTGGATCTATGACAGGTGCCGTATCCTATTTGTTGGAAAAATTGCCACAAGGTTTGCAGGATCACATATATAAGTGAGTACAAATTTTACTAAGACGATTCGTTATTTTTAATCTAAGCATTTGGCATAACATTTGGCGATCTTCCGCATTTTTTTCAAAAATCATTCTACCAAGTCAATCAATTTTCGAGGCGTTTTTCGATTTTTCACCTCGTGGATGGGAAATACCTCACAAAGTGCGAATAGACATGTTTTGGTTTTCATTTTTCGAGTTAAATCATGGCGACATCATAATGGGATTGTTTTCCCTGTATGGAGAAACACTTAATCTTAAAAATGTCATTTCAATCATTTATTCTATGTGTTTCCCATTAGGTAATGTGCGATTTTGACAAGAAAATATGTTGAAAAAGATGCACCGCAAAACCATGAGTGATCTAAATTGATGACATACTTGGACTATCTCCTTTTTGTGTTGTTATCATATTTAGTTGCAAATTAGCAGAAATTTCGTGTCTGATTCATTCTTGATTTTCTTTTTGCCTTCTGTGAGATCCGCTTACTAAAATCAAAAGCATTCAGTTTAAACTAACTTTATCTTCTTATAGTATAGGACCCATCTATATCTCCTTCAATATTATTCATATGATATTATATGATACATATTTTCAGATCATATTATGCACAAGAAGGTATTGCTTTCAACCTGTTGCGCGGCTCTATTGGTGGTTGTGATTTTGATTTAGCTCCATGGGCTTATAATGAGCTACCCGAAAATGATACATTACTAACCAACTTTACAAAGCTGGATCCTCGTGATGTTCTTAAAGTTGAGCAAATAAAACGTTTGATGGAAGTCTCTAACTTGACTGATCTAAAAATTAAGGGTGCCGCCTGGAGTGCACCACCTTGGATGAAATCTAATAACAAATGGACCGGTTCCAGTCATTTAAAACCTGAATACTATGAGACCTGGGCAAATTACCATTTAAAATACTTAGAACTAATGGAAGAAAATGGTTTGCCCATTTGGGCAATTTCAACAGGCAATGAACCATTGAACGGAGTAACGAATCAGTATTTTGTTCGTTTTATGAGTATGGGTTGGACACCAAGTAATCAGGTATAAGGGATTTTAACTTTTACACTGAAAAATATAGCAGAAAATTGTTTGGACAAAAGTAGCCAACAGTAGAAGAAAAATTGAACCCCTTAAGAATGCAATCTTCTGACTTTTAAGTCGCTATTTCAATATTCAATACTACGTTATTATGATTCATAAAATATATTTCAGGCTATATGGTTATCTGATTACCTAGGGCCACTATTGAGAAATTCTAAATATAAGGATATTGTAATTTTTGGCAACGATGATCAACGTTACACTATGCCCAGTTGGTATAGCAGGGTAAGACCTGGATTTTCATTCAATATTATCATTATAAAACTGATTACATTATCCAATTCAGATGAAGGCTTCTCGCAATGATTCCATAGATTACATTGATGGTCTTGCTGTACATTGGTATTGGGATGAAATATTTAAGCCTGCCTTTATTGATAGAACCTTGGAGCAATTTCCTGGAAAAATTTTGATCAATACAGAGTCCTGTATTGGTGACAAGCCATGGCAAGCCGCTAAGCCACTTTTAGGCTCTTGGCCACGTGGTGAGAAGTATGCACGTGCTTTTCTGCAAGACTTGCAACATGGCTTCAATGGTTGGATTGATTGGAATCTTATACTAGACGAAAATGGTGGCCCTAATTATGTTGACAACACTGTAGATGCTCCACTAGTGGTTAATACAACATGTGAGTATTACATTTTTTAAATTTGAAATATGTATGTATGTAATTCTATGCAAATTCCATTACAAACTTAGCCTTTGACGAAGTATACAAGCAGCCGATTTTTTATGCTATGGGACACTTTTCAAAATTCATTTCTGAGGATTCTATACGTGTAGAAACTAAGGCGAGTAATGTCAATATTGACACTGTCGCATTTCAACGACCGGATGGTACTATGTGTGTGATTGTCTTTAATAGGTCAGTATTAGCACTAATGAATAGTACATAGTATTGTCTATAAATTAATGTTTCTTATTTATTTTATTTCAGTGGCAAGGCCAATGTCGAAGTCAGTCTTGTTGACAACGTTCGTGGTGCAATAGTTGTTACTGTTCCTCCAAAATCTATTCATTCTATTTTATATCAGTAATTTAAAAATAAAATATTGCTGGACTACTTAAGTTCTTTAATTGAACGCTCAAAAAAAAAACGCACAAGAAAATTTTATAATTTCGAGTGAAAATTGGTTTATTGGTTTTAATCGGTAATTCATATTCATATCACTCGCTTGGATTATGTTTTTACTTCAGTCTTTAACCCATTAAGGTTCAATGGGTATAAAAATACTCATGAAGTAACTTTTTTCAAAAAATTGTGTGTGAGAGATATCGGAAAATTTTTAACATGGTTGGTTAGCTAAAAGATGGGGCTACTTTTGTCAAGTAGAGACCACTCAAGATTTCGTCATTTTCCTCGCGGTAGATTACGCTGAAAAACGCGAATTTTTTGTGATTGGGAAATGTGATGATAGAAAATATGGGAATTGTGAAATGCATAAGCCCTATACGTGTACATTTAACCTCTTGTCTTTTCTTTCCAAAAACACAAATTTTGTCCCAATTACGCTATTTGTCTACGAAATATAGATGATTTACCTGTTTGGGCACTTTTTTTACCCATTGGGCCGTAGTGATTATTATTTTTTTTTTCTGAAAAGGTGTCACAAGAAAATTAATAAAAAAAAAAACATTTTTGTATAGAAAATTGTCTGTTTTATTTAAATGGAAATTGATAAACAAGAATACTTAATTATTTTGCCCTGAAAACTTTATCCTGGACGCGTGGCATGTTATTGTGATAGTTCACAAAGCACTTGAAATGTAAATTTACTCTACATTTTCGGCATCCGTATTCCGTTTTTATTCCACATTCAACGTAGCGGGAAAATTTTTGAAATTTTTTTGTGAAGTGGTCAACACGGTCAATTCTTACGTCCAACTTTGATGCGTTTGATAATGATTTACCATGTCCATCATGAGTCTTGGCCATAGGGATGAAGATGACTTCAACGACGGCAAGGCGATATTCGAATTCAATTAGCTGTACAATTAGGAAAAAATTCAACGCAATGGTGTGATCTTAAAAATTCACTTAAAATTTAACCACATTTGCTTGAAATTAAAAATTACCTTTTCGATTGTTTTTCATTAATATGGCGGGTGCAATTTGAGTGCTGACGTAGACATCAACCAAAAATATACTGATGAGATGTTAAGAATCGAAACATATGTCTATATTCTAGAGTTGTTGTTGTTTTTTTCCTTTCTTATCAAAGTTTGTTTAATACATAAAGCATTGTATATCAACTTGTAAAATTTTACATAAAAATGTTGATCGCTGCGAAAAATGGCTAAAGTTCAATAATTATAATCATTTAATTATTAAGATTATAATCATTTAATTATTAAGATTTTTTTTTTATAAATTTTTTAAAGCCAAACCTAAGTCTGGCAAAAGAATTTTTATAGCTCGGCACTATCAGATTACTCAGAAGGTATTCGATCGTAAAATAGCCAACGACAACAAAATGGCTTTGTCAGCGATTTTCATTATTGAAAAGCTTCGATCAATTCTAAATTAAAAATTCATTACAATCAGTTGAGAGATTAAAAGATACAAAAATTCATAATGATGAAATCATGGTATCCTTTGATGTCTCTTCGTATTTCACGAGTGTCCCTGTTTCTAAAGCAATAAATTGCTTGAGGATTTGGCTTGACAAGCAAAAGTTAAATCAGTTAGAGGCTGATGCACTGTTCAATTTAACTAAGGCTTGCATTACAATGAACTATTTCCAATTCCGAGAAAATTACTATCATCAAATCGATGGTATGGCGATGGGAAATAGACTTTCTCCTTTCATTTGCAATTTATTCATTAATACACTTGAAGAACAACAACAAAAAAGTGAGCTACATATTTCCAAAAATATGGCTGCGATATGTTGATGATATTTTTGCAGTAGTGAAAAAAGAAATCTTGACTTTGATAAATGGAATTTCATCAAATATAAAGTTCACAGTCGAATTGGAAGAAAATGGTACTTTACTATTTTTGGATCTTTTGTTGGAAGGAAATGATCATAACGAGATTGTATTTGATATATACAGAAAACCAACAAGTACTGAACGTTTCATTACTGTTGAATCTAATCACCATCAAATGCATAAAAATTCTGCGTTTAATTCAATGATTTTCCGTATGTGCAACATCCCATTATTCACAGAAAAATTTGAAATAGAAAAACGTCGCACTTATAATATTGCTGAACAGAACGGATATACTAGAGAGTTAATCGACAATTTGATAAAGTCACAATTAAAAAAGAAAAATTTAAGAAATATTACTACGCTTTCTTGTATAAAATTCAAAAATCAACGATGTTCAATGGTTTATAACGCACAGCTGTATGGAAAAATAAATCACTTCTTCAAGAACTCGAATATACTTTTGGTACCGACGAATAAAATATATAAAGTAACAAATTTATTAAAATCAACAAAAGATGCTGTTCCACCACTTAAAGGCCAGGAGTTTATTCTTTAAAATGCAAAAAATAAGGATGCAATTGCGTATATATTGGTCAAACTCGACGTGAAATTCTTTCAAGATCTAAAGAACATATTAAATGTGTATCTGAAAACGAACCACATAAAGCGCAATTGCTGAACATTCTATAAACGAGGGACATTCAGTTTCGCTTGAAGATTTTAAATTAATTGAAAGCGTGCAACATTATTATAAATTAAATATATTGGAGACAATCCATATTTTTTTAAATAAATCCAATTGCTTAAACAGAGACAACGGCCCATTATTCTCTAGTTTATTTAAACTCTTAAAAACATAAATTGCAAATTCGTAATTAGAAGCTATTGATTACTGTTATTGTCTTATTCACCTTTCCTTTTGTTCAGTACTAGTTTATTGTTTATTTTATTTTACATTGTTTATTGGTTGTTTTTTTTTTCTTTGGTTTTTTTAATACTGACACTTCGGAAACATGATTGTTTGTTTGATCTCTTTAGTTGAAATTAAGCGATTGACTGATGATGATGCTATTGCATCGAAACAATTGTATCAATTTTTAAAAAATTAATATTTGACATTAAAGTGTAATTTCACTCAAAAAATGTATCTTTTTAATTTAATATATTTGTCAAATAGTCCTCCGTAAAAATTTCAAATACATATATTTGAAGGAAACATTCTCATTCCTTAGTGCTCCTACATTTTGTTTTTATTAATTTTTTGTTCATACATTAGTGTTCCGCAGAGCACTGTTTAAGAAATTAATAAAAAAATGTAAATAAATAAATATTATCACATACTACATATTATAAGTTGATTACTTAATCACAAGCAAACTGAGCAATGAATTATTAGGCTAATGAACGGTCCTCGTTAAGCCCAGTAGAAAATATAACTCTCAAGTAATGATAAGAGTTGCAATATTGTATGATACATACAAACTTTTGAACAAGTTTTATTTGTTTATTTTTATCAAACACTAATTTTATTTGCATGCTGGAAGTGTTTAATCGATAATCAAAATATAAATAAATTTTTTTTCGATTATAGGTTATCTTCTTTTGACTTCAGTGTTGTATATTGCGATTTGTCGATAGTTTGCCGAATGTGAATGTTATTTTAGCTGATGGATTTTCTCTGCTCTTTTTTAGTTCGTAAGCAAGAAAGAAAAACGGAGACAGTTACAGTCTTCATCGTACAAAGCGGTTTAAGTTTGTTCTTTTCGTTCTGATAAATATTTTGATATTTCTTCTCATTCACTCTGAGGCATCAATCAAAAAATTTCCAACGTAATCTTTCAGTGTGGGAACCAAAACTAAATGAAGAAAGTTTCGAAAATAAATATTTCTGTGTGGAAATTGCACAAAAATATATTTCAGAACTCAAAGTAGCACGATTTTATTTTGACTGAGTTAAGCTACATCAAAATCAAGTTTAATAACACGATCGATTGTGATCGTTTTGATTGTCAATCGGCTACCACAATATAGTCATCAGATAATTTGCGAAGTGCATTATTAAAAGTGAAAGCATTTATTATACATTGTATATATGTATTACAACTTAATAAAATAATTACAGCCATACCTATATATATACGTTTTTGTCAATTTTGCCCGATATCATACATGCGAAAAATTTTCTACTTGGTCGCATTGATATGCAAAAGAGAGCGATTACGAGGCCGGTTGGAAATGAAAGTCATAGGTATATCGCACTAAAACATACTATGAATATGTATAAAGCGAAGTGTTTGATTATAAACAAAAACAAACTGTGAGAGCGGTTCAGTGCACATTGAGCCGTATGTTAGATCGGTATTCGCTTCCAAAGATGTCAGGAGTGTCAAAAGTTGTTATATTGTGCTCAGTTTAAATATGACACTAAATTAACGTACGACTTACTAAATTAACAAAATTAAATTATAATTTTTGGCGATAGAAATTTTATATTAATTTATAATAAAATGAAAGCTTTTTATTTCTTCATAGCAGCTGCAATTTTACATCTATGTGGTAAGTACGCGTACATTTTGTTTGTTGATTTTATTTTAGTTTCAAGAGATTAACATTTTCTTTGGATCTGGTTGATAATATTCTCATATGTTTAAGGCGAGTTGGAAGCAAGCTTAAGAACAACCAATAAGTTATCAAAAATGGTGTATGCCATCTTGTTCCTCGTAGTATAAAATCTTAGAAAAAATTTAATGTAAACTTAATGAAAAATTCCATTTTTACGTATCTTAATACATGTATCCCCTTAAATGAGGGCTTTTGAATGTAAAGGCTTGTTTTATACGCTTTTATCTTACATCGGCTTTACCAACATTTGATGAAATTCAGTTATTTTGAACTAAAATGAGCCAAAAAATATTTTTGTAAAACTCTTTTAGAAGGCGTGGCATCGCAAAAAACTTCAAAATTGTAATGCTTGTTAACTCAAAACCTAAAAAAAGATAATTGTTAGGAATTCTTAAGTCGTTCTATAGATTTCTTGGTGCATAAGTATATGGGTCTTAAAATGTTGTATATATGGGAGGTACCACGCCTAGTTGTCAATCTTACAAGTTTTTAGTACAGTCAGAGGTGATGGAAACTAAAGCATTTAAATGTATCAAGTGTTTATATAAGTGTTGTTAAAAGGCTCGCGATGTGTCTCCACTTTTTATTTTTGCAATGAAACCTAAGCGTTATTGAATCCCAAATATCGAATTTCATTGGTTCATGGGTAAATTTTTCATAGGAAATGCCACGCTCATTAACGCATTCTCATTCATTTTCAGTTCAGAAACAGATAACGATAGCAAAAAAACTTTAATTTTTAGAAGAGGTAATACGCCTTCTTTTTTATGGAACTAAGGTTTTATGAAGAAAAGTTGCTATCTTGCAACTTTAAGTAATTTAAATTTGGTTTAACAAATAGAGGTTCTGGCTCCTTCAGAACCACAATTCATAAACAATTTAGTAATTATGATTTAAGAGGAGTATGCACCAAATTGAAGAGAGCATTCAGGGAACGAATTTCTAATTTATAATTTTCGGAAAATAAAAAAGTGTTTGTTATTAGTTCTGCGATTAAGTACTTAATCTACATCCGAATCTTTAAAATCTAAATTTAGTTTCAATAAAAAATTTATGATTAAGAAAAAGGTTCGATAACATGCATACATGCATATGTATATAATCTAAAAAAAAGTGATTGACAATATAAATTATTCATGAAAGAATTTATTTTTCTAACTTGCAAATACTTGAACCTCTAACATTTTCTTGATATTAAGCTTCCGAAACTGTTCCTTGTGATTTGCGAGAAACTCGGTATGGCTCAGTATGCGTTTGTACAGCCACACACTGCGATTATCTGGACAATCCCGAGCCCAATGGTGAAAATGATTACACCATTGTGACATCCACTAAAGAAGGTCTACGATTTGCTACCAACAAAGGAGAGTTCGGTGTTGTTGAAGAAAAAAATATCATTAATGATTACAATGCAGATGATAAGGAAAAATCTATGCGAGAACTCATACAAATGGATGAAAACAAAAAAGATTTGGAAACTGTTGCATTAACGATCGAAGATATGGGTCGAACTTTTCTAGAATTAGCTTATAGTGCAAGCAATGGAAGCAACGTTCACAATTGTAAGTTTTGAAAACGTTATATAAGTAATATACATACATAATTTTGCAATTCGTAATATGTTTTTAATTTTTTTTAGACAATACTGCCGTTTTCGCAGCTGCCCGAAATGTTCGTCTCAATATTGATCGTAGTATTGAATATCAGAAAATAGTTGGATTTGGTGGTGCTTTTACAGGTGCAGTATCACATTGCCTACAGCAAATTGAACAACCAGTGCAAGATCATGTTTATAGGTGTGTATATACGTATGTATCTATAGATACAGTATGTGGTAAGATTAGTATTTGTCGTCAAACCAAGAAATGGGACTAGTTATGTTCAAATGATTTGTATATATTGGCAAACTTTATTATATCCAGCCATTATAACTTACTCTGAGTTACAATTAAATGCATTCCAACGGTGTGAAGGTTCTCAACTTTGGTGAAACATTATTGAAAAAATATTATATGATCCGTATTAATTATCATTTTTAGATCATTTTTTGGTAAAGACGGCATTTCCTTTAATATAGTACGCATGTCACTTGGTGGTTGCGATTTTGACTTGGAACCATGGGCCTACAATGAGTCGCCACGCGAAGATGCAGAATTAAGTAACTTTACAGTGCTCGATCCACGTGACGAAATAAAAGTGCAACAGCTGGAACGCATGAAGCAAGTGGCACAACTGGATGTACTAAAAATTAAAGCAGCCGCATGGAGTTCACCCAAATGGATGAAAACAAATGATGAATGGACCGGATACAGTAATTTGAAAAAAGAATACTACCAAACATGGGCCAATTATCATTTAAGGTGTGTGCGCACCGTATGTTTTTTATTTAATAACTTTAATGCTACTTATGCTTAGACTTTTTAGCTTCGCAATGAAAACCTATACCAGCATATTTTCCTTCTTTTCCTAACGTATTTCTTTTTCTACTCAAATAGATTTCTTGAGTTAATGGATGCTAGAAACATGCCGATATGGGCCATTTCCACTGGCAATGAGCCATTGAATGGCGTTTTCGCTTGGGTTTTTGTGAAGTTTATGAGTTTAGGTTGGACACCAAAAAATCAGGTATGTAACTATCGTATGTACGAATTAAGTTATAAACTGTAGTAAAGAATGTAGATGAATTATTTTTAATAGGATATAATTTGAGCATTAGAAAATGTGGCACTTTTATTTTTATTAATATTTTCTTTTTTTTCATCTTAGGCAACTTGGTTAAGTGAGAATCTTGGCCCAACAATAAGAAATTCTAAATATAAGGATGTTTTAATATTCGGCAATGATGATCAACGCTATACATTCCCAGCGTGGTTTAAATTGGTAAGAATCGCTTACAGAGGCCAGAAGAGAAGTATATATTACACATATATATATATATATATGAGCAGTTCCATTACTTTTCGGCCAAACCGTCCGCAGTGGGTTCTCCGATTTGTTTGGGATATTGAAGTATATTATATAAAACTACGATCCTTAAATTGTTGGCCCTTCAAATGCACCTGGTGCAAAGATATGAATTTTTAAAACTCAAAAATTGACGTTTTTGCCCCATATTCGAATATCTGTATCTCGGGAACCTTAGCTACAAATTCAGCTTTATAGGTCTCAGAACACTCCCGCGCTTGGAAAATTGTTTGCCATCTCATTTGTCAGAATCATCGAAACAGAAAAACATCCCTTTTTGAAAATAACGCCGAATAGTCAAATTTTGATAAAATCGCTTTTACTTGAGTTAATTTTTTCGTCTTTTTTAGCTCTTCAAAATGCAAACTGTAAAGTTAAAAAACTTGTCAAGAAACCCGAGATACAGCACTTTTAAAATGGTATCTTTTTCGGAATTAGCGTTTTTTTTACATTTTCAACTGGTTACATCTCCGTTATACCTTAATTTTTTTGGACGCAACCCAACTTAAAATGTGTGTTTTATAACATCTCAGTGGGTCCAGAAGTATGGAGTTTGGGAAAGATTCTCCGGCTGCGCTATTTAGCTCCCAAAAGTGCCTGTTTTTGCAAATTTTTATCGCGAATTGTCTTTACGGTCTCTGACGCACACCGACATACATGCAGACATTCAGAGATACATCTACACCAGTGCCGGATTAAGACTATTCGATGCCTTAAGCATTCCACGCCTGTGGTGCCCCTTATCCTAGCTAGTAGACTAGTATTGGTCCTTAAAATTTTTTTAACGTTTTTATTATAACGGTACTTATACATACTTATTATTACGAACATTAGAGTATTTACGAAAGAGATACATACGTGGAGTAGTTATTATAATAAAACCCAAAGCATAATTTTTTTTATTATTTCAAATGCGACTTGCGACTTTTACGGGCATTAAATTCGCGGACAATAGTTTTTATGTTCAACGTTTTTAGCATATCTGGCTCTATATATAATATTGATAAAGCATCGAGCCTTCCCTGTAGCTATTTCAATATGGCAACACAGCCGATAATTCTAAGCTAGGTTATTGTCACTGTGAATGTGTCATTATTTGTGATTTTGTGTGAGAGAATCGTTGGGAAAAGAGAGTGACAAAAACAAAATTTGTAAACAATAAATTTTGCTGAGAAAATCGTATGGGAAAAGAGAGTGACAAATTTTTCAAAGCGTTTCGGATTTTTGGTTATTGCATGTGTTCTGAACAATGCCGAACTCAGTTAATGCGACTTAAGCCGTCGCATAAAACAATATCATATATGTATATTAAGTTACCTGAATGAAAAGATTTTGAAATAATTGTCGACACTTGCTCACAACACACCGCACTGTTGATTTATAGTTTATTAATGGCAACACCTAATTAATTATTTATTATCAAATTAATTGAATAACGAACATACACCGTCCGCGTTACTCATATAACAAAACATTCGGCTCACACTGGCAAATCGGGAGTATTAAAATTTCCGAATTCTGCCGACGATGCACGAGCACGCGTGGTAATGACCAGCGCTGCCACTTTGCTACTATCGTAGCAAATTTGCTACACTAAAGCAAAAAATAACACATTTGCGACTTTGCTACCCACTCTCATCAAATGTATCAATTTTGCTACACTTTTCCCATTTCCATATAATAATTCATATAATTTTTCTTACTTTTTCTCCAACGATATTTTTAATTAAACACATTTTCCAAACATCCATGTCTTTCATGCGCGAGCAAATATTTTTTCGGTGCTGTTTATGGTGCCCCCCAAGACGTGATGCCCTAAGCAATTGCTTAATTTGCTTATGGGATAATCCAGGACTGATCTACACACACAAATACATACAATCTAGCTCACTCGCAAAGTCATGCGAACCATTTGGGCGTTTTCTCATGGTTCTAGAGTCCCTCTTTTTAAATTAATATTGCGAATTGGGAAATAACGTAAAAATAACTGACCGATTTTAATAAAACTTGGTTTGGAGATAGACTCAACCATAAGAAAGGCAATTAGAAGCTCTGAGTTCTTAATAGGGCGTGGCACCGCCCTCAATAGGAAAAAACGCTGTCTCGGCTAAGCAGATTCTTCGGCTTTAATGAAATTTGGTATAGAGCTAGACTAAATCCTGAGTAAAGATATTTGTTTTGAGTGGGCGATGCCACGCCTCTAATAAGAAAAAACGTTTTGACTGCTGTATATATTATTTATAGTTTTGAAAGTTTTGAAGATGTATTTTATTTGTTTTTAACTATATTTTAGCAAGTTTCGATTAATATGTATTGAATCAAAATTTTCGATTGCTGAAAAACGTCTTGCCCACTTTTCCAATTTCGCTTGTTTTTGACTCAACTCAAGATATGTATCCATTTGCCAAATTTCTTCATAATGGTTTGCAAGATATAACGTTATAAAAATTAAAGTTTAGAGCGATTCCACGCCCCTGTGAGAGTCCTTAAAGTTTCATCAAAATCGCTGATGCCGTTTTCGAAATAAGTTTGGTCAAAGCTCATTTAATAATAGTAGATGAAAATGGTAATCACAAACGAAACTACGAATATTTAATTCAATGCTATCCTGCTGAGCTTACTGAAGTGACAAATATAAATTTTTGTAAGTTCCTGCTTGAGGCGAGTATAGAGAATATAGTGGCACCGCACTATAGCGCGTCTCGAATATCATTCTATTACCAATCATACTTCTATCTTAACTGAGATGAAAAAGAAGTGCTGGCAATATTAACAATGGATACGATCAGAGAAGATCTTGAAGAACAGCGCTTTTGGGAACCAACAGAGTGACATATGCAGGGGAAGACCTTTACCGTCGTGACGCCGTATCACAGAATAATATTATATGTAATAGAACTAGAAAAGAACACATCCGATTGGAAAAGTCATAAAGCGAAATGTATAGGAAGCAATTGCATTAATTTGATCTCATAAACGATAATCAACCCAACTATTCCTTAGAAGTGTGAGATATATAGGACATAGGATAAGACATCTTAGAATCTCAGAGTGATTTTTGAAATATTTTTTTTTTTGCTCAGAGCATTTTAATCTTAAGAAATATGCATTTTTTATTTCAAGTATAAAATCCTCGTTACTAGTGTAATGCGCTTTTTGATAGGTTTTCATACTTTTCGATTTTTAACTTATTTTCACTATTTTTATTAGATGAATTCATCACGCTCAAATTCCATAGACTACCTTGATGGTCTGGCAGTGCATTGGTATTGGGATGAAATATTTGGACCCAGTCTTATTGATGAAGCGCACAAAGCAATGCCAAATAAGCTGTTGTTCAATACTGAATCTTGCGTTGGTGATAAGCCTTGGCACACACATGGACCCGAGCTGGGTTCATGGGAACGAGCTGAAAAATATATGCGTGCATATCTGCAAGATTTTCAACATGATTTCAACGGTTGGATCGACTGGAATATCGTGTTAGATGAGCAAGGTGGGCCAAATTATGTAGATAATTTTGTAGATGCTCCGGTTATAGTTAATGTGACCAGTAAGTCAATTAGAATATTTATGAAGGTCGCATTAAAATAACGAATGCGTTTATTTAAGATCATGGAGAAATCTACAAGCAACCTATGTTCTATGCCATTGGACACTATTCTAAATTCATTCCAGAGGGCTCAGTACGCATTGATGCGCAACAGACGAACGTTAATATCGATACCGTAGCATTTAGGCGTCCAGACAATCGAATTGCAGTTGTTATTTTTAACAGGTAATCAATATAATACAGTTTGTGGACCACCAGTACCATGACGACTACCACCACTATTAGTGATGAGTTATGAAAGTGCGTGTTTACAATATGCAGGCAATTTATTTTTAATTGCCGCTCATAAAACTGCACGACTTAATTGGCGCGAGCAAATCCTAAAATAATTTCAAAGCGCTTTATTTCTCTTTTCTGTTTTGGTTTTAGTTGTCATTAAAATGTTGCACCGTTCAAAATGTTGCATTAATTGCAGCTGATATCTCGTTTGCACACACCGTCGATAACTCTCACTCCCACGGTGTTTCTCCTTAGTCCCCTAATCCAATTCGTATACACTTTGCTCTGGCACTGCTAACATGTCTGCTTTATCTCATTACAGTGGCCGTGCTCCAGTGGATGTAACGCTCAGTGACAGCATTCGTGGCAACATTGTGATCAATATTCCCGCTCGTTCGATGCACACAATCGTCTATAATTAAGTTCACGTACAAACAGAAAATGTTGTAGAGAACGTTACAAGTTGTGCATTTTACTTAAATTCTGAAATTATATAATACTACATCGGATTATATTGAGTTTGTAAATATAGTTAAGTAATTGCTAAAAAAAGATGGAAAATAAAAAAAAAACAATAATAAAAAGTTAATGTCAATGAAATCATTGTTTTTTTTCGCGTAGCTCATCATGGTTTCAGTCCCTAAATATTGTTGACAATCTAATGAAAATTACTTTATATTTTAAATGAGCGTTAAATTATTCAATTATGTATAAGCAAATTTTGTAAATATTTGGAGCTCCAGCTCCAATCGGCACCAAAGATTTTTTAACCACCGAGAACAATTTTATAGTATAATAATAAGTAATTTAAGATGATAGAAGGGAATTTTCTTATGTATAGATTTTATACATAAAAGTTAGGGTAAGTTGGATCAGGGCTTACAACCATAGTACATAGTTATTTTCAACACCGGCTTCGCTAGCTACAGTGCTTTTGCATAAAACAGCTTAAGTCGGTCTGTGATAACAAAACAAAGCTTACTTTATTTTACTTTGTCATCACAGACCGGCTTAAGCTGTTATTCCTTATTGCCACAGATATGTTTATCAAATTTAACTAGGCAAGATTAAATTAAACTTTTTTTAAAATCTTAGACCCCAAAAAGTATCCCAATGGCTTAAAAAAAATGTTTAAATCCCCATTACTCAATATTAACCTCAAATTTTAAATAAAACATTAGCGGATATGCAATTACACTGTGCGACATCAAAATATTTATTCGATTTCTTAATGGTATCAAGTATAACTAAGTCCACTTACTGTCACCACCAAGGGGTTTCGCTACTGTAGATTAAATAATAACTTTTTCAAGGCTAAAACGCATTATCGATATTTTCTGCAAGCTGTTTTTTTAGTAAAAAATAAATGTAAACTAACATTAAGTACTCGGTACGGTACTATACTGCAGAGATAAACATAAAAATCTCCTTCGGGAGCTGGTTAGAACAATATTAGCTTGGCTAAAAAACTCAGAAATATTTTGGGAAAAAAAACCAATATAGACGAAACATTTCTTTGATTTAACAAAAAGCATTAGCTGAAAGAGCCAGCGGCTTGGAAACAAAATCCTCAAACAAAAAGCATGCGGCGATTGCCAACTGAAAGTGGTTACCTCGAGTTATAAAATGGCTGGTTACTTGAAAACAAAATTAGACAAAAAAAAAAACCATTCGGCAGTACTACGCTTAGAAGCGAAACGAGCGTGTCTCAAAAAAATTCATATTCGTGAATCTTATGTCATCGGACAGCTTAAAAGATTACGCGTCTAATGAACTACTCCAAATGCCGGTATCTCAGTTCAAACACATAAAAAATCTCCTAAAAGAATTTCCTCTATCTCAATTTTACAGGTATTTCAAAAATTGACATAAACATTTTTTTTTTTTTTGAGATACACACTTTTCGCTTCTGAGGGCAGAATAGCGAACCGAAATTTTTTAAATTGAGCAACGGAAACAGTTGAACTTTGTCGTAGGACAAAATTACTCAAACAAAAACATGCGGTGTTTTCAAACTGAAAACAGCTCAAAAGGGCTGAAGAAGAGCAGATTTTTTTTGTTATTGCTGTAAGAGCTGAAAGCGGTGCGAGCATTGAGCTGTGCATCCTTGCAGTACTGGGCTGAAATCAAAATATGTTTTAGTGAACAATTTTTTTAACAAAAATATACAAAATTCAACAACTTTTGGGAAAAACGGAGAGTCTAATGTAGTATATGCATATACAGTAAACCCCGCTTATAAGCATTTCTGAAAATGCTTGATTTTTGGTGCATATAAGCGTGAAATGCATTTAGAGAAACTCGGTTATATGCATAAAAAGTGCATATATAAAAATTCGGTTATCTGCACCAGATATGCTTATATAGAATCGTAATGCCAACTATTTAGAACCTAACAAAAATATTTTTAAAGGAAAAAAGTTGAAAAAATAAATATGTGGAAACAGGAAATAGATTTTTTAAACGCTTCAATTGTCTTTCCTGTTTCAACAAAGCAGATTTGTTTCCTTATTAAGCATATTGCTTTGAATGCATGAATAATTCCGGCATCTAAAGGTTGTAAAATTGAAGTCGTATAGGGCGGCAAGTACTGAACATTAATGTTTTTAAGTTTGTAATTTTATGAGACGCACCATTATCCACAAAAATTATGACTTTTTAATTTTTTAACACCATTTTTTCATCAAAACCATTCATTATTATTACATTATTTTTACTTTTATTCCTTTGTGCTTCTGCCATCGGAATAGCCAGCCCGGACTTGGATTGAAGTCACTTTTTTATTTAACAGTGAACTGTTTTACATTCTCCAATATCATATTGTGATCTTTTGACCTTTGTATTTGATCGAACTACATTGACATTGTTTCCACTGATTTTGATTTGCCGACTCAATTTCTTTTTCGGGCCTAATTAAATGCTTTGCTTCATTGTAAAATGCGATCCATGTTTCGCATAATCCGATTAATTGTGTATTGGGCACCCATATTTCTTGCAACTTTCAATTTTGCTTAGGTTTTCACTCTCTCGAATGATTAATAACTTCTGTTTAAGTGACAAAGTTATTCTTTTTCGTGAATTTGTACTCATTTTGCTTTTTAATTTCAATTCGCACATTTGACATTTCAATAGGAATGACACAATTGTTTGTTACCAATATTGGTTTTGCCATTGAAAAAACAAAAAATTTTTCGCTGTCGTGCATATAAGCGTGAATGGAGGAAAAAATTGGAAATTTGTTGGAGCTTATATCCGAGAAATGCATATAATGCATATATTAAAGACACTTGGAAAACAGTGCTAGTTTAAGAAAAGGCTAGAGAAGCCGAATGCTCTGGGCCCCGCACTCAAGAGGCACCCCAACCAGCGCTGGATTAAGCTATTTGCAAGGGATAGGGCTAGGATCGCGAACTAAGGAGACATCCTATTTATTATTTTTTTTTTTATTAGAAATAAGAGGATCGTCTTCAATTATTAGCCCCGGGCCCGGCGAAAGTCTAACGTTCAGTTACACATTATCAAATTCAATTTATTTAATAAATCTGGTTTCGCAGGTTTTTGAAGTATCCATTTTTAATAAAACTTAAGTCTCTGTATATTTCAACATTTTATATAATTGGAAAATCAAAAGTACTGCGTGCGTATCAAAATACTTCGATATGACCAGTAGGTAGGTAAAATTAAACTTAAAAGAAATGCTCATATTTACATACGCATTGTAAATCTTTTTAGTTCCTACTGCTTAGAAATTGCGACAAATCCATGGCATCTCTCAATGTTATTTAAAAATTATTTATCGAGCATTTTTTGGGTTGGTTGCGCTCAACTGACTTTTATCATTTAGGCGAATCCTTCTCACGTTTATGATACTTCAAGTGGCTACAGTTCTGCAGCGAATTATTTTTGTTATTCTACAGTCAATAATCATTCATATGAACGAGCTGTAAAGTAAACGAATATAAGAAAATTCATTGCATTTTTTGAGTACTACGCACTCGTCAACAACAGAACTAGCAAAAGAAAATTCGAAAGAAAGTTTTTGTGAAGTTATTTCTTTGAACCATAGATATCATTTTTACCAAACTGTGATCATCTAAAAGTTAACAATTAGACGTGAAATTGAATAACATTGGCGTAACAAACGTATGAACTAGGTGGATCAGTTCAACCCCAGAATCCATTTGGCACACCCCAAAAAAAATACAGTACAGAAAAGTTTGAAATTAAAAACGGAACAAATTATGGAATGGGTTATACTTTGATTGCAATTTGCCTTGTCAAACTAAGTATATCACTTACATGGTCTGAAAACGAATAATGCAAAATTTTGAATAAATGTGTTTATGCTCTGAAACATTGTTGAATACATATACCTATTACTTGAAACAAATATTGAAATAAAGGAGTACAGAAGGACTTGACAAAAAATAATCACATTGCGAATATAGATACATACGCTCGCTTAGTGAAACTCAACAGACTTGGTTGAGCTACATACATGCATATATGTATGTGAAGATAACATAGTACTCCCGAGACAGCTTGACCACTTTACGCCAGTGGTGAAGTAAGGACTTTAGAGGTCGAGCCAGGCAGCAGCTTACGACGCTCTCATATACACAATATATTATGTGTACAATTTTCATTGCTCATCATATCTTGTCAATTTCTGATTTCTATTCAAATCAAACGGTGAAAATAGAAATGGATAGGACTTACGTAGCGAAAATCACCAACTGAAGTCTGCATTCTGTCTGAAACATTGGAATGGCATCCTCAGGGTAGCAGAAAACGCGGTCGCCCTAAGTCATCGCGGAAACGATCGCAAGTATAGGGAATAAGTGAATCGGGGAAATGTTTGAGAGAATTGAAGGCACTCGCTACTGATAGTGCACGTTGAAAAACTTTTGTGTAGGCTCTATGCTCCGTGCAGAGATAAGGGACACAAGAGAGATATATTTTTCTTTATATGTAAATTAATTACATACGAGTTTATTAAATACAAATAATTAGTGTATGACTAAATAGGGCTATGTGACCGATATTCACCCGGCCAATTCATGTTAAAATCGGAGTCTGGTGGGAATTAAAAAATGTCTGAAATAACCGAAAATTGGACGATTTTTGTGACATGGGCTTCAAAGTTTTGTTGAACGAGCATAAAAACAGGTCATCAAAGTTTTCCCACTTTTTTTTTTGAGAAGGCCGGAGACCATCTTTCCAACTTGGAAACCCTGAGCCAAAGGAAGCATATCTTCTATACTAGGCAGCTAAAAATAGCGCCTATTCCAAAACTGCACGAGTAAACTACTTACCTAAGTACTATATGAAAATTCATAAAGTGTAAAATCGATAATATTGAGGATGTCTATTGAATCTTTTAAAGACATGTTTATTGCAGCCATAACTTTCGATATGTAGGGCATTCGTCCCTCGGCGGCGGTGAACCATTTTAATATTGTAGGTTTGGTTACTTACGATTTCTTTGCAGATTATTATCAATGATTTTATACTTATTGTTAGTAAGAAAATATCTATCGAGCTATTCTGCCGTACTAAGCGAAAAAGACGTATCTCAAAAAAATCATTTCGAGATAATTGATGTTTAGTTTATGTCAATTTGTTGAAATACCTGTAAAATTGAGATAGAGGAAATTTTCTAAAATTAAATGTTTAGTACAAAAATATTTACATAGAGAACGAGAAAATTTTGACAATGAGTTTTGTTCGAATACTCTGGAATGGTTCTCGGCAAAACACTAACATTTTAGACACACATTTATTTAGATCGTCTAACTAAAAAACTTTATAGTCAATAATTAATCAAAAATCGCATTTAAATTTGAAAACAAAGCATATGCGTATGTGTGCGTTAACGACGTTTCACTGTAGTATTTTCTTTTTTATTTCCATATCAGACTATGTGATGCTTTGTTTTTATGTTGCTGAAATGTGACATTAAACGTCACGCAAAATTGAAAATGTTTTACAAATATTAATTTTCGTATTTATATGATGCGCTCAAAAAGACAGATCACTTCACTTACTGGGTACTTATATGTTTTTAGAATGTTGTCGGATGACATACGAATTTGTTTTTTTTTTTTTCTGAAAAACATCAGCATCCTAATATCGTCGATATACATAGGTACGTATGCACATAGAGCTACTAATTTGAAACTCACTGTTGCATAACATGTTCCGGGTGTGATGCCGCTAAAGGGAACGTGCAACAAATAGATTTTTCGTTTCCTTTTTTTTTTGTCGTACTTTGTTGAAATATAAGGATCCTATCGGTGTGTATGTAATTTAATGATCCTTTTACTTTATTTTCTTTTCTAATTTATGTCTCACTTAAGTTAAATTTGAGCTACTTAGCACTAAAGTGTCCAAACATTTTGTTTCCGCACTTTAGATAAGATACAAATTATAACGCCTTGGGGACGCATCGCAGCTGTCTTTTTATTAAGTAAGTTTTAATAAGAGAATCCTCATTAAATTGGGATACTTAGCGTTTTTAAGGCACATTACATAATTTACAATTTATGAACTCGACATTATTTAAATATATCGTTATAAGCTTTGTTGGGTTTTGTGCTTCAAATTTGTCATCGAGACACATGTGATTACCCACTTAGCGCAAATCTCGCAAATATTGATAAACATCAAATTTGGTTTTACCATCTGGTTCAACCATCTTTTTAGAATAAAAACTTTGAGCATAAAAATTAATTTATATAATGTATAAGTTTTCTAAATTTAATTTATTTATTATACTTTCAAAACTGGCAGTTACTCATGGCGCCAGCGTATATCGTTTAGTGGTACTTTTTTGAAAAACAAAAACGAAATAAAAGACTCAATTTTATCGGGTAATCTTCGTTATCATACAAAAGAACCATTTCTTGCATTTGTTTTAACAAAAAAAAAAAAATAGCTTTCAAATGTCGGCCATAACTCTGGTTAACATGGTCCATTCTGAAGTCCCCAATTTTCGATGACGTGTTCGAGCATTTCGAATGACGTGAGTAATGTTGAATTCCAATTCCTCAATGGTAGCCTAGAACTTACGACTTTTAAATTAGTAAATTTTCACAATTTGCAAGCGTTGCTCTGATGTTAAACGTACCATAACGATTTGCCAAACTATACTGAACAAAATACCATTATACAGGTGATCTGTCATAAATTCCCTACTGACAAAAATATTTCTAAGTGAATCACCCGTCCCATATACAAAAATTTTTGAGTATTTGCAGTACAACATTTTCAATGAAATCTAATTTTTGTTCTAGGTATACGCTGCTGTTAATAATCCTATATGTCTAATGCACAATTTACTGCACATATGTGATTTCGTTCCATTACCCATATTATACAAAAAATTAACATTGTTCAAAATTTTAATATAATTCGAATAACAAGTTGTTGCGCTTGGACAAGTGGGTGTGATACATTTCATAGAATGAAAGCCTATACTTAGCCACATCAAGACATACATATATCCAAGGCAATATAATTATGACAGACACTGACTGATACCATATAAATTAAGAAATAGATAGTTTTGGAAAAATCCAAAATCTCTTACAATCAATTTGTGTGATGTTACTATAGGAGGGAAGGGAGGAGCTCGGAGTCTTTTGACTTAAGGATGGTGAGAAAGTCAAAAAAGTTACGACCACTTCAATTAATTAATATTTCGAATATATATTTTATGAAGAACATTGCTAACAATGATTTTGTCATAAGGGGGGCAAAGGATAATTTTGCGTGATTCTTACAAAACAGAGCATTATTTGTGCCTTTTGAGCAAAAAGTTGATCAAAATGAAAACATCAATTATAGGGAGCTTGTGGTACAGTGTTGGTAAACATTTTTTACTTATTAATTTTTATTAAAATATCCCATTTCAATACCTTTTAAGTGCTCATTCGTTTTTTTAGTATTAAGTACTTTAGATTTATAGCATATCAAAAGTGGAGATAAATCATAAAAAATCCGCAAAGTTTACCAATTTTTCAATAAAATACTTAAAAATGCTACGTAGTGTTGTGAGCAAATTTGTGAAGTTTATTCATACCTAAGCAGTAAGAATTATTCTGAAAGTATTGATGTTAAAGATGCGCCTCGATGGCCATTCTACTAAAAGAAATGATGAAATCTTGCAAAATATGTAAACTGTGGACATTACCGCAACGGTTGCAAGCAATAACCAGACATTTGTTTAAAATCAGTAATTCAATTACAAATTCGTCGCTTTATTTATTAATTTTTGTTTTATTGCTAGGTCGAAAAGATCAAAAGATTTTCACTCATATTAGAGGAAAACTACACAGTTTCGAAGTTTCTACTTCCCATGTCCATTTTTATGTTCAATCAAACACTTACATGAAATATTAAATAGATGTATAAGTTCATATAAGCTCAAAGCATTAGGGAGTATTTCAATGCTTTTTTTTTTTGGATTGCTATATGATTTCTCTACGGACAAATCTTCTGTTGATAATTTGATAGCAAAATATTTCTCCCAGATGTCAAACATGCAATTGTCATAACTTTTTAGTAATTGTATTCTTAATATGCTTACGGTTTGGTAGAAAGAAAAAAAAATAATAAAAATCTCAAACTCGATTCGCTTAAAAAAAAATTCATCCATGGAGCTTTCAGTGTGTCAATTACTCGTCGCTGCTCTTGTCTCCGCCGTTTCCTCAATGCAAAATTGAAAACGGAAAAAATATCAAACCACGACCACAAAAATGCACCCAGCTAATGAGCCATCATTTATATTAAACACGAGCTGTCAAGTCACAAGACATTGAATAAGCAGCAGTACTAAGAGAGCATGTGGAGCAATTTTTTTTATTTTGTTCGAAGAAGATCAAAGCAACTTTACTGCGTTAAATTCAATCGAGAAAAAAAAACATTGTACTAAGTAGCAACAAAATCTACCACAAGGGGGCGCTAGCGGAAGATGATATTACTGCAACATCTTCGCAAAGTCAGATTCAAAGTAAATAAAAAGTAACACTAAGTAACAGAAATCAAATATGACAGCTTGTTGTGCGAGCAATACAAGATATTTTGAGAATGCGTGTGATCGTGTCAACAGCTGACATCGCTTGTCAAACTAATTTGCTACTTAAGCGTTTTTGCGTCAAGTACCTATCTCACATGTAAAGATCTCCTTAATGTTCTTAAGGTACACATTAGCTGTCAACATACAAACATATTTTCTAAATTGAGATGTTTTCATTTTTGTGTCCATCTGTCTGTCAGTAGTTTGAATGCCTTTATGGCAGAGTACACTGAAGTTCTAAAGAAGTTGTGCATATTACTTACATCCATATCACTTTATCACTTATAAAATAGTTCTCGTATTACGCTCATTGTATAATCCGAATTGTACTGTTTCTTCTTCTACTTAGCCATTAGGGAATAAGATAATACTTCACATTCAATTTCATTGCTTCTGTAGGTAAGCACTTGAGTCGCATTACGTTAAATAGCTTCCATGCTATCGCATTAACATAAAGTAAGGACTTCTAGCTGTGCTACGTGGTTGACGGCTTTTAGTTACATCATTTTGTTTGAAGTTATGAAGCGTAAATGAATAAGAATGGTTAAAAATGTTTATGGTTATAGGAAGTGCATGTATGTATGTAAGTATTTGATATGGGTGACTCTACGAAAACTAGCTCTAGTCAAAAAGATTACAAGTATTGTGTTTTAGTGATATAATTGTGTTCAAAAATAAACGAAAAATGCATTGTATTGACTGTTACACATTAGAATTAGTTGAGGATCACGAAGTCGTCATCTAAAAGTTATTTTACGGTAAATTGTTCTTTGAAATTAGGATTGGTTGCAGAGGGGTCTAAACCGAGTTCATTTTGTTATTCCTTTTACAGTTTTTGAGATATGCAATATCTCGCGATATTTTGCGAGATATGCAATATCTCGCGATATTTTGCGAGATATGTGGAAGGTATTTTGTCGTACAAGCCCAAAAAATGTGCGTGTGGCGCATTTGCATTATTAGCAAGGCCTCCTTGGAAAGCTCTTTAGCCCGATTTGAATTTTTCATTTCATAATCCATATTAAATGACCAGATTTTCGATTCGGGCCCTCACTTAATTTAAGTTAAAAATAGATACAAGCACAGGTACCTAATGAACGATAAACTATTACAAAAGGAAAGGCTCAAACGGCAATTTATGGTGTCTCGAATAATCCAATCAGGACAAACTAAACTTAAGGTTAAATTCAATTTACCATAATTGCTCACTTGGCGTATATGGCAAAATTACTCTCAGTCGACGATGTTCAGATGATTTTGCTATTCTGAACAAAAAAAGATATGGCTCCAATTCATCCGATTCTTGGGCATTCTATGGAGATGTGCAAAATACATTTCCGAACTTTTCGTAGTGATTGAAGCAATAACATTTAAGATAAGTCAAACCAGGATAAGCTTTATGAGGAAAAAGCTATAAGTTCAAGTCGTTTGTTATTTTCCAATGCATATTCATTTCCCAGACAATACATCATTAGTGTTTTAAATATTGAACATTAAAGCAGTTTGCCAGCTAAAACATTATTTTACGATTAACTGAAAATTTGTTATTGGTTTATTGATAACATTATTAAAGAGCTAACTACGATATGCAGGTATGAAAGTTGATTCATAAAGGTATATTATGTGTGACTCATTTACTGAAGCCACAAGTAGTTAAGATGTCTTATCGGTAGAGATCTAATTTTAATCGGCATTTTAACATGCAGACTAGCTAGCTCAAAATGATTATTGCCATAACATAAATGTAGAATTAGTCATACGAAATCTACAAATCACTTAGTCATCCGACTTATGAATTTTTAACTATTTTATTTAAATTTTTTTTTATTGAATATTAATCAGCGCAAGGGGTTGCAGCTTTTCAGCGCTCTTTTGTGAAACTTAGCATAATTTAGCTAACAAGGCCTAGAAGAAAGAACAATTACACTAGTTTACAATTTTAAAAAAATGTTATACCAAATCGTTTGATATAACTCTTCTATTCAAATAAAATGCTGATAAAATATTTTAAAAATTTGTGAAATGGTGAGTAGTTCAAATATATTAAAATATAAAAAAAACGATGAAACAGACGAACATTTTGATGAAGTCGAGTATGTTGAAATATATTATTATTTTTTATGCTTATGGCAATCAACACCGCTTTTGACAACATCAACTCCAAACCTTGATGTTTTGAACAGCCATTGTTTAGTTCTCAAAATCATTAACTTTACCAATTGTTTTCTGCCACTAATCTTGTTATATTGATATATTCTATCTTGTTATGGCATTCAGTGAACATCTTGAAGACCGCGCTAATGTAAATTGTGTTTAATTAAAAATTGTAAATGTTTTATTGATTCGTTAAGTGTAATGTTATACAATATATGAATATCATATCAGGTAAATGACTTCCACGGTATTACTGACACATAAGTACTTTTTTGTCGAAATATACTGACCGTTTTACATAAATACGGCAGAATTTCGTTGATACAGCACTCAATTTCCTCTTTCAATGCGTGGCGGTCGTGGATTTATCGGCATAAGCCTTTGACATCAAAAAAATTTAAAAAAAAAGAGTTCAGCGATGTTAAATCGCATAATCTGAGCAAAAACTTCCGATCACTAAAACGGGAAAGTTCACGACCTGTTTCTTGGGCTATATGGCATATGACACTGTTCTGTTGAAACTGCAAATCGTCCACATTCATATCTTGCAATTTAGACACAAAAAACTGGATTGTCTTGTCGCGATAATAAACACCTTTAACTGTGATTGCCGACCAGTCATATTTTTGAAGAAAAATGGTCAGATGATGACTCCAGCTCAAAGTCCGCACAGAACAGAGTAACGTTATAGATGCATTTAATTCTCAACAATCCCTCGAAAATTATCTGAATCCCAGTTTTGAAAATCAACGAAGCTATCAAGATGGAAATGAATGATGATGATGATTTGAAAAAATAGCATCCACTTATTGTTGTTCCATAATCCATTCAACGAACTCTTCTCGTTGTCCGTGGTTAGTAGGCTTTAGTCATTAAGTCAGTTAAACTTTGTAAGTATGAAAAACAAATTTTTCGTGAGAATATGCAAAGATCTTCTCGAAATGTTCAATTCTTGACCACGATGCCGAATTGATGTTTCTTGAATCTCGATGTTTTGTGTTGAACAACTTGTTGAGAGTATCTATGTACTAATTGATCCAATCTCCCTGAATTTCGTAATGAATCTCTTCACAGTTGATGAAATTAAATCAATGTTCCAACCATATTTTATACGGGAATTGTAAACTGTAGCTGAATAATATATGAATAATATTTTTACTAAAAACCCACCATTTTTTCAAAATTTTACAGAATCAAAAAAACCTTAAAAAACTTAGCAACTTGAATCTATAACAAAAGATATAATATCGTCTGTCATTGCTCTTTCATTTGGGTTACCAAGTATATATGTGCATTCATTTATCCGTAAGTGCGTTTTGTTGTTATTTTTTGATAAATTTTGCATGCATTGATTGATTTCACTGTTCTCTCCAGAAACGATTATTACTACTCAAGTGGCTAGATTAGATTAAAACTGTAATAGTAATTAAGAACAGCATAAGCTATTTTCATGAGTTCTTTAACGTGTAATAACCTATTAACTGGGGACTGATACAAGCTATCTTAGTTACTCGTATAGTCCTGCAATATATATTGTCATCTTTTCCATCTTCAACGTCCATTTAAGACAGTAACATTTCTCAGTAATGTCAAAGTGTGTAAGGAATAAATATGCAGCCGCTAGTGACAGTCTTGATGTGGCTCCTAATATTCCCGTCAAGGTTTTCTGAAAGTTAAACATTGGCGAAAATACCAGATTGTAGCATGAAACGATAGTTTATGGACTGGATTACATACTTTTGCAATGTCAGGACTATCAGAAAAAGACTTGGAATATATAAGCAAATCTGCTTGTTGGAGTCTTCGAAGTTTAGATGATGTTAAAATTGCAAAGTCTACGCAAAATATTTCCAGAAAGAGTTGAAAGGACAAAAACTCTCCACATGCCGTTCAAGCTTAATCAAAACCTTCCCAGAATATATTAGGAGCAATTTATGTTTGGCCATCGATTTCCGATAAATTTTTGATTTATTAATATCACTGAGGATTATATACTTTAGAGTTACAAACAGGCTGTACTATAATGTGGTGCAGGCAATTAAAAACTTAAGTAAACTTTTGTGAAAACTGACAGGCTAATGAGCTTACACGACTCCGGTTAAATAATTTATTGATTGCGTACTGATTACGAATTCAATGTAATTTTTGGAAATAAAAAACTATTCCGGATTCAAGAGAGCAAATTAAAGTGTATGCAAAATATAGAAGACCTATGTACAACTAAGGGCAGTGAGAATCAGCCTTTGCCATTGTCGTCAAACAAGGTTTCATTGAATTCCAGAGAAAATACTTCAACTATGATGATTTATCAAATTTTTCAAAAAATTGTCTACAAAAACTTATAAAATGTTTCGAGCGCATTTAAGAATGGAACCTAGCAATGAAATGTGCTGATTATGAAAAATCTGTCAATTCGAGTAGGAACAAGATATACATATCCGTATATACATATATACGTATGTATTTATAGTATTTTTTAAATAGATGTTGTCAATGTAACACCAGCGAAAAAAAAACATGGATTACATAGTTTTTAATGGTTATAATATTTTAGCGATGATCGATACAAAATCTGACCATTAGTCGACGATGCGCCAAGAAAGCAGAACGTCAATTTGAGGAAAAGAGGCTACGGTTAAAAGGAATTACCAATAGCAAGCTTACAACATTGGTCAGCTTTACCATCCAGGCAGAAGCTATGGTGTATTGGGGAACATCATGTTTAATGTCGCTAGGCAGCAGGATATGATTAATGCGTAGAGTATTCGAAGGAAGATATGCGATCTTGTGGCTGAAGAGTCAATGGAAGAATACTTGATTCAAGATGGTAGTTATAGCGCAGAGCTCTTAGAGGAGTTTGTAATCTACGCCAGGTGGAATATAAGTACAAAGGACGTTGAAATCGCTGCCGTCCCACCTTAGTGAGAAACACACTGTTATAGTGATGAATATAGTAGCACTGTATAATACTGTGAAAAAAGTTTAGTGGCTGATTGAAATAACTAAGTATTTCACTTACTAATGACATTTCTGCCAACTTAAGGAGAAATAGACGAAACTACTAGTGATCAAACCTAGACAGTAATGACGAAATAAACAGTCGTTTTTGCAGAGCCATACTTAATAATAATATTCGAAAAATAAATAGTACGTTAAAACTGAACATTTGCTCACAGTTTGTAGTCTACAATGATTAGGTCAAGGCGTAAGTAAAACAAAACCCCTAAATATTCATGAAATCGATTAACTTCATCAGCGCAAAAGATTCAGCACTTGCTATAACTAGATATTATTCATTATCTTATAATCCTAAAACTTAATATAAGGATTTCTTTACATGGAATAACTAAAAATTGATGAACATTTAAAAATGGAATAGATTATATTATTTATATCCTTTTGGCTTGTATTCAAAGTACCCTAATGCGTTATGTTTAATTGCCTTCCATTACAATAATGTAATAGTTTGTCGCCCGAATGAGATATCGAAATTTGCGTAATTAGTAGCACTTGGTTAGTTCCGGTGAACACATCTTTTATTCAGTGATAAAAATAATAAAAACGCCTTTTCATATACATAAGTAAAATGTCCACACATCTTCGAAAGCGTCAGCTATCTCCAGCTTTAGCAAAACTTGCATTTGAAGAATTAAATGAAGTTCCCGAGCGTATAGAACAAGATTTAAATATGCTACGCTCTTGGATTGCGCAGCAACCACATTTGAAAGCCAGAACAACAGACGAGTTTCTTATACCATTTCTACGTCGTTGCCGCTATAGTTTGGAAGAGACCAAAAAACGCATTGATAACTACTTTTCATTTTATAACATATTCCCTGAAATATTGGCGAACAGGAGCTTAAGCCAGAAAATCTTCGACATAAATAGAATTGGGTAAGTACGAGTAACTTTCTGTTTGTAGAAACTACAATATTCAGCAAAGCTTTATATGGAATATATTTCTTTTTTTTTACAGGTACCACTACTACCCACAAAATCCAAAATGTGACAATCAGAGAGCACTACTAATATTGCGTTTTGGAATATTCGATTTCAGAAAGTACCATCTTCGCGAAATCTTTCAATTTAATATGATGGCTATGGAAATGATATCAATTGAAAGTGATAATGCTTCTATAGCAGGAATTTGTCAGATTATTGACTTGGCGAAAGTAACGTTCGGCCATATGCGACAATTCGATGGTAATATATTCAAAAAATGGTTCGTATTCTATCGTGATTGCTGTCCTCTAGAGATAAAAGAGATATATGTTCTAAATACGCCTAAAGAAATGAATGGCATAATGGCACTCATAAAATCTCTAACGCCTTCAGATGTGGGATTTCAGGTATAGCAAATTTTTTAGGCACACATTAATTTTATTAAATGTTATCCTTCTAAGCTAACCATGGTGAAAAATGTTGAGGAACTTTATAATTATGTACCGAAAAAATGCCTGCCAGAAGAGTATGGCGGATACAATGGACACGTAGCGGAATGTGTTACCTATATGGATGACCTATTGCGCAGTTATCGCGATTACTTTGCCGAGGATGCAAATTATGGAACATGTGAAGAGCAACGTACTGGCGATATTAAACCATACGAAGCAGAATTTGGTGTTAGCGGTTCATTCCGGAAACTCTCAAATGTTGAATGAGAATGTATAGATAAAAATGAGATTGTAACATGATAGTGATCATTGAATTTTAGATGCAGTGGCGCTTAATTTACAATCTTTATATTAAACACTTATCTCTTTAGCCAAATGCAGCTGTAACAAAAAACAACAAATAAATAATAAAATTATAAGTACTACCTACTAATTTTAAGCACAATCGATCAATTCAACAAATGTTTACTTATTTATCTAATTTAGCTGTTATCAATAGAAGCCTGCCGCGATTAGTACAAAATTTATCAAACTTCCATTTAATGACTCTACAGGTGTTTGTATTTGTAAATGATAAGATATGTTCAAACGAATGACTTTGAGTATAACAACATTTATATCCCCAAATCGAGTCATTCGGTGTTTGAATTTCGCGTTGCATGTTTGCTTAATAGCTAAAGTTCCAGTTTACTTGCATATCATCATGACCGTTTCCATACGTAAACTCAATCCGGAACAACGTGAATTAGCGCGCGAAAATTGTAATGAGGATCCGGACTTGATTGCCTCCTATGTGACGTCATTGCAAGCATGGATTAAAAAATCGCCGCATCTGAAAGCTCGTACCACGGATCAACTGCTTGTTGCATTTCTTCGACGTTGTCAATATTCTCTGGAAGATACCAAAAAACGTATTGACGCATTTTACTCATTAAAAAGTGCTTTCCCTGATGTGTTATGTGAACGTACCCTAAGTGACTCATTGTTGGAAACTTATAAGCAAGGGTGAGATATATAGTTCTGTAATTTTGTGTTATTTGGTAAATTACGACCAGTAATTAACGTTATCATATGAATACTTGTGTGTTGAACGGCAAGAGTATTCACTTGAGCTCGGGTGGCAGTGGCAATCGAAAGTGATTCACTTCAAGAGGGGTGGTGCACTTCTGAAGGTTTGAAATTTTTTTAAGCTTTCAGTTTCAATTTTAAGTTAATATAAACTATTTTTCAAAGTCATTAAGACAATCGAAAAGTTTAACTTGAACTACATTCAGAGAAGCTTTCTATCGTGTAACATTTTGAACTTAAATTTCATATATGCAAAGTTCTCTTACTTTGAATTTTCTTAAAATTTATAGCAGCAAATTATGCAACTGAAATTTTGCGAATTATTTATAAAAATATAGATGCACAAAAAACAGCTTACAATATTTATATATACAGTGCGACAATTTTCCACCCTGTCATTTCTCATAAGACACAAACAATTCAAGATTTTTCAGAACTCTTCATATATTATTCAATTAGCTGATGCTCGCGTTCGTACGCGTATTCTTTTTAAGTTTTTCAGCAAAGCCAAGCAATTAAAAGTTTTTAGTAGACATACTGTCATTTTTGATTATCCTTCACAAATCCTTAGTTATTGTTGTTTGCAATTTAAATTGAAAATTGAGAATGAGAGCGAGAGAGTAAAATTGGAAGTTTCCGTTGCTTTGCAATGGTAAAAACAAAAACAAAACATACACACTCAAACACATTAAACGAATTATTATGCTTGCATGCTTGTTTCTCTTTGCGCAATTAATTGCATTAAGCAATTTTAAAACTTAATATTTATTAGGAATATCGTGATAAATTTTATAATTGAGATCAAGCTTATACTAAATATAAGGATTAAAAGTAAACTTATTTGATAAAAATTGATACAAAGTTTTTGCGTGTCACGCTTTCTTCGAAAACAGCTATACTTTTATTTGTGCAGATGCGACTTAAGAATGATTCAAATGAGTGGCACATATCCCTAAGCGGTACTGTCTTCAGTTGTCGCGTCGCCGCTGCTTTGTTGGTAGCTATGTTCCTGAAAAAACATCCCTTGAGCACCAATATCAGTTTTATGAAGTTTCCATCAATCATGCAGATATGATATTTCGCTAGAAATTGGCTTATCAAGATAGCATTATGAGCAGGTGCGTTGTCGAGTTCTTGGACCCAAACGCCTTTAAGATGGAATACTGCTCTTTACTATTTTGCCACTTGGAAAAAAAAAGACGCGTGATGCACCAAACTCAAAGTAGCTATCGAAGAAGGCGATCAGCACTGCTTTGATTTTTTCATGTCCTTTAGGTTTCAGTCCGACGTATTTTTAAAACTGGGATTGTATGATAGTGCGTTGCTCCACTTTGATTTTTCGACTTAACTTTTTTTGGGCTACATGAGCTAACGATATATAATTTTTATTGCGATACGGAGGAGATCAAATCTGAATCGAAAATTTCCGCACTGTGTACATACATGTATGAAATTTGTATAAGCAGTTTCGAGAAATTATTGAAAATTTTAATTTTTGCTCAATTGAAAGAAAACGCACAAAATTGGCAAGAAAAATTCTTATCTCTTTTTATACCCTACACCGAGGGTATATTCACTTTTTCATTCCGTTTATAACACATAGAAGAGGGCGTGGCAGGTATGGAAAAGTGTATATTGTTCAGCGTCACCACCTGATTTGATTTAGCGATGTCCGTCTGACTGTCTGTCTGTTGAAATTAGGTTTACGGGAAAACCAAAAAAGCTAATTGAATGAAATTAGCACACACAGGTTACATTTTCTCGCAGGTATCCTGCTATTGAAAAAAGGCGAAATCAGCTCATGGACACGCCTACCGCCCATACTCTATGTTTATTTGCCCAAGCCCATTTTGAAAAAAGTTGCAGCAATTTTGACAAAACTTGGTGTTTTGGTGAACATGTGAATTAAATTATGATTATGCTAGGTTTTAAGTTTCCAAAGGCTCGTACAGGGGCATGACACAGCCCTAAATTTTAACCTTTATATAACCATATCTCGAAAATCGTGAAAATATTTTGAATTATGATAAAAGTTGTCGGAATCGGAATGGCACTTTTCAACAGTTAAAAATTCTGATTCCGTATTCTCAAAATTGGAACAAACGATTTTCTTAAAAGTTTTGGGGATGATGCCGTTGAAAGCAGTCAAGCTCAGCCACTTTACTGGAAAATCTCGTGGAAGGGCGTGGCACAGCCCACAGTATTTATAAACGTTATATTAAGAGAACTAACAACGCAATCGTTATGAAATTTAATAAGGCAGATATACATGCTATAAGGTATGTTTTCGCAAAAATTTGGAGCTATGGAGCATGTGGGCGTAGCACCTCCCACACAAGCAAACAACGTTTAATGTTATAGATAGTATGCTATGAGAGTAATCTTCATGAAATTTGGCTTGGAGCTGTCAGCTGCTATGGGCTTTGAAATTAAATGGAAATTTACGGGATTGCAGTAGTGGGTGTGGCACCTCTTATATTACCATAAAATTGTAATCGTATAATAATTGAATATTAATTGAACTATTGCAACAATTGGTATGAAATTTAATTTAGGTGGCTTACTTGCTATAAGGTATACCTGAATCAAAAGTGGGTGAAAAAGCACCAGAGGGCATATCACTACCCATACAATTAAAATACCTTAAGTGGCATATCTATCGAAAAAAATCGGGCCATATTACAACAGTGGATGTGTTACCGCCCTAAATTTTAAAACAAATTACAACATATATCGCAAAGTATACAACCTATTGGGCTAAGATTTGGTATGTGGATGTCAATGACGTATATTTAATTTAGTAAACCAATAGTAGGCGGAATTGTAAAAGTGGGAGTGGCAAATTTAAATTTCTTAGTTTTTATTCGATTTTTTCAATATTTCTTTTAACTTTATCAACCTTTTAACTTTTTCCAATATATCCCATATGTATTTGTTTGACTTTTTCAACCTCTTTCATTCTCCTTCATTATTTTCTTTATTTTTGAGACTTTTTCAGCGATTTTGAATTGTTTCATCATTTCTCAAGCTCTTGCAACTTTTCTGAGTTTTTCAACCGCTTTCAACTTTTTTCAACGTGTTCATTTTATTTCGACATTTTTAAGCTTCTTTCATATTTTTTTGACATTTATTCAAAATGTCAACTTTCAACTTTCTTCAATGCTTTACATATTTATTCGACTTTTTCAGTCTTCTACAACTGTTTCAACATTTCTCAACCTCTTTCAATCTTTTTTTACATTTCACATTTTTTTCGACTTATTCAACCTCTTCAATGTCTTTTAACATTTAGTTATTTAAAAGGGACTTTCAGTGCAATGTAAGGTATGTGAGTTTCGGGCCGGCCGAAGATAACACCTTAACTTGTTTTTTCTATGCTAATCAAATCTAATCGTACAGAAAGATTTTGGACTATACTTGAAAGTTATTAAGTCAAGAATGAACTTAAAAGAGGTGATAAATTCACTCCTCCTATGACTTTGTCGCTTACCAAAAAATGTTTTTCTGTTAAATAGCTTAATAAATAAGTACTTCAATGATTTTATTTTAGTTTAATGTACATTCTTTATAAATTTTTTTTAAGGAAATATAATTTACTCAAATCTTTTTTTTTTTTTTTTGGAATTGAATAGTTTTGCAACATTACAATAGAGTTCTAATTAACTTGCATTGTATCTAAGTGAGAAGAGAGTTTTCTTATCAAGGACTATTTTGAATGAAAGATAAGCATTTTTTTATATTCATACGAAATGTATATTCAAATGTAAAAGTTTGAGAAAAAAGGAAGTTATGTTTCCTTTTTTTTTGGACAAAGGTGACGAAATTCGTTGAACAAAATGTTTTTATTTGTTGACGATTTTGATAAAATCAGTAGTGTATGATCACGGCTTTAAAAATACATTGAAAACCTTATTTCAAAATAACTACAAAAATCTTACCATTGAAAAGACATTTAGGAATCTCAACGCGTAGTGTATTTCTTGGTAAATGCTTATTATTATTAAAAAATCTATGGCTATAGTAAAAAGTTGCAAGATCAGGAAGAAACTGCTTCACTCTAGGTAAATTCTAAGCAGAGCTACCAAAGAACAATAATTATTTCCTAAAACAATAGGTCAACAAATTGCAATCAGAAAACATCATCAGTCTGGTTAAATTCCAAGGGTAGTTAACAAAAGAAACAACAAAAGTAAACAAGCTTTTGCTTAAACAATTCGGAATGTTATTTTACACTAATTATTTTCATATTATTTCGACATTTTTAAGCTTTTTTCAACATTTTTCATATTTTTTCGACATTTTGAATTTCTTTCAACTTTCTTCAATGGTTTCCATATTTTTTGACTTTTTCAGTCTTTTACAACTGTTTCAATATTTTACAACCTTTTTTACATATGACATTTTTTCGACTTATTCAACCTCTTTTAACATATATAAGGGACTTTCAGTGCAGTGTATGGTATGTGAGTATCGGCCTGGCCGAAGATAAAACCTTAACTTGTTAACTTTTAAGGTGAATATTTTGTGTTGCTGTTCAACTAATATATAACAATATATTTATAATAATAAAAATATTTTATATTACGGATATTCCGGTTTTATTGACGTTATGGTCGCACTTAAACTTGTTTTTAACACGCGGTGTATCGGGGACATTCTAAACTTATTTAGACATAGGTCTGAGCAAAGGACTGACAAACGAGTTGTTATCTTTTACTTAACTCTTTCTAATATCATTCTCTATTCTCATTTTAAGCGTACATATAATTCCTCCCAAACCAATTATATCAAATGGACCACTAGTATTTATCTCTCAATATTCTAAATGTGATCCGAAAAAAACGACCCCACGTGAGCTATTTAAACTACTTTTTATGTTACTTGAAATGCTAGCAATTGAAGATGATAATGCAACTATATCTGGTGTGGCCTATGTCATTGATGCACGTGATGTTTCCATGGAACAAATGATGCAATACGATCCATTTCTGCTAAAGAAAACCTGGATATTAGTGGATCAATGTTTGCCTTTGAAATTTACCGAAATCCATTTGATCAATGTACGACCACAAACGGTGAAGATATTTAACTTTGTGACAACGTTTTTACCAAAAAATATGCCTATGAAGGTAACTACTCTACTGAAAATTCTGACCAATTGTGATTTGAATTTTTTTTTTAGTTTATCGTACATATAAAAGCAGAAGATTTATACGAGCACATACCACGTGATGTAATGACGATCGAATATGGTGGTAACAATGGGTATGGAGGTGAAGCTATTGAGGCGTGGCAGCAAAAACTGAATGAATACAAGAACTATTTTGCAGAAGATGCAAATTACGGAACTAATGAAAAACTTCGAGTCGGAGTAAATAGTTGTATAGAAATTGGTGAGTTAAGCGGATTGAGTGGTTCGTTTCGGAAACTTCAGGTTGACTAGATAATGAAATTAAAATTGTTTACAAAATGTGTACCTAATACGTAAATTAACTCCTCGATATAAGAGCATGAAAAATGTTTAAACTTTGAAGATAAAAAATTATTCTTAAATTATGAAACCTATTGATGGCAATTGATCAGTCGATAAAAACAAATAAAATTAAAAAGCTAAGCATATAAATAAAAAATGTTTTGGGTCAAGGTAACTTAAACTTGTACGAAGGGGGATCAGATCATAAAAATTTTAACGATTAACCAGGTAGCAAAAAGTTATTTACATGGGTAGTCTTGTTAATAGAGCAACAAAAACAAAACACAAATTTTTTCTAGCCAGTTAGCAACGATCGATATTCTTGAAAAACTTTACAAATTGATTTAATGCGGTATTTTTAATAAACAAATCTACAAATCTTGCGATTACTAGGGTCGAAAATCTTCAACAGTGTTGCCTCACAATAAATATATTGTGCCTACAAAATCAAAGTAGTTAAAGAAATATGACGTCACAGGACACACGGTTACAAATTGCTTACATTTACGTCGCTGCTCTAAAAATAAAATCTTTAGTAGTTTGAAATAATGTAATAAGGTAACGCCATCTCAATCTGGTCAATGGAAACATTGAATAACTCTGACAATTCTCAACCAATCGGCGTCATCAAGAACGTTTTGGAAACGTCAATTTAGTACACTTACAACTGTGTATCGAAATGCACCGAAAGAATGCGATAAAATATTGGCGCCTTATATTGAAAGTCATCGCTCAGTTGTCTTAACTCTTACATATCGTTGAAAATATCGTGTTCATTGGTTCTTTACACACTCTCTGGTGTCGTCAAAAAACAAAATTGTCAGGATATTGACAGGAAACCAAGTTCTTCGGATTTGACTTCATCTAACTTATTTTTATGTAGATTTTTGATAAGTAAAGTTTATGCCAACATTGTAAAGATCATAGAAGAGTTCAAAAACACCATTTGAGCCGAAATAGCAGCAATATTGCCTGAGACGCTGTGATGGAAAATGCAAGAAACAAATTGTAAAACTATCAATTTTTTATTATTTTTACATGCGTCAAGAACCAAAAAGTGTCAAACTTTGTGAAGTAAATAGGATTCGATTTATTAATTCTAGCATGGATGTCCTTTTTGATTGTGAAGTTATTCACTTTTTCTATGCTGAAACTATAGCCAGCACTGGTTTGGCGGATGTACTTTTTGTTTCAATGTTGACTTTGAGACTTACCTCTTGACATGCTTGGCGGCGTGGCGACAGATGCCATTTGCTTAGTTGGAATCTTACAGATATATGTCATGTTTAGCTTTGTCTAGAGCTAAGCAAACATTTCGTTCACATGGGTTGTTGACAGCAGGCACATACGCGACGTGGACTAAAATGAATTTGAAAGGTCACCATTTTGTAAGACTCTACACCTGTAACCATTGCAAAGAGCTCTAATCAAAAAATATGCACCAATCGATGAAGCTTAAGTATACTACTCATTTATTTGCTACATGATAATTCATATGGTATTTAACTGGTCAATACAACACTTAGGCCTTTCGGACACGAGTCATTGCGTAGCTGTACTCGTATACTTTGCGGTATGTACCAGACGATTACGCAACAATCAACTTTTGCAGACGGCCCGTGGCTACATCGCCGATATTAAGGGGTTATATCTCCCTTATGCTATAAAAAACAAGCCTTTTTTAATTATTTTTTTTTTAAAGGACATTTGATATTAAAGGTATACAAATTACATAACATTGGATTAAACTCTTGAAGAAGAGAAAAAAAATTTTTATTGTAATTTTTTTTTACAAAATAGCGGCTGTGCAGTGATTACCGTGAACCGCATTTTCAAAAAGGTCTTCCGCGGCGGGCAGTAAAAGTCTCGTCCAACTCCACCTATAACAAAAATAAAAAATTTGCTGTTGAAGTACACATAATTATATTCTTAGAATTTATTTTAGCGAAATGACAAATGTTTTAAAAAAATCGTGTTTTCGACGAAAAAATCGACTTAAAATGCTTATAACTTTTTTCTTGTTAATTAATCGCTGAAATCGTGTGTACTTCAACAGATAATCAAACAATGAAGCTACTGTTAAAATTTCAAATCAATCGGATGTAAACTTTTTGAGTTATACTGCCCGCCAATTTTGAAAACATGGTTTCGAGAAAAACGCGTTTGAAGTTTCAAAATGCTATACATCTTCATCAAAGTTTCTTGGGAAAAATTGATTTAAAAAAATTTTGAGTTTAAATCGGTACTTGGGCGCTGTAGATTTTGATTCTAGGATTGTTTTGGCATGATTTAAGCCAGTAAAAAAAAATTAAAAAATAAAAAAAACTAGGGAGATATAACCCCTTAAACGAATTCAATACCACGAGCACTTAGTTTGTACTTCAAAAGAACAATTTTTACCTGTAGTTATAGAATTATACGAGTCACGACATGTCGTCACAGCGACGATGAAGCGACAATGACAAGTCTTTTGCGAACTTCTTCCAACTTCGGCACGCTCTCGTACTGCGCGCAGCATACGCTCGGTGTACGCTGCTATCATGCGACGATTCGTGTGCTAAAGACCTTTGTAACTGGTCGAGTGTTTATTGCTTTCATATAACTAGCTATAGTGAGGAAGATTTTAGTCAGGATCATGGATGGTCTTTATATTGCCATGATGTTTTTATAATTTTTTTCAGTCGCTCGGTTTTTTTTTTGTATTGTGGAATTTTCAATTTTTTTCCTTTACCTAAAAAATTCAAAAGTTTTGTATTCCTCAGCTAGGTAATGCAAGCTAACTTTTGTAGTGTTTTATTAAAACAGGAATTAATTCAATGTGCAGTGTATTTCCCAGTATATAACTTCAATACTAATTTTATAAGTACTAAATTTAACTAGGCAGATTTCAGAACAAAATAGAAGATTCTATCATTGACAAAAATATTTACTTTTGTCTTTTGTATACCCAGTGTCTTAAATTATTTAGAACAACTTTTAGTTTAAGGAGTATAACTATTTTTGATGGCCACTCTATTGCTATGCACAGTAATAACAAAAATGTTTGAGGATTTTTAAAAATTTTTATTCAGTAAAATAATGTTTTTATAAGAGCTTAAGTTATATGTAATATTTGATAAATTATTGAAATCATGGCACTGCACATTATGATTCTTAATGTAAATAATGTTATGTGTAAATGGGTGAATAAACTAAAAGTTATTAAGCTTTGTGAATTATAGCAAACTTTAACTAAAATATTTTAGCCTTTGGAAAAACAAAACGAAAGACATATCTTTATATTACAATTCATTTAATACGAGTATTTTAAGCTTTACAAATTAATCTAATAAAAAAAAATATTTTTGTATATCGTGTATCCTAAAATTAATATTAAAAGATCGACTATTTTTAAAATAACTTTTCACGAATCTGATTATCATGATTTATTTTTTTAATTAAAATATAAAATGTACATTAGGACGAACCGCAACTTAGCGGATGGAAAATTTAGTGAACAACATTTACATAAAAAGTTTTTTTAAGACTCGTCAGCCATTGGCTGACTTCGATTTCCATTTACAAGTGTATACTTCTTTTCAAATATAAAATAAATACATAAATACCTTCTTTTTTAACCAAGATACCAATGTGCCGAACTCTTGGAATAAAGTAACTTGGGTTAGAACAAACAGTCTAAGGATACGGTACACTGTTGTAATGATTTATTGAAAAAAATTTGGACAGGTATATTTTATTAGATACAATTTTTATTTAAGAAAAAGCAAAAAATTTTCAATAAAAAACTTATAAGACTGATTTTTTAAACATTTTTCACACTGCGAAAAAGTTTTCTTTACATGACAGAGATTAACAAAGACTTCTAAATGTAAAGCATCGTTCAAAATTTCAGCATAATGCGAATTTGTTCGTAGCTACGAGATATTTTTAAATTTAATTTGTATTTATATTGTACATTTTTGTTTCATTGTTGAATTCAGCGATGATTGTGTTTCCCTTAGTAATGATGAAAGCATTCGATTATTATGAGTTGCTGTTGTAGTTTTATTATTACTCTCAGTTATTGAATTTGCTATAGTTGTTGCTGATCCCGTATTCTTATTAATATTTTGCACAATAAGATTTAAGCAATCGAGACTCGAACCGTTGCTGGATGATATTGAATCGAATTCTGCAATGAAAACTAAGGTATCAAAATCAGAAAATCATAATAAAACTCTTAAAATATAATAATTTGGTATTTTGGGTCAAAAGGACTTCCCTTGAAAAATAATATATGGTGTTTTATATATTGTAGTAAAAAATTAGAGTTTCTGTTTCTTTGATTCTTTAAATTTTCAATTCAATTTTCTAAAAATTGATACAAGGAAAATTCAATCCGATCAAAACTGCACAAAAACGTCTCCAAATGCTGTTGTGATTAAAATTCTAAAAAATTATTAACACAGATATACTATGGGGTACAAAATTATAGTTGAAGTGCAAAATTGATTTTATTTATTTTTCTAGTAAGTTTCTACTAAAGTGAAAATAAATTTAAAAAAACACATGACTCTCTCTGTTTCTCTCTGAAAAAACTCACCCAATGAACAAAAAATTTTTGAAAGTTTTTTTGAGTAATCCGATGTACATCTGCATATCGTCGCTCTCGAGTAGAAAGGCCCTAACTCATGTTTTTGCAATTTTACATGAAAATTTTGAGTGGACGTGTATTTGAGGGTTTTCTTTTAGGATCGACAAGGAGTTAGGGCCTTTCTACCCGAGAGCGACGATATGTAGATCGAAAACAAATATTTTTACCAGAGTTGTTATTTCTCAATGTGAAATTTCTTAACAATTAATTCTTTTAAACGGCCGTTTTAAGGAGTGAGATGATATTTTTAAATGATACCATGTACGAATCCATGTTTGTGTGTTTCTAACACACAACTTGGGTTTTTTCAGAGAAATTACCCATTTTCTTTTACACTTTACGCACTGAATAATTACTACGGTAATGCTTATTTGCTTATTTTTCAGCTGACTTTACAATTTTATTCAAAATCGAAAATTGTTACACGGGCAGATCGAAATTGCCAAAGTTTAAGCATAGGAATTTATATAACTCAATGTTTTATAGAACGTTTGATTTTTAAAATATTGAGGTTTAGAACTCTATGATTTTACACTAATTAGCTTATTGATTTATATAATTTCAAATGTTCAGGTTTAATAAATGAACATCTGAATAATGGCCTTGATACAAATTTAAATGAAAACATTACCTAAGGTAATTTTCGACACTATTTATATCATTTTGTATGAGCCGTGAACCAGCTCTAAGGGAAACCATTTTCGAAAATATATCAGTTTGTTTTCAACATTTTTTCATTTGAAACATCTAAGTGCTCTATAATAAATATTGTAGCGAAATTTGGTTTATGCTAGAAGACTCTTGAAATAAATACCAACGAAAGAAACTAAACGATATTAGCACCATCTAGCGGCAAAATAATAAACTGAACAGACGCTGCAGTACACTATAAATAAAAAGTCAACAACCGAGAGAAATTATCGCCGTCGTACAACGTACAACGCCATCTAACATCTAGAATAATAGCTAGCTCAACGTCAGTGCGCCATGCGCACCATTCACCATTGTGGTGAATTGTGGATAGTAGTAGAATGCACGCTACAAAGTAGCACTGGTGGGTTGTAGAAAATGGTAGAATATACGCCACTTAGAAGGTACTGGATTATTCGAGAGAGTGATGACTGCAGTATAAAAAGGGTTGTCATCTGAGCTGAGGACACAGTAGAATTAAACCAGCGAAGCAGTAAGCAATAAAGTGAATACAGTGTGATCCGTAGTAGAACAAAACAGTTTTCTATACAGTGTTAAATTAATATTAGAATTTGAACGTTAATAAAATAAACCATTTTATAACTAAATAAGTTTGTGTGTTTTTAATTGTTACACAATCCAGTGATCGAACTCAGAAAAGTGTGAGAGATCGAAATTATCGTCAAAGGGACAGAAATTTCGTAACAATTGGTGTCAGAAGTGGGATTGTGTAAAAAGAATTAACAATCAATTAAATAAAAAAAAAAAAAAAAAAAAATAAAAATAAAAATGGTTAAGTTTGACGAACTAAAAGTGGATCAACTGAAGAAGGAGTTGCAGCAGCTGAGTCTGCAATCTACTGGCGGAAAGGTGGAGTTACAGAAACGCTTACGGCAGGCTCTTGAGGCTCAAGGTGTAAACCTGGAAGAGCATGAATTTTATAGTGATGTATCAGAATCAGCAGCGAAAGTGGAAGAAGCTTCTGGACTGGCGGCAAGTTGTGAAGTTGTAGACATGTCAAAGTTCGAGAAAATGTTAATGGCGATGACGCAGGCAATAAGTCAAAATGCACTGCAAATGGACCAGAAGTTAAATCAGAACGCGCTGCAGATCCAGACGGTTCGGGAGGAAATCGGTCAGAGCTTAAGTCAGAACGCGCTGCAGATCCAGGCGGTTCGGGAAGAAATTGATCAGAGCTTAAGTCAGAATGCGACGCAGATCCACGAAGCTGTTCGAACGGAGGTTGCCAAAATGGTAAATGGCTTCGACGCAAAAATGACTGAGTTACAAGTTGACGTTGAATCATTCAAGGAAAAAGTTCAAAATAATCTTGAAAAAGTACAAAATAATCTTGAAAAAGTTCAAAATAATTTTGAGGACGTTAATAAAAGGATTCAACAGTTGGAAATAAGTGAACCAACCACTCAAGTTATAAGAGAAATCAGCGCAGAGAGGCTTAAGGCACCCTCATTCGATGGAACAACGCCATTTAGTGTTTTCAAGCTCCAGTTCGAAACAACATCTGGTCACAATCGTTGGGATAACGAAAGCGCAGCTGCAGCGCTAATTGTGGCATTAAAAGGCGCAGCTGCAGAAGTATTGCAAACAGTTCCAGTGGGGGAGCAGAAAAATTACAAGGCGGTCATGGATGCCTTACAGCGAAAATATGGCAGTGACCACATGAAGCAGATTCACAGATTGGAGTTGAAAAGTCGTATCCAGAAATCTGGTGAGTCCTTGCAGGAGTATGCTGCGGATATTGAGCGATTGGCACACCTTTCCTATCCTGACGAGTTAAGTGTCGTAGCAGAAAAATTCAAAATAGAGGCGTTTATTGACGGCATACGTGACTCAGAAACAAAACGCGAGACAATGAGGAGCCCGAAGACGACATTTAATGAAACAGTAACGGTTGCCCTCACGCAGGAGACGATTGCGTTAACATGCCGCCCATCACTGAAAACTCGTCGGATGGAGGTGGAGGCTGAAAAGAAAAATTCATCGTTCGCCAGCGGTAGCTTCAGCGGAAAATGCTACAATTGTGGTAAGCAGGGACACATGGCACGTGACTGCAAATCACGTCGTAAACGATCTGCATCACGTTCACCAAAAAGAAGAATTGGAAATAGGGTGAACGATGGCGAAAATGTTAGCGAGCAGCAGTCGTTAAACTAAAGAGAGTCAGTACAGCGGGGCGTGAGCTGACTCTTACAGATGATTGCCCCATAGTCTTGGTTTCGAAGCTCTGCCGAAATTCCAACAGCCTTACCATCGGTGGAAAAATCAACGGAAGACCATGTGAGCTTACTTTGGATACAGGCGCATCGCATTCAATTGTGAGGAAAGACTTATTTGATAGACGACGAGTAACGCCATTAAATGGGATCCAATTGAGAACGGCGACAGGAGAAATTGCGCAAATAGTAGGAAAAGTTACAGCGAGTATTCTTATCGGCAACAAAACTGTGGAGCATGATTTTATTGTTGCAAACATCACCGATGAGGTTATCATTGGCGTGGACTTCATGATTCGACACGGGTTTACTTTGGATCTTAAGAAAAAAACGTTAAGGTATGCCAATGTAGAGTTGCCTTTAGACATTGGCTGTGGACAAAAATTAGCAATTGCAAGAGTCTACATAAGTGAGCGCTGTCGAATTGAACCCAATACCGAAGAAATTATTTGGGCCACAACAAATGAAGACTGTGGGACAAGCCATCTGTGGGTAGTGGAAGCAGATAAGAAAAATTTTAAGAAAGACCTGATTATTGGAAAGACCCTAGTAAACACAAGAACAGACAGAAAAATACCGGTGCGAATTTTGAATCCAACAAATAAGCCAAAATGGATGCAAAAAGGTGAACTTATAGCGCAATGTGAGAAAGTTACAGCTGTAATAAATTGTGAAAATGACCAGCAGAACACACAAGGTACAACTTTAACAAAATCGTCGGCCATGGAAGTATTGACGAAAGAATGGACGAAGGAGTTGTCTGCTCAGAACAAAAACAAAGCAAAAAGGTTTCTGCAAAAACATTGGCGGATATTTGCGTCCAAAGGAGAAAATAATGGCCGAACATCAGTTGTCAAACATCGCATTGATACAGGTGATTTTCAGCCGATTCGTCAACCTCCAAGGAGGCTAGCACTCGCTAAGAGAGAAGAAGTGACGGGCCTTATAGAAGATATGGCGCGAGAAAATGTCATTGCACCATCAGAAAGCCCATGGAGTTCACCGGTCGTACTTGTGAAGAAAAAGGATGGAAGTATGCGATTCTGTGTGGATTACAGAAAATTGAATGACGTCACTAAAAAAGACAGCTACCCGTTACCCAGAATCGATGATACACTGGATACGTTATCTGGAGCAACATGGTTTTCCACCCTGGACTTACAAAGTGGATATTGGCAGGTGGAAATAGATGAAAAAGACAAAGAGAAAACTGCCTTTAGTATTGGGAATGGTCTATGGCAGTTCAACGTCATGCCGTTTGGTCTTTGTAACGCTCCAGCTACGTTTGAACGGTTAATGGAACGAGTTCTCAAAGGACTACATTGGAAGACTTGTCTAGTGTATCTCGATGACATAATCATCATGGGTAAAGATTTTGATGACCACTTGAAAAATCTGGAGGAAGTGTTTGTGCGCTTGGAGGCAGCTGGACTAAAATTAAGTGCGAAAAAGTGCTCACTTTTCCAGCGTGAAGTCAAATATCTGGGGCACAAGGTTACGTCAGAAGGAATACACACAGATGAAGATAAAATAAAAGCTGTGAAAAATTGGCCACGTCCATCTAATCTTCATGAGTTGCGAAGTTTTCTGGGTCTATGCACTTATTACAGACGCTTTGTTCCTGGTTTCGCAAATGTTGCAGGCAGTCTACATGAGCTGACACAGAAAAATCGAAAATTCGAATGGAGTGGGGCACAGGAAACTGCATTCCAAAAACTGAAAGAATTACTGTCCACAGCGCCAATTCTCGCGTACCCAATACCCGGCAAAGAATTTGTATTGGACACCGATGCGAGTGGCCATGGTATTGGAGGAGTTTTGTCCCAAATCATCAATGGTCAAGAAAAAGTCGTCGCATATTTCAGCAAAATTCTATCGAAACCTGAGAGGAATTATTGCGTAACTCGGAGAGAGTTACTGGCAGTAATGGAATGCGTGAAACACTTCCATAAGTACTTATATGGACAGCACTTTCTCCTGAGGACAGACCATGCGGCATTAAGGTGGCTACTTCAATTCAAGGATCCTGAAGGTCAAATCGCACGGTGGATAGAACGCTTGCAGAGCTATGATTTCACCATAGAGCATCGCAAAGGAAGCCAGCATGGAAATGCGGATGCACTTTCCCGTCGTCCATGTAAAATTGAATGCGGTCATTGTTCGCGAACAGAAAATAAAGCTGGAACAATTGATGTGCGCCTTTTGAACGTTTTGCCTGAAGAAAAGTGGACAAAAGAGGAGGTAAAACGGGACCAGCGCAATGATACAGATTTGGCAACTATAATTAAGTATAAGGAGCTGGGTAGGAAACCGGCGTGGCAAGAAATTTCAAATGAAAGCCAAATCTGTAAAGCATACTGGGCGCAATGGCAAAGTTTGGAGTTGCATGATGGTTGTCTCTACCGAATCTGGGAAAGCGAGGATGGTAAAACTCGCTCAAAACTGCTGGTTATTCCAAAGGCCAAATTTAAGGAAATAATCGAGGATTATCACAATGGATCGAGTGGTGGACATCTGGGCATAACGAAAACCACAGAGAAAATAAAGAAACGGTTTTATTGGGTAGGATGCCAAGAATCAGTTGCTGACTGGATCCGCCGTTGTGACCAATGTGCAATTGCTAAAGGACCAAGGCAACGCACTCGGGGAAAAATGCATCAGTATAACGTTGGAGCTCCCTTTGAGAGGATAGCCATGGATATAGCGGGACCTTTTCCAATCAGCAATGCAGGAAATAAATACATCCTTGTGGTAATTGATTACTTCAGTAAGTGGCCAGAAGTATATCCCATGCCCAATCAAGAAGCAAAAACAGTGGCAGACATTTTCATCAAAAATTGGATTTGCCGATATGGAGCTCCACTTGAGTTGCATTCCGACCAAGGACGAAATTTTGAGTCGACACTTTTTAAGGAGGTTTGTGACATGCTTGGAATACAGAAGACACGCACCACAGCTTTGCATCCTCAGTCCGATGGCATGGTCGAAAGGTTCAACCGTACTCTAGAGGAACATTTAAAAAAGGTCGATAAAGGACAAAAAGATTGGGATGAGCATCTACCAATGTTTCTGATGGCTTATCGGTCGGCAATACACGATACCACTACAGTTACGCCAGCAAAAGCCATTTTTGGTACGGACTTAAGGCTTCCAGCAGATTTGAAGTACGGAGTAAGCGTTGTCCCAGAAACGACCCATGCTGACGATTACATGTCGCGGAAAAGAGAAGAATTAGCAGATATACACGAGCTTATTAGAAGACGTACTCAATTGGCTAGCGACAAGATGAAAGCTCGGTATGACCTGCGAGCAAATACTGAAGGGTTCAAAGAAGGTCAACTAGTGCTGCTACATAACCCACAACGAAAACGAGGCTTGTCTCCTAAATTACAGACTCATTGGGAGGGACCTTACCGGATCGTCACAAGGATTAATGATGTTGTGTATCGAATCCAAAAATACCCCGGGAACAAAAGTAAATTAAAGGTAGTCCACATCGAAAGGCTGGCACCTTATACTAGGGACGGAGAGACTCTTGTTCGGGACGAACAAGTTTAAGCGGAGGGCAGTGTAGCGAAATTTGGTTTATGCTAGAAGACTCTTGAAATAAATACCAACGAAAGAAACTAAACGATATTAGCACCATCTAGCGGCAAAATAATAAACTGAACAGACGCTGCAGTACACTATAAATAAAAAGTCAACAACCGAGAGAAATTATCGCCGTCGTACAACGTACAACGCCATCTAACATCTAGAATAATAGCTAGCTCAACGTCAGTGCGCCATGCGCACCATTCACCATTGTGGTGAATTGTGGATAGTAGTAGAATGCACGCTACAAAGTAGCACTGGTGGGTTGTAGAAAATGGTAGAATATACGCCACTTAGAAGGTACTGGATTATTCGAGAGAGTGATGACTGCAGTATAAAAAGGGTTGTCATCTGAGCTGAGGACACAGTAGAATTAAACCAGCGAAGCAGTAAGCAATAAAGTGAATACAGTGTGATCCGTAGTAGAACAAAACAGTTTTCTATACAGTGTTAAATTAATATTAGAATTTGAACGTTAATAAAATAAACCATTTTATAACTAAATAAGTTTGTGTGTTTTTAATTGTTACACAATCCAGTGATCGAACTCAGAAAAGTGTGAGAGATCGAAATTATCGTCAAAGGGACAGAAATTTCGTAACAATATTTTATCTTTACCTGATAGTGGAGTACATCTTGCCGAGTCTTTTTCATAGTGAATAAACTTTTGACGCAGGTATGCACCGGTGTAGGAATGCTGCAAGAAAGATGAAAAATATATTAATTGATATATTAAATAGTTTTTTACGTGCACATTTTTTTTACAAGTTCTTTGAATAAAGAAATTTAATACAATATTGTAGCGAAATTTGGTTTATGCTAGAAAACTCTTGAAATAAAAACCAACAAAAGAAACTAAACGATACTAGCACCATCTAGCGGCAAACAATTAACCGAACAGATGCTGCAGTACTAAAGTCAATAACCGAGATACATTTAGATTGTGAATTCAACGTCGTACAACACCATCTAGCATAATAGCAACATTCTGAATAATTGTGAACTCAACGTCGATACGCCGTTTAGAAAGTACTGGTAAATTATGGATAATGGTAGATTACACGCCAATTAGAAGGTACTGGATTATTCGAGAGAGTGATGACTGCAGTATAAAAGGGTTGTCATCTGAGTTGAGTGAGGCACAGTAGAATTAAAACAGCGAAGCAGAACAGTTGTATTTAAACAGTGAAGCAATAGGAAATGAAGTGAATACAGTGTGATCCGTAGTAAAGTAAAACAGTTTTCTATACAGTGTTAAATTAATATTAGAATTTGAACGTTAATAAAATAAACCATTTTATAACTAAATAAGTTTGTGTGTTTTTAATTGTTACACAATCCAGTGATCGAACTCAGAAAAGAGTAAGATCGAAATTATCGTCAAAGAGACAGAAATTTCGTAACAATATAATAGACGATTGTGATATTTTTAAGGCAGTCAAATGATTTTTGAACATACAGCTTGTAGAAAATTTATCGAGCTTATCGCAGTCTGATGGGGATTTTCAATTTTTCGTTGTTTTGCACGAACTCTGTTTTTTTACCTTTAACTCTTTTAAGTTCGTTTTTTTATTTTAAGTTAAATACTTATTATTAATATTTACAGATTACAAATAAATAAAACTAAAAACAAAATATTTAAGTTGAAAAAATTTTTTTTTGTCTTTAACTAAAAACGCAAAATTTTTTTGAATTGTAGTAAGCTTACATTTGAAAAAATTGTTAATTTTCAATAAGATTTGCACTCTCCAACAGTTTTTGAACCAAAAAATTCCATTTGAGATCATTGTGCAATGGTGCGAGCAAGTTTACGCGTTATGTCAGTGTTAATGCACGCGATCGTTCCGCTTGCAACACTTTTGCTTGTGTTCATTTTTGCTTATACCTCATTTTTAAAGAAAAAATAAGTCCTTTTTAAGTTACATTACAAAAGTATTAAAAATGTTGCATAATATATTCTAAATTCAAAAATCTGAATTGAATACATTTTTTCCCGAAATCAATATTTTCATCGCAATGCTTATGAAATATATTTCCTATAAAAAACTAGGAAAAATGTAAACATTCATCCAGTCTGATAAAAATAGAATATTGGGATGCCTATATATTTACAAGCCGTCTTACTAAGACTGTCTCCTTATACAAGTCCACTTAAACTATAATATGAGTTACATAAGAATCGAACGCTAAAAATTTGTTTACTAAATTGTAATTTAATTTATAAAAGTGTACTAGCAAATGTCACAATTTCCAACTTTTTTCTGTGCAAAACTACTTTAATAATAAAATCACAGACGATTTACTATCTCCGCAATGAACCATTGTTGCCAAAACATGTTCGCTGGCCCGATTAGTGATGGGAACATAAATTATGTGCTGAATAAAGAAATATAAACATGATATTACATACAACTAAATTGTTTAAGAAAAATTGCAGCAACCAATTAAAATTTACTGAACCTTATGAAAAAAAAAAGTGTGGCTGACGTTTTGGCAGACACAAATTGCTGCCTCTTTAGTCATATCATGTGCACCCTACAAAAGTTGAATTAATTAATACATTCAACACATTACATGATATGCGATAAAGTCGCACACCGATGTACAATGAATGTTTCGAAGTATTTATGGTGAAACATATTACATATTTGGAATCATATGTGGTATAATACCAGTATATGTACATATATGTATGTAGGTGTCATTAAGAAGAAGAATCTCGGTTGACTAAATTTATGTTCAATATATTTTTGCAAACAATATATTATATATAATATACGACACAATTTTGAAAGTACAAATTGTAAAATTGGTATATCATTTAGTTAATTTTTGAATTACAATTTAATTTAAGGAATTATTTAAGAAATTTTTGTTAAAAAGTAGAGTCTCCACAATTCGTTATGCCCGACATTTAAAATACGGATGAATTAGCGACTTTGTTAACTCGAAGCAATTTTTGAAATATTTTCAGCATACGCAGACGACATGAAGACGACCTTTTAGAAGATCTTTACTACCAAATGAATTAATAAGAATAAAAACTTTTAAATAAAAGTTTAAAAATTTAACGCAATATTTTTCTGGGCAGCAATTAATCATTCCTGCAATATACTGTAAGGCAATTACATTTTTAGTTCAATTTTCTCAAGCTGATTTATGTAAATTAAATTGTTAAGAATTCTTGAAAATGTTGACTCTCGAAATCGAATCAGGTGGGTTCACTAAGGTATTTTTGAATACGTATGGAAAGACACAAAAACCATATTATCCACCGTAAGATTTTGTATCAAAGAAAAAAATACCAAAAGTCAAATTGTCATATGAACTTAAATTTTCGAAACACTCATTTGTGTATCGGTAATTATTCAATTGTCAATACAATAGTGCACATAGGAAATGTACCAAAATTTGGTAATAGTTAGCGAGTGATGAAGTTGATATAAGTAGAATAAATACATGATTTGTTTTTTTCTGTATAACACAATATTTTTGGTGATACGAATATTAGTTTGAAGTGTTGATAACTTAAAAATCATGCATTTTTGGAAACAAATTTAAAATGTTTTTAATATCGATTAGAGAGTAAGTCGATGAAACAATATCTTTATTTAGGAACATCGATACATTGATATACGAGTATGCATCAATATTCACCAATGATATGAAGTTGAATAAATGCTTCGGTACTGGTCTAGATATTTTTCAATGTTAGTAGCACATGATTTATAAGGTTTATATACATTATTTATTTTTTCCTATATTATAGCTTGAGAAATAAAAATAATTCACCCAACATTTGAGCTTCCTAGCTCAAACCTGAAAATGGCGCGGACAGAGTTTATGTCCAATTTCGTTGAAATTTAACGAAAAAACCGTCTTACTAAAACGTAGAAAAAGTCTGCCTCAGATGCCAAGATATAGCGTTTTGGGTTTTTTAGTTGAATGGGGGTCGCCACCCACTGTTGTAAAACCGCGCTTACATTTTTCGTGTGACTAAAAATGCAGAAAAAATACACCCGAAGGAGGTTTTTTTATTTTTTTTTAAAAAAATTATAATAGAATCGGATTTGAAGAAAATTCTCCCAAAATTTCAGCTTCCTAGATCAAACCTGCGAACGGCGCATCCACTTTGTTTCCTAGTACAATTGATATGAAAAACGAAAAAGCAAAACAACGAAAAACAGAAAACTTACTAAAACGCAAAAAAAAAAATTTGAAAAAAAACACCCTAATGTCCATGTATCGTTTGAAAGGCCTTTGCATGTACCAACATTTTTTAACAATATGTTTGACAACAAACATGTTTGACAGACAACATTTCTCTGATGGTTTTAAGTGAGCTGAATCAACACGAAATATCCCAAAATTTTCAAAAAAATTTTTGTGTGAAAAATCTCAAGGAACAGCGAAATAAAACCTAGCATTAAAAACCTATAGCTGTCACTTAGGTTGCTGAATGGCTAAAGACTTACATATCGTATACAAAAATAGCTATTTTGACACTTAAAATCTTTGTTCTCGTAATATGGATACAATGGGATAATTCAGCAAACCATTTTTTGTTCTAATTAATTGTAACAAACAACTTTTACCACTATCACGTCACATGTATCACGCTCCTTGTTTCCCTAGTTGGTCCGTCATCTCGTTATCGATGATGTCTTGATTTCCAGGTATCCAGTACAAATAAACGTTGTTATTGTAGAGAATTGTAGCATTTGAAAACTGATTTCGACTTTATAGTGTTGTTTTGGAAAGCTTATAAAGTGGCCTGACTATACATATAGATGTTTATGCGACAGTTAGAGTTGTGCTTTTGAGAACTACCTTCACCTATTAGCATTTTTGTATGAAAAATCGGAAGCAGTGAGCGCAGGGATATTATTTTGCCACAGAAAAGTTCTTAGGAGAGCGAAATATATCGTCCGTGGTTTAAATTGGTTTTGAAAAGTTTCGACTTAATAAGAGCTTGTTTTATTGCTTATACTGTCATCTATTAGAATATTAGTAGCTCTCAGTTCTCATCATCTCTGGCAAGATTATATCTCTTAGACAGATCGTATCATATACTCTGGCAATGAACATTTTTTAAAAATTGTTTGACAATAATATTGATAAAACATAATTCTTTAAATGAAAATTTTATATCGCTGACATAATTCTTAGTATTAGAAATCAGCATAAAAAACTAAAAATTGGTTTTTTCTAACTCTGTTAGATGTTTTACTTTAGATTACTAGAATGGAGTATATTTCGTATGGAGGTAAGTTCAAGATTCTCAGTAGTAGCGAGAGCTGATATACATATGTATATATGTAATATCGTGTCCAAATAGTTTTCAGAAAATGTGAAATGTTGGGGTGGCACTGATGTGCTTTCAATTGGGAAGGTTGTCAATATGTACTACTTTTCCATTGTTAATATTTGTGTTAAATAGCGGCCAACATATGACCATGTCTTATTTTAAAAACAACGTTCACCCGACTCTGAAAACACACAATTTGTATGTTATAATCACCAAGCGTGTGAAGCTGCACACTTTTTATCACATGTTTTTTTCTTTTTTTTTCTTATGCACTATAACACACATGTTGTACAGTTTTTAATGTACCGCTTTTATTCTCAACTATTTATAATTCAGTTAGTTGTAAAATATATTGCTCTTTTATAAGCCATAAATCATTTCAATCGCGCGTTGACAATTTTTTTGTGTTCTGTATGTAAACCTCATCCCCTTGTTTGTATAATTTTATCACAAGTGGTATTAAAGTACGTTCAGTTTTACATACATTTAAGCGGAATATTGTTTGAACGCCCTGCAAGTGATGCATTTTATTTTAAAAATATATCATTTCGCTAATCTTTTAAAAAGAAACGAATGCTATGTCATTACTTAAGTTTTTCGGAAACTATGAATTAACTGGTCTAAGTACTTAGGATTTCTTCAAGACATGTGTTCTTTGTTTTTTATACTGCAATAACTTACGAGTAATTGCATGATTATATATTTTGGAGTAAGTTAATAATATCGAAGTTAAAAGTGAGAGAGAGACTCGATTCTAATTATTTTTTAGCCAACCACTGCTTTTTTCTGAAATTTTTGATATGCACATTTTTTTCTTTCTCTAAAATTTTGCAGTGTTGCTAAAAGTTTTTTTAGATAATACAAAAATATAGGGCGCTCTCCGGATCAATTAAAAAAAACTTTGAACGCGTTTCTCTCGAAACCACTTTGTTCATACGATGGAAGTTTTTTGTCCGAATCCTTATGAAATTTGACCCACGTATTCATCATGTATATTAGAATTGCATGAACAAAAATCAAGTCAAACTTTTGATTTTTTTTTTTTTTAAGCCGACAAATCACCCAAAAAACTCTAATTTTTCGAAAACTTTTGCTTATATAGCTGGAAGATAGATAGAAGATAGCCACTGTCATACTGAACTTAAATTTTTTTTTTTTTTTGTTTTTGTGATTCAGATGATTCCTCGCTACGAAGATGACGCTGTTTTGTACTTATATGTAATTTAAAATTAATTAAAATTTTTTTTTTCGTATATTTCAAGAGTGTATTTATTAATCCTAATCATATCAACTACTGGGGGTGGCATAATAAATTCGGAAAAATATTTTCTTTGTCAGGCAAAAAAACTAGATTTTCACATTTAAATTCATGTTCGCAATATACTTATTTTTCTGTTGTTTTGCTCATAAAATCTGTATGGGAGTTAGTTATTATAAAGAACAGGAGAGAGATTACTTTGCGCCCCGGGACTACAATATTTGACTTACGGCCCTATCGAAAGGTCTTGACTTCTACGATTTTCTACAAAAATTTTTCATTTGATTCTTTTGATCAAAAGCTAAGTCTTGAGAAACTTAATATTAATTATTTATTTTTGACGAGTTCTAGTACCACAAAAATTCTCAAAGGCTTATGAAAAAGTTTAATTTTACTCTCGGATTTACTTGTAACCGGTTGTGAGTAAGTAAAGCTTATTTTAAATCTTAAATGACTTGTTTAGAACTGAGCTCAGCACTTCACTATTCTCAATTCAGGAGCATTGACTTTATCTTTTCTGTTGGCAACATTGAACTTTGGAATTCTTTGCCAATTCATTTAAGGCGGATAGTATCGGGTAGCAGCTTTAAACGGATAATTTTGATCTGTTGAAATTATTTTCCTCTTTATTTCGTTTTATTCTTTGTCTTTATTCTTCATGAAGTAAACTCTATCTAGTTTTTGTTTTTCATTTTCTTTTAATTATTAGTTGTTTTATTTAATACGAGTACCATGTTTTTCCTTTAAGTTACAAAATCGCCCTAGTCGGTAAAAATTAAGAAAAAGTCTACAAACCAAAATTATATATCGTTCAAAATTAAAAGAAAATACATAGATCAAAAATTCAAAAAAAAATTAAAACATATTCAGTAAATTAATATTAGATTTAAAGTCTAAATTTCTTGTGAAAACTGCTTCAAAAGAAGATATTTTTGGGATAATTTTAATTTTTGAACTATTTAGGATATTCTGGTGAATAAAATAGTAAAAACAAATAGCTATTAAAACCGCCAATTTTTTTTTAAATTAAGTCTACAAACATGTGATATTTTTTTAAGTTTTTGTCTCCAAAAATAGAGCATATGTATGCATCTTGAAGAAACACTTTTTTATTGTAATATTTCTGGAAATTATTTTTGTTCACTATACTGCCGTACTAAGCAAAAAGGGCGTATCTCAAAAAAAAATCCCAGATTTTTATGGCATCGGATAGCTTGAGAAATTACGCGTCTAATGAAATGCTCCAAATGCCGGTTTCATATAAAAAATCAATCAATATAAAAAATCAATCATATAAAAATTCTACTAAGAAAATTTCGTTTATCTCAAATTTAATGGTGTTTTAACACATTGACATAAACAAAACATCAATTACTTCGAAACGAAATTTTTTTTGTTGCTTACAGAATTTTATTAAAAGCGTCAAAAATATTTTAAGTTATTCGGATTTTGTCTGATATACAGTGAAAGCTCCCGTCACGGGCAGCTCCCGCAGGCGGACATCTCTCGTAGCCGGACAAATTTCTTGGTTTTTAGCTATGTTTTTAGAACAAAATCTCCCGTGGCCGGACGATTTCATTGGAACCGTGGGTGTCCGCCCACGGCAGCTTTCACTGTATATTTATATTTTTAAATACCTTTTTAATCGTTCTACCCTTCAGAATACTGAAAGTTTTCTAAGAAATGTCTGCTTCCGATGAAATTCCGTCAAATGGACTATTTTTCGGAAATTCATTAAAACTCGCATTTGCATTATAGCACAACCATCTTAAAATAATTAAATGTGAAAATCTTCATGTTTATATAAATTTGAACCAAAACATTAAAAACGATTTACTAGGACATCAAGGGTAATCAATGAATTTTTTTATCTATTTTATCTCAAAATATATCCCATTTGATTTCCTCAAAATTTTGATATGTAAGTTATTGAAAATAAGCTACCTTGTGTTAACAACTCAGCCCAGAATTATAACGCCTTCTATTTTTAAAAATACATTGAATATGATCATTTCAGTTTTTTACATTGAACGTACCTAGCTGAAATTTTAACATAAAGTAGGTAACTTATCAGTAATTAACATATCAAAAAATTAAGGAATCAAAAAGGATTAACATTGATAGAAAAGGATAAAAGAGATTATTGGCTATCATTGATATTCTTGTATGCTTTTTTTATATCTTAACTTTAATCTATAAAAATATGAAGTTATTTGATTTTTATGACGTTAAGATGGTTGTCTTGTAATACTTGTATGAATTTTAATGAATTCCGAAAAATAGTCCATTTGGCGAAATTTTGGTTTTTGAGCGTCGATATCTCGTGTACTAAAGCTTAACAAAACTGTAATACTGTTTTTGAAGTCTTATCCTAAGTTATACTGGGTGTTTTTTTTTTAGAGGTTTGTTTTTCGAATAGAGATAAAACTGGCATTTTATGGTCAAATCTGGCAACTCTAATGTCATTTATGTTCAGTTTGGTTTGCCATTTCATCATGAACAGGTTGACAAAAGAACTACGCTTGCAAATCGTGCAAATTTATTTCGAAAATAATGGTTCAGTTCGCGAAGTTTACCGCAAGCTCCGTCCATTTTATGGTCGACATAATCGTCCATCAGAGCTATTAATTCGGTTAACCATGGGTCGTTTTCGCACTACGTTTACTCTATGTGATAATACGTATCCGCAGAGACGTCGAACAGTGCGCACCGAAGAAACAATTGCCGCTGTAGAGCAAAATGTTGAAGAGGACCCGAATGAATCGATTCGCCACCGTGCACAGCAATTGGAGCTTTGTCCATCAACTTTATGGAAGATTTTGCGCAAAGATCTTGGCTTGCGACCTTACAAGATCCAGCTTGTGCAAGAATTAAAGCCGCGAGACCATGCAATGCGTCGTGATTTTGGTGTATGGGCCGAAAATGAGATTGATCTCGATGCTGATTTTCATCGCAAAATTTTGTTCAGTGATGAGGCTCATTTTTGGTTGAATGGCTACGTCAACAAGCAAAATTGCCGCATTTGGAGTGAAGAGAATCCACATGAGACCCTTGAGACGCCATTACATCCACAAAAACTGACTGTTTGGTGTGCTCTATGGGCTGGTGGAGTCATTGGGTCATACTTCTTCCGAAATAATGCTGGAGAGTCAGTTACCGTTAATGGAGACCGGTATAGAGCCATGATAACCGACTATTTTGCTCCCGAATTGGATGGCATGAATGTGGATGAGTTGTGGTTCCAACAAGACGGCGCTACATGCCACACAGCGCACGTCACAATCAATTTATTGAAGGAAACATTCGATGAGCGCATAATTTCGCGGAATGGACCTGTCAATTGGCCACCAAGATCGTGTGATTTGACACCATTGGATTATTTTCTTCGGGGATATGTGAAGTCGCTCGTCTACGCCAACAAACCAGAAACGTTAGAGGACTTGGAAGCCAACATTCGTGGCGTTATTGCCGACATACGGCCCCATATGCTCGAAAAAGTGGTTCAAAATTGGACCTGTAGAATTGGCTTTATTCGAGCCAGCCGCGGCGGCCACATGCCCGAAATCATATTTAAACATTAATGGCATAAAATTATCCTTCCAATAAAGCCAAATTGATGGACATTAAAATGAGTTTCTTGTGTTTTATTTCAATTTGAAGCTCTATACCTCTAAAAAAAACACCCTGTACTTGTGCAAAATTTGAGGCAAATCGAAGAAGGTAGAGTTCCGGTTATGGTTTAAAAAAATTGGAATGTCCCTGTGACCAGGACCCAAAAGTACTTAATTTTGTTTTTTGCATTTTTTATAAGGAAAGCATGTTGAAACCTTGCTTAGGTGCAGCATAAACAGTTTTTACCATTATTCCACAATCTGTTTTTGCAACTGGATTACTCATTTGAATATTTAAATTTTTTCTTCACATATAATTTTAAGCTTTCAAAAATGCTATTAATGCAACTTTTTGATATTTATGTATTAATAATACGGATACTGCACACTTTAAAATTTTTCTGCGAAGAAACCTTCAGCAAATGCAATTAGTGTTGAATTTGCAATTACCAACTACTACTTCTTCATATAAAATATTCATACTTGCCAAGAATCCTTAAAGGCTAAAAATTTCTACGCAAGATATAAATATTTGGCATAAAGCCAAAATTCAATCAGAGATACTCAAGGCACAGCATTTCCCCCTTGAACAATTTTGTTGCGTTTTTAATGTGGCATATATAAAAAGCAAATAAATAGCAAATCTTTATGGTAAATTAACAAATTTGTACATTTCATAAAATAGCAAATGGCAATATTCGCACTCCATGAAAATTTTTCATTCTTAAAATGCAACATCAAACTGTATTTTAATGGTTGTTTTCAAACCGCTTGAAGACAAAAAGTGCTAGCATTTGTTTGAGGGATATCTTAAGTCAATCTGAGCAGATTGCTTATTTTAATAAAAAAGATTTTGCCATAAGTCAACGTGTGGCAAGAAATTTTTACCCAGAGCAAACAGCATATTTCACTGTAATAATGAAAAAAGTTTATACAATCGTCAAAGTTTCGTTTGTGAAACCAGGATGTATAATGAAAAAGTAAGATTTTTGAAGAGATGTACTTGATATGCTCGCATCGTAAAGAAGATGCATATATGTATATGTATACATTATGTGGACTGCGGCCTAGAGCGGCAGATTTTAGAGTGCGCCAAGTTTTTCGAATTAACTGTAACGTTTCATACTTTCTTGTTTTAGCTCCGTAAATCTATTGCACACAGTCCAGACAAATAATTTTCAGCCTACATTTTGAAAGGATCTAAGATCTATGAAAAATGAATATCCCAGTTTTGAGTAAGATGAAGTTATTGCAGAGGTTTCATATACAAATGCTATAGAGTTTAGCTACTATACTTCCCTCAGAAGCGAAAACGGCGTATTTTGTTTATGTCAATTTGTGGAAATACCAGTAAAATTGAGACAGATAAAATTCTCTTAGGAGATTTTTTATATGGTTGAACTAAGATTTAGAGTAGTTCATAAGACTCGTAATTTCTTAAGCTATCCGAGGACATAAGAATCACGATATGAATTTTTTAGCGATACGCCCTTTTCGCTTCTGAGGGCAGTATAGCCTTCTTAGCTATTAAACTTGAAGCTTTAAATTAATTAAAAAGCTTATTAGAAACAAATAATGAAAGTGAAAAAGTTATGATTGTTATAATGATATTTTTTATGTTCAATTGTGTTTCCTTAGTTTAACTTATTTAAATGAAAAATAGATTCATTTCATAAGACTTATTAGTAAAAGCAAGCACAAGTTCATTAATATGAGGAGAAACTTTGAATTTAGATAAAAGAAACTGTGGTTGAGCTCAAATCACAAAAATAATTATTTAACATTTATGATATGACTAACACATATCAGTTTTTTTTTTTAATTTTTATCATCCACCTAAAGTTATTACAGTTTTCCATTTCTGGCGAATTCAACCCAAAAATTGTTTTGGCTTGACCAAGAAAAATGAAATCTTGGCGACAAGCTTTTTCATCTACAACAATTTGTTTATGTGTCAGCTTGTCACCTTGTTAGGTGTCTTATGGTGATGTAACGACATGAAAAATCCGGGCAATGCGAATGCTCAGACACTTTTGAAGGCATTACACCAAAAACGTATCGCCAGCATATTTCGTTAAGACTATCAGGTATGGTTCAACAAGTTTTCCTTGCGATAAAATAATCAGTATACACAGAAAAATTTTAACAATTTTAGTGTTATGTTTTTTCCAAGCTATTTTGTATAGGATTCACATAATTTCTTTTAACCCTAAAGTCTTGAGTGTTGAAAAGTTCTGACTTTGTATGTGATAGCTAAAAAAAAACGACGCATTATTAGCTGACGTGGGCTCAAATATCTTCAGAGGCATTAATTTTACACAGAAAAAATTAATATTTAAATTAATTTTAAGTTTTTGTAACAGCATATATTTTTCGAGTTTTATAATCATTGCCATTAAGAAAGAAAATTTTTAAAAATAATCAATGCCATCAAAAAACCATAAGTTTAAATTAATTCAATGCGGCCATAGAAACTACTTAAGGAATAGAGTCGTGCTCAGAAAATTTTAGAAAATACCCATCTGATATCAAAAGAATTAAGCATCTCTTTCAGAGTTTAAATGTATGCGTCTAGAACCTGAGACGGGCGTTCGTATAACTAGCATAAGTATAACTATTTTTGTTTAGTCAGATTAATTGTTTTCGAAAAGAAGGAAAATTTGAAAGTAAAATAATCACAAATTTTTTTGTTAACTTACTATAGAAAATATTTGAAGTGATTCAATAAAAATTATTAAGCCGCTATAGCAAGACCAAATGTTTTTAACTTGATTTTCACAAATTTTTTGCTCCGTGTATTCATCACTGAATCAGCTCGATCACGTGTAAAGCAAAAACAAACAAAAAAATATATCGAATACAAAACATAGGGTTAAAATGATAAAGACGTCTCTTGTGAACGATGTTGTTGTCATCATTGCATCTCTCCCTCGTACTAGTACAGTGTTCCGACCACACACATTTCTTCTTGACAAGCACCCGCCCGTTTTGTCATTTTCCAACAAGAAGCATGGTGAGATTGTAATACTCGAGGTATTGCAAAAGAAAAATCATTAATTCGATTAATTATTTCAATAGCAATAGGTGATGCTTCTGCACTGTAGAACAAGTTAAGAAATTAACTAAATTTTTATTACAAATACTATATTTTTACCGGCAATATCTGATTACGGACGCTTTTCAATCAGCATCATAGCAATTTTATTTATGTAACAACGTGAACAAAATAGGTAAGATACAAGGGTTTGCTGGCGATCGATCCTGGCTCAATTTGACAGCGATTGAGAAATTATTTTAATTGTAGAAATAATTTTTGGGGTGAAATAATGATAAATCGTTTTACTTCACAGTTTGCTCAGAATCAACTCTCTTACTTCGCTGTCTACAGCTGAATATGTTTCTAAGTCTTGATATGTTCATAGAAGCGCAGCACAACTTGCTTAAGCAACTCATTTTCTGACATGTATAAATTTCGGAAATAAAATCACAGATTCACAAAAAAAAACCTTTTTTTATATCCATAGATCACAATAGTTAGGGGACGTCCATAAATTACGTGAGTCAAAATAGAGGGGAAGGGGGTACGGAAAAATCTCACTATATCTCGCCAAGGGAGTGGGAACTTTAATAAAAATCTCACGTCAACTGTTTTAATGCAGAGACTATACATTATTATAGCAGATTACGTTAAAAAATGATAAGGCAAGCCTCACGGAAGGGCGGGGTCCCGCTAGAACTCACCACATCTCACCAGGGGGTGAGGAGGGTCCGAATTTTCAAAAAACACCTCACGTAATTAATGGACGGCCCCTTAGGTCTTAAACATTTTTCTGTGATATACTTATAAGAGCGGGTTTTTAGTATTTCCTTGTACTTGTTTCAACCAAAAAACACTTTTGTGTTTCAATGTCTCACACGTTTGGTTCTTGGTTGTTTGTGTAATATCTTCATATATAACATCAAATAGCATTATTCTTTTTCACCAAATTTTACATTATGAAATTACTGTTCGTTAGCCATTATGCAATAACTTGTGAGTTTCTAATATTTTACACTGTGAGAAAATTGATTTTTCACATTCAAATGTGGGACAGCGAACAATATCAATGAATAAATGCAAGTCGTTAATGTATAGATCGAATAACGTAATATTAGCTGTGTTTTATTCGTCAAATCGCTATCACATTGCTCATAGTTTGTACTAGTACTCGTTTGTTGTTCTTTCTGCTTTATTATTTTAAATTACTGTTTTTTGCGGCCTGAAATTTAAGGCAATTGTTTTTCCGCTCATCTTCTTTTTATTTCAAAATTCATAATAAGCAAAATGCAAATTTGCTGTATGCCTAGCAACTATAATCTTACTCGTTTAGTTTGGTTTTTTTTCCATACAATTATCGTTGCTAGCTATAGATAACAAGCAGCGAATGGCGAATAAAATGCAGCTGATATTAATTTGAATATTAAAATAAAGCCATAGCTTGAAATAAACTTTTAAAAAAGTTTTTGAATTGAAACTTCTTTAGCAACGGGGTGATTTGAAATCAGGTGGATATACTGAAACGACACAATTTAGCCATAGTTCCACTAAGTATAGTTTTTTCCTCGAAGGTGAGGGCGGTATCTAGAATAGCTACAGCAATAAATGATATATCAAATTAAAGTACTCATCGAGCAGAGTACTCGAAAGTTATCAGCTTCGAGATCAGTGGACCATTAGTTGTGATATAAGCGTGGGAAGATTTCATATTTTTTTCAATTTTTTCAAGCATTGCACTGATCAACTGCAAAAGTCATATCATAGTGAGGAAAACAAAAAATTGTACTATACTACGCTCTCTCATTGTAATTGTTATTGTCTCCCAATTAGGCGTTGTTGTTAATAATATATGAAAAACAACAGTAAAAAATAAGTGTACATCGTCGTTCTCGGGTAGAAAGGCCCTAACTTTTTTTTCGAAATTTACTTTTTCGATATTTCAAAACATAGCGGACATACCAATTGAAAAAACACCCTAATAAGAGATTTTGAAGTTTTTATGCAGCTTTTTCGTCCTCCTGTAAATTTGCAATAACATGAGTTAGGGCGACGATGAAGCTTGATATTTGATGAGAAAGAGCAAAGCAAAAACTACTTCGTATTATGTTTTTGAAAGCTTTTATTTTCTGATGTATATTTTTCAAAAGATTCGCCATTTTAATTTTATTTCCATCATTTTAATAAAACATTTTCGTCTCACTCTATCGAATATCATTTCGTCACTCCTACCACGTGTGATTTTTGTTTTAGGTAAGAGTTAACTTAAATTTTTTATATTTTTGAAATAAAAGTAAAAGTTTCCTTAAAAGTTAAAAGTTTTTTTGACTTATATGTATGTATGTAAATCAAAAAGTAAAAAAATAATGTTTGATGATAAAAGTTTTTTAGACAAAACTTTTGTTAAAACTCTTTGAAAAATTTTTTTTTGGAAAAACTTTTATTCAATAAAAGTTTTTAAAGCATAAAAAGTATATGCTTTTTGAATAAAAGTATAAAAGTTTTAAGGTTTTAATCTAATCTAATCTAAATATTCTTTCTTTCCGCTGCTGAGCGTTCACAACCTACAGTAATCCGAACATCGACTTTGTTTTCCTTTTACGCATGAAAATCTTTGCATTTCAGTATTAAGTACCTCAATTTGATTTTTTCACAGTTCAGAAAAAACAAATTACAACTTCAGAGAAAGCTTTTCCACCACTCGGAAAAACAATTTTCGCCACTTAAAATGTCCTTTTTTTACTCTACATGAAAAAATTATCAACAATGTTTCACAATGATACTTATCTTTACCGCTAACTTTAATAGTTTTCTTTTAAAATGTAGAAAATCGAACATCGAGTTTTGACAAAAAATAACTTAACTTTAAAGAGAACTCATATGGACATAAGAAAATATGTCTATTTTTTGCATTAAAGCCTTAAATTGCTAACACATGAAAAAATTAGCTCACGCGTCGTTTGAACTCTTTTAGAAGACCACATTTAAAGGCCCATATAATACGTTCAGCAAGTGCATTTAGCAAGAAAGTATTACAAATTGACAAAAAAGTTTATGTTTAATTTAAAGCTTCAAACTATTTATCTAAAAAGAATAATGGCTGTAATAGTTAAACTCTATTAAAAAAATATCTTCTATTTTTCTAGAATTTTTGGAAAATTTTATGTTTATTAACATACGTATTTAGGAAAATTTATAAAAGTTTGATATAACAAATTATAAAAAAAGTAGGTTAGGTTAGGTAGGAGTGGCAGTAAGTAGTAAAAAATTTATGAAAGCGTAATTTGAGACTAAGCCAAATTTGAGGCTTAACTCAAAATATCATTAACCCAACGTTACATTAATATTTGAAAAAAAAAAACAAAATTTTAATGGGTGACTTAATTCGTATTATTTACTATAATTTCTTCGTAAACATGATTTCTACAGAGATGGGAATTATTTAAAAAATAGTTCTGTTGTTTATCATAAACTTACGAATACTTCACGGCAAACAGATCTATAAAATCGGAAAAATTTGTATGCTATAGCACACGATTCGCTTCAAACAATATCAAGATCGATTAAATTGTCAACCAAATCTGACAATGCACAATCATTATATAGTGTCCGAAGATTTCAAATACATAATCCGCAAATTCGGAGCTGCTCATTTACTCGTTTTATGGCCATTTTAAGTTTAGGATTTTGGCCGACAAAGGACCGTGCTCTTTTCAAGCAACATCAAGATCGGTAAAAATTGTCAACTAAATCTGACAATGCACAATTAATATTTAGTGTTCGGACATTCCAAAAACAAGAACCATAAAATCGTAACTGGTTATTTACTCGGTTTATGGCTATTTTAAGGTAAATCCTTTTACCGATAATTTTAATAAAATTATGAAGCGTACCGTGTACAGTTTTTGAAGCTATTAAGATCAAGTGAAATTTTAAAATATGCTATGATAATTGTTTTTTGAAAAAAAAAAATTTAATTATTTTTTGTGGATTTTAAAAGTATTTTTGACTACAAAGCCTACAAAAAAAAAAAAATTAAAAAAATCTTTATATATGTATGTTATGTTATTCATCATTTTCCACTGAAAAGAATTGAAAATATCAAAAAAAAAAATTCTTTTATGCCTTAAAACAGGTGAAAAATAATTTAAATTATAATTTTGTTGTATGGACTTTTGAAGTATTTTTAACTACAAAGCTCATAAAAAACAATAAGTAAAAAAGCATTTATATTTGTTGTGTTATTCATCGTTTTTCAGGGCAAAAAAAATTAAAAAAATTATTAAAATATTCTTTTGAGTCTAAAAACTAATGAAAAATAATTTTTATTTATTTTTGTTTTATGTGTTTTAAAAGTAAAACAAATTAAATTTTCACCAGGTTTAAGGCCTAAAAGAATTTTTTTTTTAATATTTTCATTTCTTTTCCATGGAAAATGATAAACATTATAACATATGTAAACATTTTTTTATTTTTTTTTTTTCTTTGTTGGCTTTGTAGTCAAAAATACTTTTAAAACCCATAAAAGATAATAAAAAAAGTTTTTATTTTCAATTGTTTTTCGGTAGACAAAAAAAAATGTTTTTTCTTGAATCGACTTTTTTCCATGAAAAATGGTGAATAAAAAAAAACATTTGCATATTTTCAAAAATTAGTGACTTTATCGTGTTCAGCTACTCAAAATTCATAAAAAACAATTATCATAGCATATTTTAAAATTTCACTTGACCTTAATAGCATCAAAAACTGTACACGGTTCGCTTCATAATTTCATTAAAATTATCGGTAAAAGCGTTTACTTTAAAATAGCTATCAAACGAGTAAATGACCAGGTACGATTTTACGGATCTTGTTTTGGAATCTTCGAACACTAAATAATAATTAAGCATTGTCAGATTTGGCTGACAATTTTTACCGATCTTGATCTTGCTTGAAACGAACCGTGTCGGCCAAAATGATTAACTTAAAATGGCCATAAAACGAGTAAATGAGCAGCTCCGATTTTGCGGATTATGTATTTGGAATCTCTGGACACTATACAATAAATGTGCATTGCCAGATTTGGTTGATAATTTAATCGATCTTGATCTTGGTTGAAGCGGACCGTGAGCACGGGACATGAAGGGTCAAAATTGCAAAGTTCTCAAAAATGGTGTATGGCATAGGAAACCACGTGGAAAAGTGGCGAGCTGAAGCTTTTCAACACATACTTGTATTATCACATTAAATTTAAGTCTCGATATGTTTTAAGCTACATACTTTTGAAAAGAAGCCATAATTTTATTGATAATAATTTTAAGGTAACAATTTCGGAAATCATTCGAAAGCATTTTGATAAAACTTGATATGAAATGAATATGCAGAATCTATTTTTAATTCATCTCCCTATTTTTATTGTTTTTACAAAAGGTCATTTACGTGACTAGAATCCAATGTAAAGAAAACCATTTTGTCAATAGAACACACTGTCCTGAAAAATCTTTTGTATACCTCACTCAGTGAACTGCAGCCCTCATAAAATTTTACTAGACATGACATACGACAACAAAAAGCAAGAAAAAAATCTAGACTAAACCATACATATTATTCTGTTTTACATTTCTAAGATATATAAATAACAGCCGATACAAACGGCTAAAATATTTTTTTTTTTTTTTTTTTCATAAATCCAACTAATAACTCATTAACTGAAACAAGTTTCATATCTATTATGAAAATAAAATCTATATAACACACGTACACAAACATGGGTTAACGATTAGTATTTTTGTGTCAACGCTTCAATATTAAAGTCCAATATTAATATCTTAAGCAAAAAAAAATAAGTCGAACACTCAAATGTCTTTTTCAAACTTAATTTCAATATTTAAATAAAAAAAAAAAACTGAGATAAAATTTATGTTTATATCTCATGGGGAAAGATGAATGAGTTTTCGCGATGAAATAATATTCCAAACATTTCGTGCTTTTATTCGCTCGACTAACTCATTGGGAAGCTCTTCAAAATTACTAATTGATGTTCACATTAATTTTCAGTGATATTTTTAAAAAGGAAAATGCAGAACCCAACAAAAAGAAGACTGCGCTGAAGGCACAGAAATGGAAAAAATCCAATTCTTTTCTACGTGTTTCTTACTTATGGACAACTGTATGTATCCTCGAAAATAGAAACACCTAAAAAGTGCCAGGTTATATTGTATAAGATTAATTGAAAATTTTTGCTTTTTTGAATTTATTTCTATTTGATGAATTTGTTTTCGTATTTTGAAGCACGAGCTTTGTGTGCTGAAGGTTTTAATTTTATTTTTATTTTTAACTCAATATGTATATAATTTATGTATAATAATAGGCAATAGAGTTGCGTTTGAAAATTACTACATGGACGTAGACCAAAGAAAATATGACCATCATTAAAAGTAAGAACAATTGTAGAGTTAGAACGTGGGAGTTAACTCTAAATAAAGATCTGTTGTACAACCAAGTCTTGTTGTACAACGCATTGTATCGTTTTTTGCATCGCTGCACAACCAAATTTTGTGTTGGTCCAATGGTTAGATGAAAATCAAAATGAGTAGACTTTTTGTGGGCGGAGTAAGCGATTGTACAGCGAGTTGCTACGTTTGTAGCGAAGTTGATGCAATAGCATATGGTTAGTTGTTACTTATGGTTCAGGCATGAAAGCCCATTGACTGTTCTGTCAGAAAATTCTTCTTTTTCAATATACGACTTTTTAATACACAATTTTTTCTTCATATTGTTTTGTTTTTCTGCTCTTCCCATAACATTTCATCAATTCATATTTAAGCAGCGATTTGACTCGACAAACACATTTTCTACTACGTTGCTTACAGCATTATCTTAATCGACGTAGAAGGTGTCACTTATCATGAATGTATATGTACTTTTCTATACGTGTCACGCCCTCTTCTAAACGTTACAAACGGAATGACAAAATTAATATATCCTGTGAGAAAAGTTTGTAGACTTATGAGCTTTTAAGGATTCTGACTTCAAAAAAATGGTTTTTATGAAATTACAATTTCAAGACTTAACACATTTGAAAATCAAATTATGTTGTCCTTTGAAATCCTCGCATATTGTAAAGTAATGTCAAACTTTGGGCAGGTAGATGTTTCGATTGACATGGAATGTCTCATACACAAACAGTAGGTGGAAAATTAAGTTGTCAAAGGCAATGTTCTAGTAATAATACCGTAGTAAATAATTCACTGTATTAAACAAATATGTATTTCATAAAAACATTACATTTTTGGTAAAGAAACATATTGCTACTTTTCAAAATCGTGTTGCAAAAGTATGTTGTCAACCACTCAATACCCGCACTGTTCATGTCAAATGATGCACTCTTTCAAATCAACCAATATTTGGGGTTTTTCCTGAGGAATGAGCACTTTTAGGTCACCATGCATTTCCAATGGGAGACAAGTCCAGACTCTGCTGCGGACACTTTAAAACATCTACATATGTATATAATTACTTGTGAAGTATTACTTTATTATTTCAGCCGTGGAAATTGGCATGCTATCCTGTTTTAGGAAAAAATATGGCCCTATCAACCGTCTATCTTCTGAAATGGAGGTTTGCTGAGATAGTTTTAAGTACAAATGCTACGTGCTTCATTTGCCTATAAGCATCCCCAGACCACTAGATCCTCTCCCAGCCGACTTAACAGTTGGTAGAGTTCACCAAAACAGAAAACATAGGTGAGTTGCTCGTAAAATTCCATAACAGAATAAACAAAACAGGGAAAAAAGGCGTGAGTTTTATGAAGAACACGTATTAAAATGTCTTAGTTTTTGCCATACAGTACTTTGGGCTGATGAGTCGATTATCAGGCTTATATATTCACATGGCATATTGTACGCATGGCGCAATCGCAGCGAACCCCAAAAATGGAATTTTGCAATTAATTATTTTCTATCGTTCAATACAAAGATCATTAAAGTATAACAAAAAATCCGAATTCTATTTTTCCACCTACTCTAGTACATATGTGACCGTCCGCGGAGAACAGGCAAAATTCCGCGAGGGAACAAACCAAAAAATAAAAAAAATATGTGCAACATCGTCTTTTGGTAATTTTATATAGTTTTGAATTACTTATTCGAATTTTTGATATACTTATTACTAGCTTAACCGAGACCATTTCATGACACGAGCAAGCCCATGTTTTGTCCAGTTGGCACAACATCTTCTAACAAGCAAAAAATGTACACGCTATGATAAGAAAACTATTCATACAAATGTTAAATAAAAAAATAAAATATTCCATATATAGTGCCCCTCTAAAACAAAACACTCTCGAAGTGACGAAAACACGATCAGATCAATCTACAATCAAAATTTTTACTGGAAAATAGGAACATCAGCATAACGTTTCAGAAACAATGCCAAAGACATAAATTCAAACTGATTTACAATTTTTTCAAATTAATTTAATGACAATAGGAGGAAAATATATTTTAATAGGAAAATTTCATGTTGGGTGATCTAAAAATTTAATGGGCTGTGAACAAATGAAAACAAAACAAAAATGTACATGGAGACACCATGCCGATGTACCTAAGTTTAAAAAAGATATAAATAAATAAAATTGGTATTTTTTGAAATAATATGTATATTCTTAAGAAACATTAGCCCTTCTTCTTTTGGAACTATATTTCGTAGTTATCTTAACTTAAGAAAAAACCATTTAACTTACCAAATAGTCCTGGTGGCAAGATTTTCCACTAATGCTATCCGCTATATTGTCCAGTGAGCGGGTAGGAGTCGATTCCTATCATACGAAAAACAAAAACTTAATATTGCATATTTGCTTGAAATGATTAATATTGCAACTTACTTGCAGCAGATCTTCTAAGCTTTCTATGTATTCAATAGCATTACGTAGAATCTCCACCTTGGGCAAGCGTTGATTTGGATTTGAAGATGTGCGTCGCTTTAAAACTTCAAAAGCCTCATTAACCTGTTTAAGTAAAATACAAGGCCATTAGAAAAATGAAAACCATTATCTTAAATAACTATGGCAATAGATAAAATCTCAATGAAATATGCCCTCTAATTATGTTAAAACATCATTCACATCTTAACGTGTGTTCAGTTTATATATAGATTTCCTTTCTGAATTTTATTCACAAAATACTTTCCCCCTTTCGTTAGTTGCTGATGCGCTCAACTTTACATGATCATAAAATTTGTCTCTTTTAATTTAAAAGTATTAATTTTTTACCAATTTTATGACTAATAAAGTAAATTCCACAGTTTGTAACCGATTAGATAAATTGAAGCCTTCGCACATCAAACTTTCATGTCAAAAGTTAAACAACCTAAAAACTTATGTATACACATTAGGGTGGCTTGAAGCACTTTTGGTTTTTGTTCAAAATGATTATTTTTTTCAAGATTTACTTAAAATTTTTCTTTGTATGTAATACGTATATGAAATCAAGAGTCGATCGGATCACCATTATTGGTCCCCAATAACAACTGATTCCAAGATAAGATCCATTGAACGCATTCCGAACGACTTAAAATTTCAAATATTGCAAAATTTTTATGCCAATTTGTTGGATAATCTTCGTTTTGGAAAAAAAAATCATTTTGCTTAGAACTGCTTTGACAAAACATATTTGATGCTCTAATAAATTCCAGCAATGAAAGTGAAAATAATAGAATTTTTAATATGTATATATTAGGGTGTTTTTTTTTTCAAACTTTTGAAGATGGATTTTATTTATTTTTTCCTATATTATAGCTTGAGGAATAAAAATAATTGTCCCAACATTTGAGCTTCCTAGCTCAAACCTGTAAACGGCGCGGACAGAGTTTATGTCCGATTTCGTTGAAATTTAACGAAAAAACCGACTTGCTAAAACGTAGAAAAGTCTGCCTTAAGTGCCAAGATATAGCATTTTGGGATTTTTAGTTGAATGGGGGACGCCACCCACTGTTGTCAAACCACGCCCACATTTTTCGTGTGACTAAAAATGCGGAACAAATACATCGGAAGGAGGTATTTTTATTTGTTTTCTAAAAAATTTGCGGTCCTATATGCCTATATTATAGAATTGGGTTTGAAGAAAAGACTGGCAAAATTTCAGCTTCCTAGATCAAACCTGCAAACGTCGCATCCACTTTGTTTCCTAGTACAATTCATATGAAAAACGAAAAAGCAAAACAACTAAAAACAAAATTTTTTTTGCGTTTTAGTAAATTTTTTTAAAAAAAAATAATAATACCTCCTTCGGGTTTATTTTTTCGCATTTTTAGTCACACGAAAAATGTGGGCGTGGTTTTAATCTTAAAACGCTATATCTTGGCACTTAAGGCAGACCTTTTCTGCGTTTTAGTAAGTCGATTTCTTCGTTAAATTTCAACGAAATTGGAAATAAACTCTGTACGCGCCGTTAACAGGTTTGAGCTAGGAAGCTCAAGAGTAGGGACAATTGTTTTTATTCCTCAAGCTATAATATAGGAAAAAATATATAAAATCCCTTTCCAAAATTTTTAAAAAAAAAACACCATAGTACATACCATATATGTACTCGTATGTATATTAGAGCGGTTTAAAATAAAGACTTTTTGATTTTTTCACGATGTGTCAGCGGATTATAGTAGCCTTATATGTCTGGACACAGCCCATTACTAGGATTAAGGTTAATATTGAAAACTCGAATAGCGCCCTCTGTTTTAAGTAAACTACCCATTTTCCAAAATATTGATTTAAAAAATGGTGCAAGTTACAGACGTTATAAAATTTTCCAACAAAGTGGGTATGGTTTTCGGGAAACTATCGATTGAGGAATTCAAATCCGTGATTTGTTTTTCTTTTTCTTCTTTCTTTCTTATGACATAACTGACAATTGGCCGGACAAAAGTAAAAAAGTACCGATTTTCCACTTTCTAGCTGCGACACCTCAAATATTATGTTAACGCCGATCCCATGGTACATCATTTATTATGTACTGTTATTTGCTTAAAAGAATGCCAAACCGCATATCATTATCTTATTTCGAAACCAAGATGTCTGAATTTTTCTAAATTAACCGACCTGAATTTTTTCAAATCGAAGTCGACAAATTTGCATATTAAGGTGATTCAAATTTTTTTTTTAATTTCAAACAGTTACTTTCAATCGGGGAATTCGAATCCGTGATTATTTTTTCTTCTTCTTCTTTTTTTCTTACAAAAAAATTTAAAACTGACCGGAAAAAAATGATAAAATTCCGATGTTGTACTTTAAAGATGCAAAATCACTCCATTTATTTTTTCGGCCGATCCCATGTTACATCATTTTTAATGTACTGTTGTTTGCTTAAAAGAATGCCGTAAACCGAATATCATTTTCTTTTTTCGAACCCGAGATATCTGCATTTTGCTAAGTTAACAGAACTATGCCTCATGGTAAAAATAGGAAAATTATAGATGGAATGACCCATATGTAAAAACATACATCAATGCGTCAAAATACATCAGAAAAACACACTCCAGAATTGGTTAAATTTAATAAAATAAATTAAAAAAGTCGAGCTTGTGTCCTTTTTACCCTATACCGGAAATGTTATTTGGGGTAGTTATGCATAAGATAACTGATTTTATAGTTAAACGATACATTCCTTTTAAATTTGTGTATTAATATTAATAGAAAAACAGTTATAATCCTTCAAGTTTTTTTAAATTTGAAAATATTAGGCATTAGGCATATTAGGCTAAATTAGGTCTTTTATTCATAAAACTCTTTATAAATCACTTTCGTCTTGAAGGATAATGGCCTGCGATTCTATTAAAAATACATTTTTCTAATGAAAACATTCAAGGTCTAATAAAATTTTATAAAGCCAATATTTTCATAAGAACATTTTTGTTTTTTTGAAATCTTCGAAGGTAAGCTTAAAACTGTTATTGATACTCCTCATGTGACTTTTTTTCTGTTTTTATCTAAAATGTATTATAAGTAACAGTTTCCCATCTCGAATAATATAGACTTAGCAGAGGTTTCATAAGGTTTCATAGAAATTGCATTTTGATAGTGCTATAAATATTTAAAGAATATTTGATATTTAGTTGTCTAAGACCATTTTCCCAAAACAAATGTTTGTACCAGTCAATGCGGAAAGGACGAAAATGAATTTTAGACATCACAAGAAGGGGGTTTTGCACATATTGATAAAGAAAACCTTAACATGAATTTCGAACAACACCAAAGGCGGCTCGAATATCGGCAGGGCCAGTAATGGTTCCACTTTCCAAAATTTTTTTTTTTATATTAGATGCGAATAGTCGATAATTTGCGAAACCCTGCTCGGGTACTGGAGCCATATCAAATGATGACCAAAATCCATTTTAAACGTTTCCGGATCGATTAGCGCAATGAATTATTTCCCAAAAATATCTCGAAGATATGCTCTTCGAGTTTCTGGTACATTTTGACCGTTCCACATTAACTGGCGTAAGTATTTGTTTTAGAAAACTGACCAATTAAATTCTTTTTTTTTAAGTTCATAAACAATCAAATTACTTATTACATTTCCTTGGAATGGAACTAAAGTTTTTTAATTTAAAACTTGGATTTCTGTAATAGAATCGATTCCGATTTTGTCGATTCCAAATTGCAATTCCTTAAAATGAAATCTAAACCTTTTAGTTCCGCAATTTGATTACTGCAGTTATTTTTTGATTGAAAATACAATTTTGAGGTATCAGATTTTGGCCAATGTTTCCTAAAAAAAATATATTACAGTTTAATATTCCCTTCGCAGAATATTTTCGCAATTTTTCGTTCAAATGAATATGTTTATTCTAATATTTTCACAAATTTCAACAATCTTCAAATTTTGAACTTTCATTTATTTCTCTGCTGGATAATACCTTTTTTAATCGCCTCCTTTCTCGCATTGTGGCTGCTTTTCGTCGATCAACAGTAACAGTCTTCTTTTTGCAAGCCTTACAAGCCCACGTTAAGCATGGTCTTGAGGACTGACTTGATGAGCAGACAAGTGGCGCCAGCACGTGTTCCTCTGAACTCAAGCTGTTTTCATCATCATCTGTAAAAATTGGCGAAGGACTCATGTGCGCCTTGTCATCGGAGGAATTTGAATAACTACCGCCGGAGTTAATGTAGCGATTACAGTGGTAGTGACTTGGTTCAGTAATGGCAATGGAATATCGATTTAAAAAAGGATGTAAATGTTGCTGTGAATCTAGGAGATAATGTTGCTGCTGCTGCTGCTGTTTGTGTTGTTGCGTCTGATGATGTGAATTGCCGAAAGAATTATTTTGCTGATTGTGAAAATGATGTTGCTGATGATGTGAGATTGTCTGTTGAAACTGATCATGCTGGGACTGTGGACCTTCATACTCCTTTTTAAATATCCTAGTTATCGTTTGTGTTGTAGTGCTTGCGGTATTGAGATGATTTTCTAAAATTGGTTTTGAATTGTATTTAGTCATTTTCACTTTTTTCCTTTAATATTTTGAGCAGATGAATGATTTTGTATATCTATATCTTGAGAATTCGAAAAATTTGATTCATATATTATTTATAATTCACACTTTTCACTTCGTTTTTTATGTATTTATTAGAACTCCGCCGGCGATTTTAAAATATTTTCTATTGCTTTTCCACTAACAAATGAAATCATAACACGCTACAAAACACTTCTGCACTCAGTACTTTAAGGAGTCTGAAACACGTGTCTTCAACATTCCCGCTCGATTTGTTGCTCCGCACTCGTTGACATTCGCGACACATTTAGTTGGGTTGATTTTAGACTTTAGGATTTTCCATCTGTTGATGGCTTTGAGTGTCGCACTTGAGTTTTTCGATTGTTTTTGAGTGGTTTTCTATTTTTAAATGTTTATTTTTTTCTGTTTTTTATTTATATGTTTTTCTAATGCAAAATTGGGTAGGGTCTATTTAAACCACGCCCACCGTTTAGTCAAACAAATTTACGATTTGTTTTTGTGTTGAGTGAATTGTGATTTTTACAATTTTATATATTGCTGAATGAATTCGGAAAAAAAAACAAGTCTACGACATTTCGTTCTTCATATGTTAATGGGTTTCAAAATTTTAAAATTATATGCTATGAAATTTTAGGTTTGTTTTTATTGGCTTTCTTAATAATATTAATAATTAAATGATTATTGATCGCTGCGAAAAATGGCTAAGGTTCAATAATCATTTAATTATTATATGCTATGAGAAATTATTATGATTGGGGAACTTCACACCAAAAGGTTACAAACAAAATAACTAACTGAAATGACGTGAATAATTCTTATTGTATGTGCTATACCACATCAAAAGATAATTTGTAATTTGCTCTTAGTGGAATTGTCTGATTGCTATTTGAAAAATGTTACTTTTTGGTTTTTTGGATTAATCTTCAATGCATTTTTTTTTTTTTTTTTTTTCAGGAAGTCTTTTAGATGAAAAAACTTGTAAACAATTTACTTTAATTTTATTTATGGTTTATATGCCAAGTAACCAATTTTGTGAAATCAAGTTTAAACTTCAATGTGCATCACTGACAAAACGACTGGAAAGAGTTCTTAATTTTTTTTTTCAAAGGGTCAAGACGATATTAATAACACAGGCCGACAAAAATTATACCCAGAAACCGGACTATATATTTCCGTAGGTTTTCGATGCGCTGATTCCGAATCTGGTCGCAGAATTGCTCCATCACGTCAGGTTTTCGAGATATCCTAACCTAAAAGTGCAAAAAACATTGTTTTTGCCCATTTTTGAGGTTATGTAGCACCGTGAATTTTCTTTTTTTCAAAAAACTATATATGTGATCTTAAAGAGCTGTTCTTCTTCTTTCCAATGTCGTTGAGTTTTCTGAAATATCTTTCTTTTTTGCTGATCTATCGCATTGTGAAATTTTCATATTTGTGATTTTGCCTGTACCTGCAAGCTCATTAGGAACATTTGTGTGTCAAAAAATTTGAAAATTTCAAAATGCGATAACTGGACGATAAAGAAAGATATTTCAGAACACTCAACGACATTGGAAAGAAGAAGAACAGCTCTTTAAGATCACACATATAGTTTTTTGAAAAAAAGAAAATTCACGGTGCTACATAACCTCAAAAATTGGCAAAAACAATGTTTTTTGCACTTTTAGGTTAGGATATCTCGAAAACCTGACGTGATGGAGCAATTCTGCGACCAGATTCGGAATCAGCGCATCAAAAACCTTCGGAAATATATAGTCTGGTTTCTGGGTCTGAATGTTGGTTAAATTAAATTGAAAGATGTACTCAACAGTCTTTAGACTACAGCGTAAAAACCCAATAAATTGACAATTTTTAAGAAACACGAAAAGTTTCACATTTTTCTTACTTTAAATACAAATTAAAAAAAAAGGTATCTAAATTTTAATTGAACAACCTTTAATATGAGTTCAAGACAGCCTTAGCTTCAGAAAAAACTATGGCTGGAAGATGTACTCCAAAAAAAAAAAAAAAACGAGGTCAGCTAAAAGGCCAAATCTGATGGATTTCCACATATCTGAACGGCGTGTCCCTGAGCTATAGTCAGAGGATGGAAAATCATAGTTAGTAGTGCGGTAAATCAAACTTCTACTGCCTACGCAAATAAAGCATTTCAGACGCTTCTGAGAGGAATGCTTAAGGGAATGCAACAAAATTTAAAAAATGTACCAAGCATGATTATTGATCAGTTATTTAAGGCTTTTCAACCACATTTCACACAAATAATGCAAATTTGTTCTAGCACTGAGCAAAAAGTGGGCTAATTTTGGAAAAAGGTGTTGTCAACCCGATCTTTTCTTATCATTTTTTTTTAAATATTAACTAAAATAACGACATTTTTAATCATCTTAAGCTAAATAATATTCAAACAAATGTTTTTTATCAAAGCGATAAGGGTACATCCTTCCAGACAATTAGAAAAATTAATGTTATAATATTAATTCTCCGAACTCTTAGTAATCATTTCGTAGGTGCATACAATTCCACTTGTCCAGCACATCTATTTCCTACAATGTCTCAATATCCTCCTTCAGCGCCACAAATCAATCTCTTTCCAAACAAAACACTAAAGCCGCTGTGAACAACAACAAAGCATTAAAAAGATTTATTTATATTTTCTGTACCGGCAGACAGTGCTCAGCATCGTCGACGATCACCCTATTGTTACATATATGCAGAGTTGGGCATTATGATTTGAATAACAAAAACGACTATTTAGCCCAAAAAAATAAGGCGAAAACGACAGACTTTGTGGGAAAAAAATCAATTAAAGTTTTCTTATCAGGATTATCTTGATTTGGGCACAGGAAATAACGTGTGAAAAGCCCATCACGAAATTGTGGGCGCAAAAAAAGTTATTCTAGGAAGAAAGATCGTGAATATCGGTTTTAACTCAATTTTTCTTAAAGTATTAGTTTTACAACAATTTTCCCCTCGCGACTTTATTCTATTCCCGAAGCTGAAGAGATCCATGAAAGGACGATGTAGTGCCACTTTTGATGTGATAAAAACAGAGTGACTGAAGGAGCTGAAGTCCATATCGAAACGTGAGTTACATCTGAGAGGAATTATTTTGAAGAGGACGAATTGATGTTGATGCATAAATAAAGATTATCAAGGAATAACAGAAATTCCAGTTAATTTTTTTTCAAATGTCGTAGTATGTGTATTACTTTAGTGGATTATGCGACTTACTAGAATATTTCTCACACGTATATCTCGAGAACTATTGTCTTAAATTGTCTAAAGAACAAATTTCATAACATAATAAATGTTCTTGCGCACATATTTTCGCGATGGACTTTTCACCTGATATTTTTTAGGCCCTAATAAAAAAAATTCAGTTAGTTTTTTTTCCTTAATTTCTTGTGCTAGGAACATGAAAGTCAAAATAGATACATAAAAAAAATTAGTTCTAGTATAATGAATAAGGAAATTTAAACTCGAATAAAATATATTTGGAAAACATTTGTATTCCACCAAAATCAATGGGAAATGCTCCAAAATGCATTTTTGATATGGTAAGGTATCTTATAAGGATGCGTTGTGGCACCATTAAAGGAAAAAATTATTGCATCACTCAATGAGAAAAGGTCAAAAATTAATTTTGGAAAAGGAACCTGTTTTTGGCTCCAATAAGGGAAATAAATGTCTATTACATTACACAATAGGAAAAGCTCGAAAATCGATTTTAGAAGTAGGGAGTGACTGTTTTGTCTACATTTAAGAAAAAAATAATAACTTCACCAATGAGGGCCACCCTTAATATGCACCCTAAATAAATTTTTTATAGCCTACGAGCTATTCCCAAATCTACCAAATATACACACAAAATTTCATAAAAATCAGTCAAGCCGTTTCGGAGGAGTTCGGTAACAAACACTGTGACACGAGATTTTTATATATGAGAGATAAATACCTCAATATCATAAAAACTAAAGCCTATCCAGCACTTTCATGAATATATTCGTAAACTGTGAGCTTGAAGCTATAGAAATCCGCAGAGACATACAAAGCAACAAAAAAAAAAGTTAATTTTGTTGAGTACAATTTGAAGAAGAAATAAAGTTTTGTTCATTATTCGATAGATAGATAATATAATGAAGTTTGCCTGGGCTTTGCCGTGGCGATAAGTTCATTTTAAATTAAATAAAGCAGCATTCAAAATGCTTAATATGATGACACATTTTATAATACAGATTAACGTTTTCCTTTAAATATTTTACTTTTTTAAAATAGTTCGCCGAGAAAAGAACAACAAAAAAATGTTGCTTGTTTATTCTAAAGAAACTTACAACATATATCTTGAAAAGTGTCACTTTTAGAATTGATCTGTTGATCTAACTTTTTTCGTTAATTTTTCTTCAGTTTTACAATAAATTTCTTTCCTGCTTCGTTGATTAATGCTTTGTTTTTCTCTTTTCCGCTAAATTTTAGTAAAATTTGTTTTCAAGAATTGTATTTATGCTTTTCAGCGGATTATCAGAAATTATTTTTACTACATCGTGTATCTTACTGTAAATTGTTTAGAAGAAACTAAATCCTATTTATGGAAACATCGTAGATCTAAAAAAAACATTAAAAAATTATCAAAAAAGATTTAATGGAAATTGAACTTTCCTGTCATTTGTGTTGGTGTTTATTCTATGTAATTAGTATTTTAACACATTCGTGTGTTACCAACTTACATCTACTAAATAATTTTAATTCCTTTACTTTGGATTTTTAAAACCAAAAGTAAGGTAATAATATACTGGATTGGGACAAAGAAGTTCGTTTTTTAGAACGTATAGAAATCACTATAGTTTTAAGTAATAAGCAAACAATAAATGTAATATCAGTGCTATGCAAAATAAGATCATTCACATTTTAATAAGATCATTCACAATTTAATAAGATATTTTTTCTTGCTAGAAAAATCATATTAAACCTACCAGAGTCAAATTAATGAAGGTACATGGCTGCGGGCTTCAAACTTAAGCGTAAGACTTTCATAAGTTTTTTCGAAAGCGAGAAGTCTTCGTGTCTATTAATTAATTTTTTTATTTTCCAACACTTACGACTTGAAATATTTTCGAGTTCAAAATAATTTTAAAATCTAGGGACCTACTCACCCCATGTACAAAAAAAGAAGGGCATCACAAAAATCTTTTTGTGAGTCAACCAAATAGGTAATCAGTTTTTATATAAAAAAAAACGTCCTTTTAGGGGCAGCTATAATGTAAAAAAAAAATTTAATTTCTATAATTTTTAGACCAAAAATGGAAAAAAAATTTTTCCCACTTTTTTTTAATGGAAATTCATGTAGTGCCATTGAAAATTTCAAATAATAGTGTATTAAGGTGAATGCAGTGAAAACAACAAAAGATTTGAGCTGTTACACAAGAAACACCAAAGCTCTACTCGCGGAGAGACCTCAGTTTTTCTCCTTATGTATAGGCCTAAAAAATAGTTGCAACTTTTTTTTCGATACTTCCTTATGTGTACACAAGGAAAATCGAAAAAATATTTTTAAAAAAAATATTATAAATAAGAAAAAAATTAAATTTTCTTGAAGTATTCTAGAACATGACTTTTTTTTAACATGTCTAATGTACAATGTACATATGTATGTATATAAGATCGAATCCCAAAATCTCGAATTCACCAAAATTATGAAAAAATTGCAAATTAATTTTAAGAGAGTAAAATGAAAATTGTAAGAAAAAAAATTAAACAGCCGGGCTTACTTTACTAGAAGATTTTTAACTAAAACTTTTTCTTTTGGACGCTGCTATAAATTACGATTAAAAATGTGATATGTCTGTAAAATCTTAAGAAATAAAATAAATAAATCGTATGTAATTCAAATTTTAATAAAAAATTACACAGCTTAAGTTTGCGTCTCCGACGTATCGAAAATACGTACATCGAAAATGATTTCCAGCTTAACCGTCATCTGCTCCTCAAAAAAACTTACGTTGTTTCCTTGTGTGTTGATTTCTACACATATGGGATTTCAGTACATTTTCAGAGAACAATTTAAAGAAGACGAGTAAAGAATACTTTTTATTAGTTACTATATATTTTGAAAAATTAAATAAAAACGAGAAATAAATTTTTAGTAGCATTGCTATTTACTCAAACATATCGGTTGTAGGGCTTTTTGCATGCGGAATTTCCACAGAACAAGTAATGGTTTCATATACGTTATTTTTCGAAGAAGACATATTTTCGTAGAATAGATAGCAACGGTGGGCTTTAACCAACTTTAAATGACAAGTTGAGTTACAACAAAAACTTGAATGTGGAATTATTTAGGATGCTAAATGCATCTAAAGAAAAAAAATCCTTAGAGCTTTTTTTATTTTAATTCCGTATTTACTGTTTTTTAGTAATATTATCTAGTATAATGTGTGTATAACGTTTTACATTTTTACTACTATATGGTGTAAAACTACGATTAAGGACACCATTTTCAAAACTGTAATTTTTTACAAAGACTTATTTCAATTAATCGAGTCACAAAAATAGGTCTTAAGGTCTAGATGCTTACATCTAGATTCTTTAAGGATTTCTTTTGTTTTTAGCATATATCGACTCTAACTTACATCCTTAACAATCCCCAATTAAAGTTTTTGTTGTAACTCACACTTTTATTAAAAGTTGGTTAAAGCCCACCGTGTAGCATTTAGGTCTGCCCCTTATTTATGGTGGAGTACTTTTTGATTTTTTGGTGCTCAAGGGATATCAGAAATATTTATTGAATGAATGAATGAAATTAGCACACAAAGGTTACACCTTCCTGCAGGCATCTTGCTATTGAAAATGGGCGAAATCGGCTACCGCCCATACTCTATGTATATTTTGGTGATTTGGTATACATGTGAACCAAATTAGGATTACGCTAGGTTTTAAGTTTCCAAAGATTCGTACATGGGCGTGGCACAGACCTAAATTTTAACTTTTATACCACCATATCTCGTAAACCGTGCAAGATATTATGTTAAAATTTGGTAAACGGATACATATCAAATATATCTTAAATTGTGATAAAAAAGGGCGAAATTGTAAAAGCGGGCGTGGCACTTTACAAAAAATTTGGACTCGGTACATATAGAGATTTTGTCAGTTACTATAAGCTTTAAAATTAATTGAATTTCGACAGGATTGATTCAGTGGGCGTGGAACCTCCCATAATAACATAAATTTGTAGGCGCTGTTTTAAGTGAGCTATTCCGCCGTACTAAGCGAAAAAGACGTATCTCAAAAAAATTCATTTCGAGATAGTTGATGTTTTGTTTATGTCAATTTGTTGAAATACCTGTAAAATTGAGATAGAGGAAATTTTCTTAGTAGATTTTTTATATGATTGAACTAAGATGCCGACATTTGGAGTATTTCTTAGACGCGTAATTTTTAAGCTATCCGATGCCATAAGAATCTCGGATATTTTTGAAGTGAAAAGTTCTTATGGCACGTTGTGCGGCTGAGGAAAAAAGTATAAACTCGCGACACCGACCGTCATCGGGACTCCCCGTCATGAATGCGATAGTAAAATTTGAATGTTCTATTGTTTCTTTTAAATAAATATTCCAAGTGGAAGACAAAAAGCAAAGCAGACACACTAACTGACACATTCCATTCTCATTCAACGATTGTTATGCTTACATGTTTGTTTCTTTCAAATTCCGCGTTGTTGCGTTGAAAAATTGAGAATGAGAGCAAGAGTAAAATTTGAATAAATATTCCGTTTTTGTCTTCCATTGCATTGCCATATTAAAAGAAAAGGCACACATACCAACTAACACACTAACTTGCCATTAAACGATTTGTTTTAATTTCTGTCGGCCCTCCCGGAGTGCATCACGCCGTTTTTTTTTTTTTTTTTTTTGAGATACGTCTTTTTCGCTTAGTACGGCAGTATTGCAGCAATTAAAATGAAATTTAATGTAATTGGTTCAGTTGCTATAGAGTATATCTGAATCAAAAGTGGCTCAAATAGAACTAGTGGGCGTGGCAACTTCCAAGCAAATAAAATACGTTAAGCAGCATATTAATCGATGTATGTAAGCAATCATACTAAAATTTGGTGTAAGACGTTTTTTATGGAATGCTATTTCTGGATCAAAGCCGTATTGGATTGTAATAGTGGGTGTGTCGCCGGCTAACTACTGCATATGTCGAAAACTATACAAGCTATTGTGCTAAAATTTGGTATGCGGATGTCGATCATGAATATAATTTATTGAACCAAAAGTATTGTAGAAGTAGTCGTGGCATATTTAAACTTTTTCATTCCTATTCGATTTTTTTTTCTCAACATTTTCCATATTCTTTCGACTTTTTCAACCTCTTTCAACTTTTTTCATTAGTTTCTTTATTTTTTCGACTTTTTCATCGATTTTGAATTGTTTCAACATTTTTCAACCTCTTTCAACATTGTTAGACCTTTTCAACCTCTATCGACTTTTTCAACATTTTTCAACTTCTGTCAACCTTTTTACATTTCATATTTTTTTCGAATTATTCAACCACTTCTTTTTAACATTTATTTAAAAGGTATGTTCTTTCAGTGCAGTGTAGGGTATGTGAGTTTCGTTCTGTCCGAAGATAACACCTAAACCTTTTTTTGTTTTCTCATTATTTTTTCCCAACTCGAATCTCTCTTCAAAATAGAAAAACGTATACAACTTTCAAAAAACTTATGATGAAGAGTTGTATCGTCTTATTTGATTTTGATATGGAAGAACAACAAAGTTTTTAAAACTTTCATAAGATTTTAAATATTATGATACATTAAAACAGTTTCTGAATTCCCATTTATGTGAAATACTTAAAAGCAAACAAAAAAGCTGAAGATTCTGAATTTGCATTACCATTTCTGGTTGTCATGTATGGTTTCTCTAGTGAAAATCAAGTTCGTGCAGAAAATTTCTGATTATTTGATTTATTTAAAATAGTTTATTTTATGTGTAGCGCATCTCCAGACTGCAAGGCTTCATAGTTGCCAATGGATGGTTTCGGGATAAACTGACATATGTATTTAAAAAAGTTTTTCAATGAGCCAGCCATTTGCAAGAGCTGCTTTCTGTTTTAATATAGAAATAGTCAAAGTTGATGCATTTGCATTCTACTGTGATAAAGCAAACAAGTGGTGATTTTTAATTCTTTTTTAACTATTGTGACGTAATTTAAATAATTTGTTTTCTTAAAAAATAAAAATGGAAAAAATTGCTGATGGTTTTTATTATGTGATTTAACTTAAGGGGGCAGGTCTAGTCACAGGCGTGAGTAATAGAGCATTTTCAATAATTTTTTTTTTTTTGTATTAATTTAATTTATTCAATAAAAGTGATAATATGGCATCATTATGTTTCAACTTGACTTGGCGAAAGTTTAAAAAAAAAAATTTAAAATAAAAAAAGTTACAGCTGGCTGTGTTGGACCCTGTCTCATACAGAGTGCCTTGCGGTGACCATCACAAATCCTTGGAAAATCATCTTAAGTCCATCGGATGAGAAAAATTTGTTATTTAAATAAATAATCTAGTGCCTGATCGAAGATTTTTTTTTTTTCTTTTTTAAATCAACAAAATGGCGGCCTCCGGAAATTTAAATATAGATTTTCGGGAAAATACCAACAATTAATTTTTCATAAAAAATCGATATTTAAAAAAAAAATCCTTCGATCTGGCACTAGCTTTTTAAGTTTTTCAAAAACTGTGTAAATTTCATTGAAATCTATAGAGCGGTTTTTGAGTTACAGTGGTCACCAGTTCCGAAAAGATAGTTTTGAGAAAAACGCATTTAAAGTTTTACACTCACATGAATGAGAGAGAGAGAGCCCTTTGGCTATTGCCGAATAACTCTAAAAGTAATTGTCGGATTGACTTCAAATTTTCAGCATATTTTTTTAAGAATTTTACTTTAAGAAAATGCAAAAAAAAATCGATATGTTGGAAATTCTAACTAGAACATTTAAATATATTTTAGGTTTCTGTGAAAAAATCTAAAATTGAAATAAGAGCCCTGATTTGTCAAGTTTTTTTAAATTTCCTACTTTGTGACACCCTAAATTAGTTAGATGTTGCTATTGTGAGTGTTATTTAGAAATTTAGATGCACGATTTTGCACTTTTTTTTAATGAATTTTTTTGTCAGGTGACTTATTCTTCCGAAATTCTGATTTATTCGAAATCTGGTTACAAAAAACTTATTGGAAAATACTGAGAATGCTACTAGTCCAAGTTATTTGTGGCAAAGTGCGCATAATTTTTGCATTAGAGCTAACAAAAAATGGGTAAAAAGCCACTGGAAGTTGCCTGCTTTTTTGAATTTGTATTACATGCAGGTTACAAGTGCGGAATTTTATGGAATTTTAAAAAATGTAGCACGTGCCATTTTTGACCCTGTCTTTTCTCAGAGTTATTCTTTACCTAGAGTCCACATAAAAAATATTTCCAGTTAATCACCATGATAATATAGCCGTTATTAGTTTTGGCCAGTGAAATGTGCTATGTGACCTATAGTCATATGTTCAGTTAGACATTACTCATACGACATGTTGGCAAACTATATATTATCTAGGTGTTGGCTCAAGAAAACCCTCCAGTTACTTTGATGCCAGTAGGAAGCGAAATATTAAAAAAAAAGAAATGTTTGACCTTCAAAATAGTTCAATATAACCTTTTTATGATAAATTAATCAGTTAAATTGCTTATATTAGCATTGTAGTATAAAAATTATACAAAAATTTTCGGGTCAATAATATCAGTGAAATTACCGCAGACTTTAAAATTAATCGCAGGCCGTAACAATTGTCTTTAAGTCTCGCCGACTTCATGCCATGCGACATTTTTCTCGCATAAAGAGATTTTTTCGGCATCATAAAAACTAACTCGAAATTGATTATTCTTGTAAGCTGGCAACTCTGAAGTTGTGTATTTTTGTGAGGTTTGTGAATTAATACACAAATGAACTTACGTTTTATTCGATCAGCAGATGGCGTTACTAACATAAACATAGCATTTTTGAGTTTCCTCTTCTTTTTCTTCAATGCACAATACTCAATATGCCTGTTATTTTTGTTAAATTTCCAACGAATGTTGCAAACTTTTAAACTGTAAGCGCCTATACTATCTTTCTCTTAGAAGTTTCTGTTACTCTTAAAGTTATTTCACATAGCTTTTCTTGCAGCTGTCGTTCAGCCATAACTCCATTCTCTCTCTCTCTCTCTGTACCTATTGTCAGTTTATTGAAATCATCTGTGAAAATTGCGTCAGACTTTTTAACATGGTGGTGTTTTTACCATGCTTTTATTATAATGTTAAAATGTAAAAATGCCTGTAGTCGGAGAGAAAGATATTATCGAGAATGTATCTGGGGAAACTTTTTTCAACTGAATTTGCTTTTTCTCTGATTTACAGTTGAGGCTAAAAATAACTACGTTCATAGTTGTGTGCTTAAAGTAATTTTCATCCATGGATCGTAAAATCTTTTCTGACGTATTGCTAATGTATCACATTCAGGCATTGAGCGCCTATGAATTATCTTCTGCTGTTGACAACTAATTGGAAACGAAATCATTTGTTGTGTTATTGAAAGATTTTCCCATTTATTTTTCTATGCATACCAGAATATTTGTTCATAATATAAATTTGGGACGTACATATAATACCCACTGTGAAGTGTGGAAAGTTGCCCTATTTGGTATGGGGATACATACGACTATCATGGGAATGCGTTGGTGAATTGAAAGTTTATACCAATATCATGACGAAGGAGGTTTACTTAAACACTTTTTAAAACGAATTGAAAAAATGCTCAGCTTCACTGACACTTAAAAGGTAGAAAAGTTAAGATACAAATTGTATTAGGTCAATAATCCAAAGCCCAAATCGATCTGATTCAGGATCTGGGTGCTGAATTATTGCAGTATATGGGTGATGATGGGCCCAAGAGACTGATATGAACCCCATCGAAAATTAAAGGGCACACTAAATAAAAGGTGCAAAACGGGCTCCAACAAATAAAAACGCTCTAATAAGAGTTATTAAGGAGGAATGGACATAAATATATACCGGAAGAATATGATTTTCAAAAACTTATTGCATCTATTCCAAGAAGGATACAAGCCGATATTGCTATTCGTGTTGAACACATCAAGTATTTAAGTTTTTGTTATAAGTTAATTAGTTTGACAGCATGAAATGACTAGTATTTTAATTTTTGTTCCATTGAGTACAAAAAAGTTTCCAAAAAATATATACCTACTTACATTTCTTATTTTTATTCAATAAGAAATTGAAAATTGTGTTTCATAATTTATTTTGCAAACAATTACTTGACAGACTGTGGCTCATATAAATGGGCTAAAAATTACCTTAAGATTAGAATATGTTGAAATGCAGATCTATAAATTTTATAGGAACCTATGTTGACATGTAAACCGAAGGAAGAGAGATTTTCGCTTCAAAACTGTTTTCGTGACCGCAAGTTTTATATATTTCGCACGAACTCAGTGTGAAGTTTTGATACATTTTTTGAGGAACATAATACGATAGGAATGTGTAAGAGTAAAGCAGACGTGATATATTGAAGAGTGGAGATTTCCGTGCCATCATATACAGGCCCGCTACTAAGAGGAATTTTGGATGGCACCAAAACCCGGGTCTATCAGCTCAAAGCATTGGGGACAAAATTCATGAAATCCTATTTTCTTGCTCATCAATTTTAACACGCTGGGAAAGAAAAAAAGATGTTCTCAAAGAAAATAGAAGTTGAAGTATTTAAAATTATTTTTATTCGTTTTAGGCCCTGCAAACTCACGTAGCTAGGGGGAGAACAAAGGGGTATAGGGGCTTGTGGGGCCCAAAACGGTGTTTGTTATTCATTTTGTCTAATTCTATCCGGATGACCTTTTTTAGTAACTTTTAGTGTGATTTACACTCTTTTTGATATTTGATGAAACATACATTTTTAAGTACATTTTCAGTTTTTTTGTACCAATTATTCTGTTTTTTTCTGAAAATTTATTCCAATGCAGGGGGCGCCAAATGTTCAAGCTAAATGACTTAATTATTTTTATATTCCATATAATTTGCCATAACTGTATTTTCTTTTGCAAGTATTTGACGAGAGAGCAAGCATCTGTTAACTTTAGCAGCTGTTGTTAATTTCTCGCTCACCAAAACAAAAAGATGAGCAAAAAATTAAATGTTTACACTTTTAGTTAGTCAACGCTGCATTTATTAGACAAATGTGGACAAACTGTGTTTTCTTAAAAAATTTCAATTAAAATTAAAAGAAAATTTCAACTATTTTTGTATCTTGTTTATTCAAAATAAAAAAAGGCATGTGCCGAAACTTAATTTAAAAGTTATTCCACGTGTATTGCATCCTGATGATATCAAAATTACCACAGCAAAAAGTTTAACAGAACACATTTATTGTATTAAGGTAACCGCGTAATCTTGTTGAGTATAAAATTTTATAAATTGCAAGTGAAACTGAAAATAAAAAAAAAAAACCTTTACAATCAAAACTTTCTGGATTTAGTGCTTTGGGAGTATTTTACGCTAAAATTGTAATTAAAAAAACATACTACATACCCCATTAGGAAAGAATATGTGATTTATGGTACACGCTGTGGAGAAAAAAATTAATTGTGTATCCCTTATGTTAAATAAAGCATCTCTTTAAAGTAGTATTATCCAACGGACGTCGAAAAAACAATTGCATCTCGTAGAAACCGCCAAAATCGTAACCTAAAAAGTCCTCCAAAGCGATTGCGGTAATAGCGTTGCATAGAAACCTATGAAATAAAAAAATATAAGCTACGTTTGGAGTTAACTTTATTGTTAGGCAATCTTACAGAATATGGAAGTTAAAATAAATAAGTGTCATATACGTATGTTACTTGAAAAAAAAAACAGGCTCGGTATTCTTTTGGATGTAAAAAAATATATACATATGTATAAACACAACAACAACGACACATGTTAAAAACAATTTCGAATTCGATTAAATACAACAAGAGAAATTAAAAATTATATTTATAATATTTTATTTGTAGAAGTGGTACTTGCCTTTACCAACGTCCCTTTAATAAGATATATTTAAGAATTCATGTGGCAAAATATCTTAAATTATATAAAAAAGTGATTTTCATATCTATTTGAAATTATGAGAAATGTTATGATTTGCTAAAAATTTTTATTTCTTAAATTAAGAATTAAAAAAAGCACAATTGATGTTTTGTTTATGTCGAATTCTTGAAATACCTGTGAAATTGAGATTGAGAAAATTCTCTTAGGAGATTTTGTATATCCTTGAACTAAGATATCAGCATTTGGAATAGTTCATTAGACGCGTAGTTTCTTAAACTATCCGATGCCATAAGAATCAAGAATATGAATTTTTTGAGATGCGCCATTTTCGCTTCTGAGGTAGGGCTACCAGATGACCTGCCTACAAAAGTAGTGTATGTCAAAAAATTTCAATTTTCGAATGACAACCAAAAATTTTTTAAATTCCCATAAAAATATTTTTGATGAGCAAAAAAAAAAAAAAGAAGGTCCTCGTTTCTTACGAAAAACCCCAGCAAAATTAAAACAATATTTTAAATAACTTTTATTTTACAATGCAAACATCGAAAGTAGCAAAAGCATCCAAAAGTAGCGCATTTCAAGTGAAAAGTAGCAAAGCCTTGTAAAAGTAGCACATTTGCTACTAAAGTATGCCATCTGGTAGCCCTATTCTGAGGGCAGTATTGTAATATAAGCTTTGCATGAAAAAAGACGTGCAAATATATGAATGTAAACTTTACTACATAATGTCTCAAAAACCTGACGTGTTAGGGTAATGCTTATGACAAAAATAATTAGTCTGGTTTCCGATTATTTTTAGGCTCTGTATTTCCAAGATACATATGTGTAATTTTTTCTCCATTACCTTCTAATTTCTTTTTAAAAATGTTCATGCGGGATGCGCGTCTAATTAAATAATGTTTATGCCAATTACTAATTTTGTCTTAATCCATAAAAGAAAAGAAAAATTCTGTCTCCGATAACGCTCTTTGAAGTCTTAGCTCAATTTTTTAAAATTACTTTCTTTCTTCACTTTACCGCACTGTTCATGAATAAGATCCAACTGTCGAGAATTGAGTTATTTACAGGATTTTAAACTTAGATGTAAATATTTCAAATTAACAAAAAATTAATTATAAAATTACAACTTAAAAATATGGCTGCGTATTAGACAGGTTCAAAAAAATGTCATGCTTCCAGAATTCTTCGAGTACACTTGAAATTCCAAAATCTAGTCGTATTCGAGTATTTATTAAAACAAAATAAATAAAAAATACTCCTAGCGTTGCTGCCAGTAAAATTTTCATTTCTCGGAATTTGGGTAAAACATGAATAAAATTTGATTTTTTTATATATAATTTTTTTTTTTCTAATTTTTTTTTTTCGATTTTCCTTATGTATACATAAGGAAGTATCGAAAAAGAATGTACCGCTTTTTTTTAAACCAATATATGTCAGTGATGGCAATTGGGTTTTGCGAAAATGTCGTGAATTGAGACTTTAAATGTACTTTTTAGGTGCCGAATGTGCTTTGTCGTCATGAACATTAAGAAGTTACTTAAAATTCCAAAAAAAAGGTAACCAAACAAAGCATAACTCCAGGTTCTAAAGCAGATTTCACCAAAATATGTACCGAAAATATACCCCTTTCAGACCTGACACTAAGCTACTGGGAATTTTTTTATGATTTTTGGGAAAAATAGTATTTATATGATATGGAAACATATTCAATATCTAGGTTTTGCTATTTTCGTGTTTTTCAAGGATTTTCAGAACTTTTAGTGACTTGAGACCTAATACGCACAATCGATGCACTCGTTAAAAATTAGTGCTAATACAAATTTTTGTTACACCAAATGACTCTAATTCATTTGAAATATTAAAGCTGATTACTTTTTTTTAGTCAAAATGTCTCACTCACTTTACTAATTTTTTAATGTTAGTATCTCAGTGATTAAAAATATAACTTTTTTCTGCGGCTCATTTTTACAAAACTCGAGAATTTCCCGAAAATTTAAGAAACGGTAAAACGAACAGTGAAACCATATGAGAAACGAACATAAATAATAATCAGCACAATCGATGCATATCGATCAATTTCACATTCTTGAAATAGAATTGAAGATATTGGGACTAAAACTTACCCGCACAATCGATGCATCACGGTCTGAAAGGGATACTAAAAATTCAGGAAATATACTGAAAATGAGCCAAATGTACCGACGGAATTTTTCAGGACGCAAATGTACCGAAAAAAGTACAAATGTACCGAAAATGCTATCACTGATATGTGTATAAGGAAAAAATCCTTGACCTCTGCACAAGTAGAGCTCTTGTGTTTCTTGTGTAGCAGCTCAAATATTTTATTGTTTTCACTACATTCACCTTAATACCTTATAATTTGAAATTGTCAATGGCACAACATGAATTGTCATTAAAAAGATAAAAGAAAAAAAAAAAATAAAATTTTAATTTTGGTCCAAACATTTTCCAAAAAAGTAATACATCCACTGTTAGTTAGAGTGGCTAATTATTGAAGAAAAGTATTGTAATAACTTGCTTTTAAAATGCTTTGAAAGTGTTTCGATGATAAAGGTTTGAATGATAAAAGTTTATTTTAGAAAGTGCAAGAAAAACTAAAAAAATATCTCTTCATGCAGTTTGTCTGAAAAAACTTATATAAAACTTATACTTAATGAACATATTAAAAGTAAAACTTGTGGCGGAAATTTTCACAGATTTTCATGAGAAAGCGAAGAAAAAATATTGATCTAAGATGATCCGTCTTAATGCAACATAAATAAGTATGTATGTAAACCCTTAATTAATATTTCTCGAAAAGTGAAAATTTCGATTTCGTTCTTATTCACAAATAGTGAGAACTAAGTGTTTACCGGTTTGATCTAATGGAATTTCCAACTGGGAGGACTGTTATATTCAGAGAGAAAATTTACTTTTATTTGAGCACACATCTGACGAGATAGACACAGTTGCTGGCTGTTGTGCTACTTGTGCGGACGGTGAAACGTTCGTCTGTTTACAGAAAATTCGCGTATTTGTGCGCGTGCTTTAATTTGTTGTTGTTGTCGATGTTGTTAACAGCGTACGAAACTGTTGAGTATTTTTTTTTAATTCCACGGTCAACGGCGGAGAAAATTCGACTGTAAACAAAACTCAAGGAATTTAAAAAAAATAAAAGTGAAAGAAAATAAGTTCGAAAACACAATTAGTATTGTTTTACTAAACACAGATAACAATACTCAAAGAGAAAATTAATATACAACCGATAAAAAGTAAAAACACAAATTTGCACTTCAGTTTTTTCATTTCAACTGATAACAAATGAAAAACATTGATAAAACTTCCTGCAAGAATAACAAAATTTAATGTTTTTTTTAACAAATTTACGAGGTTAGTAACTACTGTCACTAAATTAAATTTTTATAATCATAAGAAAAAACTTTTTAATTTACAAAATAACATTGAAACGCATAAAACAGCCCTGCTGTAGACTCAAATATGCCTGTGTGTGTACATACAAACTAACCTGACACAAATTTGACGTTTTGCAACATCTTAACATGTCAATTTCACTATCTGTGTGAATTTTTTTCATTTCTGTTATCAGCGGTGTAATGCAATATTACAAGTGTCTACTGCTCTCCTTCACTTTTTTCGATTTTCGATGCGCTCTGCTGAATACTGAATCGGCTCAGCGTATGTCGTTTGCATATTTTTGTGTGTTAAATAAAAGTGTCAATTTCCAAGGTCATCAGTTTTCTTCCAGTTATTTCAACTTAACAGTTGTTAATCAGAACGTGTTTTATCAACTGCATTCATTCATTTACAGCGTCCCAAAACGTGTTGAAGCTGAAACTGCTAATCTTGGTCTGCTTTTGTTTGCACTCTTAACCCTTTAACGCATATTGAGAGGAGCTGGGTCGTACACTGGAAAAAGAGAATGTTTCTTTTAAATAAATGTATGTGGATGACAGATTTTTTAAATATTTATTAACTATCAACAAATTTTGGTAGATATTACTATGCCCTCATTTGGATGTTAAAGTGTTGCTTATTGCGCCAAACATATCTATTTGGTCGATTGAATAGATTTCATTGGATCGAAAATATGTTTGATAATCCTATTTTTAAATTTTTTATATTCACATTAAATGAATGCTCTACAATTCTTAACATATTTAAATAAAACCCTATTTAATTATCTTCTACTTAGTATACAATTCAGCTATTTATGATTGTGTAAATACCAGCGGCATCCAATAAAAAGATGTTACGATAAGGGAAAGTATCGATAAATTTACTTTTTACGGTTTTTACTTAAATCAATACTTAATAAATGTATACAATGGCGACTAAGCAATATTTCTTCCTATCATGTTTTGGTACCTATTAACATGTGAATGTTTGTTTGAATTTATTTCAACCAAGTTATTTAAAGGCATTTGAGGTGAGGAGAATTTTTTTTTCCAAAAAAAAAAATATTTAAATCTTTGTTTCAACCTTGCCAGCCATCTGTGATACTACTATTTTCAGCTTATTTTTAATAATAACATCATTTAGTACCGTTCTTACTCTGTAAAGTGAGCTTTCAAATGGTAATCTGCGATGTTTCCTCACAAAGTTACAGCCATTTGAAAAAGACACGAATTTGATCCCCTACGACCAAACAATATTATCCAACCGGCTACAAATTGATTTCATCTTGATCGTAGGTGATCAAATTCATGTTTTTTTTTAAATGGCCGTAACTTTGCGAGGAAACATCGCAGATTACCATTTGAAAGATCATTTTAAAGAGAAAGAACGGTACTAAATGATGTTATTATTAAAAATAATCCGAAAGTAGTAGTATCAGAGATGGCTGGCAAGGTTGAAACAAAAATTTAAATATTTTTTTTTGGAAAAAAAACTCTCCTCACCTCACCTCTACTATATTAGTACCAGTCCAAAATAAAATTTTAAGCGAAAAAAAGGTGGAATTTTTCAGAAAATTAGCTTTGTTTTTTCTCATAATAAGCGCTATAACTCTGTCAATTTCGAACCATTTTGAAATTTTTTTAAAGATTCTAACAGAAAATAAGAAGTTCTATAAGAATCAAAAGACAAAAGTTAATTAATTCGATTTGAATGGAAATGCCGCTTTTTTGAAACAATTCTTCGTAAAAATTTTTTTTAATCAAATGGGGAAATATGGGTCCCCTTATATCCTTTGAAAAACAACATATATAATCGGCAACCAATTCCGCAACATAAAATAATCCGCGTGCATGGTTTGAGATGGATTTGGTCATATATAATTTATCTTATCTGAAAAGTTTAAAAGAAAAATCAATTATATAGTATATCTCTCCCTCTTGCTTAACAACAGGTGGCTTAATACGCACAACCTAAGTGATTAGTACAGTTGAAAAAATAAATTTAAATAAATAAGTATGTATATATATAATATTTGTTTTGTTTCTTAATTATTTACTTAAAACTAGTTCTATACAAAACAAAAATAGACTGATCTTTATTTTAAACAGTTAAAAGAAATTTGCTAAAGTTGTTATTGATTTTTTCCATTATCAATTATGAAGTTTTAACTTAAAATCAACAAATCAAAATAAACAAAATTTATTAATTTATATAAGTGCAATAAAAATTCCAATAGTTGACTAATTAGAATTAGAAACTCGTATGTAAATTATATAAGATTTAAGATAAGAATATTGAGTACGTTACTCAATTTGCACATAAACTTTTAACGTTATATTATTATGGCTTGTGCTTTTCAACTGAATTGAATAGTGAAAATAACGTTAATCATTTGATTCATAAAATATATTACTATCCGTAGAAGGAAAGACTTGTTTTCAAATTACCTAGTCAATAGGACTTGTGTCTCAGAGATTACCCTTCGTGAGTAATTATTATTTTTTGATCATTTAATTTTTGTAGTAAAATACAGCGTATTTTTCATCAATCAGAAAAATAAATTTATCTCTCAAAAGTTTTCCAGACGAAGAAGATACTTTTCAAAAAATACTTTAACATAATAGTTATATTTAATAATTATTTTAAAGAGCGTGCTTACTCTTCGGTATCTCAAGACTGCACCTGATATTTTAGAAGACCCTTTAGTCTCATTCCCTTGGCCTTAGCATATGGCAGTTTGTTTCGCCATTAGAAACTTTACGCTGGTCATGGGGAGGAACATGATACCTGGATATTCTAAAAAATCTAATTTTTTTCCCCCACATTCCGGATATCAGCCATGTATCTGCTGCTAAGTCTTCATATAATCGTAGATTTGTAAATAAATTCACTCTGTGAGAAAAAATATTTTTGTGTGAATGTGGATATTTTTGTGAGACTTCAAAATACTTCCAATGCACTGCATATGAATCCTGCGTGACCTTATTCAATTGACCTTTGGCATTGAAACTTTTATATTGAACAATGCAGCTCTTGTGATTTTTTAAGCTATTACTGTTCGGGGAATTTCATGTACAAAAATAATTTTCAAATTTCCCCGTAACTATAATCGCTTTCACAGTTTTGATAACAAACAACAATAATCTACATAAATCTTTTCATAACAAGTAACCAAATTAAAGTCTCTACAGACATCTTGTAATTCCATATTAAAGGCAGTAGCAGTCTTATCAAAATTGTTTATTTGCTTAAGTAAACTTAAAAACAACACAACAATATTTTGCACTAGGAGTACAGATGTTAAAAATATTTGTTCAAGAGACGGCAGGCAGTACAAAAAAAAAGCACATTAATTACCAAAGTGACACAACTCAATAAGAGTAAAATTGAATAATGGGCGTTTAAAGTTTTGTGCAGATTTGCTAGGCAAAAAACTAGCATATTGTTGTTTTTTCATAATATATTGAAATTTTCGTGTTTATAAATATATAAAAGAAGGAAAACAAAAGTTCATACTTATAACTATGGAACTTATGGAATTACACGTAGTTCATGAAAACGGTTGTTGGCGATAAAGCAAGAAAATTTCATTTTTTGAATTGTGCACTCTGGCAATTAATGTGCGCTATATAAATATAAAAACTTAAGCAAAATAAACTTCAAAAAAGTGTATAGTCTCGAGACGGTCAAGTTCCACATTGATTCTTATCATGAATTTTGCATACTTTTGTACTTTGAAGACATTTTGTTTTTGTTGTTGACTATAAAAAATTGTTGTCACAATCCATTTAAATTTTATGATACAATTTTTGGATTTCGTGACTTTATGAGGTAACAAATGATTTCGACATAAAACGTGTATAACATTGTACAAATTTAGGGGCTATTGACGTCAATATTTATCTTTGGTAGGTACTCAGATGCAATATCTTTCTAAGGAGTTTTAATTACTCTATTTTGAATCAATTAACCATCCGGCTTACTCGGTCTCATATTTAAGGACTTTCTCTTTATATATAAAACATTTCTTGTATAAAACAAGTTTATAGTTAAATATGCATTGAATTATAAGGGCTGAAAAATTACATGAAAAATAAGTATTAACTATACATAAAAGTTGTAATTGATTATGCGTGTTGATAAATAAGGACTGAACTAACTGATAATGATAATGAAATTTTTTAATTTGTAATTTAATGAACTAGTTAGTTAGATTAAACAGAACAATACTGCATTTTTTTTATTTAGCAATCTTCCCCAAAAAATAAGTTATCAATGTCTTTCCGAGAATACCTCTTAAAATTATGATTAAACTTAAATTCGACCTTGCAATTTTTCATTATTTTTTTTTTGTAATAGTTTTTTAATACAAAAAAAAACTTTTTGATAAATTTTCAGCGCATTCAAAAAGTCATATATTAAAAATCCTATGCATTTCTGCACCGGTCTAAACTACATAATAAATCGTTTCATAGACTTTTTTAGTACTTTGACCACTATTTTCAGCGAAAAATATCTATCAACAGCACACGTATAAATTAAGGTACTCAGACCAAATATCGTTTTCGGAATGGCTATTAAGGCCTTTGCCGCACAATGATTAGATTATATTAATTCTTAAATCAATTCAATATCACATAATTTGTAACGTCCTAAATGGGAGAAATCCAAATACAATACATTGTTTACATCACGTAAATAAATTCTGGCCTAGAAAGAGAAAAATTTATTGGAGATTACAAAGTAATATTTCTGAAATATAAAATAAAGATAAAACAACTTACTAATAAACACAAATTGGATTCAGACACGTGACCAGAATTATAAAAACTAAAAAGATCGAAAGACCGTTGAAAAAAAATTAAGTATGATATTGTCTTTGGTCTTGCCAAAAGAAATAAATACCCTACACTGCATTAACGGCTGAAATGTAATGTCTACATATAAAATAATAAGGAATATAAGATGGAATTGAACATATGAAGAAGAAAAACTAAAAAATTACCTATTTTTGAGTTTTACTGCCACAAGAATGAGCCTTAGGAAGTGGTGTTGTATGAGGGCACCTTTAATTTTTCATGAAGAATATTTTTTCGTACGATCGTATGAAAAAATTCTAAGTCGCTTCATGAGGAACGACTTTGCCTCAGGCATGAAACTTTTTTATTAGAGGAATATTAATGGGAAACATTGTTATCCGAGATAATACTGGATAATACAACTGGAACTGCAAATTTTTTTGCCCTATCCAATTTTATCCAATAAAATTTTTTTTATTGAAATATTTTTTCTGGTTATTTGAAATTTTGCTCAATTTTTTTTTTTTTTTTTGTAATTTTGACCATATCCACATTACAAACGGAATGATAAAATAATACAAACATTTTAAAAATTTATTTTCAATTTTTTTTATATACAAAAAATTTATTTCAGCTATCAATAATTTTCAAAAATTATTTAAAAATAGAACCCATTGCGATCTCAGGTTGGAATAAATAGTGAATACAATTTTAACTTGTTAAAGGGCACTACGTCAACTTTTTCAATTACACCTATTTTAGCTGCAATATATGTATACACCTACGTTGTTTGTGGCAGTTGTTCGCCTACCATATTTTGTCATTATCGACTTTTTTTAAATTAACTCTTCCTCATAAAACTTGTGTTATCTAGTGAAAATATTTCGGGGGCTCCGAACCCCTGGACTACCTGTGTAGAAAGAAGCATGTTCGTTATAAAAATAAAAACAAAACACGTACTCTTAAATATGGAATAATACTGCCAATCATGTTTAAAAATTAAATGTGACTACAATCAAGAAATTCATTCGTTAATTTAATTACTTAATTTATTCAGAAATTTGTATGGTGTGACCAAAAGTTCACTCACTAGTCATCACTTGTTTATTAAATATTATCATTTACATTTTTTGATAGGCACTTAATTCATATAAATATAACAATGCTACGTATGTACATATTTATATATATTAGGGTGTACCAAATTTTATGGAATATATTTCATCAACAACGGCTATCACAAGAATGAAATTTCACTTTATTCTAAGAAATATTCACCAAAGAACCATTTTTGTTAGTGCAACTTTAACATGCCCATCCCCAAATTGTTTCAAAAAATAATATTGTTAAGTGGTAATCCTGAAATTGTTCTGAAATTTCACTATCGTACAAAATAATAAACGGAAAAGTTTATCCTTTTTCATTCTATGCATTCATCTTGTGACTTCGTAGCTTGAATATGACTGGGTTCTTTCCCACTGGGCATTAAAATAATCCACAGCTCTTGTGAATTTTCGAAAGCATTTAATAAACATTTATAGGGCTCTTAACTTATACCAGAGTATTTATTCGCCTCTTAAAAAAATAAAATTAAATCTAGCGATCAAAATTATTTATAAAGCATTTCAAAACTCCCAATTAAGATGTTTACAAATACAAAAAATACTCAAAATTTTAAAAGTATTTATCAAAGTTTTAACAACGTCTTGTGAGAGGTTCTTAAATCGTCTGTAAAAGTTTCTTTTTTAAGGAGAGCTAAGGTATTTATAAGGTCTTAAGAAGGATTCGGAAGATCTTCATAAAACGCTTATAAATATTTTTGTATTCAAACATTTTAATATTTATCAAGATCTTTAAAAAATGTTTGATAAAAGCTTTTTAATAAATAAAATTTATTTTTTACTTTAAGAGCCATACATTTTATTGAGCTCTTCAATTTCTGAGTTTTTAAGTGCTATATAAGTGCCAATATAAGCTTCAACTCTTACGTGAACTTGTAAAATACCTCTTTAAATATCAACATTTAATGAAGAGCTTCTTAAATCGTATTTAAAATTGAACTAGTTTTCAAAATGGCTGCATATGGCTTAAAATGACAATTGTAGTTGTTGCCCAATGATTCATTACATAGCTTGTGCTCAGTGCGTTATCAGAATAACTGTACTTTCACTTAAATACCTCTTTAAATTTTTTCAAGATCTCTATAAAACTTTGTATGAGTTAATGTATTTATCGAACTCTTTCCAAGAGCTCTATAAAACTTTTTTTGGTTTCATGCATTTATAGAACTCTTCGCAAGAGCTTTATAAAACTTTATTTGGTTTTATTTATTTATATAACTCTTCACAAGAGCTCCATAAAACTTTTTATCGAAAAGTAGGGTTACCAAACGTCCGCAATTCAATAAAAAAATTTAAATGGCCAGTACTCTTATAAAAATAGTAAATAACTTATAACTTAAACATTTTCTTAAAAATTAAAGTTTTGGAATTTGATAAATTCTTGATTCAAGTCCCCAAAAGTAGTATCGTTTTTTTGACTTGTTTACTCCGTTTTCACATTTTTGCAAAGTTAAACATTATTTCATTCGACAATGCTAGTGATGTACGTCATAAAAATTGCGGCCTATCCGTGCACTGGTTGTCCAATGCCAAGATTTGATCAACTAAAGAAGCCGAGAAACAAGTTTTACTCAAGTACTCGGAAAGTAAGCCACAAACAGAAAAATATATTGAGGTCAGTGTTGTAGAGGAGCAGATCAAAACACATCGATTTCATGCTCGAAAAATTTCCATGTGACAAGTGACCCAACTTTGATTAAAACTTACAATAAATACTTTAATTTTGAACAGAAATAATTATTTAGGGCGAAAAATTTAGTTTTCGGAAGCAAGTAATATTAGCTTAAAAGTTTCCATTAAAACATTTTTCGCCAAAATACTTTTTTTTGTTCGAAAATCGCGATGGTGGTTGGAAATTATAAGGCTATGAAAGGAGGGTCAAATCTTGTGATACGAAGATTTTTTTTGATATGAAATCGATGTGTTTTCATCTTCTCTAGAACATTGGCCTTAATATATTTTTCTGTTGCAGCTTACTTTCCGAGATATTAAGCAAAACACGTTTTTCGCCCTCTTTAATTATCCAGATCTTGGCATTGGACAATAGAGATCTGCGTAAATGCGCTTGCTGTTACGTCAAACTATTGGATTTATTGACATTTCTAAATCAAGTTTGACATTCTGCAGCACATCAGTAACAGTAGCACGAAACAGGACGATGCAACGAAATGATTTAGCGTCGTTTGCTTATGATTTGTGGTACGCTGAGAACACAACATACGATATAAAACTACAATGTCGTTTTTCTTATGAAAAAATATACGGAACGCACAAGCAAACAACAACAAAGCGCACATTAACGCCAGCGTCCAGTAGGTTATTAACATTCATTAAAAAAATAACAGATGCTTAAAAAAATATTTTTAAATGTTTCAGAAAACTCATCACATCTCCAAAATTGTATGTCAAATTTGAATGATTTTTTAACCAATATTGTAGCTCATTAAACTATCTTCCATACGACACACATAATTTGGATATATGTAAGTCTAGGGGTTTCTACCTTATATTGATTTATACAAAAGCTATATCCGCAACTTTCGGCAGTTTTATCTCCGAAACTACATATGACCGAGATTTTTGATTACATATTCATTCCTAAAATTTAAAATTACATAAGAAAAGTATGGTTTTATAAAAATTTGGAGTTGAATTAAACTTAGCCTCTTCCATAGTACGCTTCGCAACAGACAAAATCGAATTAAGAGTAAAAGGAAGCATGAAAACGTACGATTTGCCCTAATACTTGCGCTTGTATTGTGTTGATAATTTAATTTGCGGTTGCAGCGACCACCTCTCTTGCTGCTTTTTTATTTTTATTTTGATTTGAATTTTGATTCAAATCATAAAAACTTACGTTGAGTTGAAATGTGGCAAATGACTTAAAAGCCGATTTAAATACGCTAACGCAGATCTCTATTGGACAACCAGTGTATGGGCAGGCGACCGACCATTTTTATTACTTACACACAGCATTTTCAAATGAAACATCTATGACTTACGAAATTGCTACAAAATTTTGTAGATTGGTATCACTAATCAAAATAAAGCGTATACAAATTAATTATCACCCACTGCTAAACTTGTTTAAAAAAAATATGAGGCACAAATTCCAAAACTAAATTGAGAAAACAAAAATAAACGCAAGATGGCCCAAAATATGTTTATTCGAATTTGGGCTATAATTCGTATTTCTATAAAGAAAATAGCTCATAAAACATCTCTTTCTTAATTTGCCACTTGTTCATATGGTAACCCTAACAATGGACACAAAATTATTTTAAATAAACAATTTTAGCAAATTAAAACTGTCAAGTTTTATTAAGCCCTTAATATAATCCTTAAGTTTAAAGTACCTCTTATGAAGCTTTAGAGATAATCCTTAAGTTTTATATGCCACTTATCGAGGAATTTTAAAAACTTGGCGTCGTCGGCCATCTTTTTTAATATACATGCCGACGAAATAGCAACAACAACAAAAAAATAAATTCGTTTCTTTTTTTTTTTTGCCTAAATAATGATTTTTTGTGCAGTAAATCATTTTATTTCAATTTGCTTTTACATAAAAAATCACTTAAACGTATTTTGAGACATAAATATTAAAGAAAAACCTAAAAATTAATTTTAGCCCAAATATTTTATTTTTCTAATATGTAATATTTCAGAAGCGCGCTAAGTTTTTCGAAGCAAAACCCCAAACTTCACGATAAATCTTTGCTCGCACGTAAATTTTGGTCAATAATTGTGCCGAAAATCATAATTATTCGTTGCATCATTTTCATATTGCCATTTTATAATTCCATTTGCTATTCTCTTTTTATCTATTTAACTTTGTAATACTGCAAAAAATATGTATACCAAAAACAAAATCTTTATTAAAACTTCGTCAAAATAAAATAAACCTAATTAAAATTCCGTTCGAAAAAAAATTGTGTATAAATATTTCCAAGAGCACAAAATATTTATAGACCTCTAGGTGTATTAATTCATTAAACTCTTGAATAGGTTTTGAAAACGTCATAGCTAACTCTTACATAAACCTCTTGAAGGTCCCCATAGAAGGTGCCCTTTTGGTCTTAAGTAGCATTTATTCTGTGTTTTAAAACCTCTTAAGCGAATATTTCCAAGAGTTCTGCTCTTAAAGAATGGTTATATAGAACTCTTGAAGAGCCTAATAAATGCAAAAATGCCTAGTGGGTTGTGTATCCTTCGTTACGTGTTCTTCATCTTCGATATCCGTATGTACGAGTACTTTTATACTGTAACAAGTGCCCGATATTTATTTTGTAAACCGCGATTCAAATAAAATTTCATCTACGCTTTCAGATAGCGCTTCCATTAAAATGTTTTTCAAAAAATGTTTGCCAATAATAAATTCGTTTTTTTTGAAGGCTTAGATGTTTTTGAAAACAGATTTTTTAAAATATTTGAAAAATCGGTACTGATGAAAAAAATGCTGATCATCGGAATTAGCAGTGCAAAATCTTAGAGCTAAGAATTCTAAGGTCTTTATTGTTGTATGGGTTGTTGGGTAGGGTTAGAATTTTTTTACAGCTATGATCCCTTGGTGGCTTTTTCCTAGAATGAAATGTTTTTTTCATTATGAAGTCGAGGTCGATGAGAAAATTGCTCACCCTAACATAGTATATGTGTTTTATTTTTGTTCAATTTGCAATAACAATAAAGGGCAACATTAAGTTTCATTGTATTGCACTCATAAAAATCATTTATATACATATATAAAGTTTTGTGTTTTTTTTTTTACTATCAAGTTGACGGGATAGCACCGTAAACAAATCAATTCATATAAATTTTTCTGGTAAATAATTAAAGTATTAATGTACAGGAACATTGAGCTTCCATAGGTTTGTTTAAGCAAACAAAATACTAACTCAGAAAACCCCAAAAGATTAATAAGAAATAAGACTGAAGTCCAATTGAAAAAGATTAAAAATTATTAATGCAATACTAATAACAATTTACTACACCTTTTTATTTTTAGTAAAGTAAACCTCCTATAATATATCTTTTCTGGCACGTTTTGAGGAAATGGCAAACTTTAGAATTTAAATCAATTGTTAATATTCGTTTCTCTAAACAATACTTTTTAAATCGAGATCTTGTAAATATAGCAAAAACTCAACCGGGACATAACATTCACTACTTCTGCTGCGAAGTTAAATATTTGTTTGGAAATTTCAAGTTATTTTAAAACTGAATTGTAAAATTAAAATTTTCCGGCATATTAGAAATATTGTTTTACACGGCGCACAGTAGTCTCAAATCTAGTTTTTGGATCAAAAATCGCTAGAGAGCGCAAATATTGTCGGAAATGAAAAATTTGTTTTAAGTTAAAGGCCAAAAAGAAATTTTTTTTTAACCTAAAATAATAAAAAACGCCATTTTTCAAAATTCAAGCTCAGACGATTTGTTGGCATTCCGGTTGGCTTTAACTAAATAAAAAAAAATTGTGCATTTCCAACAAGCTTTGCGCTCTTGGGGCTCTTACTAGGGCTCTTATTAAAATCTCTTGACAATCTTCCTTACCAGTTTTATAGGGTTACATATGTGGTATTAAACGGCACAAACGGCTACTCAAAGCTTCTAGCATGCTTTATAAACCGCCACTCTAACTTAACCTTCTCATTATCACGACCTACAATGCTTTAAAAATAAAATATGAACTCCTTAACTTTTTATTTGGTTTTGACTTTGTTTACTATTGCGTGACTTAGCCCATTAAAACTTGGAATAAACTGCTAAGCTTTCTTTAGTGAAATGTAGCTATATCTGAGAGAAGATTTCATTATTTTTGTACTTTGCTCAGAATGACACAAGAAACTGGCAAATGTACACGTGTGTGTAGTAAATATAAGACAAAATATGTTCATAAGCTTATTCAAGTCACTTAGTCTATATAGAAAATTAAAAATGAAGTTTCCTTATTTAACCAAACTACTTTAATAATTAAAAATATTTTATTAAGATCTTTGTCATACATTTAATTATTGCCAGAAAGAATACTAAGAATTATTTTATTTGTTAAGTGCTTGTAGGAACTAAATTTCTAATCTACAGCACTATGAATTGATTTTTATAAAACTTTTGATTGGAAAGCTGATAGAAAATATAAAAGTATTTTGACCTAATATAGTCGCTTCGACTCCGTAAAGATCACTAAATATTACGGAAGTTATTAGCAACATTCATACAATTTTTTTTAAAATTATATAAGGAATTTTTTTAAGACTTGGTGGCATTTTTAAGAATGTTCCATGCATCTTTTTTGAAAAATTAAACTTTACTAAGTACTTATAACCATCGTATCACACTTTTAATGTTTTTCCTTTAAAACTTTATAAAAATCCTTGATGTTGTTGATAAACAAATGTTTTCGTAGAGGATAAGAGCCACGCGCTTTCTATCGATCCAAATTTATATTCGACCCATCACGTGATAGTAATAATCTTCGAACTCGCTGAATTTGAAAATGCAAGTCCCTTACTCGAATTGGCCTTGTATTTTGAGATTCTTAAGCCTCAAGTGTCGAAAAGGTAATTTTTGGTCATGATTTGAAAACTTTAACCTTTTCTTACAGCCAGGGTCAAAAACAAAAAACTGGAAAGGAGCACCTTCTTAAAAAATCTTATGATCAAATAAAAAACTTCGTTTTCTTAAAAATGCATATAAATGATAACTTATTTTTTGTTATAAATGCACCACCACTCCAAGTTCTAAATAATCGGTTGAACTGTTTAGAAAATAAGCTTTTCAGCAAAAAACGTTACTCTTTACGAAAAAATGTGTTCATAAGATATAATGTTGTTGGTAAGACTGTCTGGCTTATAACTTTTTTTCTGGGCCGATTTTTATTTTCTGTCAATAGAAAACGAGATATATATTTCTAATTGTTACTCCGGTCTTATCGGCGAGATGTTTTGAATTATTATTAAGAATGTCAAAATTAACATGATAGTAAAAATGTCGAACACTTTCGAATTTCCTCAGTTATCTATTTATCTAAGTTTTTGTGCAAGACACCGCAAATAAAAATTAAACTATTTCTGAACTATGTACGTCAGAGAAAAATGTTGGCACATAAAAAACAAAACTTAAATTGCTTGTAATAAATGAGCGCTTGTATGTAATAAAAAGTTTTTATTAAGACACGACACTTTTGTTAACGAATTAATGGTAAACTTTTAGAATTTGCAAACTGAAAGTTCAAAATCAAGGAAAAACTATAAACAATGTATGTGTGTGAATTAGGATGAGTCGAAAAAAAAATTTGTCTTGTATATCAAAAGTGCACACTACTTATAAGTTTGTAAATGATAAATTTTTTATTATTATTATTTTTATCACATTTTCATTTATCTAAAAACCCTGTATAAGCGTATGTGTCAAAAATTAAGCGATCTTTATTTTTGGTTTCATTTTAATTGTAATATATTGCCAAAAAAACACGCAATTTTATTAGATTTTTAATAATCTATTTATAGATTTTCAGGGTGTTTAAAAGAAAAAATTTAAGCTAAAGACATTTTTGGCTCCCGTATTGGCTGTATTTTTTTAACACAGCTATGGGATCTTAATCTCAATGACCAAAAAATGCAAATCGTCGTTATATACCTAATTAACCTAAGTTTGGCAACACTTTCGTAAAACTATCAATTAATCTATTAATGGTTTTTTTTTGCAAGTAATGCGGCTTGCTGATTAAAATTTTATAAAAAAGCATATATAAATTATTAGCACAAAACATTACTAATGATTAAAAATATTTACCTTTTGTACTGTTTAATCTTATTTTTCATTATATTCGTACTTATGTAGTATGTCTAAAGATGATACTTTTTTCTCGAATCAATTTTGAGTTGTCACACAGTTTTTCTTCACTCGTGAATACAAGATAATTCCTTATACTCAAGACACAGCTAATGCAGACCAGTGATGGCATTTGAGTATTGTGGAAATATACTGAATGGAGACTTGAAGTGTACTTTTTAGATACCGAATGAACTTTTTCGACATGAACATGAAAAAGTTACGTAAAATTACTAACATTTTTTATTCAAAAAAAAAAAAGGTCTGCAAAGTTTAATCCAAGTAATGGTAATTTTTGAAATGAACTGAAAATATACCGAAAATGTACTGATAATGTGCCGAATGTACTGAAAATGGGCTAAATTTACCGAATGTACTAAAAACTTGTCGACGATTTTTCACGTCGCAAATGTACTGAAAAAAGTACAAATGTTCCGAAAATGCCACCACTGATTCAGACCGACAACAAATTTCACTATGCAAGGATCATCAGAATTTTTAAATGCTTCTGAAATAAAACATATTTTAAGCTTAAGACTTCAATATAATTGCAATGACTTGAACGAACTTAAGTCTTCAAGAAAAACTACTTGTGCCTTATACACACTTTTACAAAGCCTTGCATTTTTGAAATTAAAAAAAAAACTTTTTTGACCCAGCCTAATGTTTATTTTTACTTTAACCCATACAGTATATAACAAATAAAAGTCTATCGTATAAAAATAAAATGAAAATATTTCTGACTTTTTTTTTAATTATTTTTCTTGCGCGTGGCAAGAAGGCATATTGTTGTTTGCAAACATAATTACATATAAACATATCTGCAAATACTCAGAGAAAAATTTGCTTAAAATAAAAATTTTTCGCCTAAAATTACAGTTTTTTGTTGAAGAAAAAAAAAGTTTACTTTGAAGGATTCTTTAATTTCGTCATTGGAAAGGATCACAGTTTGGGTCTTTTATATATTTACTTGTAGCTAGTGCAAAAACATTAAAATATGTTTTGAGAAATCAATTAATTAATTTATAATTTTTATTCAATATTTTTAATTCAGTGAACAAAAATTGAAAACTTTGTTTTGAAACTGTCTACAGTTTAGTTTCAATTCTAAATTAAACAATTTTAAAATTAAATTATTCATTTTCGAATTTAAAGTTGATCTTTCATTTACACAACTTCGCATAATTAATTTGGCGAAAAGCTTAAGAACTTTTGTTTCTTCAACTATAAGGGGATTTACTTAACCGAGCCTTACCTAATTGAACCCATGGGTCAATTATATATTATTACATATATTATGAACATTATATTTTTGTAGAGCAAAATAATTTTTATTTTCTACCTATTTTTAAAATATCTACCTAAGGAAACGGGAATGCAGATTTCCATCTAACAGCAAGTACTGTAGTTAAGTGGTTAAATTCGTGGTCACTTAATTCAACATAAGTAATTTTGATGTTGGGTTCGCTTTTATGCATTCCAAATTATTTATCTTTATAAAATATATATAAAAAAAAAATTGACAAATTTTAAATCAAAATTGATAAAATTTAGAATAATTTAATTTAAAATTATTATTTGTTGTTGTTTTTTCTCAGAGTGTACGTATTTACATATGTATGCACATATATATTATGTATAGGTAATTATGTGATTGCTGATCGTAAATTTGTTAACCAAAATACAATAGAAAAACAAACTCTTAGTCTATAAAAAATGCTAGACATTCTGCTGATAAGGTTTCTTATACCAACTAACGATAAAATGGGTCAGAGCCAAAAAAAAATATAGCTTTGGTCTAAAATTAGGCTTTTTAGCAAAAAAAAATTGTTTTTGTTTAGAAAATCGCTATAAAAACAAATTCGCAAAATTTATTCAATTAATAAAATCAAAGCGAAGTTTTTTACGCATTTGTATAGTGAACGGCACCCACAAAGATTTAGCATTAAAATATTTAAATAAAACAAATATGTAGCTAATATACGATAACAAGAGCGTATTTATTTTTAATATTCATAAGCGCACGTGTTTGATGTGTACATAGTATAAGTAGTAGATTTATTAACAAAAACTTAATTAAATCAGTCTCTATATGGTATAAATAATCGTGATTTGTTCATAATATACAAATTAACAGTGGTCGAAGAAAGTGTCAGGCCGCTGAAATCCTCGCAAAGGAAGCTGCGCAGTGCTTTGTCATTTTTTTGAGATCACACTTCAAAATACAACAACAAAAACAACAACATTTTAAAGGCTTCCCAAGCTTCCCTTTGAAATTCATCTCTAACTCTAAATTTTATTCTAAATTGTATGTATGTATGTTACTTGAAGGAGGTGAGCAGATACTGATCTTTTCAGCAAATGAATGTTTGAACTTTGGATTTCTCTTATAAATACGTAGTTGTCTCTGATCAGACTTTCGAAATATAAATATTTCATATGCGTTTCTATTAAGCTTAAATTGTCGATCACTTGAAACTTTGCACTAAGATTACATTAAATTTTTAAAAAAGCTTTTAGATTAGTAAGACAGGAGCGTTCACCTTGCCAAAAAAGAAATACATACCACGGTGAAATCAATAAAAATACGTTTTTAACGCTCTTGTATATCTTATCAACCTTTTCACTACTCTTTAATGAATTTTGATTTTACGCGAGCAAAACAACAAGTAACACCATCTCCATGGCAGAAGAAAATCTATCACTAATCATTTTGTTTGTGTTTTTTACTGAGCTTCCTGTTCAGTACTTTGAGTGATTAAGTTTTAGTACTTTTGTTTGTTGTTTAATCTTGTTCAACTTAAGCTGAGTAAGATTAAAAAAAATCTATCGAGCTATTCCTAAGTGGGAGCCTAATTGACCGAAATAAGAGCTATTCTATACAATGTTTTTATGGAACTATATGTACCTCATTTGTAAAGATATTGATTGTACAATAACTTTGCGCAGAAACCGAGACTTTTAATACTTTCCCATGGGCCCGAAAGATCGGTTTTTTGTGTGGTATTTGAAAATAAAAACCATTCAACCCATGGCGATTTCGTTGGTAATCAAGCCGAAGCGTCTCAAGCTGACTCGGAGTTATTTACATTCTGAAGTGGAAATAATTTCCGTGAGAGTTATTTCACTCCACCACGAAACTTATTGCAATAATGTTTAAATTATACAATTTCGAAGGCTGTCAAAATAAGACTATCAGACCAGCGCGGAATTAATAGAGCATTATCAGAAATGATTTATAAGAACATTTATCTTTGCGTTCATAGCACCATCTTATAGGAAAGTTTCTGACTTCTCATCCTTTATGTAGTATATCGGTAATTGTATAGAATATATGACATTTTTTGTTTGATGAATTAAGGCAGGAAATAGTAGTAATGATATCCGAACAAAGCCGTATATCCGCGGGTATAGCATGTATGTATGTACTGCAGAGTATTAAACAAAAAGAATTTATATTTGAAAGACAAATACGCTTATTTTTTTCTGTGCAAATAAATTCGCGAACATAATGAGAAACTATCGGTTTTCAAAGATAAATGAACAAAATTTGAAAATTTTTTAAAAAGATTCTGCTACAACTATTTATTTTTTTTTTTTATTTTATTAAAATATTTTTTTAATTTTAAAATTATAGTGATATTTGTAAAGTGAATTAAAAGGTATTTTAGACACACATATAGTGCGGTAAGCGATTAATTTTACGGTGCCGCAAACATACAGCGGTGTTCGAATACCATTAATATCTTTCTGAATGATAACAAATACATTATTTTGATTATGTAAAAAGTGACATGCGTAAAAATTAAAGGATGTAATTTTCTTTTTATATATGACGCACTGTTTTCATGATGAAGAGCTGATAACGATCAAATAGAACCCATAAGCCTCAACTCAGAGTTAATTTATATGATGCGAAAAATTATCTACGGAAATAATATTTAATGTCATAATACCTCTATCAATTCTGGAACTTAAAGTCCTGAGTCTCACACTATTTTGTGGTTATCGGATTTATATTAAATAATTTGCATTAGATCATCGTAATAAAATTACGGAGGATCTGCAGCTTTAAAACGTAACGTTTTAATATTTCTTAAAAGTTGTTTGTAACATTTCAAAACTTAATTCAAATATTTAACTGAAAGATTTTAAATTATATTTATAGTTCTCTCAGTGTATAAATGTGTACTCTTGATTATTAACAATAAAATGAATAAAATAATTATGAGGCTGATTGACACTTATGCGCTAATCTGTTTTTTTTTTTTTTTTTTGACATTAAAATTGGGTGAAGGGGTTTCGATACATTTTTCGCAACGGGTCTTCAAAGGTTCTAGCTACAGCTTTATTTAAATAGTTAGACTAAAAAATTATATTTTGTTTCTTAATGATTGTTCTTGTAATAATTTCCGTTACGTGAGGCAACAAAAATGTCCTTCAATATAAGAAGCTACTCTAAATTGCTTTTTGTCCGCTTTTTTTTGTGTCATTTTCGAGGCATTTTTGGTTAAACATGTCAGAAAAAAACCAATTTTTTGACTAACTTGATGCATTTATTTTTAACATACCAATCTGTTCAAATACTTTTGGCAACAGGTACATGGCATTTTAATAGACTTCCTCTTTAAGGGTTTATTATGATTTTTCAAGTTGGGAAATCGATTTATGTTTTTCACTGATTTTGATAACATAATTTTTCAGGACTACAATGTATCAGGTAATTAAATACGTATTTACCTGAAAGCTTCGGCAGATCTTCGAACCTTGTAGATATGTAGGTTTCAAGGGAATGCCATTGTGATGGATCTTTAATAATAAAGTCTAGCGAAATGCAGAAACGATCAAAAAATTGCAATGTTTCTCGATAACAAAATCGAACAATGACTGATTGAAAATCTTGCAAAGCATCGTTATTGATCTCGATTGTCGATGCCGACCCATGGTCGAGTCAAATTTTCGACCATTTTCTTTCTTTGGGACGGTTGGGTCGAAGAAAGCGAACACAACATTTTTTGTTTTTAAATACTTACCTACTATATATATATATAATCTATATATAGATTTTTACCGAATCTTTTTGCTATGGCTTCAGAAATGTTTCCATTCACGCTGAAGTACGCAATCGCATTGTTGATGAACTTAAGATCGTTATTCGGTATAAATATTTCTTTCGTGCAGTTGAACCAAGATTCAATGTATAATGTGATAGTGAAACTAGACACATTTCGTGTTGCCTTCAATTCTCCAAGCAAAAAGTCGAATTGGAACATTTCTAATATGTACATATGTAGATGCCTTTTGACATTCATCGAGCTTGGTTGGTGGCACCTGGCTTGAGGAAATTGAAGTTCTGCACTTCACCATCGAAAAAAATAATGGTCATGTGTAAGCACTTTTTATAATCAGCTCGACGATGTGGATTCATCAGTTTTACATGATGAAATTCGATCACACCATTGTCAACATTGTCATTGATTGCTCTTCAAAGAAGTTTATCTTTGAGTGCTGTTTCGTATTGCGTGATATCAATTTTTCCTAAACTTCCATCGGTGTGGAATTGGTTGTAAATGCCTACCTTTGATGACTTTGATTTTGTAAGATTTTCTCGACACGAACCATTACCACCAGGACATCCATCTTTCTCTTCCAGATCTTTTATCGTTTTCATTGCCTTTGCCTGGGCAATGTCGAATATATCATCTGATGAACCGATAAAGTTCTTCTGAAGCGATAATTGCTTATCCGTTCATCGAAGATTGTTACTCACAATTACATTCCATTGATGACATATTTTGAAAAACTTGCAACACAATATGATTCTGCAGCGAATAAGTGCCTTTTCCAACTGCATCACTGGCACCAAACATAAAAAAATACGGAATTTTCGGCAAACTTAACCCCTCGAATGCCATAATTCATTGCACCAATTAAATAAATATCGATGTCAGCATCAGCTAAAAAATTATAAAAAATAAATCTGTATATTAAATGTTTTCCGCAGCTTTAAGCAAACCGCACAAGCGTTTTAATCTCTTGCATTTTGTACATTTTTTACTGAACCTAAAGTGGGTCAAAAAATAATCAAAAAATATTCATAAATTTTTTTTAATTTTTTTTTTTTTTTTTTTGAGTAAAAGATCATTTTATATAAGCTCACTAAATGCTCTCTTCCCATTTTATGAAAATAAAAGGTTTGCTTTTGTGTCTTATTCAATAAAAATGGAAGGTGTCAAGAAAAAATAATTTATTGAAAATTTCAACAAAAAACTGCATTAAAAGCAGAAAACAATTGAAGTGATTCTGTGTTCATGATGTCTAAAATATTATGAAAAATTTTGTAAACCTAAAATACATACACGATTAGTGGTATGTATCGTGAAAACAATAGCAATACTCGTATGCCGGTAATTTTTGAACTCAACGGGCTAAAATCGCCTTGAAACAAATCTTCAAGGTTCAAACCCATAAAATATGTCTTACGAAAAGTACGGAAAAATTAAATCTAATGACTACGTTAGTAAAGCGTATGAAGTCAAACAAAAAAATGTCAAAGTTCCCGACTATTGCCAGAGTGATAAGACCACGTTCGCCACTATCAAATTACATATTCACATTTTTTGATTAAAGTTTTAAATGGGGCTAAGTCTTTCAACCAAATGAACATTTTTCAGATAGTTGTAAAGCATGTACATGTAAGTGACACCATGTATTTTCTGCATGACATCGACGGCCCATACTTTTAACACTTTGTCAAAACCAATGGAATATTTTCTAAAGACACCAATTTTTATGAATTATTAACCACTGTGCAATGCAGCAATAAAATAAAACTTTTTGCCAACAAAATCGCAGATAAGTAAAACTGACAACGGCCCTGCCTATGACTATTTATTCCTGTAGTCTTGCGAATTTTAAAAATATTCGTTCATTGTTTGAGCTCGTTAGCACAACCGAAGCGATACCCGATTTCAGTGCTCTGAAGCTTCATTTCTCGATCCATTCGCACATGAGTCGGGAACAGAACAAGTAGCGTGTGTGAAAAATTCAATAAATATAAAGTAAAACTTTAAAAAGAAATTTTTTGGCTATCAGTCAAAATTAAAAATTTAAAAAGTAAATAAAACAAAAAAGAAATTTTACTCTAATTTTATATTTTTTGTTTACTAATTTGAATTATTTTTTTTTTTGTGATTTTTTGCAGCGAGCGGAAATCTAAAAAATAATGCAGATGTAAGCAAAATCAAACAAAGTGCAACATTCGGAAATTATAAAAATTGCTATGGATTTATTAAAAGATTAAAAATGCCCTAAGGAGCTAAAAACAAACAACAAAAAAGTCATCGATCGTTAATGGAGCAGCACTAAGGCAACTAAAATTATGATGTATTAAGTGAAGACGTTTTTTTTTTTATCAACGCAAAAAAAAATAATTAACTTCCTAAGCATCGATGTCTTGGTTAAGACTACAAGAACGGCGACGACAACAACAACAGCAGCAGCAGCAACAACAAACACAAGAGCAACAGCGGCAGCAACAAACAACAGCAAACCACAAACATAAACGCAACAAAACCTTAGATACAAAAACTACCTATTTAGAAAAGAAATATAGTCAAAAACTTAGCAAAGAAAGCATCAGTTAACATTGGCTGAAACCAAAGCCAATCAATCATCAACAACAGTTAAAGCTTTCATCACCTACTCAATGATGGCGCGCAACAATCACCAAGCGTTAGAACATTTTGAAAATCTTTTTATCAATGGTAACTTTGCTCAGGGCGAAGATGAATTCGATGCAGCAGCAGCGGCAGCGCAACATCTAAATGATGATGATGAACTGGCTTGCTGGGTGTTTGGCTATGGCTCCTTATGCTGGAATCCAGGCTTTGAATTTACAAAATGCATCACTGGTTATATACGTGGTCATGTGAGGCGTTTTTGGCAAGGCAACACTACACATCGCGGCACTGAAGAAAAGGTTAGAAAATAATTTGTTCACTTTAATTACATAAGAATAGGTATATAAATCGCAGTCTACACTCAGAGAAAAATTTCATTGCAAATTCGAAAACGTTATTTATGACTTAAACGCGTAAATTCTGAAGTTGAAAAATAGTAACAATAACCTTTTTCCCTTTATTGTTAAAAGAAACCATTATTCAGCAATTTATACTTTTAACATTTTGAGCGATGAACAGCTGTATTACAGCTGATTTTATAAATTCATCTGGGGAATTCAGTGAACTGCTGTTTAACAGCTGATTTTATAAATTTATCTGAAGAAACCGGATTAATATCCTTTAGGTATTTAGTTGAAAGTCTCTAAATATATTTTTAAACAACGATATTTACGTTAATAACTGAGCACTTAGATTGACTTATTTTCATATCAGATCAGTTGAAACTTTCTAGGTTGCTTTTTTCATTCATTTAAAATTTTAGGTGTTGTTTTGTAAAATCGTTTTTTGTTTTATTTATGAATCGTATTCATGTCCACTACATCTTTGCTCGATAGTACAAAAGTTTTCCATCATTTTCGTATGTAATTTTTCTGAATTCACCCAATAAGAGCTGCGCCAGATTTGATGGAAATCTGTCCGTTGCAAATGTGCCACAAATTCGTCGTAGTATGAATGTCACATTCTGTTTGCAAAGTGTGACATTCTTCCGACGTCAGATTCGCCACACATTTGCAATGGCCAATTACTTATTTTGCGCCGTAGTGTTTATTGGGTAAATACAGAAACGACCTATTTTTTATCTCGCTGTAAGTTTTTAGTGGATCAAATCAAAACCGCGCAAAATTTCAAAGTATTTTGAAAATGCAATTCTAACTAAAAATGTTAATGGTTGCTGTGAGATCGAATTTAAGCGTAGTGATTTACATTATTGTTACAATTTAAATACTTAGCCATACTTGGGTGTTATAACAAGTTCTATTTTTCGTATGTCATAATATTGTAGCGAAATTTGGTTTATGCTAGAAAATTCTTGAAATAAAAACCAACAAAAGAAACTAAACGATACTAGCTAGCATCAATGGCTGTATAAATACTTTTACACCATCTAGCGGCAAATAATAAACCGAACAGACGCTGCAGTACACTATAAAAGTTGATAGCCGAGAGAAATTAATGCCGTCGAACAACGCCATCTAGATTGTGAACTCAACGTCGTTACGCCATACTGGTAAATTATGGATAATGGTAGAATACACGCCACTTAGAAGCACTGGTCAATTATGGATAATGGTAGAATATACGCCATCTAGGAGGTAGTAGATTATTCGAGAAAGTGATGCCTGTAGTATAAAAGGGTGTCATTTGAGTTTTCGGACACAGTTGAATTAAAACAGTGAAGCAGAACAGTGTGTTCCGTAATAAAGTGACTTTAAGTAGTAAAGTAAAACAGTTGTGTATAAAATACGATAATACAATTCTACGTCCTATGTTTTCTGAATTTGTATTCAGTTTTCTTTTTTACTGAGAAATCATATAGAGAAAGAGAGTGACAAAAGTTTTGCAAGCAAGATAATTTTGGAGAGTGAGTCATATCCGGTGCTGCCCAGAGAACGAGCAGGCACTCAAAGAGCGTAAAAATGAGAATGAGAAGGCGCTTAAAGAGCGTAAAAAAGCATTTAAGAGCTTAAGAAATCATACACGTATACAGAATTGATAAACAAATCATCAACACATGCTTATCGTGAACACGTTTGCTTGTGGTAGTGGCCACCACTGGTCATATCGCTAGGACTTCGACAAAGTGCTCTCACTCGTCATATATTTTCAAAATAGGATTTACCACTTTATAACAACTTGTTAATTCCCTAATTATATATTTTAATAAAATCACTCAATGCCATTTTGTGAACAAAATGACACTCAAAGACAGACTGGCATGATCCAATCACAAAGAAATATTATATTAGGTCAACATAATCAATCAAACAACTTATAATTTACTTTTGGTCTTAAGGTTGTAAGACCATAGAAAATAATGATTTATTTAAAAAAAGTAAAAAATTTGTTCAATCAAATTGATAGTGGATTCAGAAAAATACTATTATGAACAGTACTCCTTTTCGAAAATTGAATGTTTATTTTTAAGCAAGTTTCAATTGCGATTCAGTAACAAGCTACCGAAGGCGACGGAGCTTACAAAAGACTGGCGACGAATTCGAAATTCATTTTATCGTTTGGATCCTAATTTGATTTAGCCTAAGACTTCCCATTCGCGACGGTGACATTTTGGCCCAAAAACTCCACCAACTATCCTAGTTGTTTTTATACTCTATACTCAGGGCATATTCACTTCGTCATTTTGTTTGTAACTCATGGAGGAGGACGTGGCTGGTAAAGAAAATATATATATTCTTGGTTTGTGTCCCCACCTGAGCAGATTTAGCCATATCCATAGCTGTCTGTCTGTCTGTCTATGGAAAGCACGAATACAAAAAAATTAAGTTAGATAATTGAATAAAATTTAGAACATATATAAGTATATAGGTTACAACTTCAAACATAGCTCGCGGGATTGAAAATTACCGAAATAGGTTCATGGACATTCCTACCGCCAAACGAATAAAACATTCAAAACGCTAAATTAAAAGGGTTATTTGATATAGCGCGACAAAATTTCTAACGAATACAATTAACTCGGACAGGCTCTCGAAAATAGCAAGCTCCCATACGAGCAAAACCTTCGAAACACTTTACGAATAGAGTTATTTAAAGTTATAGATGAGCATAAGTTCTCAAATGTTACACTGAAAGTTATTTCAGTACATGTTCCAAATTCAACCTTTGGTGAAAATAAAAATTATTAGAGCTTTACCTCTTTAACCTTAAAATGCACGTAAAAACAAAATCACAACGTGCTGGGCATATCCCAGTTTGTAGTTTCAAGTTGTACGAGTAGCTATAAACTTTGTTGCGCAAAATTGATCAAAAGATCTTCCTCTGTCAGAATTATACCGTGGTTATTTTGTTGCAATAAAAAACTTTAAATTTGTTGGACTGTGTGATTGAATCAAGTTGGTTTTAGTAAAAGTACTATCGGACACAATCTAATCATTCAAAAGGATTTATGTTACCATTATCGAATCGTTTATTAACTAACCAACCAATAACTACTTAAATGCAATATTTAATATAATATTTAATTTTAGCTTATCGTTGTTTATTCGAGTGTTATCCTTCTTTAATTGCCTGGCAAGCAACTTGATCAACTGTCACAATTACACTTTTAATTAACGATACACACTTACATATTATACCAATTAGAAAGCACTTGAAAATAATTGAATGCATTATAATTTAATTGTATGAGAAATACCAATGCAAAATTGTGTTTGCACCAAATTGTTACGATTTTTATAATATTTAATTTAAAAACGAAAATACTCAAGGCCAAGCTTTGTTCGTCCAACGAACCAACCGTTGGTGTAAACCGTTCGTGAATTTTTAATATCCTTCATTGAATTCTCTCGTGCCTTTTGGTCAAAAATTGATTTTTGAAATGATACATATATATGTAATTTTCCTCGGTCTACGGGACGCTATATTTTTCATTTTTCCTATAGTTTTCGGGATATTTCATATAAAAAAAATTTTTAAAAAAGTAAAAAATAAAAAAAAATAAATAAAAGGAGCAGTTATTTAAAGAATGACTGATATAGGCATATTATTTAAATTTTTTGTGCGCCATACCTTTTACGTACCTATAATATCCGTATTATATTAACAAGTGTAAAATACATAGTAAAGCTTAAAATGTAGGCATCTGTAAATAAGTTATTTTTAACCTTTGCGTGATGCATTTTGCATTTTGCAAAGATGCATTTTGATTGGAAAGAAAAATGAATGCATTATATTTGCAAATAAAATAAGTCAAGGTCGTTCATCTTTCTCTTTGTAAACACACTTATTTAAAATACGTCTTATATTTTTTTATTTTCAGCCAGGACATGTAGCAACTTTAGTTGAAGATAAAGAGGTGAGTAACTTAGTTTTTTGTTTGTATTAAAATAAATAATATTAAAAAAAAACGATACCTTGTAATTTTAAATGCACACATGTATATACTATGCATGTAAGTACATACATATGTATGTATTTTTTAATTAAGATTCATTTTTATAACTAAATGGGTCTTCTTAGATTTAATAAAAAAAAATATATTTTTCAACAATCGATCGAAATGATAAAATTTCTTTAAAATCTTAGAAAAAGAAATTGCAATCTTTTATCGTCTCTTGAAAACTTCTATTCCAATTTGGTTTTTTTTTTTTTCAATGAATTATCAAAATCTGGTATAAGATTTGCTTGAGCTTACATATATCAATGTTATATGTATCTGTTATATTTAGTCACATTAGTTTCATTTATAACTAAGAAACTTACATATGTATATTATGTACATATATTATATTATTATATTATGTATATATTATGTTATATTAATAAACCTTACCATTTCTTTTCTTTTTTGTAGGGAATTACATGGGGCTGCGCATACAGAATAACAGGCCGAACTGCCTTGGAATATTTAAAGCAACGTGAATGCACATTGGGTGAGTTGCATTTTCCTTTCTCAAAACTCTTAAGGCTAAACATTCGTTATAACTCTTTTATGTTTAGTGTTTCTTTTTATTGCATTCTTTTTTTATAACGATGCTAGTACAATTAATTGATATATTAGAGTTAAAAGAATTTGTTCACAGGGGAGTGTTTAGTAAAAATTTGTGAGAGGATAATTTATGTTCAATTCGTGCTTATGAAAACAGTGAAAAATATAAGCTACACTGGGTGCTATAACCAGTTTGAAATCTAAAGACTAGTATCATCACTTAACTTTTTCGATTAACTTCTCGATTCTTCATTGTTTTTCAACTTATGTCGACTTTTCAATGTCGTTCGATTTTCTTCGAATTTTATCAACCTGTTCAGCTTTCTACACTTTGTAACTTTTATCTTATCTTCGTTGAAACAACAGAAAGAATACGAACGTTTTTATTACCGTTCTCATTTTTTTCCTATAATTCAAGAATTTCAGCCATCATTACTTAAAGGTTCAAAATACAGCAATTTTGTTTTATAAAGCTTAAATTGTACGTTTTAACCTTTTCAATAACATGCTCCTTTTTCCGAGGCATCGTCCACTGAACCAAAGAGCTATTCACTCCATATATTGGACATAAATTAAGAAACCACATAAAAAGTAAAATTTGACAAGGTAAGGTTGTTGATATCAAAAAAAAAAAAAAAAAACTAAACAAGTTCCTGAAAATATGCGATTTCTCAATACAAGCATGAGCGAAAATAATTTTTTCGTACTTTTATGCAAAATATCTCATAACGAATAAAAAATATTCAGGCCTCTGTAAATTACGATTAAAATACTAAATCTTTAAAAATATTTATTACCGAAACCAAAATTTAGAATTAAAATGAGTTTAAGCGATTTTGCATCAGTGATGGCATTTTCGGTACATTTGTACTTTTTTCGGTACATTTGCGTCCTGAAAAATTGTCTTCAGTACATTCGAAAAGTTTTCAGTACATTCGGTACATTTGAGTCAATGTCAGTACATTTGGAGAGTTTTCAATATATTTTCGGTACATTTTGGACAATTTCTATTAATTTTCTTGGCATATTTCTCATTGTAAGAGTGAAGTTTCAGTTGTGATACTGAAGAGTTATTCTTCGATTGAATCAGAACATATTTATGTTACATATAAATAAGCAAAGAATGAATAAATAGAGTTGAATCAATGAAGAAGGTTTGGTTTTTGTTTTTTTGTAATTAAGTTGAAGTACTGCTCATGTCACCCAGAACTGATTATCTTTTTTTTTTAAGTAAAATATCGAAATTTTTACACATTTCATTATAATTTACCAAAAACAAAGACAAAAATTCCAAAAAAGTACATTCGGCCTGTAAAAAGTACATTTGAAGTGTCGATCCAGTACATTTTCGCAAGACCCAAATGCCATCACTGTTTTGCATAGGTTTAGTCTCCTGGCACCTACACTAAAAAATCAATTGTTTTTATGTATCTGAAATTTAATTATTAATATATTAAAATAATTAATTTTATTGTATTTTATTTGCAGGTGGCTATGCAACTTTAGAAACAAAATTTTATCCGCGTGTTGCCTCTTATGATACACCATTTAGTGGTGAAGCTATTGAGGTGCTTGTCTATGTGGCCACAGATAAAAATCAACATTGGCTTGGCGAAGACACATTGGAAAATGTTGCAAAAAATATCGTAGAATGCCGTGGACCCAGTGGGCACAATGTCGAATACTTGCTACGTTTAGCCGACTTTATGCACAAAGAGATCTCTGATGTTGAAGATGAGCATTTATTTGATTTGGAACGCTTAGTTTTAGAGCAATTACATAAACGTCAAATACCTCTGTGGTCTGTGATGGGCATGGAACCTGATCGAATACGTCGCGATTCTCATGAAGAAATAAAGCGGCCACCAACTTTCGAATTCACTTCGAGAATTCCAGAACGTAAATTGCGTTGCTTAAATATTTGATGGCTTCTTCTTTGAGCTGTGATTTACTATCTGATAATATGATTGAACGTATGAGTTAATACGGTTACTTGTTGTCGTCAGAAGTTACAATAGTTTTATATAAATGCTTTTGTTGCTATTCATATATAAGTTCATAAGTACAGACAAAATAAAAATACTGCTAAAAATTACGCATAACTGTGGCCACAAGGAATAACAGCTAAAGTCGATCTATGATCTTAAGACAAAACAACATAAGCATATGGCTTATACTGTTTCGCCTTGTCATCAAATATCAAATTTGGCAGTTATTCCTTGTGGCCACAGATATATTTGCCAAATCTCAAAGCAACTTTCTTGTAAACTAAATTTTTTTTTTTTTGTTAAAATTTAGCCTATTACTGGTTAATAGCTTAAAATAAATTGTAAAATGTTCCATAACGTCGCTTAAGAAGTAAAACTGCTTTGGAGATATTAATTAACGATTTAAACATTAACAATGCATACTTTTTGTATACAACATACGATCTGTACATTATACACATATGTATATAGTAAATATAATTAGAAAGAAAGTAGGCATATAATTTAAATGATTTTTAAAGTTTACAAAATCAATACACAGGTTGTTGCTACTTAAGCAACGATACTGAATATTTAAAAAGTTATAAAAAAAACAGAAGTTGCAAAAATTTTGCTCTTGATCGTTTTATAAAGGATGTGATTTCCATGAAATAAATTATAAATAGTGATTTTGACAATTATGGCGTAACATTTAGCAGTAAATTTTCTTTAGCATTAAAAACTTCATTTTGCCTCAAAAGTGATACAACTTTTATTTAAATAAGAAAGTCTTATACATAAATAAATATAGATTCAAGAAAATGCTTTTCTGAAACCTTTAGTTATCACTTTTGAAGCATAGATGTCATACAAACTAATTAAGTTTAAGGCACATAAGTGTAAATATTATGCAACTACACGCACTTCTCAGCATACAAAATTAGATTTTATTTTGTAACTATTATATTTATTAAATTCACTTTATTTTGATTCGCTTCCAAATAAGGCTTTTATACATATTAAAAATATTAATAAAATAATAACAAACAAAATCAAAAGATCGGAGAATTATTCAATTGCAATCAATTTCTAGTCCAACTTGCTACAGAGAGACAAATATGATTCGTATGCATTGTGTTGTTCTCCTTTCCACTAAAAGTAAATATGTTTATTATTTCTACTGCACAGAGTGGGTGTCCGCCGAGAAGGTATACTTTGTTTGGTTATAAAATTTGATTAAGTGAAAGAAAATGGATCTAATGTTGATAAATGATTTATTTAATGTTGGCCACTATGTATGGAGTACAATATCAGATAAATGTCCAGAGCAGTCAAATTCGGCGACCGTGGAGGCCAATCAATCACCGTTTCTTTAGAAAACTTGATTTGGAAAGAGCTCTCGCAGTGATTCCATTGTAATTCTGGCTGTATGCGATGTAGCACCGTCTTGTTGGAACCACATGTTAATCAAGCCTAAAGTAAAGAGTTCTGACGTCAAAAATCAATGACGTTTCAATCATGTCGCAACATTGTTCTGCAGTCACAGTTACCTGAATACGGTGTAGTATTGAGGTTGATGGATTATTCTGAACACTTTTTTAAACAGCTGTTTTCAGTCGATCTTGCAGTACGTTGTAGTTCCAGGCTTGTGACTACCAACTACAGACCTTCTTGCTTCGAAATCATTCTCAAAATATAGTGTATAATCATAATTCGATTTTATGGTACGTTATTTTTCCCAAAAATTTTACATAATTTTCCCATTGTCATAGTCGAATTGATTTGCATAAAATCTTTTAACAATTAAAACGTTGGTTTATCAAATATTTTTTCATAGTACATGAACTGTCAATAATATTTACCAAAATGGTGGACAAACAAAGTACTTATGTAGTATAAATTCCCAGAGGTCACCCTTTGAATTTAATAAAGTTGGAGTTTAAAAAAAATCTGAATTTATAGAACCTTAGCATATTTTATATATTTAATGTTTGTTTTTATTTCTATTTTAATACAAAAAAAACTCAAGGTGCAAAGAGTAAATGCTAAACTAATTTGTTAAAATTTCTGCTGCACGTGATTCCATCATCTTCTCCATTGATGTTATCGATTGCATCCAATTATCTAAGGTAGTAGCCATTCCAGCAATTTGAGGACGATCTAATACTCTAGGTTGCACCTAGAAGCAGAAAATTTATTTATAAAATAAATATTCATCAGTCAGAAGAAAAAGAAAGCATGTCTCACCCATGACATATTTACAACACCAGCAACCTGGTCAATTTCACCACGCACTAAGTCTTGCGCCAAAGCTTTCATTATTAAAAATTCAACCTCTTTCAGTGGTAGCTTCGTTTCCTTAGCAATAGCATCAAATGGAATCGAACGTTCTGTAGCTGAACGTCTAAATGTCATTTCCATGAGGCAAAGCAAAGAGATTTTTTGACGTATTTTTACTTCTTGCGCAGCTAAATCTGGAATTTTACTCCATGTGCTTTTCATTTCATTAAATCTAAAAACTTTCTATTTTGAAATTGGAACCGCTGTAATTTAAAATTAAGTACTCACTTGGTAATATTACCAGTATTAAATGCTTTTAGTATTTCCACCAGCCATTCATTTTCTGTGCCCTTAAGTGATTCCAAAATGGGATGAGCCAGCTTAATAAGGGTTTAATATAAATTAATTATTTTTAAGTTAGGAGCATAATCATAAATTTAAACTAACCAATTCACCAATGTTATAAATACCATCACCTAACAAAGCAGCAAGACCCAAAAAGAAGGCTTGTTGCGCCCACTGATCTTTGGGAAATTCTTCCAGGGAGCATCCCAAAAATTGTAAACCGCAACGGTAGTAATCAGTATGTTTTCCTGCACGTCTATAGTATTGCGAGGCTAACAAAAAATATTTGCCATGTACGGGTGTAACATTACCAGCTTCTTCGAGTACGTCACGTAATTCTTCAATGATTTTCTTTGTAGCATCGAGATCATTCAGATTCGTAAGGTAAATATTACCTTGCAAAACCTACAATTTTGCATTAGATATATTTTGAAAATCATGGGGAAAAAACTAACCTGTATGTACCAAACGGCTTCATCACAAATTTTTACTTTTTCCTTAAGTTTTTCAAGAAATGCGACTGCTTCTTTTTTGTCCGATATATGTTCAACAACAACTTCCACAATTTGTACTAAGCCGTATGGATTAATTCTGTTAAATAAAATATAATCAATTATTGCGAATAGGCTGGAAAGTGAAATAGTTCAATAAAAATCGTCAAGCCACGCAAGGTGGGTAATCTGAATAAAATAATAGGAGATATTCTCTATGTTTTTAAGGCTTAGGTTAGAGTTGTGGCTTAGCAAACAGGCATGGAGCCATAACTACCACTAATTGTGCCGGTTTAAGGCTTAATACTTAAATATGACTTCAATATATTTTTTTTTTTCATATGAAAAAGAGTTTTATTTTCTTAGCGTATGAATACCGCTATAGACAAATTTTCAAAAAATGTTTGAAAGTAGAACACAGTGCAATCACCGAGTTAAAATTTTCGCACTAAGATAAAAACGTAAGTAATTAATCTATATCTATGTCTATATCTATATATATACTATTTATATAAAATTGCTTATATGGAAATGGTTTGTAACGCCAAACCGCAAAATATACTGAACCGATCTTAATAATTCATGTTTTAAAACAACATATTTGCACTAAAAAAGGTTATTGTATACTTATTTCTATGTTTTTTTTTAAGTTAAAAATGCTATTTTTTAGGATTAAGTTTTTTGAAAAACATCACACAATAACTGTCGTTCCATTTGTCGTTGCTTATGCTTATGCTGCTTCTTGAATTCTGTGTTGTTATTTTTGTTTTCATTTGTACCGTTTGTATTTGGCTTGGAAGTTCAAAGAACAACTCACCTTGAGTTTTTTTTTTTTACTTTTGATGAGAGAGTACGATGTTAATAAATTTTTGAAAAAAGTGTACATTGCTTTTTACAGTTACACTGCAATTTGTTTTTATAAAATTTAGTTTTTGCCTGTCCGTCTATCTGTTTGTTTTTTGCGGAGACTATCAGGCCGATTTTGATGAATATTTTATGTCATAGAATACAAGACTTTTATTAAGGGTGCATATTTAGGGTGGCCCACAAGCAAAAATCGACTCACACTGAATTTACACATGGAATTAACAGCACGTATCTTTTATATTAAGAGGCATAAGTAGGTTATAAGACTTTAATTAAGGGTGCATATTTAGGTTGGCCCCAATACAAATATTTTTAAGTATTATTTTCTCGAAGACCGCTTATTCGATTCTCATGGAACTTACACCACATGGCATTTATTAAGAGCCACAACTTAGGCCGTACACATTTTATTCAGGCCCTTATACAAAATAACTTTTTAAATAGAATTTACATGAAGATTTCATAATTGTTTTCTAAATGCTTATTATGGTCTATGGAAGGTTTTTACGAAGTTTGGTTTAGAAAAATGGGCGATGACAAGCCTTTCAAAATCAAATTCATCATATATCACCAGCTACTGGACGCAAATGAATGGGACTTGGTACATAAACATGTATATAAAAGGTACGGGCAAAAGCAAGTTTCAAAGGAAAAAATTATCGCCCAACATAAAAACGTCTGCCAGGCCTGCTATATATTTGTAAAAGAGTAAAGACAAAAGTTAGTTTCACTGGGAAAATGGGCTGTTTCGCTTTTACATTCCATCGCATGCGTTTATATAACATCGCGCCACATATCGAAAAGGACAGAACAACGTCTGCCGGGATAGCTAGTATATTTATAAAAAAAAGCAAAAAAAAAAAGATGATTTCTTAGAAAATGAGGGGATTAAGAATAATTGTTATCATTTAACCCTCGACAAAAGTAAAATACTCTACTCTTGTCGCTATCTCAAAGTATAAACACAAAAATTTAATAGGATATTGAAGAAGGTCGTATCCAACATTTTGGAATTACTACTTAAACTCATCGAATTCCAGAAATAATGAATAACATTAATAATTTTATTATTGTAAATGTTTTATTAAAATGATAAAAGTTGGCGCGATCTAGAATAGCTACATCAATAAATGATATATCATATTAAAGTACTCATCCGAAAACTATCAGCTTCGAGATCGGTTCACCAAAAGCTGAGATAGAAGCGTGGAGGGACTTCTTATTGCTGCTTTTAACGTTCCACACACCTAATTTCAAATCAAACCCGTGCTAAAGTTTCACTTTAAAAATTCCAACTACACTGCATTTTTATTCAATATGGTTTATTGATATAAATCGGCAAGTTTTTCTGTCAACAATCTTAAATTTAATATTCTATAGTTTTGGAGCTTAAGTCAAGTTTAGTGAAAATCGTTTTTTTAACCTACTTTTCTTAAGTGGTTTTTAATTCAAATGAAAACTTGTACTCAAAAAGTGTCGTTCGGATCTATGTGGTTTTGAAGTTTGAAGTTCGGAAGTTGCGAATATAGCTTTTCTAGAAAGCGGTATATGTTGCAAGCCCCTTATTCACGAAATTGGTGTCATATGAAAGAGAATTTATATAGTGGCGTGCATAAGTTTGAAATCTGTCGCATTGTTTTCAAGACGACGATTTTAGTTTATTCAATTCTCTTTCATATGACGATTTTGTAAAAATCGGTCAAGGAGTTCCTAACTTATACTGCTTTTTAGAATGTGTCCGCAATTTCAGATGACTATACCTCCGCAACTAGATACGAGTGACACCTATTGATTACATTTTTATGTCTTATCTATAAAGCGCTACTTTCTCTGAAAAGAAAAAGAAGTCGGGCGATTGTCGCTAAAGTTTACTTTTTACATTTGTGGGTTTAAGGCTTTACGTTCAAATCAACAAAGAAAAGTTTTAAAATGTACAATAAGATCAACATTGCTTTTGTGGAATTAAAAAAGAAATGACTTGCAGTGTATTTCGAATGCACAGGGCTAAGCTTTTGAACATAACCTCAAACTATGTAGAAAATACTACCGCAATAACTTACTTCATCTCAAATGAGGATATAAAATTCTGATACATCTGCAACAAAGTATCCTCGTCCTGCAAAGCTTCGTGACGAATGAAAGGAATTAATCGTATGGTCAACTCGTTCCATAATCTAACCAAAAATAAAAGAACATTGAGCTAAAGTCTACAGTTTTATGAGAACTCACTTTTCATTGCACAAATCTTCGAGCGTTGTCCATTCCGTAGCCAACTCTCTATTTGTAGATTTTTTTTGGGTAGCAAGATAAGCAGAAACGTTTGCTGATTGCGTTGCCATTTGATGTTTAAATTAAATTTAATTACTTATTGAAAATTATTGTTATAAACGTAAACTTTTCTGTAGTTGACGGACAATTTTTTGCAAATCATAAACGACGTAGCTGTCAATCATAGAAAATGACATTAGGGCAGTTCACAAAATCCATCGTTTTGTACAACATGGCTTATTAACACCAATATTGATCTTTCGAACGCAAGAAACAACCGCTTGACACTCACGTTGCATGAATTTGAAAATTTGTTGGATTTCAACTACAAGACTACAGAGCCGCGTAAAGGATTTTAGTATCAATACTTTGTTATACAAGTTTTAAACGTGGTTTTGCAATTAAAAAATTGATATACATATAGGGTGCTTAGCATAGCATATGCATATTGGGTGGCCTAATATGAGCACCGTATTTATATTTTCCGCCATTTTTTTCCTATGAGGTTAGCAGCTTTAAGTATTTAATATGTGTTATGATATCTGTAATAGCTTAAACCACAATTTCGACGGGTGACGGAAAAACCGTCAACAGTAAAATACGTTGTACAATTTGTTTGTGTAAAAGCAATTGTGGCAGACGACTTTTTTGAGCTTCCATTGCGCATCTTGCTCTGACATATAGAAAAAACTATGCTATATCATTTTGTTTTTTCCCGGCACTCGAACCTATTATGCTTACCGTTTATGTCTAAGTCGATCGAAAAAAAGATCAACCCTTGGAGCGGTTTTTGAATTTTACTGTTTACTTTTAAAACATTTCTCATGAAATTGTGAGATTTATTCAGCAACTTTCCAATGCATTGAAAAGAGTTTCTTCATTTTTTTTTTTTTTTTTTCAAGTTTAAAGTCAGTCTCGAATCTTCAGCAGAGCAATGGGACTTACGACCCATCTCAACTAAAATGTTTGCTGTCAATTCACAGCATTTTAAGGTTTAATAAACGATAACTTAACGTTCTTCTAAGGAAAGCTCAAAAAAGAATTAAAAACAAAAACTTTCAAACAAAAATTTGAATCAAAGTGCAGGTGTAACCATGATTTAACTAACATGGGTGTACCTATTATTTTGAGCAGGCAAATATTCTAACTATGCACAGTAAGTAGAAATGCTTGAAATTTAAGGGAATCACATGATTTGTTTTACTGAATATAGTGCTTCCAAATTATGTACTTCACGATACCACTAGGATTTTTCCTCTAAATTGCCCAAATATTTTTGTAATAGAGCTTAAACTAAAATCTCAAAGGTGTCACTATTATTTTGAGCAGGTGTGTACATATGTACATAGTCAATAGTCTAATGGCATAACGGTAAAAAATGGTAAAATCATACAAAAGTAGGTAACTTTGAACGACTGTATCTCAGACAATCTTCATTCAAAATACTTTTAAGAGTCACCATTTTTACGAAAACTAGATCTTATGTGAACCAAAAATATTCCAAATCTACTCTGAAAAAAGTTATACCCAAAAATGAAAAAAAGTTATAAAGTGTCATTTCGATAGGAAATTTTATTCTACTTACAATAAGTATGATAATGTGTAAACACTAAAAATATATAGTTTTTGAGTTATGATTAAATAAATAAAAAGTGGACAAATTTGCACCGTGCTCAAAAGTCAAAGCCTTAATTTAATCGCACTTTCGGTTGTATCATTTTTAGGGTACAATTCAACATATAAGACAATAAAATACCTTTAACGAATTAGTTCCTTAATCAAATACATAGTAGTACGTAGTCAATAGCCTATTATAGACATTTTAATAATTGCATAGATAATTTAAATTTTTTTATTTTCAATAAATCAAAGCTATAGACATTTTAATAATTATGTACATACATACATAATTTTAATTTAGAAAATGATTTCCCAAATGCAACGAAGCTTAAAGCATTTCATTAGTTGCATTAGTTGTCACGATCTTAAAATAAGGGATGATTTTCATTTACATATATGGGGTAAAACACGCGAAAAAGCCAGCGAAAAAATTTTTTGGCTCCGATTTGGCTGAAATTTCGTATTATTGTAATATCAATGTCCAGCAATAGAACTGCGTTCAGGAATTGCCCTAGTATTATTTGTTGTTGAGATACGCGGGTATGAAACTCACGATTTTTGTACTTTTTCAGAATAAGGGTTTTTTTTGAAAATTCATAGCTTAAAGCAAACTCTATCAATTAATAATTGGTATACCTACGATTTTAGGTTTTTCCTTGTAATTTTCGAAAAAAAATATTGTTTTTGAAAAAAAAAAACTTTTTCGCAAAATTTTGTGAATTTAAAATTATTTTTGCATTTTTTTTAAAAAACCGTTTTTTTAAATTTTTTTTTTTATTTTTAAAAAAAAACTATGATTTATTCTGCGCTTAATGCCGTAAAAATTTTTATGGGGAAAATATTATTTAGATTTTTTTTTTAGTTTTAAAAAAAATTAAAGAGCTAAGATTTTGAAAATTGAAATGAATTTTTGAATTTTTTTTGAAAAATACATTTCTGAATATATTTTTGTTTTTACATTTTTGGGTTTTTACTTTTCGAAAAAAAATACTGTTTTTGAAAAAAAAATTTTTTCTCAAAAATTTTGCGAATTGAAAAATATTTTTGCATTTTTTTTTAAAAACCCATATTTAAAAATTTTTTTTTTTTTTAAAAAAAACTTTGATTTATTCTGCGTTGAATGACGTAAAAATTTTTGCGGGAAAGAAAGTGTTTATATTTTTTTTTTTAATTTTAACAAAAACTAAAGGGCTAAAATTTTGTAAATTGAAATGAATTTTTAAATTTTTTTTGAAAAATCCATTTCTGAATATTTTTTCGGTGAACTTCAGATTACAGCTTGATCCGCAAGCTTCAAAATGATATGCCATAACATGAGGGCAAGTAGTTAGTTAAAATGTTTGAGCCGTTAACCTGAAAACTAATACTGAAATTTAAAATGAGTGCAGTAACCTTTCAACGCGTGCGTTTAGTGCCTTAATCATTTTAATTAACTACTTGCCCTCATGTTATGGCATATCATTTTGAAGCTTGCGGATCAAGTTGTAATCTGAAGTTCACCGAAAAAATATTCAGAAATGGATTTTTCAAAAAAATTCAAAAATTCATTTCAATTTACAAAATTTTAGCCCTTTAATTTTTGTTAAAATTAAAAAAAAAAATATAAACACTTTTTTCGCCGCAAAAATTTTTACGTCATTCAACGCAGAATAAATCAAAGTTTTTTTTTAAAAAAAAAAAAAAAAAATTTAAATATGGGTTTTTAAAAAAAATGCAAAAATATTTTTCAATTTGCAAAATTTTTGAGAAAAATTTTTTTTTTTCAGAAACAGTATTTTTTTCGAAAAGTACAAGTTAAAACCTAAAAATGTAAAAACAAAAAAATATTCAGAAATGCATTTTTCAAAAAAAATTCAAAAATTCATTTCAATTTTCAAAATCTTAGCTCTTTAATTTTTTTTAAAATTAAAAAAAAATATAAATAATTTTTTCCCCATAAAATAATTTAACGGTATCAAGCGCAGAATAAATCAAAGTTTTTTTTAAAAATAAAAAAAAATTTTAAAAATTGGTTTTTTTAAAAAAAATGCAAAAATAATTTTAAATCACAAAATTTTTGCGAAAAATTTTTTTTTTTTCAAAAACAATATTTTTTTTCGAAAAGTTCAAGGAAAAACCTAAAATCATAGGTATACCAATTATTAATTGATAGAGTTTGCTGTAAGCTATGAATTTTCGAAAAAAAAACACTTATTCTGAAAAAGTACAAAAATCGTGAATTTCATACCCGCGTATCTCAACAACAAATAATACTAGGGCAAATTCCTGAACGCAGTTCTATTGATGGACATCGATATTACAATAATACCAAATTTCAGCCAAATCGGAGCCAAAAAATTTTTTCGCTGGCGTTTTCGCGTGTTTTACCCCATATGCAAAAGAAAAAGGAAAGAATTGCATATGTGCAGGGCTGTGTTACCGCATACGCCACCGACGCCATGGCGTATGGGCGGCAAGGAAATAGGGGCGGCAAGGAAATAGAGGCGGCAAATTTTGAAAACAAGGCGGCAAATTTTGAAAACGAGTAGCTAATTTTTTTTTTGCTCATTTTCTTGGCGTACGGGCTGCACATACCCTTAATCCGGCCCTGCATATGTGTGTGCGTAGGTGTTAGCTTCTTTATATTTTATTTACATTTTAATATATTTTTTAAATATTTTTCATAAATAAGAAATACAATTTTTGCATATTGCAGATAATGAGAAGTCACATGAAAAAAAATAGCCCACGTCCTGAGGGCTTTGAGTTCACAGTCCTAACCATTACTCCACGCTGCCTCATAAATTCAATTTTTTTATTATCCCTTTTGTTCACTGTGTCTACAATATTTTGTGTCAATAACGCGGGTAATCTATTTTTTAAAATTTTTTCATAATTTAATGATTTTTCTTTTTTTTATGAGACCAGTCTGTATCTTCGATTTTGGGTAAAAACCAGGTTTTAACTTTATTTTGCGACTATGAATATGGGCCAATATGTTTTTCCTTTGTCTCTAAGACACAGTAAGAAGATGTTTTGGAACTGGGTTTCGATGCAGAAACTATTAGTTGTCGAATAGAATTCTCATTTTTATACCCTACACCGAGGGCATATTCACTTTGTCTCTCCGTTTGTAACACATCGAAGGGGGCGTGGCAGTTAAGGAAAAATACATATATTCTTGATCAGCGTCACCACCTGAGTCGATTAAGCGATGTCCGTCTGTGTGTCTGTCTGTCTGTTTGTCCGTCTGTTGAAATCAGGTTTATGGGAAAACCAAGAAAGCTAATTGAATGAAACTTTCACACACAGGTCAAAAATATTGCGATGAAATTTGTTAGGCTGATACATATTAAATATGTCTTGAATTGTGATAAAAATGGGCGGAATTGAAAAAGTGGGCGTGGCACTTTTCAACTGTTAAAAGTTTTGATTCCGTATATCTCGAAATTAGTACAAACGATTTTCAGAAAAATTTTGGAGATGATGCCGCTGAAAACAATCATCAACACAAGATCAGCCAATTTACTGAAAACACTTGTTGAAGGGCGTTGCACCGCCCACAATATTTGTAAACGTTATATTAAGAAAACTAACAACGTAATCGCTATGAAATTTTATGAGGTGGATATACTTACTATAAGGTCTCTTATTACAAAAATTTGGTCCAATAATACCTGTGGCACTTCCCATATAAGCAAATAACGTTTATTGTTATACACAGTGTGCTATAAGAGTAATCTTCATAATATTTGGTGTATAGATGTCAGTTACTATAAGCTTTGAAAATAAATGAATTTTGATGGGATTGGATCAGTGGGCGTGGCACCTCCCATATTAACATAAATTTGTAAGCGCTGTTTTAAGTGAACTATTGCAGCAATTGCTATCAAATTTAATGTAAGTGGTTCAGTTGCCATAGAGTATATCTGAATCAAAAATGGCTGAAATAGCACCAGTGGGCGTGGCACCTCCCATACAAATAAAATACGGTAAGTGCCATATTTATCGAAATATGTGAGCAATCATACTAAAATTTTTTGTAAGGTGTTTGCTCATGGAAAGCTATTTCTGGGTCAAAACAGGGCTGGATTGTACCAGTGGGTGTGTCACCGCCCATAAATTTTAAATTTAACGGTGACATATAACGCAAACTATACAAGCTATTGTGCTGAAATTTGATATGAAGATGTCGATCACGAATATAATTTATTGAACCAAAAGTGGGCGGAATTGGAGAAGTGGGCGTGGCATATTTGAAATTTTTCATTTCTATTCGATTTTTTTCAACATTCTCCATATTTTTTTGACTTTTTCAATTGATCGACTTTTTCAACCTCTTTCAACTTTCTTCATAAGTTTCTTTATTTCTTTAGACTTTTTCATCAATTTTGATTTCTTCAAATTTTTTCAACCTCTTTCAAATTTTTAGACTTTTTCAACCTCTCTCAAAATTTTACAACATTTTGCATATATTTTCGACTTTTTCAACATTTTTCAACCTCTGTCAACCTTTCTAACATTTTACATTTTTTTTTTCGACTTATTCAACTTCTTCAACCTCATCAACGTATTTTTAATATTTATTTAAAAGGTACTTTCAGTGCAGTGTAGGGTATGTGAGTTTCGGCCAGGCCGAAGATAACACCTTAACTTGTTTCTAATTTTTGCTATATGTAGCTTAAACCAACAGATGTGGGACCTTCGCCTCTTTTTAGACAGTCTAAGACTTTATTTTATTTTCTAACGAAATTGCTCTTTTCTTTGCTATATTTTGTTGTTGTTTATGCATTTTATTAATCGGGTGTATACTAAAGCAAAGATGTAAAATAATATTACATATTTATAGAACTTATCGAAACCGAATACTTAAACATTACCTTTATTAGTAGTAAAATATTAACATGAATGCAAATTATACTTTAGATTTTACCATCGAATTAAAAAAAAAACTTTAATTTGAACATCAACATATAAAACTATGATCTAAACGCTTTAACACAAAATAAATACTGAATAACCTAATGTTGTGTTCAAGTTGAAGTGCAATGAATTAAAAAAAAAACTGATTATAACATTCGTGTATTCCCCCAATTGTATTTTTGTTGCTGTATACATAACTTTCCTGTACAACTTAGAATTAAAATTAAAAAAAAATCTTTTTTGAGATTCGTGCTTGGTCAAAAAATCGTGTAAAAAAGTTTATTTGCTCTTATTTTTGAACCGTGTTATTTCAAAATCGTGTAAAAAAGGGTTTTTAACGTGTCACCTTTCCGTTATATCTAGCCTCTAGGAAGCACATTTCGCAGATTTTGGTAATTTTGAACTACGTACGACATTGCTCTATGTTAGTACTTAGTTATATTTGTATATTATGTATCAGACATCTGAATTTTTCTGGACCTCCACTAACATAGAACGTGATTTCAATGCATTTTTGTACGAACGAAAAGTAACTAAATGTACTGCGTTTCTAAACTTTTTTGTCTACAATTTCGTATGTTCTTAGTCGTCTTTCTTTTTTTCTCTAACGAGAAAGTTTTTTCTTTCAAGTTTTGTCGTTGATTTGGAAATAGTATGTAACAAAGAAAATCATGGCAGAGAAAAAATAATTTTTTTTTTAACTTTTAAAGTGCATTTTTTGTTAGTTATTAAAAATAAATCTTGCTGTTTCTAAACTTGTTCGACTCACTGTAACTCCTTAATTGATAATGCTACACAGAGGAAAAGCTATGAATTTTTATGAAGAAAATCTGAGAAAAATTACTGAGCCATCTTACAATTTCTCTATCATAAAACTTAATATAACTAAGGTCACACAGTAAGTAATCTTGAAAAGCATACTACATCAACAATAACAAAAATTAGAAAAGACAAAAATGAATTGATAAAACAGTTTTTCTATAGTTTGGTCACTGTTTATGGTAAAATTATTGTGCTCAGGTACCATATAATTTAACGAAAGTTGGATTTAGAAAAAATGTACCCACTTGTTATCCTTAATCGTGAATTTTTAAGGACTGCGCATACGTGCAATTGCATACGTAGTTTTTTTCTAAAACAAAAAATAAAAGGTATCATTGAAAATAGTTCAAGTACACCGAAAATTTACTGAAAATGCGCAAGGTGTAATAAAAATTCGTCCATTGCACCGAATGTACTAAACATTTGTCGAATGTACTGACGCATATTTTTCATAAGGCAAATGTACTTAATCTTAATTATACGCAGGTCCTTACTTATACTGACAAGTAGTGCCGCAGGCTCAGAAAGCAGCTAATGGCATTGGATGCCTAAATAAAGGGAACCCCACTGAAGTAATGCTCAAGATAGCCTCCCAGTGGGGAAATCAATTCCCGGACAAAGAGGGAGGTGTTTTAGTGGGTATACCACTACGGAAGTCCCACACACCGACCAGGTGACGACCTGGTTGATGGTGCGAAAAGCATTTCACCTGCCTCACCCGCAAAAAAAAAAAAAAAAAAAAAAAACTCATCATTTCAAATTTGCAACGCCCAAGATAAAAACTACATATGTAGTATGTATGCATATGTACATGCGACTTTCTAATAATTCCCTTATATTTTCCCAGTACCAGTACCTTTCCACAAAACTCAAATGCCATCACTAAACCTGATCCAAAAGAAAAAAATTAATACATATTCAGAGACCCCAAAGGTACTAAAAACTAGGTTTTGAAAAATCGACAAATTGTGGAACTGCATTGCTTATAATCTGAAAATAACAATTGATTTGGTTGTTCAAAATGGTCATTTATTGAATAATGAGTATTTACATTTTAAATACCTCAAACACAATGTTTAAAATTCATATTTGTCTATTTATGGCGCAATCGTATTATCGATCCACTCCACAAAATTTCCAACACGCGTATACACGCCTGGCCAATTTTTAAGCCCACATGGCGTTGGACCAAAAGACACAACACCTGCCAAAAAATAATAAACGCGCACGCGATTTGTAGTATCCAAGCTAATAAGTGGACCACCGGAGTCACCGCGGCACGAATCGATACCCTCCTTACCTCCTGCGCATATTTGAGAGTTTTCTAAGTCAATTTTCTGACCCTTATATACCTGACGACACTGATCGAGGGCAACACCCTCAACAGCAGCTTTCAGTTTTATAGAACTGACAGAGCTAGATTCTGTTTTACCCCAACCCGAAACATCCATTACAATGCCATCAAATGTGGCTGCACGCAAATTGGTATCTACTGGCAAACAAATCGGACGTATAAAGTCTGTAAATGGGATGTTTCGCTCCAGACGTAATAGTGCAATGTCATTAGCTTGATTTCTGGAGTTTGGATCATACATAGGATGCGGAATAGTTTGAACAACACCAACATCGAGATGATTAGGCGCGCAATCCTTTTCGCCACGTACATCAAGTTCACAATCTGGATTCGTGCTTACATCCCATTCACCAAGTCGGACTCCTGAAAGTTTCCAATCTGTTGGTAATCCTTTACCATTGACACAATGTGATGCAGTTACAACATAACGGTTGTTGATCAGTGATCCACCGCAGTGATGTCCTTTTCCGCCGTCAGCTGAAAGAAATAAAACGTGGAAAAAACACTTTTTTTAGCATTCATATCTTTAAAAATAGATGTGTTTCTTACATTATAATATGGTTAAGTAGTTTTCGAATTTTACTAAAATCAGTTGATAAACAGAGTTAGTAATTTCCCAAAGCAAAAGAAGATTAAAGTTTTACGACTAAGCACAATTGGAACGAGATGCGATAGCGAGAAAAAAAAACAAAACGAGACAACATGATTTTTCCTATACGTTAGAGCAAGCAAGGTAACGCATCTTTATCCAATTGTGTTTGTTCAGCTTTAACCAAAATAGACGTGACGAGACGCTAGCAATTAAACGAACGTTTGCACTCGTTTCGTCTGTTTTGACATAGAACCCAAAATGTTACGCTAGCCAAAGAACCGAAAAAGCTGTTGTGACGAGTAGCAACGTTTTGAAGTTCGGCTCTTACGGAATAACACGTCTCGTTAATATGTTTCGTTCACTTTCGATCAGTTACGTAGGTTCATTTTGGCTATCAACATTGGTTTACATACACTCGAACTTAAGCCTTAACCAAAATAGACGTGACGAGACCGTAGCAACTGAACGAACGTTTGCACTCGTTTCGTCTGTTTTGACATTTAACCCAAAATGTTACGCTAGCCAAAGAACCGAAAAAGCTGTTGTGACGAGTAGCAACGTTTTGAAGTTCGGTTCTTACGGAACAACTCGTCTCGTCAAAATGTTTCGTTCACTTTCGATCAATTACGTAGGTTCATTTTGGCTATCAACATTGGTTTAGATACACTCAAACCTACTCGCTATGTCTCGTCTCGTCTATTTTGGTAACTCTCATGACTATGCAGTCTAAATTTTTTACTACAAAAATGCTTATAATATTTTACGACTAAGTACTTTTTCCAGATTTTTGGTTAATTTTCTTTTGTCCCGTTCTACTGTGGCCTAACACCTTCATGTATTTTAAGGTAAAAAGGAGCAAGTGCAAAGCGCTCTATTCTACGAAGGTACGAGAAAGATTAAGAAAGGAAAAACGTTATATGTGCATATGCTAACTGCCCAAAAAAGATAAATCACTCTAGACAGCGCTTCCTCAGTCAAATGGTCTTAGCGGGTCGCTGCCACAAAAGTAGTTTAAGGGCAGGGTAACGTATTTAACTTTTTTTTAAACTTTTTTTTTATGTTTTTTATCTAACTGAAAAACCTTTCACGAATATTGTGTGAAAATTTGAGACGAATCGGAGCAAAAACAACGAAGATACAGCAGTTTAAGCAACCGTGCCTCATACATGACTCAGTGCACTTTTAAAACTTTAAAGCGTTTATCCCACAACTAACGTTTTCAAAGTCGGTGTCCACCGTATCTTCAAAACTACTGCATCGATTCTTTTGAAATTTTGAAGACTATTTCTGTATACAATTAACGAGGTAACGCTGGAGAGTTTTTTTTTTCAAATTTGTCAATATTTATTATTTTATAATAACAAATTATCCGATTTATTTTTGCAAAAATCGCGTTTTTCACTTCAAAGTGTTCCCAAAAATTGCAAAATTTAAATTTCAAAAAACCCCCCAGCGTTACCTGGGGAAATCGATTACCTAACGAAAAATTTTTTTTTTTTTGATTTGAGAAGATCCAGCACCGACTTATCGTGGACACCGCAATTTTACTTTTTTCTGAGACGATTCCAAAAAAATGCTGCCATTGCCGTAGTTTTCAATATTTCTACCCGAAAATTTTTCAAAATATTCTTAAAATATTATACTTTGATCTACCATTGGTTTTAATAAATAGATTTTAACTGTGTTGTCAAAAAAAATTCACAAAAATGTGCCTGTTTTTGTACGAATTAACGTTACCCTCCCCTTAAGAAAGCATTTGATCTAACAATTAGTAGAATCCATTGTTGTAAAACTTAAGGCCCTTGGTGTAATAAATTTAAATGGGAAAACTTATTTAATTTCACTTACCTTTAGTATACTCAATCAATGCCATCCATGGGAACTCATCAATCTTTGTAACATTACCACCATATATCCTGTTCGATAGCACATTACCGCATTGTCCGGGTAACGGTAGCAGCTTCATCTTTCCATTGACAGGTGTTGGTACAGTTGTTTGAACAACAGGAGTGGCTTGACGATAGCGATCAGGACAACAGATCTACATAAAAAATGTATATGTCAAATATTGTTCACATGCTCGTATGGAATATTTGAAAATCATTTTTACCAACACTTGTTTATTTTGATAGCCACACTGACTGCGACTTAGGTACTGCCTGTCGTTATCGCGCAAAGGTGATGTTATCAATAAATTGTATAAATATTGGCAATCCTGTAAAACGATGCAAAGTGCACGTTCGAGATTTGGCGTAATACAACGCCCGAAATTAGGCACTGCCGCAGCTTCATTTGGAAAGTTTTGCTCTATTTGAGAAAAGATATAAAAACAGATCAATATTTGAAATAGGTATATTTTAAGACAACAATATAATATTCAAAAATATCCATCCTCAGGTTAATCTGGAAATTCGCATAGGCAATCGTTTGTACCTAGAAAAAAAGTACTCAAATGGATTTTGTTCGCAATTAAGTGGAAGGTGACATATGTATGTCATACATACACATGTATTATATTTAATTGAAGCCATTCGTTTGTAAAAGAAAACAGCGGATTAATTGCATTCGTAGGAAATCAGCTGACCAAAAAGTGTCCAGTGATAGAAGAAAGGGCGTTATTTTATAATGCAAAGTTGCCTAAAATTTCAAATCCATTTGACAAAAGTCTACTTAAAAGGCTGTAATTTTTTTTTCGAAAAAAATTTTTAGCAAACTTTTGAAAAAATCGGTTACTACGCAAAAAAAAATGGATTCGAATTCAAAGATTTACATAGCTCCCTTCATTACCATTCAAATAATATTTTATACAAATAGGTGCAAGCAGGGGTCAAAGACTTCAAAACCCAGTAAACGGTGGGCTTTAACCAACTTTTAATAAAAGTGTGAGTTACAACAAAAACTTTAATTGGGGATTGTTAAAGATGTAAGTTAGAGACGATAAATGCTAAAACAAAAGAAAAGGGGGTTGAGGTGCTGAGGAATAGTAATATTTTAGCCTGAAAATAGCCGTTTTTAGCCCGTTTTAAAAATTTTAGTTCTAAATGCCGACAAATCCAAACTTAAAGTTCTGGAAACGAATTTTTTTTTTATTACGTCATCTTATATGCTTTAAAAAAAATTTAAGATCTTGCGACCCGATTAAGGGAAATAGGTCTAAGTAAAATATGACTGCTTTGAAAATGGTGGCCTACGTAAGTTGTAGTCTTATTCATAATACTAAAGACAGATCTTATTTTGTTTGACCGCAAATTTTTTAAAAAAAAAAAAAAAAATACCTCCTTTGGGTGTATTTTTTCCTTATTTTTAGTCACACGAAAAATGTGGGCGTGGCTGTTCAAAAGTGGGTGGCGACCCCCATTCAACTAAAAAACCCAAAACGCTATATCTTGGCCCATAAAGCAGACTTTTTTTACGTTTTAGTAAGACGGTTTTTTCGTTAAATTTCAACGGAATTGGACATAAACTCTATCCGCGCAGTTTTCAGGTTTGAGCTAGGAAGCTCAAAGGTTGGGACAATTATTTTTATTCCTCAAGCTATAATATAGGAAAAAATAAACAAAATCCCTGTCCTAAAGTTTGAAAAAAACACCTTAACATGTACATGTAAAATCAGAGATTATTTCATCTCTAAGTTTTTTTTTAATCCCAACCGTACTGACGATCTTTCTATACACATTTTGACGGACGGGGTACCTGGGTATCCGCTTTTGTTTTCATACATATTGTATGGCATGAGTGCTGGTGAAAATAAAATCCCTTCGTTTTGTGGGTTCATTTTCATAAACGAGCGCTGCATGTAAGTGTTAAAACTTATTTTTTATTTGTGTAAGTGTATTGTATCAAATTTGACACTCGAAGCGATAATACGAAATGGAATTTTTGTTACAGCTCTCGCTTTTACTAGTGCGCCCATCGACAATCGTTTCGATGATATGAAATGACTTTTCGTTACAGCTCTCATTATTTCTAGAGCGCTTATCAACACTCATTTCGACTCTTTTGGCTCTATGAGGCGGTTTATATCTATAAAGGAAAGCCGCCTAATGATCAATGTCAAACGAACATAGGCGGGAAAATTGTCATTGATTTAGTCAAAATGTATGAGAATTCGAACCGGAACGTAACAACGGACAATAACTCCACGTCTTTTCGATTGGTCTAACGCTGGTGGCGACCTCGTGCCAGAAAAGGCTCTACATTCTACAGGAATTGAAGCCGCATCCTACCGATGAAGTCGGTTGTGTTCGCTGAGCTTATCGGCAAGATTGTTCGTTGTTGTTGGTGATCGTGAAGAAGAAGAAATTCGTACACATTAGGTAAACATGTTCAAATAAGAATACTTCAAGAACACTCGATTGTCGAAAATTTATTCATATTTGAGTATATCCTCATTTAAAAAAATTTTAAAAAAAATAATCGTAGGACTGCTACCAGAGCTGGAAAATTTTAATTTTTTGGACTTTGGTCAAAAAAATTTGATTTTTTTTTTTTTTTTTAAATATTTTTTTTTTTTTGGTACTTATGTGTAATGAAATGGAAATTAATGTAGTGGCAGTGACTGCAGTGAAAACAACAAAGAATTTGAGTTGTTGCACAAGATACACCAAAGCTCTACTCGCGGAGAGACCACAGTTTTTCATCTTATGTATAGACGTAAAAAATAGCGGTAAGTTTTTTTTCGATACTTCCTTATGTGTACACAAGGAAAGTCTAAAAAAATTTAAAAAAAAAATAAAAGTAAGAAGCAAATCAAATTTTCTTCATTTATTTCGAAAAATGAAGCTTTGCAGTTCTGGTAGCAATTCAAGGACTATTTTTTTATTTTTTTGAAAATTGAGTATTCTTGAAGTGATCTAGAACATGCCATTTATGTGCCATGCTCTAACAAATAAATACAATTAACATATCATTAACCACTACAATAGCACCTATGGAGGCGTGATAGGATAGGATTATACGTGGATAGGATGCTACGTAACTACACAACCAAAAGAAAGACAAATAGATAAATGGCCTCTCGCTTTCTTCCATAACATGTTGGATGTTGCTGGCGTGTATTTCCAACATATCATATCTGCATTTGCTATTGTTCCTCTAAGATATTTTTTTAAGCTTTTGTATAATTCAAAAGTATACTATAAATGCATACATTAGAGCGGTTCAAAATAAAAACTTTTTGTTTTTTTCACGATGTGTCTGCGGATTACAGTAGCCTTATATGTCTCGACAAAGCCTAGACTAGGATTAAGGTTAGTATTGAAAAATGGATTAGCGCCCTCTGTCTTAAGTAAGCAATCCAAAATATTGATTTAAAAAATGGTGCAAGCGACAGACGATATAAAATTTTCCAACAAAGTGGGTAGTATGGTTTTCAGAAAACTATCGATCGGGGAATTCAAATCCGTGATTTGTTTTTTTCTTTTTTTCTTATAAAAAAAATTGACACTTCACCGGACAAAAGTAAAAAGTACCAATTTTCTACATTCTAGCTGCAACACCTCAAATATTATGTTACCGCCGATCCCATGGCACATTATTTTTTATGTACTGTTATTTGCTTAAGAGAATGCTGAAACCACATATAATTATCTTATTTCAAAACCAAGATATCTGCATTTTTCTAAATTAACAGACCTGATTTTTTTCGAATCGGAGTCGAAAAATTTGCATATTAAGGTGATATAAATTTTTTTTTTATTTCAAACATTAACCATCAATCGGGGAATCCGAATCAGTGATTAGTTTCTCTCTTCTTCATTTTATCTTACAAAAAAATTGTAAATTGACCGGAAAAAATGAAGAAATTCTGATACTGTACTTTGAAGTTGCAAAATCACCCCATATTTTTTTATCGCCGATCCCATGGTACATCATTTTTAATCTCTGCATTTAACTAAATTAACAGAACTGACATAATTTGAATTTTCGAAAATGATAGAAAAATCTATAGAATAGTTCAAATTATGACTGAATAGCTTTTACACTACCAACTTCGGACACTCCAAGACATTCACCAGTTAAATAAAATGATAGCTAGGTCCTCGCGAGCATTACAATGCTAAATACATTTTGACCAAATTTTTTTACTTTATTCCTTAGAGCATCTCTAATAAAAATCATCGCAAGAGGGCGAGGCACTGGCTCTTAATGCCATATCAAAATAGTTGTCCAAGAAAAAGAAATGAAACTCAGATATCAGGGGCCGAATCGTGGCAGTCGTTATCGAGTAAACGAGTTCGAAATTTTTCGTTTGAGATTACGGCACTCGTTATCGAATGAAAAGTATCAAAATTGATATTATACCTTTCGAATGCTACCATACGAGTGAGGTTTCTCGTTAGATCAACTGTGAACGGAATTGTTTGAAAAAAAATTTAAAATTCCAAGAATTCTTTGAAAGAAATAAAATGTAAGTATATTGTTGTTTTTAAAATTAAATTAAATAAATGAACTAACTTTTTACCCTTTTCAAGGACTAATCTAAATAAAATCAACGCTCTACAAAAAAGGAAGATGGCAGAATTTATGCTGGAGCATCAAAATTTTGCATAAAACCGTCTGCAAAACTGCGCGCAAGAGAAAGTCATGCCCCAAAGGCTCTGGGAGCAGCTAACTAAAAAATTAAATTCTGCATGTCCTCCCATTAAAGATTCGAAATTATGGCAAAAGGTACGTTTGTTTAAATTTCTGCTTTTCTCTGTAATGTAAAATTTTTCTTAATGATAGGTGGGTGTTTGCTGACCAGAAGCACAATATTAAGAAAAAGCGTTCTTTCAATAAGGCTTCAAAAAACAAACTGGTCGAGGACCATATGAGGAAAAGCAGTTGAATGCAGCAGAAGAGCAGCTACTACAAGCAACCGGAATGGATACTATGGTCGAAGGTATTTCTGTAAAGTCTTTCGAAAACGTGATTGAAACCGAAAAAGAAACGAATGCCGAACCTGCATCAATAGATGAACCTGACCCGGTAGAAGAATCCTTAAAAAACCTGCTAGAAAGTGAAAATGAAAGCAGCGATAACTCTTCAACGATAAGCGATGATTTAAAAAAGCTCAAAAAGATGTCCCGAAGAAAAGAAAATATCAAAAGCCAAGCGAATTCAAGTTGTCACTTTTGAAGACAAATATCGAGGCATTTGAAAAATCACAAGCTGCAATTATATGTTAGCTTGATAAACTTATAGGACTTAAGTTATCATCTTTGGGCACAGTTTGGTTTCAGTTTTATTTGTAACATTTGCAACGATTTTGCAGACTGTGCTTTGGCACATTTCAACTCATTAATCATTCCTAGCTGTGTGTTAAAAGCTTCCGGCGACCAATAGTGCAAGTGTTACTGCTAGTTGGCGGCACTGCTGTGGATAAATGACCACTGAAGTTGAGCTCCTAGAGTACATAATTAAAAGCTTCTTTGGTTAGCCTAAACCGTTTCTTAAATCTGGAAATAAATCACTTTCAATATTTCTATGTATTTTTAACTTGTATGGCATGTGTCTTACACTGCTGTTCGTAGCGAAAAAGATTGCTTTTATCGGAAGTTGTCTTTTCATCCGCATGTCTCACAATAACACCGGTTTAATTTTTTAAGACAAATTTTACCAACTGCACTAAATTTAAATTGAAATTTTGACGTACTTTGTCATATGATAATAAAAAAATCGATAACTTTATCGTAAAATTTCGTCTCGTTTCGAATCGAGTGCCGCGATCCAGCAACTCGTTTCGTTTCGAAATTTTATAAAAATAAAATACAAAAATAAAAATAGAAAACAAGTTAAGGTGCTATCTTCGGCCAGGCCGAAACTCACATACCCTACACTGTACTAAAAGTCCCTTGTTACTTACTAAATGTTAGACGTTGAAGAGGTTGAATAAGTCGAACAAAATGAGAAATGTAAAGAAGGTTGACAGAGGTTGAAAAACGTTGAAACAGTTGTAAAAGACTGAAAAAGTCGAAAAAAAAATTTGGAAACCATTGAAGAAAGTTGAAAGAAATTCAAAATGTCGAAAAAATATGAAAAATGTTGAATAAAGCTTAAAAATGTCACAATAATATGGAAATGTTCAAAAAAAATCAGAGGTTGGGAAATGATGAAACAATTCAAAATCGCTGAAAAAGTCTTTTAAATAAAGAAAATAATGAAGAAAAATGAAAGAGGTTGAAAAAGTCAAACAACTACACATGGGATATATTGAAAATGTTGAAACAAATCGAATAAAAATGAAGAAATTGAAATGTGCCTCGCCCACTTCTCCAATTCCGCCTACTCTTGGTTTAATAAATTTTATTCGTCATTGACATCTGCATAAAAATCTTAGCCCAATAGGCTGTAGAGTTTGCGATATATGCCGTAATTAGTCTTAAAATTTAGGGCGGTAACACACCCACTGATGTAATATGGTCCGATTTATATCCAGAAATAGCTTTCCATAAGCAACACTCTTTCACCAAATTTTAGTATGATTGATCACATATTTCGATAGATATGCCACTTAAAATATTTTGCTTGTATAGGGAGTACCATGCCCACTGGTGCTATTTCTCCCACTTTTGATTCAGGTATACCTTATAGCAAGTAAGCCACCTGAATTAAATTTCATACCAATTGTTGGAATACTTCAATTAATAGGTACAGCGATTAAAACTTTATGGTAACATAGAAGGTGCCACGCCCGCTACTGCAATCCTGTAAATTTTCATTAAATTTCAAAGGCCATAGCAACTGACACCTCTAAGCCAAATTTTATGAAGATTAATCTCTGTATCATTAAACGTTTTTTGCTTGTATGGGAGGTGCCACTCCTACATGCTCCATTGCACCAAATTTTTGCAAAAACATACCTTCTACCAAGCCTTATTGAATTTCATAACGATTATGTTGTTCTCTTAATACAACGAGTTTCTTCAGTAAAATGGTTGAGCTTGTATTAATGATTGCTTTCAACGGCATCATCTATAAAATTTTTATGAAAATCTTTTGTGCCAATTTCGATATATAAGGAATCAAAGTTTTTAACTATTGAAAAGTGCCACGCCTACTTTTACGATTCCACCCACTTTTATCACAATTCAAGATAAATTTGATACGTATCCGTTTACGAAATTTCATCACAATATCTTGCACAGTTTTCAAGATATGGTGGAATAAAGGTTAAAATTTAGGGCTGTGCCACGCCCCTTTACGAGCTTTTAGAAACATAAAACCTAGCCTATTCCTAATTTGGTTCACATGTTCACCAAACACCAAGTTTCGTCAAAATCGCTGCAACTTTTTTAAAATGGGATTGGGCAAATATCATAGAGTTTGGGCGGTAGGCGTGTCCGTAAACCGATTTCACCGATTTTCAATAACAAGATGCCTGCAAGAAGGTGTGAACTGAGTGTGCTAATTTCATTCAATTAGCTTTTGGGACGTTCAAGTATTACGTAACGCAATTTTTGAAGATTTTTGACATCTCCTACCCCCAGATAACGCGCCGTATAGTTTTCCTTTACCCCCCCTCCTCTTAAACGTAACGTAACACCCAAGTGGCCATATTTACTTAAAAGTCACAATTATGTTGCGTACAAATTGCATGCGTATGTTGTTTATTTTCTTCATTCTACCCTAGAAGGGGGTGTGGCAGGTATGGAAAACTATATATATTCTTGATCAACGTCAGCACTTGAGTTGATATAGCTATGTCCTTCTGTCTGTCTGTTGAAATCAGGTTTACGGGAAATTATTTTTATTCCTCAAGCTATGTATAATATAGGAAAAAATAAATAAAATCTCTCTCCAAAAGTTTGAAAGAAAACACCAGTACATACTACATCACTTTAAAGGAATCAATGATTTTTTTTTTGAGTTTTGATTAAAAATTAATGCCAACCGGAAAGTTTTAAATAAAGCAGTGGCTCTTAAGCAAAAATCATTTAAATATATGGGTTAAATATTTAAAGGTTATGGCAAAGTGTATGTTTTGTAATTTAAAGCATATTTTTTCTTAAGAACTTATATTTTCTATAAAACAAATCAACGGTTGCCAATATATTGAAATGTTCACGAAGGTTAAATTTGTTATTTATCTGAAAATATAGTGAGATGCCAATTAATTATCTGTTTAAATACATTAGTTTAAAGTAAAATACGAACAAAAAAAAATCTTATGTCGTCAGAGGTATCCGGTTTTCGAAACTTTAGCCGATTTCTTTATTACTTTTTTATTATTAATTTCAAGACTTACCGGTTACTTAACAAACTTTTGTTGATACAAATTTGTTTTTTCTTTTTTCTTTCTGATTTAAATAATCTGCTGTCAGAAGTGAAAATGGCGTATCTCAAAGAAATGCATTTCCAGATAATCGATGTTTTGTCTATATCAATTTGTTTAAGTACCTGAAAAATTGAGACAGATAAAATTCTCTTAGAAGATTTTTTATACGTTTGAACTAAGATACCGGCAATTGGAGTAGTTCTTTAGACGCGTAATTTCTTAAACTATCTGATGCCATAAGAATGACGAACACGAATTTTTTTGAGATACGCCCTTTTCGCTTCTGAAGTCAGTATAGGTAAATGAAATGTTTTCTGTATTCTGTTTATTTTAGTTGATCGCAAATTTTAAGACTTTTTGCTCACACTTTGTTGGTTGACAACTACATATTTACATGAATAGTTAACATCAAGCTTTCTTCCGTTGTCGGAAAATCAAAACACTACATTCAAGTTAATATTCTCAAGTAATAAAATTTCTTAAATTACCTCATATAATTACTAAATACTTTTAAGACTTACGCGCAATCGCCGCACTGGCAAAGATTCCCAGCACAAACAAATTAATTTGTATTGATTCAAACATATTGCCTCAGATCTGATGACATAGGTAACTACCCAACTGATTTATCTTCAAATACTTAACGTTTTAATATAAAACACTTTGTTGTTCCTCTCACTTCTCAATACTTTTTGCTTAAAATCTTTTTATAAATTAAGGAAACAATTAAAAAAAACTTGTTATGAATTTTTTTCACTCTTTGCTAAATACCGTTTACTGTTTTCAATATAAAAAACGTGACATCCCAGCTTTACCATTTAGCAACAACTGAGACTTTGCTGACTTATGACATAAAGACATTCAAGACTCTGCTTGGATTGTGAGAAGTTGAAAGATCTTCTGCCGAAACTCAAGCTTTAAGAGAGAGCTTTTATCGTTGGTCCATAATTATCATAAGATCGGCTTAGTGCCATTGTTAACGTATCGGAAGAAACATTTAAGTTCAAATAGAAATTAGTTTTCAGAAATGAAACTAATTATTTTTTCTTTTTACATATCATTCGGTGTTAATTTGTATAAATTTACTTTGCAAAATGTAGCGCAGAAGCAGCGCAGTAAAACAATTTATGTATTTATTAGAGAATAATTTTATTCAATAGGCCTTTTCACGCGACTCGTTTTGACGCCTGCACTTTTTATATGTGAAAAAAATTTGTTCTAGAATTCATTGGAAACGCTCAAAATAAATTTACTCTTTTTCGAGCATATTTTTAATAAAAAAAAAAAAATCGTGCGTGAATATCCCTTAAAAGAATAATTGAGAAAACTCCTTAAACAAAATACAAAAAACAAATTAATCTTGATTTGTTTTAAGATTTTTTCATCTATTTTTCACTACACTAGTCAGGATTTCGAAGCCTAACAATGCAAAAAAAAACTGATTCGTTTCCAGCACACCAAAAACATAATTTATGGTACCTCGTCTTTGAGCTACTACCAAACTTTTTTTTTGTGGACATTAAAAAAACGTGGTTTTTATGCATTTTAGGTTAAAATATCTCGAAAACATGACGTAATGAAATAATTCTAGCTCCGGATTCGTTTTCAACACTCCAAAAAAACATATAGTATAATAAATAACATTCCAACTTTAAAATTTTTTTTAGTATGCCTGTGTGAGGATTACTAAGTGACCAAAATTGACCCGTTTAAGCCCGAAAATTCATGTCAAAGCCGGGGTCCTGGGCCATAGTGATACCCTATAATCTTAGAATTCATATACTACAATCTCTGTTTTTTAACTGAGTGAGTTCAATATGTCAACCGACGCGTCGCTAGGAAAGCAGACGAAAGTACATACTACTAAAATTCATCGTGCTGTACATTTGATTTACCATAAGTTCTGGGGACTAGAATCGATTACAATAAGCTATATTTTCTGTTGGTGTATAAGTACTCAAAAGCGAATTGTTTATGAAATACATGTGTCTCAAATTCAGCATGGGCGATTAAAATTTAAAAATTATTCATCCAAAGCTGACTAAATTTATTTTACTGCATTCAGGCTTGCCGAGTTGAAAGAATTAATTTCCTGCCTTCCCAAAATAAAATAATTTTTCCTTGAAATGTTAAAAAGTCATTTTTTTTTGGAAAAATTTCGCGGACCTCTTTTTTTTTTGGTCAGCAACAAAAATCATCAAATTTTCAGACAATATTTCAATTCCTAGAAGGCCCCCGGCTTTGACCGGCCACTTGGTAAGTCTGGTCATATTCCAAGACTAAGTAAAACCCAAACACAAAAATGAGACACAAATAGCTGATTACTTCGCTCTAAAAAATAAAGTCTATTTTTAACCAAAGAATTTCTTTAGACAAAAATTGTGAACAGTGATAAAAGCAGATATTAGGAAGAAATGAGAAAAATCTCAATAGCTTGAGAATTCCTTGATTGACTTAGTACATGGGTATTTTTTGATCGATAATTTAAGCAACTATACAATTTAAATTAATTTGCAAAGGTTACAAGTCAAGTCGATTAAATAGCTTACAAGTTAAAACAGAAATAAATAAAAATAAAACAGAATTAAAAATAAAAAATTGAATAGAAATATCTTGGGAATTCCTGAAGTGATTTAAACAAAACCGGTGGCAATTGATGGGTAATTTATTGAGCATAAAATCAATGTGCATAAATTTGGGTTCGTGATCTTCGAATCTACGAAGTACTCTTTATTCATGACGCACAATGCGCCATTTGTTATCTTAATTTTTTGTTGCTATAGCTGTTAATCCTTCGGCCTAAAGACACGCCTAGCTCTGTAAGAGTTGTTACTTAGATTTTAAAAACAGATGTTTTTTACCGATTTTAGGGACTTTATTTGTTTTTATCGACAGATAATTATTAAATACAATTAAATGGGCTTAAAGTCCAAGTTTACCAAAACTAGTCTGTTGAGGCTGTGTTTGGGTAAAATTTGCCAAACGTACCAGGTAAAAATTTTTCATGCTCCGACCTTGCTCAAATTTTGGCTACTTGTAGTTCTAGTAGAGATCGATTTAATTCCGGGAGGATTTTACTCGAAGATTGTTAGTTTCCAAAATACAGAGGTGTAAAGAGATCCTACTCCACCTTCTACCAAAATATCATGTCGATATACGCAACACTCACGTTGCCGTAGAACAAAAAGTCTCACTTTCGTCGTAGCCGAGCATTGAAATATTTTTTTTTTGTATCGGTGCTACTTGAAAACTTACAGAAGTGTTGAAACGAAGCATAAAAAAAAGGTTGAACAAAGTAGTTTACTTTAAGTAAATATGCTCAAAGATTTTTATTTATGAAATAAATTTTTTTATTCATGAAAATGTTTCTCAAATTATCACAGACATAAAAACAATTTTTTTTTTATTTTTTATATGTTACATTGATAAATTGAGACTTCATTAAATCTATTAAATACGTATAGTTAATTCATGTATTAATTATTGAATATTACTTTGAATCCAATCAATGTGTGCTCCAACTTTTGTGTACACACCGGGCCACCCGCTTAGACCGCATGGCGTCGGTCCGAATGAGACCACACCCATTAAAAAGAAAACATTACGTCCTGAAATTCTTTGTTCAATCATCAGTGGGCCACCCGAATCTCCACGGCATGAATCAATACCATGTTCACCACCAGCACACATCTGTGATGCATCCAACATTATATTTTGCTTAGAATACGTTGCACGACATCTTGCAAGGTCCCAAACCTTAACTTGAGCCTTTAGTTTTTGTCTACTTGACGCCTCTTTTTCGGTCTTACCCCAACCCGCTACATCCATTTCCGTATCAGTAAGGTTCTGATTGCGTAAGGTTGTACTACTTGGCAGGCAAATCGGCTGAATATGGGTAGTTTTACTTACAGTTCGTGAGAGTCTTAAGAGAGCAATGTCATTTAATTGGTTTCGTGCATTTGAATTATATTGATAGTGTGGAATCTTTTGTTCGACACTGATGTCCAAATGTTCTGGTACACATTCCCGAATTCCACGTCCATCTGTCTCACAGTCTGGATTTGTTGAAGTATCCCATTCGCCAAGGCGTACACCTGTTAAGCGCCAATCTGCTGGAATGGCACGACCAGCAACACAGTGAGCTGCTGTTAGAACATAACGGTTGCTTATCAGAGTACCTCCACAGTGGTGTCCTTTCTCGTTTCCAGCTGAAAAGATACCAAAACTGTATTTGTATGTTAGCGTAAAAGGTGAGCCTTAAGGTTAACAGTAACTTTAATAAATTTGGTATTTTAACAAGGGGGCAATGAAGATGCATCCCTATATAAATGGCGATTCCAAAAGCTTTTGCTTCAGGCAGGTAACTGCAAGTATTTATTTTAGCTTTTATCTAAGCGAACGGCATTTATTCAACTCTGAGCGGTATTATATTTAGACTTTAACAGCGTTTTCTTCAATTTTGAGGAGTGAATAAAAGAATTGACATTTCGGCGGCATTTTATTAAGGTTTGAAATTGTGCGATAGAAAAATAATATTGAGCGGCAAATATATCATTTTAAGCGATTTTTTTTAGCTTCGGATTTACATCTTGCAAAACTACACAAAGGGTCTAACAATGGTTTCGCTAGCGACAGTAAGTACTTCTGCATTTTATTCTGGGTAAGTGTGCTGCCGCACTAAGGATCTTACATTCCTAGCAGTGGTTCTTAATCGGTGAGGCGCGATAACAACCGAAGTGGTGCATGAAGTAGTTTAAGTCTCATACTCTTTGAAAAAAGAAAGTTTTTCATTGACGGTAGTTTGCACTAATTAGAACCTGCGCTAAATGAAATATGCTGACGAGGCTGCACGAATTAAAAGAGTAAGTAAAATTTCAGGAATTATGGCACCAGTTTGGTCAGCTTAAATTCGAAATGCACTTGGCTTATTTAGTGGATTTTTATGTACAACAAAATAAACTGAATCTACATCTGCAAGTTTCAGGAAATATGAAGTTAATGCAATATTTTTGCATATGACAATTTAATCTGAATACGTTCACCCTTCAAAATCGACTTATGACTGCTAAAGTTGAATTCAATCGATGCTGCATCGTACTTAAAAGGTAAGAAACCACTGTCCTATAGAATGTCCAATATCAGCTACGCTAGCCAGAGTACTTATACTTAGAAATCTGAATTTAATTTTATCACCACTCAATTTAACAATTTTCACCGCTCATTACAATTGCTTAATCACACAAGCAAATTGTTACCCCGCTCAAGTAAATGTTTTCATCATTGAAGTAAATTTTTTACCAATTCTTTACTCAATTTAATAAATCCACCTCTCAAAAAAAGCATTTTTCACCTCTCACGAAGTACCGTTCAATTATTTTTTCATCACTCTTAAACAATGGTGGGCACTAACATACATGCACATTTTGTTTTCATGTAGTGGTACAACAACCATATGAAGTTCTACTCCGATGAAGTAGAATTGAATCGTTGTTGTGAGCTCACATTTGTATACGTATACACAAATGCTCTCCCGTTACTCTCAATTACGCTCTCGTTAGAACTTGCAGAAGAACTTGTGCCCACCTATGCTCTTAAACATCGCTCATATTAATTTTTTCACCGCTTATTTAAGTATTCGCTTTCTGCTTGTAGGATGCAGATCTACATCGGTTATTTGAAAGTACACATTCGTATTGGGAGAGCCCAAAATTAAAAATTCTAATAGGACCGAAAACTCATACTTTCTGCTACTGTTAACCTTGAAGAAAGCCACTCGGCTTACTTACGTTTAGTGTATTCAATGAGCGCCATCCATGGAAACTCGTCAAGTAGGGTTACATTTCCGCCTAAAATCCTATTGGTCAAAACAGTACCGCATTCCGGTGCTTGTGGAAGCCTTCCTGTACCAGTAATACTTGGGAGCGAAGTTTGAGCAGCTGCAGGTACGTTGCCGCGAATGCGATTCGCACAGCAAATCTAAAGTAAAAAGACATATTATGTAAACTCTTACAAATGTAGTTATTAAAATTGTCTTTGTTATAAATAGAATAGTGCTGGTCAAATATGAATCCGAACATATTCAATCGGTTGACAAATTAAGTAAATGTCGAAAAATGCTTCTTATTTATTAGTTTTGTTTGTTTTTTTTTTTTTCATTTTCTACTATTTCTCTCTTTTGATGTTAAGTGTCTTGCTGATCTAGAAATAAAAAATGTTATTTGATTCGGAAAATGGGGAGGCTAATTGCAAACGTGGAGGTCTCACTCTTTTTTGATAAAATGAAGATGGAGATGAAGGTTGTTCTTTGTCTATTCCTGCGCACAGAATCAAATTGCTGCAAGTTGAATTAACGAAATCAGACATAAGATGTGTATTTATGTTCTTTATTGTTACTTCTATTTATTTTATAAAAAGAGAGATGTCGACCTTTGTAAGTAGCCTCCTCAATAAAAAAAAATTAAAATCAGAAGAGAAAGCGTAATATAACTAAACAGAAAGTTCTTAAGTGATAGTGAGATAGAGAAATAGATTTGTATATGAATAGATAAAATGGTAGGGTGTAGAGTAGAACTGATGCTAAAATAATCTTTAAGTAATCAAATTTTATTTCGCAATTTTTGATTATTTTTTAAAGAAAGGCTTTCAACTTTCAATATATTTTCTCAACATTTAATTTTATCGGCTGTAAAGTAGAAAAACTGTAATGAAAATTATTAAGTCGTATTCATTTCAGTATAATATGTAAAGCAAATGATAAAGTCAAAATATGTATGAGTTTTCTCACAGCGTGATTCAAGAAAAAAGATCAAACGCTTTTTTGACCTTATGCTAAAGCATGTACGTACATATGTACACCCAATTCTGTTTTTACACGGTCTTATTTTACACGGTTTTGATTTAACACGGTCTAGATTCGTCAATTTAGCACAATTAAAAAAAGCTATTTGCATGAAAATTTAAAGGAAAATATTTTTACTAACCGTAATCTTTTAGAAGTTTAGTTAAGGAATTGGGTTAGAAGGTTAATAGGGTTGAAGGATATGGAACAAATCCCCTTTTTTCCTATGCATGTACAAACATACTTCATGTCTTTTTTTACACGGTTTTGTCTGGAACGTATCGACCGTGTAAAAACAGAATTAGGTGTATTTAATTTCAGAATTTTCGAGTTGGAAAATATCAAAAAACTCTTTTCACGAATTATTGTGATATTTTATAAAACACAAAAGTAAAGTCCATGTGGAGATATAAAATTTTAATTTTAATGGACGATATCTCAAACACAAAACATTTCATAGAAGAGAACAGAATGCACGAATTGAAGAACAAAATCAGTATAATTTTTTATCGTAAACAGAAATCAGCTAAAATATGTTCTTTCAGTGTGGAATAACTGAAAATATATCTCAAAAGGGCGTTTATTTCACTTTTGAGCAAGTCTATCTTAGAATTTACAGTGAACAAAAAAACAAATGTGAAAAGAGCTACATACACAATTTTTAGCGATAAAATATATCATGGAGAGCTTCTACTCAATGATGAAAGAAGCTCCATGCTTCAAAGCATCAAGGGCGTGCACCCTTCACATTTGTCCAATAGAAGATGAAACTTAACTTATTCTCACCTTAAACCTCTGGGAATGAAACCGACTCTATAGACGTCACTGTATTTTCCTAGCAAAAATTACGTATAGGAAAAGCTTCAAGAAAAATCCTTTAGGACAAAGTTCAATGAAAATTTTGTATTATATTGTTTTTTTGAAAAAGAACGTTCTATTTATTTTCAAAAGTTTCAAGGATAACAAAGTTTTCAGCTTTACTTATTGAATATTATCTTGTATCCAATCAATGTAAGCTCCGACTTTTGTATATACACCAGGCCATCCCTTAAGACCACATGGATTCGGTCCATATGAAACAACACCTATTAAAAAGTAAGCGTAACGACCTGAAGATAACAGCTGCACCATCAATGGGCCACCCGAATCTCCACGGCATGAATCAACACCTTCTTCACCACCAGCACATAACTGCGTTGTATCCAAATTTTTATTCCCTCTATATACGGCGCTACAATTCGTAAGTTCCCAAACTTTAACTTCAGCTTTCTGTTTAAGTGTACTTGCAATAACGGTTTCGGTACGACCCCAGCCAGCTACATCCATGACGGTTCCAAGAAAATCTTGATTACGTAAGCTTGCACTGGTTTGCAGGCAAATCGGTTTAATATGATCAGTGCTAGCAACAGTACTTGAGAGTCTTAACAAAGCAATGTCATTAAACTGGTCGGCAGAACCTTGAACGTATCGGGGGTGTGAAATTTTGCGTTCAACACTGACGTCCAAATGTTCTGGTACACATTGGGAATTTCCTTGTGAATCAACATCGCAGTCTGGATTTGTCGTGGTATCCCAATCGCCAAGACGTACAGCTGTTAGACGCCAGTTCGTTGGAAGTCCAACAACGCAATGAGCTGCAGTTAAAACATAACGGTTGCTAATCAAAGTACCTCCACAATGGTGTCCCTTCGTGTTGTCAGCTAATGAGCAGCAAAAATTATATATAATTAAGTAGGGTATGTATGTATGCGTTTTGACCAGTAGGTTAAGTAATAGACAGACCTGCGTTTTTTAAATTTTAAATTTTTTAAGTTGTGGTGATTAAGACTGTATTTTCAAATTTTTTAGATCACTTCCAAATTTTGAGAAAAATGCATAATATGCAAAAATTATATATTAATATTATTAATTTTAAGGAAATTTTCAATGCATTTTGTTTTTAAAAATTTATATAAGTCGAAGCAGTAATCAATTGAATTAGTATTCTTTACTCTGAATATCTGTTATGAAGCTCATAAATTACATTATCAAAATAAGGAAGTTTTATGTTATTTTATTATGCTATACTCATCAAAAATAGCTAATTTCACTTGATAAGAACGTCGAATAATGTTTTTGAAAGAAAAGTTCTTAAAATCCATAAAGTTGATGACATGAAAGTCTTGTGGTTTTCGAGAAAGCTACAAAGAAAAAAAACTAGTCAGGGTGCTATTATTGACCTTACCAAAAATTAAATACCCTACACTTCATTAACAGTAAAGAAGGGCTTAGTAATCAAAATACTCCTTATTCAAGTTTAGTCCTAGATCAAACCTTTCCTTCGATTTATGTGATATTTGGTAGCATTGCCTTACATCACTCTCCCACTATAAAATTTTAAGATTTTACTAGCATGGTTGGTGCCACGCTCTCTTATAAAAATCCACACACTTTTCGGCTCGTGCTAGCCTGAACCATTGTTAGTATTTGTGTGAATTTTGGCTCTTAAAAATTTACTTTGGCATAGAGTGTTGAAGTTTTTCTCATTTGTCAAAATTCACCCACATCTCGCCACCATCTCTGAGTAATGGTAGGGCTAGGGCTCTGGACCTCGAGCTCAAGAGACCTCCGACGTGTCAAGATTTTGTGAGCACTTATGCATGTTTTGTGGGAAATGAAATGGTAACGCTGTTTGTCTTCAATCAAGGCAGCACAATTGTGTCCTAAAGGTTTTCGTATGACGTTATTTCGGAATATATTGATGCTCCTATTTCCTTGAGCTTATACTACTTACAGAAGTTCAGATATTTACGACAGTTAACTTTTCCTCTATATCGGTTTGTAGAACAACTATTATTTAAATAGTCCAATTACTCTAAATGAACATAATATTCTTTGTTGAAGTCATATAATAGATTTTACATACATATGAGGCGCCCAGTTGCAAAACCGGCCAAGTCCATATTTCATACTTTTGGACAAACAACGAAAAACGTTTATCTTCATCTATGTTCATTGAAAAAGTTTTTGAGAAAACAATTTTAAACTCGGCCGGTTTTGATACCAATGAACTGGACTTGGCCGGTTTTGACATAGTAATTATCAAATTTTGTTTGAAAAAAAGTGGACTTGGCCGGTTTTGATACAATGTACTGGACTTGGCCGGTTTTGATTCCAAGGCTTGGACTGCTTTTGAAAGAAAGTTCATGGACTTGGCCGGTTTTGAAATCTATGCATCAATAATAAATTAAAAAGTGTAAAATTTCTGTCAAAAAATTTTTTTTTAATCTAAAACCATAGTAGAAAGATAAAGCATGGTCTAGATTTTGAGATATGAGAATATCTCAAAATTTTATTTATTTGGAATTGGCCAGTTTTGCAACTGGGCGCCTCATATATTAAAAATTGTTTCTATGTAAAATTGTGCCAGACTTTCTGTTTGAGTAATTTTTAGTATTTTTAAATAATTTTAGTAAAAATTTCCATGTTTCCAAATCTTAGCCTTGTACATACATACATATATGTATGTATATGTGTCTAAATCTGTGAGACATATCACCACAATTTATATGTCAATTATAGGGACTAGTCTCAAAGCAATATAAATAAGGAATCTTTTTTGTGCATGTACTTGCTGCTGCGATCTCATATAAGCTTCTAAATATACAAAATGCATTGAAAATGCACTAAAAATTCAAAAGCAATAAATGCAGTTTTAATCAGTACCTACAGTAAATACCTGATAAGGTTCACAACTTTGTTATCGAATGGAAAAACCATTGCAGGCCTGTGTGATTAGAGAAATCAATGAGTGTGACGAGATAACTTGTTTTTGAAAGATTTAGAGTTCGAAGAATTGCAATTAGTTTCAAATTGAAATTTACGTCCTATAATCTGCTGTTGTATTATTATTAAATATATGTGTTCAGTTATCTCTTTCATTGATACTACTGGTCACCGCAAAATTCCAGTGTATGTATGTACTTACGTTTGCTATACTCAAGTAGTGCCATCCATGGAAATTCTAAAATATGGGTGGTAATGCCGCCTAAGATCTTATCGGTCAAAGAAACACCGCATTCAGGTGCATTTGGAAGTTTTCCTGCTCTAGGAGAAGTACCTGAAGGTGTGTTCACACGAGTGCGCCTTGAACAGCAAACCTAAAGTCAAAATATATATATATTGTTATTGGCACAATAACAAGTATACAAAGCAAATTAAGGAAAATACGAGTATTTTGGAACAAACTTAAAAAGCATTAATCGTCACCGTCAAAAATCAAAGAATTTTTAAAAATCGAATAAGCTGGTTAGTTGCAGATATAGTCGAATTTTTACGATACCATCAATATATGTATATATATTAATGAGAATGGTGAAGTAATGCAGTTATACTTTAAAATTACTTATAATCCTATAATATTATTGAAGTGTCCCAAAACCAAGATATACTAGTCCAAGAGTCGGCTGTAGAAAAGTCGAGTGTATAAGATTACAGGATAAGATGTATGACAAATAATAGAGCTCGATGAGCCTAAATAGAAAAACTAGGGTTGCCTTGCCAAAGCCTGTCCCGATGGCCGAAACTGCCCGAATTTTATCCAATTTTGTTGCTCTAATTAAAACTGTAGTACATAAAAGCTCGAAGTGTATGCCAAATGATAGAGCTCGAAGAAGGCTAAATATAATACATGGGATTGCATTGTTGAATCCTGTCCCAAACATGGGTTTTTACCGGTTTTTTGGGTCAATTTTTATTAATGAAGATAACAGCTGGAAATTTGTGCCAAATGATAGATATCGAAGAGTCTAAATAGAATATATAGGGTTGCCTTGTCGAATCCTGTCACAAACATGGGTTGCCACTCATTTAAGAAAAGTTGACCCCAAAAACTGGTGCCAACTAATGTTAAGGACATGAGTCGACAAAGCAACCCTTTATGTTCTATTTAGGCTCTTTGATATCTATCATTTGGCACTAATTTCAAGCTGTTATCTTCATTAATGAAAATTTACCCAAAAAACCGGTGAAAACCCATGTTTGGGACAAGATTCAACAATGCAATCCTATTTATTATATTTAGGCCTCTTCGAGTTCTATCGTTTGGCATACATTTCGATCTGTTATGTACCACAGTTTTAATTAGAACAACAAAATTGGCTAAAATTCGGGCATTTTCGGCCATCGGGACAGGCTTTGGCAAGGCAACTCTAGATATTCTATTTAGGCTCATCGAGCTCTATCATTTCTCATACATCTCATCCTGTAATCTTATACACTCGACTTTTCTACAGCCGGCTCTCCGCCTATAGAAAGCGTTTCTAATGAAATTGTTGAGAAATGTATGTTAAGGGTAATGTTTTAGAGTGATAACGTTTTAAGATTTAGAATATGTTTGAATCGATTTTTTTGGAGAAACACTGTCTGTCCATAAAAAATTAAATTTGAATAAACTTATACATACATATGTGTTTGTTCTAATGTAACTCTCTTAAAAAGGTTACCCTATATGTTGTGCTGATGAATATCTTATTACTCAACAATATCATCGTTTTTCGATATTGAGAATTTTGAGAATACCATAAATTCATTGATATCAAGTTGGCAACCCTACTTATCTTGTATAACGTTTTACAACTTTTTCAATTCGATTAATATATTGGCTGTGATATAGACAGCAAATCACCTAATGACTCCTTATCAAAGAAACATACAGAGATTTAATAAAATGTTGAATATTTCTTCTAAGACCCAACATAGAATATGATTTGGATCAAAGATCAAAATGACTTAAAAATATTAGAATGAACCAATCAAAAGATTATAATAATTCATTAACTGTAATAAAATTTGTCTTGGTATTTCCCATTACCATTTCTCAAATTAAGATATCCTAATACAACGATTTCTTGATCTAGTAATAAATCTGTACTATTTATATAAAATTGCTTTTATGAAAATGGCTTGTAACACTTTGACGTAAAATATACTGTACCGATTTTCATAATTTTATTTAAAACAACGTATTTATTTTAAAGAAAGTTACTGCATACTTATTCTTATAATTTTTTAACGTCAAATTTCCTTTTTTTTAGGATTAAGTTTTTGCAAAACCAATAGCATCTAGTAAAATCGAAATCTCAGTGGTACTCATTTAAATAAAATCAAGTTTTTATGAAGTAAAAACACATACATATACAAGCAAAAAAAAGGATTTTTTGTTAGATTTTAGTTATTATAAAGAAAAAAAAATATTTCAGGAAACTGAAAACAAGAACTAAATACGATACATATAAAAAAACATAAACTCTACTTCAACTTCATATACTGGTTGTCCAAAAAAATAGGAGTGTTTGCTTAAACCATGAATATATGCTAATAAAAAATTACAAATTGAAACTATATATTAATATCAACAAAAACTGAGCTTAACATTTAGTCGAAAATCCATTTTTTATAAAATGGTTTCACAGCGACGTGACATGAGTCCACAAGATTTTGAGAGCGTGTGGGAGATATCTTTGATCAGGCTTCTTGGACGACACTCCAAGGCTGCTTCTCATTTGTTGGCTTAGCATGGTTTACATATTTTTTGATGTCGCACCACAAGTTTTCGATTGGATTTAGGTCTGGTGACTGAGCAGGCCACTGCATAACCTCAACGAAGCTGCATTCAATTTTGCCAAAAGTCATGCTCACTGGCCTGTTGAGAAATGGCGCAATATACTTTAGACCGATGATAAAATTGTTTTATTTGGTGGAACTGGCTCCCGACAATGTGTCCGTCGTCCGCCTATTAACGAAAAATGCTACAAAAAAAAACATGGCCGGGCTAAGATGACAATTTCGAGTTTTTTTTTGGAGCACATCCCTTAAACATGGGTTTTCTTGAAGTTAAGACTATCTTGAATTAATATTCTTAGCGGAACAATTAAAACTCAAAGGGAAACATAGCTAAAATTGCATTTAAGGTAAAAACAATTAAAAATGTGGCCGGCTAAAAAGATATTTTTGGTGGAAATGCACATATGCGTTTTGATATCAAGTTATTTTATAAATAATTAGGATCATTGGTGACAAATGGTCTGTCTAATTTTCTAACAACCACACACAAAATATAAATTCGATAAATAATATGAACAAGATGACATTATTTTTGGAGTAAAAATTTAGTATTCGCCGGAAGAGATCCTTCAAATTATGTACATAATCTATATATCGAAATCTATATTTGCATCTGGCAATGAAATTATTAATGAAATTATTCACCTAGATGCTTTATTCTATAAATACTGCCTAACGACCCTACGTTACTTCTCATCAACTTAAGCAAATTCAATATCAAAAGTTTTAAAATTTTTGTTTTTGTTTTATTGGTAAAAAATATAGATCTATCTGTTGACAATTCAAAAGTTCGTATTGAGTAATCAGAGTCGATTTATCGCTCTATTCAATTTTCCTCCTTTAATGTAAGTTTGTGTCACTGTGGGATTTACGTGTCATAATTAAAAATTAAATTATATATTTACTATGGACCATTGAAATTGTGTTGTTATTTTATTTGCTACTAGTTATCTTGACAATATATTTTTATAATATTGAGTACATACTTATGTATGTGTATGCGCTTATCAGCGGCTACTAAAACCTTTAAAAATCACCTTTTTCAAGTCACATGAAACAAAACACAAATTAACATAAAACAAGTTTTAATAATATCTGGAAATAATACTAGTAATGATTCACAGAATGGCAAATCCATAATAAATTAATATATTAACTTGTAGCTGTACTACGAGCGGTAGTTATCTCATGCGATTATCTCATTAAATGAGAAGAATGAATTTCTTTCAAAACTAAGGGGTTATAGCAGTTTAAAGTTTATCTTTTAGATAAAACCTTTTTTTACTAAGGATAGATTTCTTTCAATATAGTCTACACAGGTCTGAAATATGCATTTAATTGGAAACTTTTATCAGAATTTAGCACTTTCGAATATTTAGGAAACAAAACTAACACACTGAAAATTAACTACTCTTAGATTCAACTGATACGATGGATGGATGCTTAGATGGAATTAATATTTGGTTAAGTTCAGTAGTGTCAGCAGATTGTACTGTCAAATATAATGCCTATAATCTATTTAGTAGAATGATTTTATTCATTTAGTTTCAGAGTAGATAAAAGTTCTGATAGATTCCAGATAGCATTTGAAAATATTGATTTCATCAAAAATTTTAATCTTCACATGATATATCTCGAAAACAGTAAAGATTCCGGCATGCAATTTTTTCTTTGATATTAATGTAACTACCACTCTCCGTCAGACGGCATAGTGTGCCCAGAATTTTCCTTCAGTTACGAAGATTGCTCTATGTTTTCAAATTTCTAAGATCTAACTTGCACCCCTTGAATCATAAGTTCACATTCTAACAATAACCTTAGGCAAAAAAAAAAATGTGGTTGGCTGGTGCCTGAACTTGCATAAATGATGACATTTTTCCCATTTAAATTAGAAGAATTTTTCCTCACTACTTACTTTTACGGTGTTTAATTTATTATTATTTTTACTGAAATTGCAGTCACCTAATTTGTATGTCCCATATAAGAAATGTACAACGTGTGCATTAGACGACTATTCGTTATTACCCAATTTCCTTCAATTCAGAAGATCGGTACAATGACGTTTTAAGGAGGAACACCGGGTATTTTTAGCTTGAAAAAATTACGTAAGATTTTTGTTTATTATCTTATGAACTTTTAAAAAATAAAGCACACTGAAATAAATTTCTTCCACGATTTTTCTACAAGAACTTAATTTTCAGCGTATATTATTTATTTAAGGCTCATAAAATAATAAACAAAACTTTGTATTTCATTAAGTTTTCAAGTAAATAATAAATAAAATAAAAATGCCTTAAAGCACTTAACTTGTTTTTGTATTTACTATATTTTCAAATTCAAAAACTAATAATTTTTTGCGTATTATTTTGAGCTTTTAGAAAAAACTTCTTGCCAAAAAAAAGTCCTTTACGATTTTTTCTGAATTTTTTAATTTCATATTATTTTTGATTACACCTCTTTAAACAAAAAACTTGAAGCATTTTTTCTGTAAATCTACATATAAGCTCTCGAGTAAAATAATTAATAAAAAAACTTTAATAACGCACATTTTAGTGTGCATACATCGTCATCTAATTTAAATGTTGCTCAGACATTTTTGGTTAGACTACACACTATAATTTATAAATTTTATTTTGTTTTTTCTTGTAAAATGTATTCTGCCCTCAGGTGCGAAAAGGGCATATCTCAAAAAAAAATCATATTCGAGATTCTTATGGCCTGGATAGCTTAAGAAATTACTTGTCTAATGAACTACTCCAAATGCCGGTATCTTAGTTCAAATATATAAAAAATCTTCTACGAGAATTTGCTCTATCCTATATCAAAAAATTGACATAAACAAAACATCAATTATCTCGAAAAGCTTTTTTATTTGAGATACGCCTTTTTCGCTTCTGAGGGCAGTATTGTCGATGAAAAATTTAATAAACTAAATGATGATTTCATAAGATGGGTGCGCAATACGACAGTAATAGTTTGTAAGATACTTAGATGATATCAACGAATGGTATTGTCGAATTCAACGATATTATAAGCTTCGTATCAGACAGTATAGTGATGTAACAGATAGTATATGACGATTTCAGATGGTAACGGAAAATATCGATCGCATTGTCCAAAATTTTTAAAGCATTTGGTATACAAGTATCTATGGAACTGTATCGTCGCTCACTTGTACAACGGCCCTAGTTGACATTTTTTTAAGTCCAGTTTATTACGTATTCCTGAAGACCAACCTCAAATACACCTTCACCCAAAAAATTGGAAAAAATTTAAAAATGTCAATAAGGGGCGTTGTACAAGTGAGCGACGATATTATAATTTGATTTTTAGTTTATGACTATCACCAGCATGTTTTAAATAAAAAAATTTACAGATTATGAAATACTCCATTTCAATTATTAAAATCTAATTATTTTAACTATTATATAATTGCGTAGAAACATTTTAAAAGTAACACCCAACGTTTAACATTTTATTAAGAAATGTGGCATCATACGTTTCATGATACTTTTACAAACATTTCGACTCAATTTCTCATCATTCAACGTGCGTTTTAAATTTTTTTTTTTTTCTCTCTGTGTAAGCCTTGCATTTATTACGCATTAAAATCATCATACTGAATATATGTATGTAAATATTTGAATATTTATAAATTAATTGAATGAGCTGAACTTCATTAAAACTTATTGTTAAAGATGGAGATGCCAGATTGATTTTTCCATAACTACCCATCTTTCGTTTCGATGGGGCTCATGTTGCCTAATGTATTTGCTTTGAACTATAAATTCTTTATCAAGCACGTATGAATTTTTTAAAAAAAAAAAGATAAATTTGTTGAAAAATAGCCGCAAAAAATCGGTAAGCATTTTATAAAAAAGCTTCAAAAACATTATGCAGATGCTTATCGTATTTTAGCAATGTTTGTGTTTAAAAATATTGTTGCACTTTTACACAAATCAATAAATTAACAGTTCATTGGCCTTTCAATGCAAAAACAATCTCCATTTTGTTCAATCAGCGCTTCGGGCATTAGTTTTTTGGAATATTTTTTCTGTTAAAGTAATTTTCAGGAATGAAGTAAGTTATGTTATCATATAAAACAAAAGATTCGAGGATTTATTGAAAATTTAATAATTAGGAAAGTCTTAATCTTACACATCAAAAACTCTACATTTTCAGAAAATATGACTCAATGTTTACGTTAACCATATCATCGCTTTGGAACTTTACTGTCGTATGTCTGCATAATTCAATTTAGAGACATCAATTTTATAGTTTGAACCGAAATATAAAGAATTTGACTCAATTAATTTATTTCTATATTTCTTTTAAGTAAAGTAAAATTAAACAAATTTAATACACTACCTTTCGGAAAATATACTATAAGTCTTCAAAACTAAAAAAGATATAGACGTAATCATTGCATTCTTATATAGAACAAGGCTCACATTTCGAAAACTTACCTCGAAAGTGTTTAAGCGACACAAATTTTTTACTTATCTCTTTGTCAGCCTCAAAACTTTTTATCATAACTTTATTTTTTGATGTTCAATGTCAAACACGAAATGTTTTTGAAAATTTTTGGGTGAGTTATATATTTTGTACTCAGTTTTCATTGAATTGTGACGTTATCTTAGGCTTGTGACGCAATTAAGACCCAATAAATTTCGATTTTTGCTTTTTTTTTTCTATAATTAATACTCTAAAGTTAAACCTAAACGTTTGTCATGGAACTATTTTGTTCGATGCATGACAAAAAAAGGTGACACTGGATAAAACTTTAGCACAAACTCTATGCAAATATTCAGGCATATTCTACGTTTCACTTCCGAGTAAGACGAAATCAATGAGTTTATATGAAATTCACATTTTTGATTTTTCATCTAATAATTCTCTTCTGACTTACAAAATTTTGGAAAAATCTAAGAAATTAATATACTTATAATTCGTTAATCGGATATTTTTTGCTGAATTGAAATTTAAAAAATGTATTCCCTTTGATAAAAATAGACATATAAGGAAAAGTTCATCCAAATGAACTGCTTTCATGTCTTTCCTCTCACAGTTTGCGATTAATAGCGTCCGGGTCACACTCCTTTTATCTTGTCTTATTGATTTTTTCGATGTACTAACTATATAGAAATTTCCTTAGAATTTGTACGAAATTTTAATCTGGTGAAACGTTGAAACGCTGACAATGGCGCTCCATCGCTGTCATCAATAAACAAAACATGAAGAAGAAGAAGCATCATATGTGTAGCATCGCAGCTACCACGATAATTCATCAGATAACAAGGTTATCACGAAAAATTGACTTGGATGATTTTTGCAGGGTGAAAAAAAAAATGTTTTTATGGCCCTGAAATACATTCGATTAAGTTCTCAAAACAAGGAGTGTGCACACTTCCACATGTGTACATTGGAGCGGTTCAAATATCGAACATCTAGTTTTAGGTCAACCCACCTAAAATGTAAGCTTATGCTGAAAATCTAATGTTTTCACTTAAGTTTTAGAAGGGACCCAAGTGCATAACATTTTTAACATAAACCGTATCAAGAACATTTTTAACATAATGTACTTTTTTAAGTGCGTTACTTTCCAAGTGAGTCAACGAAAAGCCGCGAAAAGTAATGAATTCAAAATAAGTTTTACTAAAAAAGAGCTCGTACCTTAAGTTGTAGCCAAAAATATTAATTAAAAATTGGTGTCCCCAAAACAAATGCACGAATTTGACCGAAGTAGAGTTTTCTCACAAAATTAGCTTCATTTAAATATCTTAAAAACAAGCGCTGATTGAGCAAAGTTAATAAGATTTAATGAGCCAAAGGCACCTTTGAACAGGTCCTTCGAATTCAGTAGCAAATATTTTTCCTTATCTATGTTGCCTTGTGTGGTGTTACCCCTTAAATAAAACTTACCAAGACTTGGTTATTGACAAATCCGCATTGACTACGGCTCAAATAGGCTCGATCACTTGGTGATATATTTGGATTTTGCAGTAAAGCGTAAAGCTCTGGGCATCGATTTAACTCTATGCAAGTGGCTTGTTCACGATTTGGAGTTACACAGGAACCATAATTCTCTAAAATAACACGTATTTGTAAAAAATGTAAGCTGTGATACTATTTTTTTATTTTTTTTAATTAAGCTAAAATTACGATTTCATCAAATGATAACGATAGACAACACGAATTTGTAACTATTTACATATATACTTACGCGCTCTAGCAAAATTAATTTGTAGGATGCAACCAACAAATAACAGGCACAATCTTAATAACATTGACATTATTCTACACAAATGACTTTAATACAGGTTTTAATTCTTCCTTTTGATCGTAGTGTATTTGCCTACGTATATTGGTAAGTACATATATTGATAAATGTAAAAACGCAAGCACGAGCAAATATTTAGTGGAGTGCCGCTTGAATGCTATAATGAAACTGAAGTCTCAGTTTCAAAAGAGATACTTTTTATATGTTATCAGCTTATTTGAGCCGCACACTTGAACCATCGCACAGAGGGGCAAGTTGCTTTTAAATGCAGCAAAAATCTCAAAAAAAAATTTTAAAATTATTTAATGTTTAACCAAAAAATATTTTAGAATAAATTTGGAATCGAAATGTGGAACTCGAAATAGTTCATGTCAACTGTGACGATTTATTTACTCGAGATTTTTTTTTTTTTTTTTGGTTTTTCAAAAACAATCGTTGCGCCAGCTGCATAACCTCAATTTTCAATAAAGAAACTCACAAATGAGTCGAATGCTAAGGTGTTGACAGTACAAGTTTACGACCGTTTTCAAAACGTTTTTCAAACTAACACAGATTGGTCCATGCTATTAAGTTGTTCAATTGGGTTTCGGGATTGACACTCCCACTAACCTAAGTTCACCTCTTTTTTGTCTCTTACCATATTCTATTACCAAATGCTCTCAAACAATGTTTCGATAAATGAATCTAAATAACTTTCGTAATATAGCATTTTAAGTTAATGTTTGTGTGGGGAGGTGCCACACCAACTTAACATAAGCCGCTTCCACAAAACACTTTTCGCAATAATGTCAAGTTTGGTAACAATTTCTTGAATGAAGGTATCACTTTGTTTTTAAGAATCTTCAAGTATTAATGCAAAGTTTTACTGTATTTCAGTCGATGTAATGCTCTTTATTAATTATCAATTCGAAGAATGAAAAACAAATTTGATTAAACTGGTTCAACACTTTGTTACTCATGCGCTCTCATAGCAGACGTTAAATTAAAAATATAACCGCAATGAGTCAAAGTGTTACAAAATACCCATAGATATTGATTCGACATCATTCATAAAAATTAGGAGTTTGAAGAAGCACCTTTCAGCGAATTATATCTCTTGTCTACAAAGTTCAACTGACTCAAGAGCTCAAACCAGCAGACTACAACTTTTGTCCAAAATGAATTAATGTTCAACCAACATGAACCGATATATTACAAAACACCAACTTTAACCTTTGAGCATGCACTTAAAATTTTTATGGAATTTAGTCTGAACAAAAGTTAAAGCTGGCTTATCTAAAAATTCTCTCTAGTTAATAGGAAGTGAGATAACAGTGCAAAATTGTTTTGTGGCCATTGACCTTGAATAATAGATTTAAGTGGATTGAAAATGTGCGTACATCATAAGATTCAATTTCTAAACCACAGAACATATTGAAATTGATCTCAAAGGTGTGCACTCATACTTAAATAAATTTCAAAATTTTTTTTTTTTTTGTTTAATTTCTTAAGTTTAAGTCTAGATCGGACCAACCGGAATGGAGATAAAGAGAAATTTTTGCATTGAATATAGGATCATTGCATGCTTAATTTCGAAATTTTTTAAATGCTGTGCTTGCAAATCGAATGAAAACTTTCTTCAGACAAGATTGTCCATTGAATATTTGTCAGAATGAACCCTCAAACCTTTATAAAAAGTAGTTCAGTTTTCGATTCGGATCAAGCATTTGTGGAAAATTTCGGTTCGGTTAATGGTTCAGTATATTAGTAAAAAAACGGTTTTTCGGTTCAGAACCGGTTCGGTTCAAAACCGGTTCACGTCCCTGCTATTCATTTTGCACACAGCAAATATGTGAAACTTAAATACACCTGTGTTATCTCCTTACATATTTAAAATCAACTACACTTAATTTATCAAATTCGAATATGTAGCCATTGAGCTATGACTTATACCGGTTTTGTTGTTCAAGCTTGTAAAGCTTCATTTGAAGAGCAGTGTACTGGCCGATATCCGCACCCGATCCCCTATGTGCAAAGCTTTGAAGAGCAATGTACTGGCCGATAACCTACCCGATCACTGCTCAATCGCACAATCAACATATTCGATGGCATTGGCATTCGGGTAAGTTCAAATTTGAGCTCAAATCAATTTAGACTTGTGCATCTATACAGCTTTTGCCTATGCAGATTCGATTCATAAGAGTTCCTTAACAACTTGTGCAAAAGATAACTCGCTAATACTAAAAAAAAAGGTCATTACACTTATTTCAAAACTTAGTGCTTTTGGTATTTGATGCTTTTTGATATGTGCACTAGGATGGTTCAAAATATTAAAGTTGCTCCAAACTTCGCTCCCCGGGCACCAAAAGTTTCGTATTGGTGCCAATAAGAACCACGTAAAATTTGGTCCGTTTCAGAAAACATTTGATGGACCCGCCACCCTTTTGAAAACTGGCAAATGGACCTCAATCTATCAAAAATGATTAATATCTGTCCGAAGCTGCCCTCTAGACGGATCAAATGTATGACAAGGTCCCATTATTTTTTCTTCTCCAACATTTTTCCTGAACATACTTACCCCCTATCACAACCCCTTAGGGGTGCTCCCCTGCAAAAATTACATTCTTGTGAAATTATGAAATTGACTTCCCCCTCTTTTTCTGTATTGTCATGAAAATGATTGGATCAATATTTTCATATGCAATCGAATCCTCTTACGAAGGAATAATCAATAAATGGAGCTTCCACAGCAGTACATCCAAGCCATACTCGAATATATTTTAGTATTATATAATACAAATATGTATCTCGGACTCCATTTAATCGTTATGCAGCCAAAATGAATTGATCACGAAACATAAAAATTAAAAGATTGTATGTCAACCGCGCATGGCTCATTGCCCCAGGCTTAAAGAATTTCGCACTCCCCCTGCACCAAGAAATATTAGTGCTAGCTCTAAAAACTCCTTACAATCATCTCTGCTACGGTTTTGATAACAGAATCTTGATCGCATCGTTTGATCGCACGAAATTATCTTCCAGGCCGCTTTTACAGGATTTTTGATCTAATTTATTCCACTCATTTAAAAACCGTTCAAAAAGGGTAACCTCAATAGTACTTAGTACTCGAATCAAGCTTTATATCAAAAACACTTCGAATTACAATTTCATTTACATATATGATGGCGGCATGAAAGATTTATTGGTTTACGTTCTAGTCGGTTCAGCAATACATGCTCCAGATCTTTCGCCTGTATCACTGGGAGTCGTATCAAAACCCGTAGCTGCAATATCATCGACTGTATTCCATTGTAGTAATACATTATATACTGCCATTGAAATATTTTCACCAATAGAGCTGCTGATTTTGGCTGCACCCAGAAACTTTTTTGTTTTGTTTGAATTGAATATAGAATGTTCAATAATCATGGGAATCTGATGATGAGATCAGAGATGTGCTCTCTTTTTGCAAAGGCTTAGCTGTTGTAAATGACACCGCTGAAAGAGGTTTTGCGTTTATGAAAGACTACAACCAAATTTTGCCAAATGATGGAGAACAAAAACAGCTAATACTACAAATCGTGGTAGTATATCGCAAAAAGTATCCTTTTTTGTGAAAAGAGCCAGTTAATATAAACAATGAACACAATAAAAATAAGTATAATACAACCAGCCTAGTACTGATATGAATTATTTTTCGAAACTTTTTTCATTTTTTCAAAGGGATCCCCCAAAGGGGTTATGATAGGGGGTAAGTATGTTCGGAAAAATGTAGGGAGGACCTGGTAATACATTAGACCACTCTACGAGTCACTCAGTGTTTTTTGTAGGGGGACCCCCAAAAGGGTGGCAGATAGACGGTAGGTATGTTCGGGAAAAATATTGGAAAAAAAAATATAATAGGACTTTATGATACATATCAACCCTTTTTGGGTCACTCAAGGGGAGCTATGAACTATTTTTCGAAATTGTTTGTGTTTTTTGTAGGGGGACCCCAAAAGTTTGGCAGATAGACGGTAGGTATGTTCGGGAAAAATATTGGAAAAAAAATATAGTAGGACTTAGTGACACATATTAACCTTTTTGGGTCACTCCGGGGGAGCTACGAACTATTTTTCGAAATTTTTTGTGTTTTTTGTAGGGGGACCCCCAAAAGGGTGGCACATAGATGGTAGGTATGTTCGGGAAAAATATTGGAAAAAAATATATAATAGTACTTAGTGATACATATCAACCCTTTTTTTGTCACTCCGGGGGAGCTATGAACAATTTTTCGAAATTTTTTGTGTTTTTTGTAGGGGGACCCCAAAAAGGGTGGCAGATAGGGGGTAGATGTGTACAGAGAAAAGTTTGGGAGAGTAAAAATAATGCGAGTTTGTCTTGAGTTTTACTCCTTCTGAGGCAATGTAATTTTTGTAATTTTTGCACCCAAACTAAAATTTTTACAACCTAAGCAGTGCCTCTTAACATTAAAACCACGTGGTGTAAATTCCATGAGAATCGATTAAGCGGTCTTCGAGAAAATGATATCTAAAAATATTTTTGAGTGAGGGCCACCCTAAGTAAAAGTTTTGTTGCCGAAGCTATGCCTATTAACATAAGAGCTACGTGGTGTAAATTCGGTGTGAATCGACTAACCTGTCCTCGTGAAAACGATATTTAAAAATATTTTTGTATGAGGGTCACCCGAATTATGCACCCTAAATAAAATTTTTACGACCTTATCTGTGCCTCTTAATATAAAAGCCATATGGCGTCAATTTCATGAGAATCGACTTAGCGGTCTCGAGGAAATGGTATTCAATATATTTTTGTATGAGGACCACCCTACATATGTACCCTAAATAAAATTTTTTTAAGTTTGTCTGTGCCATTTAATATAAAAGCCATGTGGTGTGAAGTCATAGAAAATCGATTGAGCAGTCTTTAAGAAAATGATATTTAAAAAATATTTTTGTGTGAGGGCCACCCTAAATAAAAGTTTTGTAAGTTTTTGTGTGAGTCGATTTATTTGTCTTCGTGAAAATGATATTTAAAAATATATTTGCATTAGGGCCACCCTAATTATGCAGCCTAAATAAAATTTTTACCATCCAATCTGTGCCCCTTAACATAAAAGCCATACTGTGTAAGTTTCATGAGAATCGATTTGCCTGTCTTTGAGAAATCGCTATTTTTAAAATATTTGTGTATGAGGGCCACCCTAAATATTCACCCTAAATAAAAGTTTTATAGCCTATGACACCCGCCTGATCGATACTAACAAACTGTAAGAATTTCATCCATAAAGGACATACAGACAGACAGACAGACAGACAAAAAATGAATTTTATATAATAGATAATTCAGGGGTCTACAAACAAAAGTAGACAAGTCCCACAGATGTAATTTTACACAAACTGAGAAAAACACTTTACAAGCTTGTTAACATGCTTTAGCCAAGAAAAAATCCGTAAAATATATGAAAAGCATGTTTTTATTATTTTAAGAACATATTTAGCACGGTATCTTTTAAATAATAAGGGTTATTTTAATAAAATGAATGGACATATCTAACTCTGTTTCCAAATGGCGGACATAACTAGTTTCATTTTTAAGCGAACGGGACATAACCAAGTTTGTTGCTAACATACAAACCAGGGATGTATTCAGTAAAATAATAATCAGTGAAATAATATTAATCATCTTTATTCATAAAAACACATAGGAAGATAACATCACGGAGATATCTTGGTTTTGCAAAAAAATAATGATATGCAGTTTTGGCATTCTTTTAAGCAAATAACGGTTCATTAAAAATGATGTACGACTGGATCGACGGTAAAATAATATTTGAAGTGTTGCAACTAGAAAGTGGAAAATCGCTACTTTTTTTACTTTTGTCCGGACAATTTTGAATTTTTTTATAAGAAAGAAAGAAGAATAAGAAAAACTAATTACGGACTTAAGTTCCCTGATTGGTAATTGCCCGAAAACTATACCCACTTTGTTGAAAAACTTGATAACCTCGTTAACTTGCACCATTTTTTAAGTCAATATTTTCGGAAATGGGTTGTCTACTTAAAATAGAAGACGCTGATCCTGTTTTCAATATTAACCTTAACCCGAGTAATGGGCTTTGTCCAGACATATGAGGCTATTGAAATCCGCTGACACATCGTGAAAAAATCAAAACGTTTTTATTTTGAACCGCTCTTATATATGGTATATAAAAATTTTCCATATATAACTTTTTTTTACTTGTTTTTTTTTTTTTTTTAAGCAAGAATGATATTTTAATAACGCGAACTTAGTTGTATTCACAACTCTACTCAGAAAACTAAACTTTTATGGTTTGCTGTTAAACTATAAGTTAGTATTTACAAAAACAAAGTGCATTTTAGTTTTGGCCAGCAAAATGGCCAGCGAGCCCATAGTGGTCTCCTTGATATATCTGCAACAACGATTTCATGCCACGAATTTTGAGGGAATTTACAGGCAGCCCTTTATTTGAATATCTAAAACAAAACAAAAAGTCACTTGTTTTGCAATGTAAACAAAGATCCGGCCATGGAATTACCTCTCTTTCTTCCCAACATTTGTCTGCTAATTTTCAGAATGTGCTTGCCTTTTTCTACCTTTATTTGGAAGTACCTCGCAAGCATTTTTATTCATTTTGCATTTGCAATTAAAATAAGCTTAAATGCTTTAATATTTCACTAACTTTTTATTAAAATACCGAGCAGCGATACTCACAAAAACGTTCGAGCGCAATTGCAAATGGAGCGTTCTTATTGGCTAATATGGACTTAACCAGCTTTGCAAGTGACATCTGAGGACATATCCAATTCTGTTGCTCAACTGTAATTTCAAAGCAAAATAGCTTTGGAACGTAGCGTATTTAGTCTGATATTTAATTTAAAATTTGAATCTGAAAGACCGATGAAAGTGTTACCATAAAAATTTCAAAAATTTACCATTTGTGACTTGTCTAATTTTGTTTGTAGACCCCTGAATTTTCAGTGTTCAAAAAAATATGATGCACTACCCGCATGTCTGATATCTAAAGCGTGATTTTTTACGAGCGATTGATCTATGTTATTATTAATCAAAAAATTGAAGTGAAATGCATAAACATAAAGTTTGAAACCAATTTTTTTATTTAATAGAATATTTTATATTTATTGCTAAAAAATAATTTCAGGCATATGTCGCATAAATTCATTCCACGAAAACACCAGACCTCGCTCCTTCCCTTAAGTCAAACACTTTTTTTTACTTTAATGAAATTTTAAGTGGAATCTGACGTTTCCGCGTAATGACCAAAATTATTGAGATTGCAAATCCTCCTAAGTTTATCGTATCTGCCCCAAGCTTCAACTCCTTTCATTTTGACAAAGAATGCCCCTTATGCCAGATACGACAAATTTACGAGACTAAGCAATCTAAAAAAATTATTCACCGGATACATCAGACCCCGTTCGCCTTCACCAAATCACATACATTTTATGAGGGAAATTTTGAGTGGGGTCATCAAATATTAGTCTTTTAAACTTGTCTTTTTTTACCACAATTTTAAAAGGCGTTTTTGATGTTTCAAATAAGAAACACGTACATACAACAAATCAACTCAGGGTCGTATCTAGGGGGAGATAGAGCCCCCCCGAAATATTTTGACGGACACTATATAGAAACGATTTTGTAAAGAATAGACACTATGTAAAAAAGATTTTGTGAGAAATACATTATAAAAAATGACTATGTGAAAGCTTATAAAAATGATTTTTGAAAAAAGATCTATAAAAAAGTCATGTTTTTTTAAAACAGTTTTTAATCCTCATATGAAAATATATTAACGATACTTTTCATACGGTTACATAGTTCGGTTTTTCGTTTTGAGGTTTAAAAAGTCGAAAAAATATGCCATATGTTGAAAAAAAATTAAATGGAGAATACATATGGTTAAAAAAGAATGGAAAATGTTGAAATGGATTGAGGCTGTAAAATGTTGGAAAAGTCGGAAAAATATGGAAATGATCGAAAAAAATTGAAAGACGTTAAAAAAAAATTTGAAACAGGTGAAAAAGGCTGAAGGAATCGAAAAGATATGGAAAATGTTGAAAAAAGTTGAATTAGGTTGAAAACGTTTAAATAAATTGAAAGAAGAAATGTTGAAAAAAGTTGAGAGAGATTGAAACAGGTGAAAAAGGCTGATAAAGTCGATAATATATGAAGTGTTGAAAAAATTTAAAGAGGTTGTAAGTCTCCAAAATGTTGAATGTGGTTGAAGAAGTCGAAAAAAGTTAAATTAGGTTGAAAAAATCGAAATTTTATGGAAAAAGTTGAAAGAGGTTCAAATACTTAAGTATCAGAAAATATGGAAAATATTGAAAAAATATAGAATATATATAAATATATATATATAAATATAGAAATATTGAAGAAGGTTCAAAAGTTGATAAAATATGGAACATTACGGAAAAATTTTAATACGGTTGAAAAAGTAGAAAACAATTGATTGTTGCTTTGGTTGAAAAAATACACACGGTTCGCTTCAAGCAAGATCAAGATCGACAAAATTATCAACTAAATCTAAATAATATACAATTATTGTATAATAATATAATAATTGTGCATTATCAGATTTGGTTGGAAAAAAAATTGAAACAGGTTGAAAAAGTCAAGTTGAAAAAATCTTGGTTAATTTAATTAAGTTGAAAGGGGTTGTTTTAACCGTCGAAAGGAAAATGTTGAAAAAAGTTGAAATATTAATAAAATATGCAATCGCGCCAAAACCCATTTAATTTCAAAGCTTATAGTTACCAAAGGCTCTTGTCTATTTTCTTTTGTGATTTTCGTTTTGCGTTTGCAACAAACGACAAATTCTGCATCTCGACAATTTCGTTTTACCCCTCTTGCCAACAAACAAGAAAAAATTTTCGAAATAGTTTCTGTTTCTGCGTTTTCTGTAGAGGTTTGGTTTTTGAATTGGCAACAATGTTTCTAGTAAAAATATGTTTAGCTATTGCTCCATGACTTATTAGGAAATAGTCTGGAAATGTACAAAATTTACTGAAATTTCGATTCCATGTCATTTTCACGAAAGCGATTTCACGAATGGTCATTTTCACGAATACCATTTTCACGATATGAAAATCTAAATACAAGAGATTAATTTAGGGAGGAACATGAAGGCAGCTCCGAAGAAAAAATGGCTAATGCTCCAAGACACAATAAAGACTGTAGTGGCTAGTTACTACACTTACAAAGAGCAAGATAACATTTTTGACTATTTCCGGATGATTTCATACAATATTTAATACTTTACAATAGAAAAATAAACCAATATTGTACTGTTAACTGTTGTATGTACACTTACAGAAAAATTACTATATTAAATACAGGTAGTCCCCGACTTACGACCGAGATAGGTTCCTAGTCATCGGTTGTAAGTCGATTAAGTCGTAAGTCGAGTTTCATAAAAAATAACTAAAGAAAAATATTACATACATACTGTACTACTAACTTTTAGGATCAGGAGAAATGAAACTACCCAAAATTCATATAGTTCAAACTTTATTTAAAATAATAATATGTAATAATAATAATAACACAAAAATATGTATTGAAATGTGTAATAATAACACATATTAAGCATTTTCTATGAAAAAATTGAAAAAAAAATTGGTCGTAAGTGCGAATAGTCGAACGGTCGTAAGTCGGGGACTACCTGTATAGGAAACCAGGTTTCCTATATTTACCAAACCAGGTTTCCTATATTTAATATAGTAATTTCCATGTGATGTGTAAAGATTATTTTCACTATAAAAAATGTGTAAGTCAATTACACATTTTGACCGAGATTTCTCATATAAAAACAGGTAAAAACATATTATATGTAAAAGAAAAATTTTCAAGGCTCGTTTAGGGCTTTGGATGATTTTAAGAGCTGTTGTTTATTTTTGTGATTTAGTTTTGTACAATATTATTGAATTGAAAATTATCACGTTAATACTTATGTTAAACTTAACAGAGAACATTGACAATCTTCTTTGTCTGTGTTATGATGTCGTATATATACATATATGTTGATCACATTGTACATACATACATATATGTACAATGTGATTAACAAAAAAGTAATTTCGAATCATAAGAAATCATGCACAAGAAAATTAAAAAAATACCGATTAAATGAGTGGATTTACACTCATAAGTTTGTAAATTTCTCTATAACATTGTAAACTACACATTATGTATAAATATACACATTTTGTGTAAGGTTCTTCGTGATTTTATCGAAACACATGAGATGCGTAATTAAACTTATTTAATAGTATTAATCTATATATTAATACGTGAACATCGAAACTTGTGGTACACTTTTGTAGTATTTACTATAAGGGGAGGGGAATAAAACTTATATCATTGGAAAGGTACTGTTCCATAGATGTGCAGTAAAGAAAAATAATGTGTGTATGTTGTCGTTAAGGCAGGTAAAATAAAGTTAACATAGACCTATGATTTCCCCATACAAAATGATGTAACGACTAATGAGCAAAAACGCTGTCACGGCTGAGCCGCCTCACCGATTATAATGAAATTTGATATGGAGATAGGATGAGTCTTAAGAAAATATATTTGTTTACAGTGGGCGGTGACACGCCCCTAACACGTAAAAACGTATCTACGACTAAACTAATGGACCGATTTTTATGAAATTTAGTTTGGATACAGACTGATCCATAAACAAGATTGCTAAAAACTCTAAGTTTTTTGGTTGGCGTGGCATTGCTCCTGAAAGGAAAATCGTTTTCACTGTTAATCTAATGGACCTATTTTTATGGAATTTGGTACAGAAATAGATTGAATCTTGAGGAAAGGTATTCAGCTTAAAGTGGACGGTGCCACGCTCCCAATAGGAAAATATGTTTTCACAGCTAAACTAATGGACCGATTTTAGTGAAATTCAATTTGGAGATAGTGCACCCTAAGCAAGGAAAGAAGTAGGGATAAACAACATGATACTCTGATTTTAATTTTTCGGAGCGATAACAAAAAATAGCTCATTCCAGTTTAGTTTTTTAATACTGAAAAGAATTTTTTGTTACTTTTATGCGCGCTTAATTCGAAAATATCTTTATAATTTTAGCTAGCTGATCTTAATAAATGATATCTATTGTATAAAATTAATTTTTTGTCTGTCTGTCTGTCTATCTGTCTGTCTGTCTCTTATGCACGCGGAAACTATCCAGCCGATTTTGATGAAATTTTTACAGTATGTTAGTATCGATCGGGCGGGTGTCATAGGCTATAAAACTTTTATTTAGGGTGCATATTTAGGGTGGCCCTCATACACAAATATTTTCAAAATAGCGATTTCTCAAAGACAGGCAAATCGATTCTCATGAAATTTACACAGTATGGCTTTTATGTTGAGGGGCTTAGATTGGATGGTAAAAATTTTATTTAGGGTGCATACTTAGGGTGGCCCTCATACAAATATATTTTTAAATATCATTTTCGCGAAGACAAATAAATCGATTCACACCGAATTTACACTTCGTATCTCTAATGTTAAGAAGCATAGCTAAGGCCACAAAACTTTTATTTAGGGTGGCCCTGATACACAAATATTTTAAAAATAGCATTTTCTCAAAGACTGCTTAATCGATTCTCTTGGACTTTACACCAAATGGATTTTATATTAAAAGCAGACCTTGAAACTTTTATACTTTTATTCAAAAAGTTTTCAAAATAAAAGTTTCTTAAAACTTTTTTGTTATAAAAGTTTTTATAAACTTTCTTCAAAAACTTTTATTGAATAAAAGTTTTTCCAAAAAACTTTTTCAAAAAGTTTTTACATAAAAGTTTTTTCAAAAAACTTTTATAAAAAACTTTTTCATAAGAGTTTTTCTGAAAAACTTTTAAAAAAAACTTTTATTAATAAAAGTTTTTTTTAAAAGTTTTTTTTGACTTTTATTAATAAAAGTTTTTTTTAAAAGTTTTTTTTAACTTATATTTTTAACAGTCACATGCAAAGAGTTTTTTTTGACTTTTATTTTTCAAAAGGCGAAAATAAAAGTTTTTTTTGTATGAAAGAACGAGGAAAATCCAAAAAAAATATCTTGGATCACTAAGCAAAAAATTTCAAAGGAGAAAACTTAGGATTATTGATAATAAAGTCCAAAGGAAAATACTTAAGATGTTTCTGAAAAGAAAGAAATTTATGATAATTATGCACTTATAATTTTTAGATTGTGCTTAACGCATCAATGGGAAAAGGCCGAAAATGGATTTTGGGAGTACAGGGGAGGTTCCTGACCCTCCAAAGAGGTGTTTTGGACCCATATTTCGAAAAAAATTGTATTGCACGAATCGATGGGAAAAGGCCGAAAATGGATTTTGGAAGTGACAAGTGAGGTACCCGACCTTCCTAAATGGGATTTTTGGACCAATTTTTCGAAAAAAATTTTATTGCACGAATCGATGGGAAAAGGCCGAAAATGGATTTTGGAAGTGACAAGTGAGGTCCCCGACCCTCCTAAATATGATTTTGGACTCATTTTTCGAAAAAAATTTTATTGCACGAATTGATGGGAAAATGCCGAAAATGGATTTTGGAAGTGACAAGTGAGGTCCCCGACTCTCCTAAATGGGTTTTTTGGACCCAATTTTCGAAAAAAAATTTTATAACACTAGTAATTTTTTTTTATTCGAAAAATGGGTCCAAAAACCCTTTTAGGAAGGTCGGGTACCTCACTTGTCACTTCCAAAATCCATTTTCGGCCTTTTCCCATCGATTCGTGCAATACAATTTTTTTCGAAATATGGGTCCAAAACACCTCTTTGGAGGGTCAGGAACCTCCCCTGTACTCCCAAAATCCATTTTCGGCCTTTTCCCATTGATGCGTTAAGCACAATCTAAAAATTATAAGTGCATAATTATCATAAATTTCTTTCTTTTCAGAAACATCTTAAGTATTTTCCTTTGGACTTTATTATCAATAATCCTAAGTTTTCTCCTTTGAAATTTTTTGCTTAGTGATCCAAGATATTTTTTTTGGATTTTCCTCGTTCTTTCATACAAAAAAAACTTTTATTTTCGCCTTTTGAAAAATAAAAGTCAAAAAAAACTCTTTGCATGTGACTGTTAAAAATATAAGTTAAAAAAAACTTTTAAAAAAAACTTTTATTAATAAAAGTCAAAAAAAACTTTTAAAAAAAACTTTTATTAATAAAAGTTTTTTTAAAAAGTTTTTTTTGACTTTTTGAAATAAAAGTTAAAAAAAACTTTTACTTTTATTTTTGGATATAAAAGTTTTAAGGAAACTTTTACTTTTATTTCACAAAAATAAAAGTTTAAAGTTTACTTTTACTTAAAAAAAAACTTTTATAAAAGTTTATTTCAAGCTCTGATTAAAAGGCAGAGACTAGATTGTAACAATTTTTTTTACGGTTCCTACTTAGGATGGCCCTCACACAAAAATATTTTTTAAATATTATTTTCTCGAAGACCGCTTAATCGATTCTCATGAAATTTAAATCACGTGATTTTTATATTAAGAGGCACTGCTTAAGTTGTAAAAATTTTATTTTGGGTGCATACTAAGGGTGGTTCTCATACAAAAGTATTTTTTAGATAGAATTTTCACGCAGACCGCACATCGAATCTACACCACGGTTGAGGTGAGGCGATGCGCACAGGGTAATGCTAGTTTATAATATTTTTTTTTTTAATTTTCTTTCGATTTTCCTTATATACACATAAGGAAGTATCGAAAAAAATTGACCGCTATTTTTAAAGCTATTTTTAATACATGAGGAGAAAAACGGTGGTCTCTCCGCGAGTAGAGCTTTGGTGTTTCTTGTGTAACAGCTCAAATCCTTTATTGTTTTCACTGCAATCACCTTAATACTTCCTTATGTTTAGATAAGGAAAATCGAAAAAAAAAATTTAAAAAAATATTAAAAAGAAGAAAAAAATCAAATTTTCTTTATTTTTTTCGCCAAATTCCGAAAAATGAAAATTTTGCAGCTCTGATAGTAATCCTAGGACAATTTTTTTTTTATTTTTTAACATAATCTAACATGAAATGTCCGTGTTAAAACCCCCCCCCCATGGATGATTCCTGCGCACGGGCCTGTTGTGGCAATATGTGGAGCCTCAGGCTTATCTATATATTAATACGTGAACATCGAATCTTGTGGTACACTTTTTGAGTATTTACTATAAAGAGAGGGGAATGAAACTTATATCATTGGAAAGGTACTGTTCCATGGATGTGTAGAAAAAAAAATCAGGTGTATAAGTTGCCGTTAAGGCAGGTATAATTTAGTGAACATATTTACATGATTCCCCCATACAAACCGCATTAACCCCTAATGGAAAAAAAAACGATGTCACGCCTCACAGATTTTTATGAAATTTGATATGGAGATAGATTGAACCTTGAGTAAAGATATTGCTTAGAGTGGGGCGGTGCCACGCCCCTAACAAGAAAAATCGTCTCCACGGCTAAACTAATGGACCGATTGTGATGAAATTTAGTTTGGATATACTTAGATTTAACCCTTAAAAACATTTCTGAAAATTCTATGTTCTTTTGGTGGGCGTGGTACTGTTCCGAACAGGAAAATCGTTTTTATTGTTAAGCTAATGGAACGATTTTTATGGAATTTGGTACACAGGTAGATTGAATGTTGAGAAAAGGTATTCGGTCTAAAGTGAACGGTGCTCAGTCCCTAATATGAAAATATGTTTTCACAGCTTAACTAATAGACCGATTTTGGTGAAATTCGATATGGAGATAGATTGCACCCTAAGGAAGAATATGAGGTAGGGATAAACAACATGATACAAAAATAGCTCTTTCCAGTTTAGTTTTTCAACACTGAAAAGTATTTGTTGTTACTTTTATGCCCGCATCATTAGAAAATAGCTAGCTGATCTTCATTAAATAAGTATTATAACTAAATACTTTTGTAAAACGGTGCTGTAAAGGGCCGTCTATTAATTTCGCATACATAATATGTATTTACAACTTTGAAAATTTATAAGGAATAAAATAAAATAGTGATTCCATTATCCGGGATGCACTCGGTCCCAACCATCACGGATAATCGAAGTTCAACTGATTTATTTTGAGTTACAGTTGCGATTTAACTTATTTTTGTTTAAAAATAAACGAAAAATATTGTTGTGTTGTGCCTTGTATAAGAACGATATCGGGTCGGACTGAACGGTAAAGGGATAAGGGGACAATTTATGAATCAAAATCAAATACACCGCGTAATATAAAGTATGTAGCACTAATAGAATGTTGTTTTGCGCTCAAATGTAAATTAAATGTAATTTCAAAGGTGTGGTGAAGTGAGGTAAGGTGAGGCGAGGTGAGGTGATTAGTGAAACTAAATAAGATCATAATCAATGAACAAAAACATTTTGTTATTAATAGGTCGGCAAAATTCTTCTAAGATTAAAATTTAGTGCTAACGGTCGAATTTCGACCTCTGGCGATACTAGTACTCATAAACTTACTTACTTACTTAGATGGCCATAACAACCCGTTGTCAGGTTACGGCCGACCTCATTAGCTCTCGCCAGGCGCCTCTGTTTTGCGTGCGCCTTCTCCAATCGTTAATGCCAAGCGCGGTTAGGGCTTCCTCAGCTTGGTTTATCCACCGGAGGCATGGTCTCCCTCTTCGTCGTTGACCGGGGACCTTCCCTTCGAATACATTTTTCGCTGGAGCTTCTTTATCCATACGATGGACATGACCCAGCCAGCGTAGTCGCTGTATTGTTATACGCTTAACTATGTCAATGTCGGCGTAGAGCTCATACAGCTCGTGGTTCATTCGAATGCGATAGTCGTCGCCAACTCGAACAGGACCAAAGATTTTGCGGAGAACTTTCCTCTCGAACACCCCAAGAGCGGCTGCGTCTGTTGTCGAAACCACCCATGCCTCAGCGCCATAAAGAAGCACAGGTAGAATGAGCGTCTTGTAGAGTGTTAGCTTTGTCGATCGAGAGAGAGCTCTGCAACGTAATTGCTTACTGAGACCGTAGTAGCACCTATTAGCAATTGTTATTCTCCGCTTAATCTCCAGACTGACATCATTGTTGCTGGTTACGGCAGTGCCAAGGTAAATGAATTCCTTGACAACTTCTAATTTACAGTTGCCCGCTGTATCATGAGAGTCTAGATCCCGTGCTCTCTTGTTGTTGTTAGTAGACATCATGTATTTCGTCTTGCCCTCGTTTACCGTCAAACCCACTTTGGCTGATTCCTTTTCAATAGCAGTGAAAGCAGCAGTAACATCTCTCTTATTCCGACCGATAATATCAATATCATCAGCGTACGCAAGGAGCTGAACACCTTTGAAGAAAATGATGCCATTATGATGCACACCGGCTTTTCGTACGATCCCCTCCATAATGAAGTTGAAGAGATCGCACGAGAGCGGGTCGCCTTGTCTGAAACCTCGCTCGGTATTAAAAGTTCCGGAGAGGTCATTCCCTACCTTGACGGAGCTAAACGTATTGCTCAACGTTATCCTGCAGAGCCTTATCAACTTTGCAGGCATACCGAACTCAGACATTGTTGCGTATAGGCAATCCCGCACTGGGCTATCGAACGCAGCTTTATAATCGACGATGAGATGGTGAGTGTCGATTTGATATTCATGGGTTTTTTCCAGGATTTGGCGTAGTGTAAAAATCTGGTCTATGGTGGACTTACCAGGTCTAAAGCCATACTGATAGGATCCGATCAGCGTTTCTGTATACGGCTTCAATCTTTCACACAATACGCTCGAGAGGATCTTATATGCGATGGAAATGAGGCTGATACCCCTGTAGTTGGCGCAGATTGTCGGGTCTCCTTTCTTTATTACAGGACAAAGCACGCTGAGATTCCAATCGTCGGGCATGCTTTCCGCTAGCCATATTTTGCTGATGAGTTGATGCATGCACCTTATCAATTCATCGCCACCAGCTTTAAACAACTCAGCTGGCAGGCCGTCAGCACCCGCTGCTTTGTTGTTTTTGAGTCGCTGGATAGCAACTCGAACCTCTTCATGGCTAGGTGATGGTACTTCCACTGCGTTATCATCGATTGGTGGTATCGTACTGCATTCTCTCTGGGCGGAATTGGTGGGATCATCGCCCGTAAGCAAGTTGGAGAAATGCTGCCTCCATAACCTCAGTACTGATAAACTAGCAATATTTAAAACTTTTGTTATTTCGATAATAAAGCATCATTGCTGAATAGGTAATCATAAGTTTGATCTTCAGACTGCGCTAAATATTATCCTGTTGCAGCGTTCATATGTTCAAAATCATTTTTAAATGCTGAATGGCATAAATAAAATTATCTAGCTAATAAAGCCAAATTGGGGTATCTAACAATTGCATGTGATTTATTTCAATTCAAAAATAAGAGTTTAAACAACATCCTGAATCAGCTCAGCATTGTATGAACAGGTAGATCAAGGGGGGAGATTGGATTCATGAGTAATTCATATTAAGGATTAAGTCATATCATTGGCTCTTTATACTAAAATCACATTTTTCTTAAAAAATCGAGTTTGCTTAAAACATCAGTTTTAAAGATTTTTATTTAAATTTTTGTATCATTTTCTATAGTAATTTTGACGCTGAATTGAAATGTGGTTTTAATTACTTAGTTTTTATCACACCTGGCTTTTGAGATAAATTTGGTCAAATACGAGTATGTCTAAGATACTGAATTTTACTATTATCGTGCACAGGACACCAACTGCTTTGGAGCATTTCACAAAAACGTAGTGATAAAATTTATTTCATATGCAATTTTTTCCTTGAAATTTTTGTTGATCTAAGGACTATGAGCATTAATAAGTATAGTTAGTATCAGTGCTGATTTGGTACTGTGTCATTACTGTTTTTAATATATTTTGCTGTAACATTATATTGGTACCAGATCATAACTACAATGGTCATAGTCCCCAAAACAATTTTATTCGCTTTTTTTCGATCATAATCCCTATTTCTTTTTTGGGCTTATCGCAACTTCAATTCCAAAACAAACAAAAATTGACACTGGATAAAACATTAGCACAAACTCTTTGCAAATGTTCAGGCATGTTCTACATTTCACTTCCGAGTAAGACGATATCAAATCAATTTATATGGAATTCACATTTTCCACTTTTCATCTAATAATTCTCTTCTCTTCTGTCTTATAAAATTTTGGAAAAATCTAAAAAATTAATAAAATTCGTTGATCGGATATTTTTTGCTAAACTAAAATTTAAAAAATATATTCTCTTTGATAAAAATAGATAAGATAAGGAAAAGTTCATCGAAATGAACTGCTTTCATGTCTTTCCTCTCACAGTTTGCGATTAATAGCGTCCGGGTCACACTCCTTTTATCTTGTCTTATTGATTTTTTCGAAGTACTAACTATATAGAAATTTCCTTAGAATTTGTACGAAATTTTAATCTGGTGAAACGTTGAAACGCTGACAATGGCGCTCCATCGCTGTCAACAATAAACAAAACATGAAGAAGAAGAAGCATCATATGTGTAGCATCGCAGTTACCACGATAATTCATCAGATAACAAGGTTATCACGAAAAATTGACTTGGATGATTTTTGCAGGGTGAAAAAAAATGTTTTTATGGCCCTAAAATACATTCGAAAACAAAACAAGGAGTGTGCACACTTCCACATGTGTACATTGGAGTGGTTCAAATTTCGAACATCTAGTTTTAGGTCTACCCACCTAAAATGTAAGCTTATGCTGAAAATCTAATGTTTTCACTTAAGTTTTAGAAGGGACTCAAGAGCATAACATTTTTAACATAAACCGTATCAAAAACATTTTTAACATAATGTCCTTTTTTAAGTGCGTTACTTTCCAAGTGAGTCAACGAAAAGCCGCGAAAAGTTTAAATGAATTCAAAATTGTCTAATGTTTCGAAACTTTTCGAAAGTGTTATAATGAAGAAATTATTCTTCTTGGTTAAGCATCATATTTGTATTGAACAACATGGTTTTGTCGCAGGTAGGTCTACTGTGACAAATTTAGCACTCTTTTCGAGATACTGTATCTCATCCTTTGAACAGGTTTATCAAGTTGATGTAATTTATACAGATTTTACTAAAGCTTTTGATAAGGTTCCCCATAAGGCATTAGCTGCAAAACTTGGTAAAATGGGTTGTCATTCATCTTTTTTGAAATGGATTCAATCCTATCTACAAGCTAGAATTTGTTTTGTAGAAATTAACAATGTTAAATCCTACTATTTTGTGGCATCGTCCGGTGTACCACAAGGTAGCATTCTTGGCCCACTGTTTTTTATACTATACATAAATGATATAAGTAAATGTCTTCTTACAACTGAATTTTTACTTTATGCTGATGATTTAAAGTTATTTCGTAAAGTTTCCAGTTTAAGTGATATGGCTCTATTACAAAATGATTTAAATAATGTGTGTACTTGGAGCATAATTAATTGCCTACCATTAAATATTATGAAATATTTTTCTATGAAATTTTCTAAGGCTAGAAATGTCCTTAGTACGACATATTGTCTTGGTGGTACTCCGTTACGGTTGGTTGATTCCATTCGTGATCTTGGTGTGGTGTTCGATTCTAAGTTCAGTTTTTCTGAACATATAAATTATATTGTCCCTAAAGCTTATTCTCTTCTTGCCTTTGTGCGAAGGAATAGTTGTGAATTTTCAGATCCGCATTCTCTTAAGAACCTTTATAATTCTTTTGTAAGGTCTAGGTTAGAATATGCCTCTTTCATCTGGAGTCTTTTCTTTTCGACTCACTCGTTTAGATTGGAAAAAATTCAAAAATCATTTACTCGGTTCGCGCTGCGTTCCTTAAATTTAAATATATCTCAGCCCTCATATAATGCACGTTGCTTGCTCTTGGGTTTAAAATCTTTAGAAACAAGACGCAAGATTCATTCTGCTATATTTATTTACAACCTTATTTCTGGTTCTATTGACTGTGCTCCTTTATTACAATTTGTTGATTTTAGTATTCCTACAAGGATTTTGCGGCATAATGATTTATTTTATATTAAGCTCCATAAAACTTACTATGCTCTCAATGAGCCCATTACTAGAGCCTTGTCATTATGTAATACTTTATTGGTTGATAATAACATTGATTTTTCTCTATCTAAAGATTATTTTAAGAATTTGTTAAATAGTTTGTTTTTATTATAGATTAATTTTATTTATTATTTAATCAATCATATATTTCTGTTGTTTAGTATTAATGTTAGTCTGTAAGGAATTTGTATCCAAAGGCTTTGATCGAATAAACATAAACATAAATAAGTTTTACTAAAAAAGAGCTCGTACCTTAAGTTGTAGCCAAAAATATTGATTAAAAATTGGTGTCCCCAAAACAAATGCACGAATTTGACCGAAGTAGAGTTTTCTCACAAAATTAACTTCATTTAAATATCTTAAAAACAAGCGCTGATTGAGCAAAGTTAATAAGATTTAGTGAGCCAAAAGCACCTTTGAACAGGTCCTTCGAATTCAGTAGCAAATAGTTTTCTTTATCTATGTTGCCTTGTGTGGTGTTACCCCTTAAATAAAACTTACCAAGACTTGGTTATTGAAAAATCCGCATTGACTGCGGCTCAAATAGGCTCGATCATTGGGTGATATATTTGGATTTTGAAGCAAAGCGTAAAGTTCTGGGCATCGATTTAACTCTATGCAAGTGGCTTGTTCAAGATTTGGAGTTACACAGGAACCATAATTCTCTAAAATAACACGTATTTGTAAAAAATGTAATCTGTGATACTATTTTTTTTAATTAAGCTAAAATTACGATTTCATCAAATGATAACGATAGACAACACGAATTTGTAACTATTTACATATGTACTTACGCGCTCTAGCAAAATTAATTTGTAGGATGCAACCAACAAATAACAGGCACAATCTTAATAACATTGACATTATTCTACACAAATGACTTTAATACAGGTTTTAATTCTTCCTTTTGATCGTAGTGTATTTGCCTACGTATATTGGTAAGTACATATATTGATAAATGTAAAAACGCAAGCACGAGCAAATATTTAGTGGAGTGCCGCTTGAATGCTATAATGAAACTGAAGTCTCAGTTTCAAAAGAGATACTTTTTATATGTTATCAGCTTATTTGAGCCGCACACTTGAACCATCGCACAGAGGGGCAAGTTGCTTTTAAATGCAGCAAAAATCTCAAAAAAAATTTTTAAAATTATTTAATGCTTAACCAAAAAATATTTTAGAATAAATTTGGAATCGAAATGTGGAACTCGAAATAGTTCATGTCAACTGTGACGATTTATTTACTCGAGATTTTTTTTTTTTTTTGGTTTTTCAAAAACAATCATTGCGCCAGCTACATAACCTCAATTTTCAATAAAGAAACTCACAAATGAATCGAATGCTAAGGTGTTGACAGTACAAGTTTACGACCGAGTAATTAATTCACAAAAACTTAAACGTTTTTCAAACTAACACAGATTGGTCCATGCTATTAATAATAATAATAGAGTTTAGCTACTACAGCTATTATAGCCTTCTTAGCTATTTAGCATTGAAGCTTTATACCAAGTAAAAAGCTTATTCAATAAAAAATGGACTAGAAAAAATTATCATGCACATTAATTTGTTATTTATTTTATAATTTTTTCTTAGCTTTATCGCACTTTCTCAACATACCCACTCACACCATGTAAAAATAGACATATAGATATTAAAATAATTATATGTATGTATAAATTTACGTGGTCCAAGGAATAAATGTTAGAAAAAATTTACCCAGCATGCTGTGGGGCTCGGACAACACAAACAAAAAAATTCACACCACCATTAAGCTACAAATTTAGCTACAGTTAGTTTTCAGTCTAAGCTTGAGTTGACCTTTTGACAAGCTAATGTTATAAACTTCGCAATTATTAATAAGAGTTGTCATGCGATTAAAAGGAGCTGTAGCCATATAATTAGTTCTACTAACCGGTTGATAAAATAACTGATAAGAGTTACGAGTACTCCTCCGATTACTATTAAAATGTATATAATTAAGAAGCTCTGGTGCAGCAAGAGACCCAGTTACAAGTTGATGCAGATAAAGTATATCCGCAATATTTCTACGCGAGCTCAAAGACTGCATATGTAATAACTTTAAACGATCCTCTTAAGGAGGAAGGCTTAAAGGGTCAATCCAATTTAAGCCATTGAGAGCAAAACGAATAAAATTTTTTTGAATTCTTTCAATTCTATTTATATGAATATTATAAAATGGTGACCATACTTGGCTAGCGTACTCTAAGTGAGGGCGCACTATTGTATTATATAAAGTCACCGTTACTAAAGGGCTATTAAATTCTTTTGCCCACCTCTTAATAAAGCCAAGCAGAGATGAGGATTTTTTACAAATTTGATTAATATGCTCATTAAAAGTCAACTTAGTATCAAAATGTATACCTAGGTCTTTGACTACATCGACACGACAAATATTTTTATCTTTTAATTTATAATCAAATTCCACAATAGTTTTCTTCCTGGTAAAAATCATAGCTTGGCATTTATCAGGATTAAGATGTAAGTTATTCTTAGAACACCAAACTTCAAAGGATTTCAAGTCAGACTGAAGTGGAATAGTGTCACCAACCCACTTTACATTCCTGTAAATTTTCATGTCATCTGCATATACTAACAGATGGGAGTTTTTAATAACATGTGTAACGTCATTAATTGCTAAAATGAACAGGAGCGGCCCCAGGTGGCTTCCTTGTGGTAGACGTTTACGCCGCCGAGCCACGCCGCTGCCGCCGCCGTTTTTTGACATTTCTGACGCGCCGCCGCCGGATTACCTAGAAAATGGCGCGGCGGCGGCGGCGGCGTGGTTCGGCGTCTTATAACCTTTTGTACAATCTTAAAAAAAAAATTATTATAAATATCGGAATATTTCTTGTTAGGTGGTCATTTTCAAATAATCGATTTATCATTGGCATTGTCCCATCTCTACAATATTATGCTTAGTTTTCATGTTCTTTCTTGATTTTCTACTATCCCATATCAGGGAGGATATCACATGCTATAAAAATAGCAAATGTATGCCTATTCACTCTCGCGTTCGTCAAGTGCATTAGACGCAGCTTTAGGTTCTGCTCGCATGCTTTTTCATTCTTACAAAAATTTGATTTGATATCCCTGATATGGGATCAAGATAAATAACATGAAAACGCCACTTTCGACAGCTATATTTCACATGTAGTTTTCTTGTTTTGTTATGTGCGTAAATAATTTTAAGGTAAATTTCTTAATATAATGTATTAGAAATATATCGATTCAATATATTCTTAAAATTATCAGATGGATAAGTCATTGAACATGTATGCAATCAAACTTCAGCGTAACGCAAATCGTAAAAGTAAAGTATGGGACTACTTTGGAATTTTGTTGGTGGAAAAAGAAAACAAAAGCGTTGAAGAGGACAAGGTTTTTTGCAAACTATGTTTGGAGGAACAGAAAAAAGACGACGGATCAGTAATTTTTTCATGGTAACAATTAATTTAATTTTGGCTTCAGTTTACTTTAGCTGACATTCTCCAAAGCAATTTATTTTTCTAGGGGTAATAGAGGGTGAAAAATAAAAAAATATAAAAATTTAAAAAAAAAGTCGGTCGGATCTTTTGGAAAAATGATTATAAGTTGGAAACCCCTGAATGGAAACTGAAAAATATGGGTGTCATAAGAAGTATAATTTAATAGCCTACCATAAAGGTGAGAAAAGTTTTGAATTTTGACCCATATTTTTGGAGATATAACGATTTTTGTGAAATTTCGACCAATTTTTTTTGAAAGACCATATTTTTCCCAAAAAATGTGTAAATGACCTATAATTAATTTAGCATATTAAGATAGCTTAATCTATTCCCTTTAAAATGGAATATAGCTTGTTCTAAATTTTTACGTATTTATCCCCTTTTTTGCCGGAAAATAAAAAAAAAATATTCAATAAATTCTTATGAAAAGTCTCTATTTATGGACAAAAACAATAAAAAATCAACAACATCAACAACAACAATTATTATCAGACCATTTTCATTATAAAACTTTAAAATTTTTCCTGCGGCGCTCCTTTCTTTCACCATAACCTCACATTTTAAAAAATTTTTAATTTATATGATAACCTTATTAATTTATTATGAGAATCGTCTTATAATAATAGTTGTTGTTGCACTAATTGTTGTTGTTTTCCATTGTTTTTGTCCACAAAAACATAGTTTTCATAAGAATTCATTGAATAATTTTTTTTGTTTTTCTTTAAAAAGGGTGTAAATAAAGAAAACTTTACAGCAACCTATATACTATTTTAAAGGGAATAAAATAAACTTTCTTAGCGTGCTAAAAAAGTTTTAGGTCATTCACACAATTTTTGGAAAAAATAATGTTTTTTCTAAAAAAAAATTTGTCAAAATTTCAGAAATTTCGTAATATCTCCAAAATTATAGGTTAAATTTCAAAACTTTACTTACCATTATTGTAGGCCATTAAATTATCCTTCTTATGATACCCATATTTTCTATTTTCCATACAGGGGTTCCCAACTTATAACCATTTTTATAAAAGATATATCCGGAATTTCCGATGTCTAAATCTTCGATACTAGATCCGAGCGACTTTTTTTTAATTTTATATATTTTTGTTTTTAACCCCCTTTTACAAAAAAAAATAGATAAAATTGGGCAATGTCAGCTAAAGTAAACCTGTTCCTTAATTTTTTTCAAGTGCCAAATAAGATTTAGTAAATTGTTTTAGTGCTAAAATTCAGTCATACAGTAAAAACTGTTCAACAGGGAATTTAACTCGTCACCTAAAAAATGAACACAATGTACGCGATATCGATTCTCTGAGTACTTCATTAACAATAACAAATTTTTTGAACAAATCTGCGCCGATTAAGTCTTCAAGAGATAGAAAATGGGCGCTGGGACGAGAACTAGCGTTGTGGATGGCAAGAGATCTGCTACCTTTCCATATAATTTCCCACAATGGAATTAAAGACTTCCTAACAAAATATAAAGTTGTAGTAGTTGCTGATGATATTCCACATTATAAAACACTTTCAACAACAGCACTAGATGATGTATATGAAAGCGTTTTAAAGGTAGTTACACGGAAAATATCTGGACAAAAACACTTTGCCTTAACTTTTGATTTGTGGACTGATAATTTTCGAAGAAGAAGTTATATTACATTTACGTTCCATTTTCTTTCATCGAATTTTAAGATGAAACACTTAACGCTGGAAACAAAATATGTATCGAAATCTCACTCGGCAAATAATATTTTAACTGAACTCGAAGAAGTAAATGAAATGTTTAATTTGCAAATGGCATCAAATTTCGTTGTAACTGATCAAGGCAGTAATATTAAAAAAGCCATTAAGTTAGGGTGCATCAACAACCATTTCTGCCTTGGACATGGACTACATAATTTGCTCAATGTAGATGGCTATAATTCCGTTCCTGAAATAACAAATTTAATTGTAAAGTGCAAAAGTATTGTGAGAGCATTGCGTTTTAAGACTCATATTTTGAGATGTCATGCTGACGCATTTCAAAATGAAATTTTATCAAATATCGACAATTTGGAAGAACTTCTTGCATCCGAAGATGCTGCATGGGTTGATTACGATGGTGAATTTGGACCGTTAGATGATGTTCCTTTGCAAACATATACAAATATTAACAATCTCAATGATTTGCATGGTAGTTTGGTGGACAAGAAAAATACAACCCTTAAAAACTCGGTCCCAACTCGGTGGCACAGCGTTTTAGCAATGCTAGACAGTCTTGGGTGCCAAAGGACTGCCATAAATAAATTACTCACAAACAGTAATAAGACTGATTTAATATTATTAGAGACTGAAGCACAACTTCTATACAAATTACGGGATTTTTTACAAAAATTTAAAGACGCAGTGAGTATTCTGTCTGGAGATGCATATCCATCGATATGCCTTGCATTGATCATCCGAACAGAGATTATGTCAATATTATCCGAGACTGAGGACAATGATCTGAACGAGAATAACTTAAATTTATCCCTGCTCTCTTTGATTGATCAAATGAAAAATAATATAAAAAGTAAATTGGATTGCAGATTTCCAATATCTGATATATTAGTCTGTGCATCTTTACTAGATCCGCGATTCGGCTCACTGGATTGTGTGTCGAATTACTGTGTAGAACAAAATTTAACAAAAGCGGAGTTTTTGATAAAAATGTATAAAGAGCTAATTGGCGATGTACAAGAAACTAGTGGTAATCAGGATAATACTAATCAGTCTCCATCAGTTAGCAAAATATTAAGGCTTGTCCAACGACATTCAACGAATTCTAAAAATACTAATTTGGAAGCCGAATGCCATTTACTTTTAAGTTTGTCCTCAAGCCAAGACGTTTTAACTTTTTGGAGGGAAAAGGCATCTGCAATGCCCTTACTATCTATGTTAGCACAAAAAGTGTTGTGTATTCCGGCAACGAGCACACCAAGTGAGCGGGTTTTTTCCATTGCTGGTCTCACCATTACAAATAAACGATCGCAGCTTAGTCCTCACAATGTCAATAAAATAATTTTTATACATGACAATTACGAAACATGCAAAGAAAATTTAACATAATTTTTTTTTAAATATTTACATTATTTTCTAAACCCTTTAAGGACAGAAGATATACGCTTATAATCACAAAAGTATTTGGAGGCGTTCACAGTCAGCTATGAATTTTTGCAGAAGAAATGCAATGATTTTTATTTTTTATGGAAGTACATATGTAAAATGTAGACAAGTATGTAAAAAAAAATTAACTTAAGTACATATAATTTAAGTAGCATAAGAAATGCTTTATTTTTTGTTTAACAATTGTTTTCTTTTTGTTGTGTTGGAAATGTTATTTTACTTTTTATGGTTAATAATTAGATTTTTATGTTTTTGATATAATTTTATTCAAATAAAAACTGCTCAAACATTTGAAGTGTTATTTATTTTTTAAATTTAATTGGCAAAATTACATATAATAACTGGATACGCCGGCCTCAACGCCGCCGCCGGATTAATTTGCCTAGCCGCCGCCGCTGCCATAATAGCCGGCTTAGCCGCCGCCGCCGGTTCTTTCTGGTTCCTACGCCGCCGCCGAACTAAGAACAATCGGCGTAAACCTCTACCTTGTGGAACACCTGATGTCGCGCTGAATGGGGAGGAAAACACTCTCCTAAATTTTATTTGATACGAGCGATCAGATAAATAAGATTCAATCCAGCTGACAAAACTTAAGGGAAATCCAAGTTTCTTTAACTTAAACAAAATCAAATTATGTGGTAATTTGTCAAATGCTTTACTGAAGTCAGTGTAGATGCAGTCAACTTGCCCACCAGAGTCTAAAGAGCTTAATGCAAAAGAAGTGAAATCAAGGAGGTTAGAAACTGTAGATCTGCCATTAACAAAACCATGCTGACGAGTTGTTATGACTTCACCACAGCACACCTTAACCTGATCGTATATAATATGTTCAAAAATTTTCGGTATTGATGATAACTTAGCCACGGGCCTGTAGTTTGAAACATCATTTTTACACCCTTTCTTGAAAATGGGGCTAATGTATGCATTTTTCCAAAATTTAGGAAAATAGCTTTCTTGAATTGATCTATTACTTAAATAAAATACTGAGGGGCTGACTCAGCACAGAGCTGCAGTTTACTAAAACTGTCGCAGGAATACCATCCGGCCCGGAGTTGAAGTCATCACCAACAGATGAAATATATTTCTCTATGAGGTCAGGAGAGAAAGATATCTCATTAACCGAAACTAAAGGGTCGTTATCCATATATTCAAAATAGTTGATTTCAGGGCTAAATAAATCCGTAGAAAACGATTCATTAAACAAATTAGCAAACAACCCGGCTATAACTTGTGGGTCGCTAGTGAGCCCATCAACTGTTTTAAACTCAGATGGAAACCCGTCAGATTTTTTTTTAGAATTAATAAAACCCCAAAAATTCTTGGGGTCATGAAGAATATTCAGCCTAATTTTATTCAAATATTCAGAATAAACCAAAGCTGACATATCTTTAAATTCAAGAAACAGTCGCTGATAAGCAACAAGGTCATTACGGTCCTGGCTACAAACGTATTTATTCCATGCCCTATTACGGCCATTGCGAACTTTTTTCAAATCCTTTGTATACCAGGGGTACGAGGAATTATTAACGTACCTCCTTGTATATGGAACCGACAATGCTATGGCAGAAAAAAGTTCACCATAGAAAAATTTAATGCAATCATGAAATGTATTGTCATTAAAAAAAATGAGTAAGTCGTCTAATTTATTTCTTAAATTTTCATTCAATTTTAAGTTGTTCAATTGGGTTTCGGGATTGACACTCCCACTAACCTAAGTTCACCTCTTTTTTGTCTTTTACCATATTGTATTACCAAATGCTATTGCCAAATATTATTACCAAATGCCAAATTGCTATTGAAATAATCAATGATTTTTGTTTGGGAAAACTGCTGGGCAATATGCTTTTGACCCCTAAAGCTTCACTTAGTATTAAAACCTTTTGCTCGAGCGATAAGCAATTTTTATTTTCTACATTTTTACACCACTCCGCATAATTGTAATCTAAGAACTATTGAAATTTGTATACCGAGGGTATATTCACTTTGTCTCTCCGTTTGTAACACATCGAAGGGGGCGTGGTAGGTATGGAAAAGTATATATATTCTTGATCAGCGTCACCACCTGAGTCGATTTAGCGATGTCCGTCTGTTTGTCTGTCTGTCTGTCTGTCCGTCTGTTGAAATCAGGTTTACGGGAAAACCAAGAAGACTAATTGAATGAAACTTTCACACACAGGTCACATCTTCTTGCAGGCATCTTGCTATTGAAAATGGGCGAAATCGGTTGACGGACACGCCTACCGCCCATACTCTATGTATATTTACTTACTTGGGTGGCGCTCTCTCCAGGCGCCTCTGCTTCGCGCGCGCCTTCTCCAATCATTCACACCAAGCGTGGATAGGGTTTCCTCGGCTTGGTCTTTCCATCGGAGGCATGGTCTTCCTCTTTGTCGTCGCCCAGCGGTTTCCGCATCAAACACCTTTATCGCCGGAGCTTCTTCGTCCATACGTACAACATGTCCCAGCCAGCGCAGACGTTGGATAGTGATGCGCTTGACTATGTCAATGTCAGCGTAGAGCTCGTACAGTTCGTGGTTCATTCGAATACGGTAGTCGTCGCCGACGTGAACAGGACCGAAGATTTTGCGAAGAATTTTTCTCTCAAACACCCCAATCGTGGCTGCATCAGTCTGCGACACAACCCATGTTTCTGCGCCGTAAAGTAGCACGGGTAAGATGAGCGTCTTGTAGAGTGTCAGTTTTGTCGGGCGAGAGAGGTCTCTACTACTCATTTGCTTACTGAGACCATAGTAACACCTATTATATACGCCGCGTCTCCCTGTTTGTGGACAGCATATACTTTGTTTTGCCCTCGTTCACCGTCAAACCCACTTTCGCTGACACTTTTTCGATAGCAGAGAACGCAGCAGTAACATCTCGCTTACAACGTCCAATGATATCAATATCATCGGCATATGCAAGGAGCTGGACACTTTTGTAGAAAATAGTGCCATTACGATGTACACTGGCTCTTCGCAACACCCCTTCCATCACAAAGTTGAAGAGATTGCAGGATAGTGGATCGCCCTGTCTGAAACCTCGTTCGGTATCAAATGGTTCGGAGAGGTCCCTTCCTACTGTGACGGAGCTGGCTGTATTCCTCAACGTCATTCTGCAAAGCCGCACCAGCTTCGCAGGTATACCGAACTCAGACATGGTGGCATACAGGCAATCCCGTATCAGGCTATCGAAAGCAGCTTTAAAATCGATAAAGAGATGATGGGTATCTATCTGTTTTTCGTGGGTTTTTTCCAGGATTTGACGTAGTGTGAAGATCTGGTCTATGGTGGACTTACCAGGTCTAAGGCCGCACTGATAAGGCCCAATCAGTGTGTTGGCAAACGGCTTAAGTTTTTCACACAGTACAGTCGACAGGACCTTGTAAATTTACCCAGCCCAATTTTGAAAAAAGTTGCAGCGATTTTGATGAAACTTGGTGATTTGGTGCACATGTGAAGTAAATTAGGATTAGGCTGGGTTTCAAGTTTTCAAAAGGTCGTACAAGGTCGTGGCACAGCCCTAAATTTTATCATTCATACTATCATATCTTGTAAGCCGTTCAAGATATTGCGATGAAATTTGGTAAACGGATACATATCAAATATATCTTGAATTGAGAAAAAGTGGGCGGAATATAAAAAACGGGTGTGGCATTTTTCAACATTTAAAAATTTTGATTCTGTATATCTCAAAATTGGCACAAACGATTTCCATAAACATTTTGGAGATGATGCCGCTGAAAGCTGTCATCAATACAAGCTCAGTCACGTTACTGAAAAAACTCTTTGAAGGGCGTGGCACCGCCCACAATATTTATAAACGTTATATCAAGAGAACTAACAACGTAATCGTTATGAAATTTAATGAGGTAGATATACTTGCTATAAGGTCTCTTATTACAAAAATTTAGTCCAATAGTACCTGTGGGCGTGGCACCTCCCATATAAGCAAAAAACGTTTATTGTTATAGATAGTGTGGTATATGTGAGTAATCTTCATAAAATTTGGTGCATAGATGTCAGTTACTATAAGCTTTATAAATAAATGAATTTTGACGCGATTGCATCAGTGGGCGTGGCACCTCCCATATTAACATAAATTTGTTAGCGCTGTTTTAAGGGAACTACTGCAGCAATTGCTATGAAATTTAATATTAGTGGTTCAGTTGGCATAGAGTATATCTGAATCAAAAGTGGCTGAAATAGCACCAGTGGGCGTGGCACCTCCCATACAAATAAAATACGGTAAGTGGCATAATATCGAAATATGTGAGCAATCATAATAAAATTTAGAGTAAGGGGTTTGCTTATGAAAAGCAATTTCTGGATCAAAACCGGGTTTACCGCCCTAAATTTTAAATTTAACTGCGGCATGTATCGCGAACTATACAAGGGGGCGTTCAAGTATTACGTAACGCAATTAGGGGGGGAGGGGGGTCTTGCAAAACGTTACGATGCGTTACGGGGGAGGGGGGGGGGGGTTTCGAACAACGCGTTACATAACATTGTTTTTGAAGTGAAACTACTTTAGCGGGTGGTTATTTGAAATTAGGTGTGTATAATGAAACTCTTTCTTAATGTGTATGTTTATTAAATAGCTACAGCCAAAACATTTTATTAAAATGATAAAAGTTGACGGGATCTAGATAAGCTACAGCAATAAATGATACATCACATTAAAGCACTCAACGAGCAGAATGTCCTTAAACTATCATCTTCGAGATTGTTTAACCAAAACCTGAGATATAAGCGTGGAAAGATTTCCTATTTTTATCATTATTGCTGTAGCTGTTCTAGATTCCATCAACTTTAATCATTTTAATAAAATATTTTCGTCTCATTTTTCGTCATTTTAACATATTTTAAACTTAAGCAAATGTTTATAACATTATGTGTGATTTTTTATCAAATAACAATATGAACAAGTTAAGGTGTTTTCTTCAGCCAGGCCAAGACTCACATACCCTACACTGCACTGAAAGAACATATATTTCAATAAATGTTAAAAAGACGTTGAAGAGGTTGCATAATTCGAAAAAAGTGTGAAGTGTTTAAAAGGTTAACAGAGTTTGAAAAATGTTGAAAAAGTCGTAAATATATGCAAAATGTTAAAAAATGTTGAGAGAGGTTGAAAAAACTCCAATTCGATCAAAAAGTCGAAAAAATAAAGGTCAAAGAAATTTCATCACAATATCTTGCAGGGTTTACGAGATATGGTGGAATAAAGGTTAAAATTAAGGGCTGTGCCACGGGAATCTTTTGAAATTTGAAACCTAGCTTAATCCTAATTTAGTTCACATGTACACCAAATCACCAAGTTTCATCAAAATCGTTGCATTTTTTTCAAAATGGGATTGTGCAAATATACATAGAGTATGGGCGGTTGGCGTGTCCATAAACCGATTTCATCCATTTTTAATAGCAAGATGCCTGCAAGACGCTGATCAAGAATATATGTACTTCACCATAACTCCCACGCCTCTTTCTATATGACAAAATGAATATACCCTCGGTGTAAGGTATAATAAAGAAAATAAACATCGCATGTATTTCCGGTACTTTTCGCAACATAATTGTGACTTTTAGGTAAATATGGTCACTTGGGTGTTACGTAACGTTTAAGAGAGGGGTGGGGGTAGAGGAAAACGTTACGGTGCGTTACATGGGGGGAGGGGGGGGGTTAAAAATCTTCAAAAATTGCGTTACGTAATACTTGAACGCCCCCCAAGCTATTGTGCTAAAATTTAATTTAAGGATGTCGATCACAAATATAATTTATTGAACCAAAAGTGGGCGGAATTAAAGAAATGGGCGTAGCATATTTCAACTTTTTATTCGATTTTTTTCAACCTTTTCCAAATTCTTTCGACTTTTTCAAAAAGTTTTTCCAATATATCCCACCCACTCGGCATGAAACGTTTCTGAAACCTTTCAGAAACGTTTCTGAAAGATGTAAGGTTTCATATGAAAGGTTTAATTTTCACTTCAGAAAGCTTTCTGCAACGTTTCAATGTCCGCTTTTTGCTTTAATTTGAAATGTTACGAAACGTTGCAGAAACCTTTCTACAGGGGGGAAACAAATTATTGTGTCTTGCAACATTTGGTAGATTTCCCCAAATTTGGTAGAAAATTTTTGGTTTGGTGGAAAGGAAGATTTTTTTCATTTTTGTTGATTTTTCTTTGACAATTAAATGAACCGATGTAAATTAATGTTCCTTCTGATTTCAAAAGTTGCTTTACTTTATTAAGCTTGTTTTTGAATGCTTTTGTGTGAACTGTGTCTTATTTAAAAAAAAAACAGATTTATATATTTATATATTTGTGGTTTTGCAAAGTTTTTAGAAACAAATTGTGGAAATTGTGTTGCTATAACTATTTAAGTTAGTCCAGCTTTATCTAGTGTACATGATTTTGAATTACTTTGAGTCCCAATTCGAAAAGAAATATTTCAAATAATTTGCGGAATCTTGCAAGTGATGAAAAAAGTTTTGGATGAATTCGATGCAATCGGATTTCAAAATTGCATTGGAATTCTATCAAAAATGGCTAAAAAAGGGAGGTTCCATTGCAACAAATTCATCGCAAAATAACAACAACGAACAATTTTTTTCAATTACCAAAAATAAGTAATACAAATAATGTTACATTGAGCATTGCAATTTAGTGCAAGCGGTAAACTGTATGACACAATGAAATCTTACACAGGCAATAATTTACTTTATAATTGTGACATTATTGTTAAATACATAAGTAAAACTGCAATTTTTAAAAAATTCTGCACTTCATAATTCAGTCGTAGTATAACCACTCTTTCGGTTCTAATTTTTATTCTACTTAACAGCAACTTGCATAACTACATTCTTGAAAAGGCTTTTTTGTTTACACATAGTATATCAGTTTTTTATTAAAAATATGTTGAAACAAAACTGCTTTGTAAATAAATAAAAAGTCATTGCTACAGTAAGTTTATGTTACTTTAATATTCTAATTCCAATTCTCGAGCAGCTACCACACAAATTTCCAGCAAAAAAAGAGTAACAAACATTACAAAAACACCCAAATCTGGGAACTCTGATAAAATGACAATTCAAATATGACACGGTTAGAAAAATCATTATTATTTGCTTTTAAGCGGCCCTCACACGATCAGTATTACTGACAGTATTACTGATCGTATGAGGTGAGTACTGATGTACTGTCAGTATAGAAAAACGATACTGATGACTGATGAAAAAATCGGATATTACTGACGAAGTTTTTAAATACTGACAGTAATACTGATGGTGTGAGGTGAATACTGACAGTTCATCAGTATTATTTGCACAGAAAAGTGGCCAAAAAGTGGCATGCCACTGAATGTGCCGGCTGAAAGTTGGTGAGAGGGTGCAAGTAGGCACGGGACGGCAAAATCCTGGGACGGGGCGTGGCATGCACCATTTTGTGGCAGATAGACGATGAGGCAGCGAAACTTGAAAGAAACTTGGAAAAGTTCCTCATTCAGTGGCATGGAACATTGCGTCCAAGGGTATGGTCGTCCGATGCCTAGCTGGAGGCGTGGTGCAAGTTTGGATGGAATCTGCCCCAAAAAGTGGCATGCCATTTTCGGCTGTCGGTCACGTAGCCGGAGCATAGTTCGCACCTTCACCAGTCGAATGTCAAAAAAACTGATTACTGACAATAAACAATACTGACCGTGTGAGTGGCACACCGACAGTAATGTAAATACTGTCAGTAATTATACTGTCAGTAATATTGATCGTGTGAGGGCCGCTTTAGTGAGTCAGTTCACAACAATGAGTTTGGCTGATTCCGTTATGCTGAAAACACATGTGCAGATTTTGTGCATGCAGCATAGAAAGATATCTGCAGCAGTGCTGCAGGCAAAATAGATGTGCAGATCTCTCTGGATAGTAGGCTTCATATTGATTGACATAATATATTTATTTGACATTTTTGATATGAATAAAATTCTATTGAAAAGTGGAAGCCCTGACTCCTCTGCGCAGCAAATTTTAATTTGAAGACTACTTGCAGCGCTGCGATGCAGTGCAGAGTTTCCATGTGTTTATGGCTATTTGAATCAACGTATTTGAATTTTGCTGCAGCAGAAAATCTGCACATGTGTTTTCAGCATAACATATATGTTATACTAGCCTGTTATATACCCTGTGCGCATCGCCTCACCTCAACCGTGGTGTAGATTCGATGTGCGGTCTGCGTGAAAATTCTATTTAAAAACTACTTTTGTATGAGGACCACCCTTAGTATGCACCCAAAATAAAATTTTTACAACCTAAGCAGTGCCTCTTAATATAAAAACCACATGATGTAAATTCCTTGAGAATCGATTTAAGCGGTCTTCGAGAAAATGATATTTAAAATATTTTTTTGTGTGAGGGCCACCCTAAATAAAAGTTTTGTATCCTTAGATATGCCTCTTAACATAAGAGCTACGTGGTGTAAATCGTTTAACCTGTTATCGTGAAAATGACATTTTAAAAAATTTTGTATGAGGGCCACCCTAAGTTTGAACTTGAAATAAAATTTTTACGATCTTATCTGTGATTCTTTATATAAAAGCCATATGGTGTAAATTCCATGAGAATCGATTTTGCGGTCTTTGAGAAAATGATATAAAAAAAATTGTTGTATAAGGGCCACCCTAAATAAAAGTGTTGAAGCCTTATATATGACTCTTAATATAAGAGCTACGTGGTGTTAATTCGGTGTGAATCGATTAACCTGTCTTCGTGAAAATGATATTTAAAAATTTTTGTGTATGAGGGCCACCATAATTTTGCACTTTAAATAAAATTGTTACAATCCAATCTCTGCCTCTTAATATAAAAACCATTATTGTAAATTCCAAGAGAATCGATTAAGCAGTCTTTGAGAAAATGCTATTTTTAAAATATTTGTGTATGAGGGCCACCCTAAATAAAAGTTTTGTGGCCTAAGCTATGCTTCTTAACATTAGAGGTACGTAGTGTAAATTCGGTGTGAATCGATTTATTTGTCTTCGTGAAAATGATATTTAAAAATATATTTGTATGAGGACCACCCTAAGTATGCACCCTAAATAAAATTTTTACCATCAAATCTGTACCCCTTAACATAAAAGCCATACTGTGTAAATTTCATGAGAATCGATTTGCCTGTCTTTGAGAAATCGCTATTTTGAAAATATTTGTGTATGAGGGCCACCCTAAATATGCACCCTAAATAAAAGTTTTATAGCCTATGACACCCGCCCGATCGATACTAACATACTGTAAAAATTTCATCAAAATCGGCTGGATAGTTTCTTCAACGTCTTTTTAACGTGTATTGAAAATATACTTTCAGTGCAGTGTAGGGTATGTGAGTTTCGGCCTGGCCGAAGATAACACCTTAACTTGTTATTACTTATTTTTGACCTCCCCTAAATATATTTTAAAATTTTTCTTGTCAAAAAGATTAACAAGAAAAAATTTGAAAAATTAGCTATATGAAGATCAAAACGCAGAATTATTTAAAATACAAGCTTAAAAAAAAATCGTATGAGAAAAATATTCGTTATACAGAATTTCGTTGTATGGATATCGAAACGTACGAAAAGTTTGTAGAGCGAAAACGCAATATTCATGAAGTAAAGTGCATAATAAAGAAAAAACGCGTTGTACAGAAGTTCGTAATATGCAAATTCGACTGTAGTCAATTGAGTTTTATTTTTAAAATCTCAACTTTATCAATAAGAGAACAAAGAAAGACGAAAATTATGTGACAGCACTATGGGTACCAAGCTATTCAACCAAACGTTCGTAACTAGTCGAACGTACTTTAGTAAGCCCTTCCCTTAAGCTATTTCTATCACCCATGTAGTACTTTTATCAAAAAGGTGTGTTTTTTTAAGTGCCAAAGTTAGGATTTTATATTCGATTAATTCTCGAGCTGGACCTGACATATTCACAACATTTTCCCAGAAAAAAAGAATGTTGCGGATTTTTGTCATGTAAGTGTTTGTAACGCTCTTTTGCTGAAAATACGAGTTCATATGTACATATAATAAGGAGTTACTTGGAGTTCTTGCTATGCATTGATTTTTTTTTTAAATATTTTACGTAGGTTAACGAATTTAAGAAGAAAAAAGTTTCAGACCAAGCGTTTATTCCGATGAGCATATTAGAAAACCTTTATTATTGAATTAATGACGGAAATTTATTTGTCTTTAATTTGGCGTTCAATTTATTACAATCAACTTATTGAATGCACTTTACATTGGACTAGTTATCTTTTTAAAAATGTGCACAGATTTAATTTGTTAATATTTCAAAAACTAAACGTAGAATATTTTGTTTAAACTTGTTCGCGCAATCAGCGCGTGACATTGACTATGCTAGGAGCGTATGGCTTGAGCAAATTTAACTCCTTAAGGGTTGCTTCAGGATTATTCCAGGGACTATCCAAGAAAAGTAAAATGAATACAACTTCGGTGTAGGGTATAAAAAATTTAAGTCAAATCATCGTTAACTTTCAAATCAAATATAATTTTCAATAAAAACAATTTATTTTTTTTTAAATTTCAATTAGTATTTATAAAGACTCGAACAAAAAAAAAAGCTCTTAAGAACTACTTTCTAATTGCGGGTCTCATATGCATCTACACTTACAGGGTCAAAGGAAAGTAAGGAATTCACATAAAAAATGGCTTTTTAAGAATCATATTTTCTCATTAGGTTATCACAAAGTATTATTTTATAAAATCAAAACGTAGGAACTGCTGCAAATATGAGCGATAAAGAAGAACCAGCACAACCTGCTCCCGCTTCACAGCCAAGTCAAAGCGTCAGTTTCAGCGAAGTTGGCAACACTGTAAAAACATATGCAAGTAATATGTGGAACCATGATGCAACTTGGTCACTAGCTAAAAGTACCTTGATTTTCTTCTTCGGTGTCTTGCTTACGAAGAAAATGCAATGTGTAGTTAACGAAATAATGTAAGATCCAATCAAAACAAAATTGCGGCAGAATGATAATGCAAAGCAGTAAACAAATTATAAGCAAAGCAATCAAATAAATTTTTACCCAGCCACCATTAAACTTTGAATTCAGTTTGCAAGCAACCTTAAACGAACCTTTGACAAAAAACATTGCAGTTTAGGATTGCTCTCAAATTGGAATCAATGGATTTATCAATGCAACGAAACACATTTTTTTTATTACAAGTCGACAATGTGGCGCACATTTCATGCAACATAGAACACACCACAAAAAAAACCTCTCACATTTGGTAGAAACTGCAACGTTGGCTCCCGAAATCATCACATTGTCACCACCATATTTTACATTTATTACAACGAAACACATTTTTTTTATTACAAGTCGACAATGTGGCGCACATTTCATGCAACATAGAACACACCACAAAAAAAAACCTCTCACATTTGGTAGAAACTGCAACGTTGGCTCCCGAAATCATCACATTGTCACCACCATATTTTACATTTATTACAACGAAACACATTTTTTTATTACAAGTCGACAATGTGGCGCACATTTCATGCAACATAGAACACACCACAAAAAAAAACCTCTCACATTTGGTAGAAACTGCAACGTTGGCTCCCGAAATCATCACATTGTAAATCATCACAAATGTAAAATATTTACATTTATTCTAAGTTTGAATCCATTGCCTGTTTCTGTTTTACAAAAATTAATATATAGTTGACCCCCTTAATCCTTGTAACAGTTTTTATTCTACAAAGCATACTGTCAAAAAAGCATTTCCTTATAGAGTGGGAAATTTCACTCACCTCTCCTTTTATACATTCAACCAATTGCTCATGGTTTGAATAAAACCGTCATTCACAATCGGAAATAGGTCTAAAGATATGAAAATACACAAGGGGTCTAAAAATTTTGACCACGACTGCATTTGTTCGATCAATTTTGAGGCACTGACTGAATTCTTGTCACTTCTTCTGCGATATAGTTCCATTGGGCGGCCACTACGGGACTTGTTTTCAATGGAATCAATATCTTCATAATTTTTATTGAATAAAGTCCAATATTTTAGATATTTCACCATAGGATTTATTTTATTTTCCAAAATTAACAAAAAAAATTTCTCTTATCACTTGAAAGTTTTTTGTGCGAAGCCGTTATATCAATCAAATATCACGTCCAAATCGCAACTAAGTGCATTATACCAGAGTATGACTCATATTATAAATATAAAATAGTAAAAAAGTACTTCACCGTTTTCTAAAAAAATAAATTGATAGCAAAAGGCACAAGTTCCGTAGAGTATGTAAACTTATAATGTCAATGGTTTTTATGTATTTTTTTAGATAACTTTATAAATTTATATTGAAGAAAATTTAAATATATTATCATTAAAAAAAGTTTCAAACAGAGGTGCATCGTTACTTTTTTCCATTATGTTCGGATTCTCTATCTAGCAGAAAGTAGGGGTGTATGTAGACTTTTGTCGTCCACTGTATGTACTATATATAAGTGAAATTGAAATATATTTCATTTAATTTTCAGTGTACAAAAAAATATGATGCACTACCCGCATGTCTGATATCTAAAGCGTGATTTTTTACGAGCGATTGATCTATTTTATTATTAATCAAAAAATTCAAGTGAAATGCATAAACATAAAGTTTGAAACCAATTTTTTTATTTAATAGAATATTTTATATTTATTGCTAAAAAATAATTTCAGGCATATGTCGCATAAATTCATTCCACGGAAACACCAGACCTCGCTCCTTCCCTTAAGTCACACACTTTTTTTTACTTTAATAAAATTTTAAGTGGAATCTGACGTTTCCGCGTAATGACCAAATTTATTGAGATTGCAAATCCTCCTAAGTTTATCGTATCTGCCCCAAGCTTCAGCTCCTTACATTTTGACGAAGAATGCCCCTTGTGCCAGAGACGACAAATTTACGAGACTTAGCAATCTAAAAAAATTATTCCACAGATACATCAGACCCCGTTCGCCTTCACCAAATCACATACATTTTATGAGGGAAATTTTGAGTAGGGTCTGATGTTTCCGCGGAATAAACATGTCATTAAATATTAGTCTTTTAAACTTGTCTTTTTTTACCACAATTTTAAAAGGCGTTTTTGATGTTTCAAATAAGAAACACGTACAAACAACAAATCAACTTACAAAACAATACAGAGCAGAAGTGTTAATTTGTGAATTTTGTGTTAAAAAAAAAAAAAATTTTATAGGATGAAGATAAATTTGTGAAACATTCAATTTCAAAAATATATTCGTCGAAAGATCAGAATCCAATTCAATCATCTTCCATCAAATCAAATTTTATAAGTTAAATTTTGAGTGGGATCTTATGTTTTCATGGAATGAACATTTTTATTGAGATTGCATTCTCATAAATTTATATTGCTTTCTCAATACTCTGTAATTCATTATTTTATAGTATCAAAGACTGTCAAATAATATATGGTAAGTCTTTGCAGGCTAAATTCACTGCAAAATGGGTTTGGTGGGAAGGTCAGACTCCGTTTCCTTCCGGTAAATCAATTTTTTTTTTTTTTTTGTTTAAAGATATTTTGAATAATAATGTAATGTATGTATATTTTGTAATATTTTTTTTCGATTATTAAATAAATTATATAACTAAATCAGCTTCCAAATTATTTGACGTTTGTGTATCAAAAGCTGCATGTTCTTGTGCTTGTGGAATGTTTATATCGGGTTCTAGTCCTATGTTATTTACTAGCTCGTTATCTGCAATTTTCATTGCATCATTTGAAGCATTATCAGTCTCTACAGATATTAATGATGGTAATGAATTTTTTTCACTCTGGGTAATATCTGTCGGTTGTGGCACAGCTACTTCTGGTACGAGGTCTGAAATCTTATCTTCTGGTATTTTGATGTTATTCTGTTCTATTTTTTCACCTATTTTTGAGTCAATTTCAAAAAGTGTGTCTCTTAGTTTGTACCGTAGCTCTGCGGGCCACTTCGGCGTCCATTCACGAAAAAGTTTAATCTGCGAATAAGAAAAGAAAGAAATATTTTTTACTAGAAAATTTGCGAAAAGTATTTAGAACTTGAACAAATGTTTGGAAAAATGGTAGCTGATAATAATGAGAAACGTTTAAAGAAGATGCCAAACCACGTATGGCAAAACAAAAATAATTCTGGTACAGCAAGTTCATTTAGGAAGTTATTACTAGTTTGTTTAATTTTTTTCCGAATTTTCTTTTTTTGTGGGTCCAAGTTCACGTCCCTCAGAAATTTGTTTTTAGAATATCTTTACACTTCAAGGTGTTTGACTACTTTACACACAGATTTGCTCTTGACTATTATATAATTTTCATCGATAGGTACATATATGTATGCCCTTAGCCATCTCCGACCGCATATGTGTACATATGTATGTATATTACACCTGAAGTTTTAAGCTAAGAAGTTAAAATAAAGAATACAAAGCCAAACGATTTTAATATCGTTAACACGAAGGCCACAACTAAAACATTATATTATGACGCAGTGTATCTGAAATATAATTGAGGATGGCAAACGCACTTTCGTAAGATGGTGAAAGTATTGACGAAATTACTGAAATAGAGGAGGTAATAGCTGCAAGAGAAAAAAAATCCAGCTTCATTTAACAAGATTGAACTGAAAGTATCAACCACTGGAAGGATTTGGAAATATCTATGATGAAAATATGTCCATAACATTAGGCGTAAAGGTTTAAGTGGGGAACCTTATGTTTGCGCTGATGAAATTTTAAGAGGAAAAAAAGTTGTCTCTGATTATAAGACACAGCAGAGACAACTATTATTTATAGACTTCTCTCAAAAATTTATTTGCCGATTTACAAACAAGTTTTCAGCAATGTTTTGCGAGGGAGGCTAATTTTTGCGCGGATGAAATTCTAAGCGGATTTCGGATAGTTTCTGAAATGTAGTTATCTGTGACAACAGTCTATATTTAAACATTTTTTCCGAAAGTAGTGTCAACTACATTTTTTCGGAAAGATCAGCTCTCTTCGCCACCATCGAATCACATTTGAGTAGGAAGCTGATATTTCTGCAAATAAATTTCTTAAGGGAATGAAAATTGTAATTGGATGCTAGAACGGCACTTCAATGACGACATATTTTTAATAATATTCTATGGACACATGTGTCGCAATTCAATAGTGATGGCGTTACCAACTTTCACAAACTTCACACATGGGCTTTCATATACAGTGCAAATTATTTGGAATTCACATTGATTAAACAGTGCAAATTATTTGGAATTCACGAAATGAACTGCTAGAAGTATTTTCACATAAAAGTATTTTTACCAAAAAAATTATTATCTATTCACCGGAAGTTTAGGTAACCTAAATTTAGGCAAATTACATCAATTTACAATCCGATCCCATAGTAAAAAAAGGATTAGTTATAAAAATGCTTAACTGAGTGGAGAAGGTTGCTAAAAAATAACATTATGCCTGGAAAAGTGTAAGACCCAGGTAAAAGTTTTATATAGTGAACTTTTAGGTAGTATTATAGTAAAAACAAAAAATGCAATTTAAAAAAAAGTTTAAAACAAATGCATTTTTGGACTATAAAGAAACCAGTTAATCGTATCCTATATTAGCTGTTCAGAATCGTACCTCCCTGTATATTTATATACCTATTACACATACATATGTATGATGGTATCTATATATTTTTCAACTCGAAATATCTTTTCACAATGTAGTTGCCTCTGATTATAGGTCAGCAGCAATGACCACTAAAATTTTAAGAGACTTCCCAACCTTATAAATTCATTTACCAGATAGATAAGGCCCTACAAGCCACATATATTTTTTTGAGTGAAATTTTGCATTTCCGCAGCATGGACATTTTTATTGTGAATACAATGTCTCGTTAATTTATAGTACTCTTCATTATAATTTCAAATAGAGGTAATAGAAGAGTTTTCCTCGTTAAAATGTTTAAGCATATTATAACAGCGAAACAACTATATTTAAAGGACTCCCATTCCTCGGAAATATCAGCATTTTATTCAAAGACTTACTCAAAATTTGATTGAGGGCAACGGATGTATGTAGTTGTTCTCTGCTTTGCGATCTCAAAATGAAGTTGCCGGAAACATCAGATACCGTTCCCTTCTTTCAAATCACATGAATATTTTAAGTGGGGCCTGATGTTGCCGCGGAATGAATTTTTATTCAGATTGCATTCTCTTTAAATTGTCGTCTCCGGTAATATTGTCATATTTTGGGGCTTTTGAAATCTAAAAATTTAGTTTTACGATTTAATAAAAAAAAAAGTAAGGATAATCTTATTTGGGAACTACGACTCAGCTTTTACGTTGTCAAATTCGAAAAAAACAATCAATCGCACGTAAATTTTTTGGGAAAACCGACCCCACACGGGCATTTACATTAAGGAAAAAATACACGATTTTCTCGGACAAAATGTTTTATGATTGGGCTTTGTATCTAAAACTCATTTTGTTGAAATTGTTGGAAAAGTTATGAGTACATAAATCTTTCCAGAAAAAGCTAAGTTTGTTCAAATCTGTTGATTATTTCTAGGTAGTCAGATTTCAGGCAATTTTTTTAACATTTTCGGCTTAGATTTAAAACGAATCTTCGCTATATCGAACTTTTCCCAATGGCTATACCTTCGAAATCACACCCCAAAAACTTTGTTTGAACAAAAATTCCACCAATTCGAGCATAAAATGTTAAATAAATTGATTTTTAGTATTTTTCAAAATACCCTGCATTGAAAAAGACTCATCGGTCTAGCACCAGCTGCACCAGTACTCCCAATGCCGTTTACAAATACTGGACTAGCATCTTCATCGAGGCACTCCTTTAGAACTGGAATAAAATCGTCACGCTGCAAGCCACTCCACTCGTTGAACCACTGAATTACATAGCGAAATTCTCCATCAGCGCTTAAGTTGTTTATCGACATTTTGGTGTCAAAATTGGTTTAAAAATTTCAGATAAATTGGGTAATATAGTCACTGGGATAATTTATTTCAGTTTATCAATTCCCAAAATAAGCAAAGTTATTTTTAAATTCAACTATTATTATTTGGAATAATTTCAACTGCATTTTTATGCAACGACGCTGCCACGATGCAATTGCGATTCGTTATCCCAGCTTGTATCAAAGCTTGTATTAACAGGTTTTTATTATTTTTTTTTTTTGCTGCGGCGGCGTACAGAGCATCAAATCATTCGTCAAACTGTTTGTCAAATAATTTGATTGCTCATCGTACACATTATGGTCTTATAGCTTCTTTTACAGGCCTTTTAAAGACAAATAGAAAGACAACATATTATATGTATAAGTTCTTTATAGGGGATTTTAAGAGCCATTTGGCGTATGAGGTATAAAGACACTTTTCCCTCAATGTTATCTTTCAAGAGACTCGGTAAAGTATCTTTCTGATCTGTTTTAAAGACATTTAAAAAGAAATATCCTGTCTTGTAAAACTTTGCTGTACATAATTTTATTTTATTACCAAATTATTTAATTAATATTGAAATTGTAAAAACTTTATTATATTATACTTATTAATTTGATTTTATCATCAAATTTAATTTTTACTTACGATTTACAAATTTGCAAAGTCAGTCTCGAACTCATGTCCCAGAGATTCATAGCCCTGCGCGCTACCTGTCATATATTAAATTACATGTCAAAGGCGAATCATATCTTCCTCTCATATACCTTGTTTACACGCAGCGTCGACTTGTCACACCAACTCACAAGTTCGATCTTATTCAGGCATTTACACACAGATACGTTGACGTTCAAATGTCATTCTTTGATGACAAAACGAACAACAACAAAATAGTTTGCTGCGACGTAGTCTAAGATTAAGAAGAAAAATCAATATTGATAGATGTTTTCTCTTATTTTTCTTTTGTTTTCGTATTTTAAAACTTATTTTTGTTTAATTTTAAGATTTATTTTAGCTTAATGCTGTTTTAAACATTTATTTTACTAACACATTAATATAAGCATTTTTGACATTCGAACGTCGACGCTCAAATCTCCATTTACACAGCAGCGAACTTGTGCATCGACTCACCACGTCGACGTAGAAATACCGAATTACCACTCTGACGTATGTCGCATTTACACAACAAAAAATTACTCCGAAGTCATACGTCGACTCTCAAATTCGGTGTGTGTAAATAGCATAATATGTTTTGTTATCAAATATCAGGGAGGACATCACATGCTATTAAGATAGCAAATGTATGCTATTCACTCTCGCATTCTCCAAGCGCATTAGGTTCTGTTCGCATGCTTTTTCTTTCTTACAAAAATTTGATTTGATATCCCTGATATGGGATGAAATAAGATAAAATAAGATCACATGGAAATTGGGCTTAATTCTGTACATATTCTTTTGACTTAAGCCTAATTTCCATGCTATCTTTCGTTATCCCATATCAGGGACATCAAATCAAATTTTTGTAAGAAAGAAAAAGCATGCGAACAGAACCTAATGCGCTTGTAGAATGCGAGAGTGAATAGCATACATTTGCTATCTTGATAGCATGTGATGTCCTCCCTGATATTTGATAATATAAGATCACATGGAAATTGGGCTTTATTTTCGTAAATTTTCAACATTTTTTTTTCCTGTTTGATTCCAACTGTCCGATATTGGTCAAACCAAAGCTAAATAACCTTGATTTTCTTAGCATATATTTTGACAATTCCAAATTTTCTTTATTTTTAGTTTTTTCAATTTATTTAAGATTTATTAGTGAAAAATGAGCGGATTTAACAGCGGGCACCATCTTAACCATTATTAAGAACAATATCAATATATATATGAAAACAGAAAATCCAAACACAAAAATGTGAACAAAGTTCACAAATTTCACACGACCGGAAAATCTCATTATTTATATAGGAATTATGCTGAAATCGCAATGCGGCGCTAGGTCGGTCGCGCTTTGGCCAACTTTGATCGGCGTTGAAGAGCTTTACAAAAATGTACGATATTGATTGTCAAAACGCCTGACCTTACTTTTTGTAAATCACAATGTTGCGAACGCCTGTCATTTCGACATTATCAATGAAAGGAATTCCATTTGTCAGTTTTTTGCTTTATTTTGTTGTGTTTTTTAGTTTTGATTGTTATTTTCATAAAATAAATGAATTTGAACGAAATGGATAATTTATCACTGCATGAAACGCTGGGTAAACGAGAAGTGTCAAATGCTCGTTCTAGAAGAAAGTAGCTCTACTCGAACTTCGGGTTTGACGTTGATCGTACTTACGATATAACGGAACGCAACGCTTGAGGTCACATTTAAGATTACAGCATAAGCATGCATTGTTTCTACTTCAGCTGTCAGAGTGCGACCGACCGAACGCCGCATTGCGATTTCGGCATTATTGTTAAGTCGTTGTGAAATCCAAAATTCCCAAAAAATCTTCCGAAAATATCAGTCCATTTTGCACTGAGAATTTGTTTTCTGAAAAGCAATTTGTGAGTTTTCGAATTTTTCATCTGGGACCCCTGTGTGATTTCAACTGTCAGCTGTCAATTCGACATGCATTGTGCTAATGATACTGCTCTCCCCATTGTCAAAGAAAATCTTCACGAAAAAGTCTAAAACCGTCGATAATCTTGGTTTTTATTGGGTACCACTATTTTCTATCAAATATATAAACTTTGAATTTCATTTGAATATAATATATAGCTCCTACAGCCCTATTTACATTGTAATAAGACATCAGCGGGAGGAAAAGCAGAGGTTCTTAAAATCAATTTGTGCACGCGATTTCTACAGCCGTCTGAAGTTTCTGAAAAGTTGAAGGAATTAGCAATAATAAAAAAATAAAGATTGCAGAAAAGATCAATCCGATTTTATACTTAGGAAAATACTAGTTATATTAGAATTTCGGAAGTGCGTAAGGCATGTCCAGTCCCCAATTAAAAATGTTAAACAACGAACAGGAATTGTCTGCTGATAGTGTGAAAAGCAGTAGCACGAAAGTCTCCGATACGGAATCTGCGTCAGTTGCCACTAGCAATAACTCAATAAATGTCTGTAACAATGAATGTGAAAATGTAACACAACAATTGGTGGACGAAGCCAAACAAATGGACGACGTTGCATTAGCTGAAAAATATAAAAACAATGGAAATGATTTATTAAAAAGTAAGTGAAAAAAGTTTCGTAATAAACCGATAAAAGACGATATATCCTAACCTCATTGTTTATACTGGACTATGACGTTTTCAGCACATTGAGTTATGGCCAAACGTCACGTCTATCCCAGTAGAAATGTGCCTTCTAATCGGTTATTTGCCATAATTTTGATAAAAGAACTATTTTTTTTACAGGTATCTTAACCTCTAATTTTAAGAAGAAACGAGACCAATGGAAAGTCTTATAAACCTTATTTTCGCTGTAGGTAATTAATATACCCACAGATTTTGTGTGAAAAAAAGTCCCAGTAAATTCGGCTGAAATTTAAGTATATATGATATAGTTTATGTCTTTCGAATCAAAACTACTTCACGAATTGCATTATGTTGCCAGTCTTGCAGATATAGGGGATTAAAAGTCAATAAAAGCTTACAAAATTAGGCTCATAATAAATGTTTGATCCTCCAATATAGCCGATTGATCAGAACTACACACATCACCAAATTCTAAAGTTTCAGTCCATGCTGAATAAAAGTCTATAAAGTCTGAGTTGTGGACAGCTCAATAAAAATGGGTTGTAAATTAAATATGTGTACATTAGACATGTTAAAAAAAAGTTATGTTCTAGAATACTTCAAGAACACTCGATTTTCGAAAATTTATTCATATTCGAGTATTTCCTCATTTTAAAAAATAATCCTATGGCTGTTACCAGAGCTGCAAAAATTTTATGGAATTTGGCCAAAAAAATGACGAATATTTGATTTTTTTCTTATTTATAATATTTTTTTAAATATTTTTGACTTTTCTTATGTACACATAAGGAAGCATCGAAAAAAATTTGCCGCTATTTTTTAAGCCTATACATAAGGAGAAAAACTGAGGTCTCTCCGCGAGCAGAGCTTTGGTATTTCTTGTGTAACAGCTCAAATCCTTTGTTGTTTTTACTGTATTTACCTTAATACACTATAACTTGAAAATGTCAATGCCACTACATGAATTTCCATTAAAAAATTAATGGGAAAAAAATTTTTTCATAAGAAAAATCGAAAAAATATTTAAAAAAAATATTATAAATAAGAAAAAGATCAAATTTTCATAATTTTTTTGGCCAAATTCCAAAAAATTAAAATTTTGCAACTCGGTAGCAGCCATAGGGTAATTTTTTTAAAATTTTTTTAAATGAAGAATATGAATAAATGAAGTATTCTAGAACATGACTTTTTTTTAACATGTCTAATGTACATACATATCTACATAGCATTTATCAAGCCTTCTTTGACCTTTGAGACCCTATATCCAAAACTTTCCATAGAATGGGCTTTTAATCTACATCTACATAGTTTATATGTCGGCATCATTTTTATTCATGAAAAACAATTTAGTCGTATGGTTCCAGACTTGGATATTTTTGGATTACATTTTTTTTTCAATTACAAGAGAGAATTGTAATCCATTACTTTTGCCAAGTAATTTGAAACGAAAATGTAATTAATTCCTCATTTTTCTGCATTTACATTTATTAAAATTTGAAACAATATTTTTTGAATCGATAAAATGTTACGAAATTCACAAAAAATATTAATGTTATTGCATATGATTTATATGGGAATGTAAAAAACAAGAACTTTCGCGTGACTGACTCATTGAGTCAATGACGACCTCAGATTCCTCAAGCTATCGAAAAGAAGTTTTGGTTTGTGGGCTTATAACGTAGAGGTGCATACAAACAATAATATGTATTTATATGAATGTAATTCATATTTATATCTTGTAATTGATTACTTGAAATATTGAAAATTACATTTAAAAGTAATCTATTATAAATTTCGTTCAATTACTTTGCTTTTAAATTACATATTTTTGATTACAGTAATTTCCGTCGAAAATATTTCAATTACAATTACAAGTAATTGAAAATACGTACACTTTCAATTACGTTAACATGTAATTGTAAGTGAAACATTTCAATTACAAAATTACGAGTAATTTTAGTTGCATATGTAATTAATTACCGAATGTAATTGATTACGTTCAAGTCTGTATGGTTCCACGTGAGTCGAGTTTTTGAAAAACTTTTGTATAAGTTCATTAAAATCTTGCCAAAACTAATTGTTCCCAGCGCACGCCATCAGTGTTTACTACAAAAAACTTTATTTTAAATGAGCAACTTGCGCTAGGCTTAACAATCATCGTTTGAACAGGCTTGAATAAGTCAGTCAGTCTGTTGAATAAGAAAACATAGAAAAAGTGAAAAAATCAGTGCTAAAAATCGGACTCAAGTATAATACTCGTATATTAAAATTTTACGAAAAAAGTCGAAATCGACCATTTCCGGGACCGCCATTGGTGATCTACAAAATCTACTTTCGACCTTTCTCCATCGATTGGTAAAAAAAAAATTCCGAAAATGGATAATCTTCAATGAAAATTTGTAGTTTGCATTTAAGAACGAGGGATCGTTTATATCGCACCGTCAGAGCAAGAGAGCCACATCTCAAAATTTTACATTTCGGAAAATTGAGTTCAAAGAAATCTGAAATTTTCCACTGAATTTGAAGACAGCCATATTTATAGCTATGACAGTCTTGAACTGAAATATTACAAACTTATTTCACAAATCTATAGAGTAACATTGACATATTTGGGAATGTGGCAGTGTTGCAATTACTTTGATTGAAAATATTTTTGATTTATAATAAGTATACTGCCTTGTTTTGATTTGCTACTGTAAAAACTTAAAAGGAAAATAATTGAAAATACCTTTTTCGTTTAAGGCTTTGTTGTTTTATTGTTTTTTCTTTATTTTATCAGCAAAATATTAATATTTTGAAATGAGGCGGTGTTGTTTTGTTAAGAAAAAATACAGAACAAAATATCCCTTATCTAAAAATGTATTTTAGAAGTTATTAATTGAGCAAGAAATATGCTGGCAAGACTAAAATTAACAACACTTAATGAGCTATGTAGTGGCATTCATAACTCCAAACTCGTTATTTTGACTTGCGGCCCTTTTGTTTTGACGGTGCGATATATCTTCATCTTTGTTTATTAAATAAGAGCTTTGCATCTAAAAGTGGTACCCACATAAAACAACTTTAGTATAGGCAATGTGTATTCGTGATGTAACGTTTTTGTTTTGTGAACGTCGGATATACTTCCGGCCATCAGATCCGATTCTGTAAATTTTAGTTTCGTCACTTAAGAGTACGTTTTTCCATTGCGAAACTGTCAAATTCTTGTGAGCCTTCGCAAATTCAAGTCTGGCCCTTCAATATTGTTTTCTAAGCAGCAGCTTGCGACGTACTAAGCTTCCAAAAAGTTGATTCCCGCACCAACTCTCTCGAATTTATCACGCTGACAGGGAATTCGGATAGTCTTTAAATACAAAATTTTGTATTTTTTTAGTAGCCAAGAAATACAAAATTCAGAAGAACATATTTTTAAGACGTTTTAGCAAACGGCCCCATTACACCTAGAATATTTGAAAGCAGAGTTTATATGACATTTTGATAAATTTGGCTCCTTTGTGTTGAACGATTGCCTGTAATAGCGAATGTTGATCACATACAAATAATTGTTAATATGCTTGAACCAGATCAAGGTAAGCAAACATGCTTTCACTCTCTATGGACAAGAAAAGTGTGCTAATTGCAGCAACTAGAAAAAAGTTAATTTTCAAGCTTACTTACTTACTTGGGTGGCCATAACAACCCGTTACCGGGTTACGGCCGACCTCAAAAGCTCTCTCCAGGCGCCTCTGCTTCGCGCGCGCCTTCTCCAATCATTCACACCAAGCGTGGATAGGGTTTCCTCGGCTTGGTCTTTCCATCGGAGGCATGGTCTTCCTCTTCGTCGTCGCCCAGCGGCTTCCGCATCAAACACTTTTTTCGCCGGAGCTTCTTCGTCCATACGCACAACATGTCCCAGCCAGCGCAGACGTTGGATAGTGATGCGCTTGACTATGTCAAGAAAAAAGTTAATTTTCAAGCTTACTTACTTACTTGGGTGGCCATAACAACCCGTTACCGGGTTACGGCCGACCTCAAAAGCTCTCTCCAGGCGCCTCTGCTTCGCGCGCGCCTTCTCCAATCATTCACACCAAGCGTGGATAGGGTTTCCTCGGCTTGGTTTTTCCATCGGAGGCATGGTCTTCCTCTTCGTCGTCGCCCAGCGGCTTCCGCATCAAACACCTTTTTCGCCGGAGCTTCTTCGTCCATACGCACAACATGTCCCAGCCAGCGCAGACGTTGGATAGTGATGCGCTTGACTATGTCAATGTCAGCGTAGAGCTCGTACAGTTCGTGGTTCATTCGAATACGGTAGTCGTCGCCGAAGTCAACAGGACCGAAGATTTTGCGAAGAATTTTTCTCTCAAACACCCCAAGCGTGGCTGCATCAGTCTGCGACACAACCCATGTTTCTGCGCCGTAAAGTAGCACGGGTAAGATGAGCGTCTTGTAGAGTGTCAGTTTTGTCGGGCGAGAGAGGTCTCTACTACTCAATTGCTTACTGAGACCATAGTAACACCTATTAGCAAGAGTTATTCTTCGCTTTATCTCCAGGCTGACATCGTTTTGAGTGTTCACGGCGGTGCCAAGATAGGTAAATTCCTTGACAACTTCGAAAGTATAGTTGTTCGCAGTAACAAAGGATCCTATACGCCGCGTCTCCCTGTTTGTGGACAGCATATACTTTGTTTTGCCCTCGTTCACCGTCAAACCCACTTTCGCTGACTCTTTTTCGATAGCAGAGAACGCAGCAGTAATATTTCGCTTACAACGTCCAATGATATCAATGTCATCGGCATATGCAAGGAGCTGGACACTTTAGTAAAAAATAGTGCCATTACGATGTACACTGGCTCTTCGCAATACCCCTTCCATCACAAAGTTGAAGAGGTTGCAGGATAGTGGATCGCCCTGTCTGAAACCTCGTTCGGTATCAAATGGTTCGGAGAGGTCCCTTTCTACTCTGACGGAGCTGGCTGTGTTGCTCAACGTCAATCTGCAAAGCCGCACCAGCTTCGCAGGTATACCGAACTCAGACATGGTAGCATACAGGCAATCCCGTATCGGGCTATCGAAAGCAGCTTTAAAATTTTCAAGCCTTGTTCAAAATTGACTTATAGTTGACTGGCACTATTGAAATGACACAATCAGACTTCTTAATTGGCTATAAAGTGGGCAAACAAACAATTGATCCAATTCTGCTTCGACGATAAAGGTATTAACGTGGTGGATAGTTAGTAATGGTTGGATCAATTTAAAGTGATGCTGGTACTGATACTGTGAAACCGTTTTTTCTGAGAACTTACTAGTTTTGGAGTAATGATATAAAGACAAACACAACTTTAAGTGCTCGGTGGCAAGCTGCATTTTATCTTAGACCAATTTTTTTTTACAGTATTATAGTATAACTATTCAAGATTTATCTCTGAAATTTTGGTCTAAAAATATTCGTCAATAAGTTAGAAAAGTGCAATGCCGTGAACGACCTCAAAATTTGCGGTGAGCAAAATATCTGGAGACTGGTTCATCCAGTGTATGTGTGTGATGAAAAGTTTTAACAAGTAAACTCGAAAATGGCAAATTTTGAGTTGTGCCTCTTAAGCTAAATGTGTGCGATATGTACGATACTTTATATAAAGTTTTGGAATTGTTAAATAAAACGAAACAAAATTGCATCATCAAAATTTATTGTGTCGCATTCAAATGGTAAATAAGGAATAATATTTAAGCGCTTGTGCTCAATTTTTCTAAAATCTAGCCAAATCAATTACAAACCCAGGTTAAAATTGGTTCCGGAATTTCTATAATATTAGCAAACAGATAAACTGACAGAATTGTCATTTTGCAAGTACATACTTATATTTTAAATAATATAATTAAAGTCTCAATTATTTTCTTTTATTTTACATACATGCAGCTAAGGAATTTTCGAAAGCAATAGATATGTACACAAAAGCTATTGAATTATTTCCAAACAGTGCGATTTACTATGCAAATCGTTCGTTGGCTCATTTGCGTCAGGAAAGCTTTGGATTTGCCCTTCAAGATGGTGTATCAGCTGTTAAATCAGATCCAACATACCTTAAAGGGTATTACAGACGTGCTGCAGCTCATATGTCTTTGGGAAAATTTAAACAAGCCCTGTCAGATTTTGAATACGTAAGAAATTTTATTTATCTTATACTGAAAACGAGTGGATGAAGGCAACATGTAATATTTTTTAAATTAAAAAGTCTAAACCAGGCAATTAAAAATAATAAAACTATTAAATAGAGAAACTTATCGTTCTGTAAAATATGTGTGAAAGATGAAAACTTTAAGTTGAAACCTGTAAAATTATTAGTTTGTGCATCACCTTCATCCACTTATATTTCCAATTATCCTGTCTATCAATAGCACGCAAGCAAAACGTCGTGATCAACAAATAAGTTTATTGAAATTTTTAAACAATGAACAATTTAAACTGTAGTTACTCGTCCGGGGAAAGTATAATTAGAAACAGCAGCAAATATACACACGCACTTAATAATTTAACTTAATAAAATCATTGTGTGCGGTAGATGTGATAATGAAAAATCCTTTTTCGTATGATTTTGAGTGTGCTGAATTCAAACGATCACATAATCGCTCTAGCATGTTAAATAGTTGTATGTGAATGAAAGAATAAGTCCTTAATGATGTCTGCGGATTAGGTTGGACAGTTTTTCTCTTATGAATTTAGGTGTGTTGAATCAACAGAATTACCCATCACGTCAATATTTTGAGATATTAACTCCATAATGTCCAACTATAGATTTTTTGTACTATAAAGTTTGAATTAGTATAAGAAACTTTATAAACCAACAAAATGATATTCCTGTCGAAGCTTTTTCCTACACAAAAATCTGTTGTAGACCAACAGATTTATCATTTAAAATTACTGCGTCTTGTCGTTCTGCTGCCATTTCCAATTCAAACGAATGGGTTAGTAATTTCTTATGTTTGAGTTTAAATCGAAGAAAGCAATAAGTCTTGTCCAAAACACTGGCTGTTTCAGCTCAAAAAACTGAAATGCCGAGAAGAAATTCAAAAAAATTAATTAATAAAGATAATTTTTTAATTATCATTACATTACAATGAACTTTTTACTTTTAAGCTTTAAGGTAAATATCTAAGAATATTAACGTTCTGAACTACACTACCACTCATATACTAACAGTTTTACAATTTAAAACGCAACGTTGCGTAATAAAATAGAATTTCGTTCGAAGTACAAAACTTTTATCGTATGTGGTCAATAAATAATAAACTCCGATGTTTTGCCTGCTCAGTGTCGATATAATATGTAGTAATAATGCGCATATGACGTTCTGCTTAATAGGTTTCAAAATGTCGTCCAAATGATAAGGATGCTAAAATGAAATTCACTGAATGCAATAAAATCGTTAAAATGCGTGCTTTTGAACGAGCAATAGCGGTGGAAAAACCTGAAAAAACTTTATCTGAAATGTTTAGAGATCTGGAAAATATAAGTAAGTAGATACAAATTTAAAATTTTATTTTCGTAAGCCAATTTAAATTAGTTGGAGACTTTGTTAAAATTTAATTACAATTAATGAATAATGTAATAACAGTAAGCAGTGCCGGCTTTTGGGGTGGGGAGAGGGGAGGAGGTATGATATTCGCCCAGGGATGACACTGCTTGTAGCAGCGATATATTTATGTAGTGTGATAGGAAATTTTTCACCTAAAGCCGATTGTAACAGCTATCCGGAATGCCGCTATTATGAACGAATAACTAACATATTAAATATTTGGTACGAAATGATAATCTGTTCGAAATTTCTGAACATGAACGCACTATGAAATTTTTGTGTTCTGAATTTTTTCAGAAAACAGACATTATAACATACATAGCTTGTCTTAAAAACACGTTTAAACATTGCTTATAAGCCAAAGGTAAGGTTTTGTATGTAACTAAACCCCCATTATTGAATTCCAAACTTTCATTCTAAACGAATACAATTACAATTTAAAACGGAAATACACTCTTGGTATTGAAAGAGAAGAAAAATTACCGCACAAAATTAATTAGCGGATACGAAATTTCAGCTCTTTTGAAATTATTGCTTAGTCCAACCGCGAGCCAAGGAACTACCTATGTAAAAACATTCAAAATGACATTATTACTATATAAAGCAGGGGTCGACAAGGATTTTATTTCAAGAGTGCAATAGCAATTACAACAAAAAACCAACAACAACATATCGTTAGATACGGTACCATAAGGATTTGTTAACATAAAAAAAAACATATAAAAGCAACAACGCGCATGCCGGTAGCGCACTCGGCAGCGCACCTTTCAATGCATCCGCACGAGTGAATTCATATTTAAAAATAGCTGGTGATGAACACAACGCAAAATTACCAACAACAAACAAAGCATGGTAAGAATTGTGCGCAGTCGCAAGTGCTACGTATTTATCAACAATGACTAGCAAAGCAACACCACGCAAGGGTTGAATTGTTTTGGTGCAGTTGCGCCTGTCAACGATTCGGCGAATTACAACAATACGAAGTTGTTGTAAAAGAGTGGAAAGCGTAAGGCGCTGTCGACCCCTAACATAAAGATACTATTTAATAAATTATATAGTAGATTTAAAAATACTAAGTAATGATCACGGCCCCTACCCCTTATATATTTAGTTTAAAATAAGCAAAATTATAAAAAAAGAAACTTTGATTTGCCTTGTCTTATGAAAATAAAAGTAAAAGTCTGAGTAAAACCATTTTACTAATATTTTTTATTTTAATACATCACAAAATAAAAAGCTATTGAAGACGATTATAAAGGACCTTCCTTAGAGGATGGTAAAGTTACATTAGAGTTTATGGTAGCTCTAATGGAACATTACAAAAACCAAAAAAAGTTGCATCGCAAGTATGCCTACAAGGTGAGCTAAAAATATTTTTTTTCTCCAACATTAAATGTAATTTTAATATTTTTAGATTCTTTGTGATATTGATGTATATATGCGGACCCAGCCGTCTCTGGTTGATATAAATGTCCCAGAAAAATCCAAATTTACAATATGCGGCGATGTACATGGTCAGTTTTATGATCTCTTAAATATATTTGAAATTAATGGATTACCTTCACCAACGAATCCATATTTGTTTAACGGAGATTTTGTGGATAGAGGCTCATTTTCAGTTGAGTGTATATTTACGCTTTTTGGCTTTAAACTTTTATACCCGGACCATTTCTATTTATCTCGAGGTAAATATACATATAACGAACAGCACGGTTCACAAAAAAAAAAAATTATATTAGATACTAAGGACTCAATTTTTTATGTATTCTTTATAGTACAATTCAAATAAGTTTTAGGTTGGAAAAAATTTGAAGAGAAAATAAACTTTAAAAAAAGGTGCATTAAAGGATCGCTTTGACATATCTAATAAGTCCCCAAAATTTCATAATCACTGGGCCCCTAAGGATACAAATAAAAAAATGCGTTATTAATATTCGAATTATAAAAATATAAAATTTTGCAGCTCATCACTCAGACTCCAAATTTTACATATTTATATTCCGATTAGCAATATTTATTTAGATATAGCCATCGGAATTTTCCACTATAGGAAAGGCAAGTTTTTTTTGTATTTTAAGCAAAGCAGTATATATACTTCTTTGTCTAAAACAATATAAATCCAAAATAACAGTTAAAAATATTAATTTATAACGATCGAGTAATTTTTATTTAAAAAATAATATCCATTATAATCATTGACAAAACCTTTTTAGTCAAAAAAAAAATTCTATCAAGGCCCGGCGATAATAAAACTTTTGCAACCAATTGAATATGCTATAATAATCCATATACTATACTTTTTTCAATAAATCGATCTTGTTCAATTTTCCTACTACTTAGTTCTTATAAGGGCTTAACCAATCTGCAAACTCAGTTTTTGTCGTTTATATGTTTAAACTCATACCCTGTCAACAAAGAAAAGAACAGTACCAAAACCAGAAGCCCTATTTAAGTGTAAGTCAAAATCGAGAATACAAAAGAGTTTGTAAATAATTTTATTTTGTAAGATTGTAAATGAGAAACGTGAAAGAAAATATTTTTTACAGTAAAAATTCACTATTGTCAAAAAAGAATGAGAAGAAAATAAATGAATTTTAAATTTTTTTCCCCGGCTTGCTGGTGGTTTCAGAACACCCTAAATAAGTTATATTCAATATAAAAAACTCAGCACGTGACTCCATTCGCACGTGACGTTTTTTGTCACTGGCTCAATTGATTTCAACTTTTATTTACTAATGGGCTTTAACCAACTTTTAATAAAAGTGTGAGTTACAACAAAAACTTTAATTGGGGATTGTTAAGGATGTAAGTTAGAGTTGATATATGCTAAAACAAAAGAAATCCTTAGAGCTTGTTTTTTTTAATTTCAAACTTACTGTTTTTTGATTATATGACATATGTACATATAACATACCTAAGAAATTCAAAAAAAAAAAAAAAACATCCGATTTTGTTCAAATTTTGATACGTCAAAAAAACCTTAATAGATGGCACCACAGCTCAAATTTCAGTTCTCTAGGTGGTCGGGATCCTGAGAAATAGCCATATTTTGGCTTGAAAATAGCCGTTTACAGCCCGTTTCAAAAATTGTAGTTCTAAAAGTCGACAAATTCAAATTTAAAGTTGTGGATATGAATTTTTTTTTATTATGTCATATTATATTCTTTTAAAGAAAAATTAAGCTTAGAGACCTTAAGAACTATTTTTTCGACTCGATTAAGTGAAATAAGTCTTTGAAAAAAATTACAGTTTTGAAATTTGTGTCCTAAATCGTAGTTTTATTCATAATACTAAAGACCGATCTTATTATGTTTGTCTATCTATTCCCTTTTAAATGAGATATCATATAGTAAAAATGGTGACCAGGTCCAAAGATTGATTGAATTTGGCTATTTTCGCAAAAACTGCGTTTTTTTTTCGAAATTTAATCTAACAGTACAGCTGAAATTTGTGCTGTGAGACTGTCTTTTTAAGTTCTTTAACCTGTCAAAATTTGAACACAATTGGATGTCTTTTAAATTTCATACGTACGTTATACACATATTATACTAGATAATACTACTAAAAAACAGTAAATCATTGTCATTTAAAGTTGGTTAAAGCCCACCGTGTATAATGATATAATTTCTTTTTTCAAAATCGATTCAAGATTGTACCAATCACAGATTAATCGAGCAGAAAAGAATGTATGTTTAAATATTCTCTATTACGTTTTTAGGTAACCATGAAAGTATCAATATGAATCAAATGTATGGCTTTACTGGTGAGGTCACAGCCAAATACACCAGCACTATGGCTGATATGTTCACTCAAGTCTTTAATTGGTTACCTCTTTGCCACTGTATTAATCAAAAAATACTTGTTATGCATGGTGGCTTATTCTCAAATGATAATGTCACTCTTGATGATATACGTTGTATTGAGCGTAATTGTCAGCCACCGGAAGAAGGCCTTATGTGTGAACTACTTTGGTCGGATCCACAAGCATGGGATGGACGTGGACCATCAAAACGCGGAGTTGGTATACAATTTGGTCCTGACGTCACACAATCCTTTTGCAAACTTAATAATTTGGATTATATTGTAAGAAGTCATGAAGTCAAGGATATGGGATACGAAATAACACACGACGGAAAATGTATTACGGTGTTTTCTGCACCAAACTATTGGTAAGTCATGCTAAGGAAAACAAATATTTAAGTAGGTACATACAGTAGGTGGCCAAATTAATGGGGACAGTACTCAAATTTTTGTATTTTCTAGTTTAACCGGATTTTTTGAGCATATAAACTAGTTTTCATAAAGTTTATTAATTTGCTTTTGCTGCTGGTATCATTTTTGTTGTATTTGATAAGCGGCAACATTAGTAGTCTGCGTCATCTACTAAATAAGTGAGGTTAAGTGAGATTACTTCTTATTTGGTAAAACGTGCTGTTGTAGTTTAGTCGTTTAAAGTTTGAATAAATAATTTTTTTTCCGTCTTACCTGTCTGTAATGTTCAAAAATGTAAATAATGGTTCTTATTTATTTAGTTTTACTAAGTTTCATGAATTAATTTATATTTGGACAACGGTATTGAGGTGTATCTTCAAAAGTGTCTCTTTTTTGAATGGACAAGTCTTCAGACACGTGTATAAAAAAATATAGAGAAATACAGACGTAATTATGTAACTCATCATATTCCCAGAGAGACATAACAGGTGTTTAAAAGTCGGTTTATAACCGTATTAAAATAATAGATCAAAACGAGCCTCTGAACGCAAACCGTGTAGGGAAATGTGGTAGAAAAAGAATCACCAAAACTCGTACCGACCGTAAAACTATGGACATCTGCCTCAAAAATTGTAAGAAAAGTATGGCTCACTTAACTACGATGATAAACGACGGGGAAATTATCGTCTCCAAAGGGACAGGTCGGCTGCATTTGACAGAATAGAACCTGATCGCTTGTCGTCCAATCAAAAAAAGGTGCCTGACCAATGCCATGAAGAAGAATTGACTGCAGTTGGCCAATTAACACTTAAAAACGACTGATGCGTAATGGAATCGAGTACGTGCTACCTCTTTAAATAGAGTAGTTCGTAAACTACTGATTTTTATTTTAATAAGTGTGTTTTACAGGTATACTTCTCTGACGTGTCAAAATTCCAACTTTTGGTTGACAAAATTAAATTTTTCCGACGAATCCCTGGAGAGCAGTTCCACCTCGACAGCCTTGTAGAGAGGGCTAAGCACCTGGCTAGCATCATGGTGTAGCCTATGATCTCAGCCAAAGGTATGGGACTCCTATACATTGTGGTAGAGACCATAAGGCAGGACCAACTCAAGCAAGCACGAAGAACTCGCCTGCTGTCTCAGCTCGAAGAATGGTTCCCTGGTGACGAGAGTACATTTTTATGCACGATTCGGCACCATACCACAAAGCCAGGAATGTAACCATAATTCTAGCTGACAAAAATACTAGCTATTTGCCTTGGCTGGGCACTCACCTGACTTGAACCCCATTGAGAATATGTGGGAGCTAACCAAACGGCCAATCGTCAAAGGATTGAATACCATCAAGCGGAAGTTGATTGAAGCAATCGTCTGAGAATGGCATCACAACACCGAACTCCAACCACATCAAAATAAATTGTATACAGAGAATGCCCGATGCATTCAAGCCATCATCGCAGCTATTGGTAGAATCACAAAATACTTTAATTATTTACATAAAATTTTCAGAGAACGTAAATATTACGAAAAAATAATTGAATGTACACTGCGTAATATGTTGATTTAATTATCTGAATGGAATATTATAATAAATAAAAAATACTTACTAGACCTAGATTCAATTATTTGTTCAAAAAAATTATTCAAACTAGAAAATGCAAAAATATGACTACTGTCCCCATTAATATGGCCACCTACTGTATATGAATTGCAATGCTACATTTGGTTGAACAGAAAAAAAAAATCAAATAAAACGTCTTGTTTGGGCGAAAGTTTTACTAAAGCACACACGTAAAGGAATAGAAAACTATATATATTGCTGGTTTCAAAGGAAGAAAGTAAATCCGAAAGACATAGTTAACAAATATTTAATGCCAAAATCGAATAAATTTTTTTGTAATAAGCTGTAATTTTCCATTTACTTTTAAACATTTTTTAATTATGTTCTGTTACTTCAGTTAAAAAAAATATTTTTTTTAGCCATAATTTATCAGTTCAAACATTATCTTTTTCTAAATAATATGTTCGCTATATTGTCTTTTTCCAAATAAAACCATTTTTTTACTACATTATTTTGTATATTTTTTTTTACAGCGATACAATGGCAAATATGGGAGCTTTTATTACAATTTACGGACATAACTTAGACCCACATTTCGAAACGTTTCAGTCTGTGGTAAGTAAAACTGTGCTTAATTGCAAGCGTAAATTCTAATACAAGTTTAAAATATTTACAGCCTCATCCAGATGTCAAGCCGATGGCGTACGCTAATAGCTTAATGAGTTTGTTGGCGTAGTTTAATACATACAGTTTAAGAAATTATTCAAATTAAAATTGTTTACTATAAAAACCATAAAAGCTAAGGTGGAAATTGGCAGTACAATAATAAATATAAAGAAAATTGTTTTACAACAGAACCTCACTCACACGCACTTTCCAAACAAACTTAACATATTGTATTGTTAGCATTCTTTTTAATTTTTTTTTTAAATTAAGTTAGAGTTAAATTTTGCGTCATATGAGAAATACATATATTGCCCTAAAACACAAGTTTGTATCTACAAGCTTGAAGACGTAAGCAATTAAAAATAGACGAATTTCACTTTTATATAACATTTGTGTATACTTTTATGTAAATTTACATTTAACGTCATGCAAAACTTGCAAAATATTAAATAAGAGTCAGTTAATGAAAAAAGAAATTAAAATAGAAAAAATTATTAGTAATACATATGTGCAAAATAAAAATACATATGTAAAGCAACAACCAGTATCAAAAAAAATATTTTAAGCGTTGCCGAAAATCATCTCCACATGCATAAAAAATCTTAAAGCGGCCGGTTTTAGAGCTTTAAAGGAAATTATCGTTTACAATAAAAACAGCATCTTCGAATGTTTCCTATATTTTGACGAAAAATAAGTTTTTTAGAATTGAGCTACAAACTATATAAGATTTTTAATAAAAACCGCATTTTTATTTTGCCAAAATAACTAAGTTTGTTCGAAGAAAAGCGGTTTTTGGTGGTCTGTTGATTACATTATGCTCTACCATTTGAGGAAAAAACCGTTTTCGGCATTCTTAATTGGTAATTTCTCGGTATTGTACGACAAATGCACCGGCAGCACTCGAATTTCTATTTTACATTTTATTTATTGCATCATATTGATTTGTAACAGAGGGGGTAGATAAAGAGGAAAGTAGGTTGAGAAAGGTAAAGCCGGTGAAAGTTTTTCTTAAATCTACCAATGTTACAGTGCTCAGTAAGCACGTTCGCAGGGAGAGTATTCCACAACTTAATAGTGCGACCAAAGAAGAACCTCGACGTTCTATCCAGCAACTTCGTGACGCAAAGATGGATCTTACTTGTACTGATTGGACCAGTTAAAGAATTTCTCTAGAGTACATTCCATTGTATTATAGGGTTAAACACCCAACATTACTTTGGTGCTCAAGAGAATTAGCAGAGTAGACGATAACCGCGTCATCTGTTTTATCGAATGTTGTTGAACTCTATCTAGCAACTTTAAAGTAGTTTTTGGAGCACCGGCGGTTTTTGGATCTCCAAATTGTACTCCAACATAGATCTAATATAAGCGAAATGGACAATTCGGATATTAACATGGGTGATAACTTAATCACTTGGCTGCTTCTTTCAACACACCGAACACGTGAATTGTCCACCTTAGGTCTGGTTGAACCGATATGCTCAGAACGTCAAGAGTTATTGATCTCGTAATGTCTACTGCGGCCATATTGAAGGATGGAGGCAAAGCAGATCGATTAAACATGATTTTAGGTGTTATGAAATTGGCTTACAACTTATGTCAGTATGGTACCCATTAACTCTTTGAGGACCATAAGCTTTTGAAATATGATCCAACGAAATCAAAGCATGAGTATGTTCTATTGGGCTGTTACTAAGCCAAAAATATGCGAAAATTATAAAATCTGATTTTAGATTTCGAGTAATTTTATCGGTCATATTTGCCCTATGTGCCTGCAGGGAGTCCTATTTATTTGAAAATTATTTTCTGTTACATGAATAATTAGTTTCTTTTATCAAACTAAAATAAGCCATTATAATCCACTTTTATTTCGAATTAACGTTTAGGGAGTCCAATTTGTTTGAACATATCGCACCATCAAAACAAGAGGTCCGCATCTCAAAATTTTAAGTTTCGAGAAAATTGAGATCAAAGAAATCTAAAATTTTCCACTGAATTTGAAGACAGCCGTATCTTTAAATGTTACAGTCTTGAATTGAAATAATTTTAAAAACAAAGATATGTATTATTTTGTGGCTTTTTTGTTTTGCGTTCAGTACATAAAATCATAAGATATTTTCTCTTGATGCGTTTTTGTTCTAATGATCTCGAATGACAGAAGTTCGTTTTTTAATATATGGCATTTTTCTAATCACGAAATCGTATTGTTTTTGTCTTATGGCAGTTTTACATTAATATTTTTTTAAAATTTAGTATTGATTTTTTCTTTGTGGCGGTATAGTACTAAATAAAGTTTTATCGAAAGTGTGCCACATGTAAAAAACAGACACTTTTTTCCTTTATAAAACTACCTAATTTTAATTCAGAATATTTTTTCTTACATATATATATGCTATAACTAAGGCTTATCTAAAAGAAAACATTTTTCATATCAATATGTGCTTTTATTTTCACAAAAACAAAAAAAAAAAAAGTTTATTATTTCAATTTAAACATTTGGAAATTTATTCGATTACACTACTCTCAAATTTACAAAAACTTACACCACAACGAATGGCGGTGACATATTCTATAGTGAAATTTTCCGTAGAATCCGAATATCGCAATGGTTTTTTTCGATTGGCCCCAATTTTTCATATAAATGGCAAAACTCATAAAGAGTATATTATTAATGCAAGCAAAATATCTTCATTCCATAGATAAAAGAATCCTTTTCTATTTCCCATATCGTAAATTGTAAGAGGCAAATTTTCTGGAATTATGAAATCCGATACTTTTCCAATTGGTGTTGTTAATACTGCTTGTAAGTCATAACACGCAGCAACCATCTTGTGATTGCAATATTTGTTGCTTGTTGTTTTATGCCTCTGGAAATTTTTATTTGTTTTCTGTGTACTTCAAAGGCATCTTGTTCATTTTCTCTATCGATCTGCGAACTACTTTCGTAGCTTACACAAAACGAGCATTGATCCTTCTTTGGATGGAAGAACCCAATTTTAAACTGGGTATTAAAAATGTTGGTGTAAATATGTTTTTTGGCTGGCTGTAAATTTTTTTTTTCACACATTTCAATTTAAAGTCTGTACATTTCGGTCAGGTGTTAGATCTCCAGAAATGTATTCGCGTTTTGTTTACTGACGTAAATAATGTGATTCAATACGAGGAAATGGGTTGATACAGTTTGTCAAGTAATTATTTGCAAAATATATTGTGCAATACAATTTTCACTTCCCATCCGGTATCTTTTTGTCCATTCCTCCTTAAAAACTCTTATTAGAGCGTTTTTATTTGTTGGAGCCCGTTTTGCAACTTTTTTTTTAAGTTGATATGCCCATCACTTTAATGCAAATATACAGCACTCAGGTCGTGCACAAGAGCAATTTGAGCTTAATATTATTGTCCTAATACAATTTGCATCTTAACTTTTGGGCCTTTTGAGTGTCAGTGATGCCGAAATTCTGAGCACTTTTTTTCAATTCGTTTTGAAGAATGTTTAAGTAAAACTTCTTCGTCATGATATCGGTAAAAACTCTCAATTCACCTCAACACTCAACACCTTCAAATGATACTCGTATGTATCCCCATTCCACACTCCACAGTGGGTATTATACTCTTCTACTGCAGTCTTCGTCAAACTTTATTAGAACCAGTTTTTGGTTCGCCGTAGAAAATTATCTTTCTTTAATATCCCATTGACCAAGAAGGCTATAAGCCGTGAATGATATTCGTGGTGAGCACAGCAAGTTTTGGGTTATTTCTTATTGGATTTTTAGTTTCTTCAAATGTACCTTGCATTTTGCAAAGAATTATTTGACAGCATGAAATGGCTGTTATTTTTGTTTATGTTCCATAAACTTTTGTTTTTGTTTTTATTGAATAATTTTTTTTGTTGTTTTCTAATGAAGAATGAGTAAAAGAATTGAATAAAAAATGTTTTTTTTTTTGCAAAAAATATATGCATTTCTTAATTTAATTCAATATGAAAGAGAAAATTGTATTGCACAAAATTCTGCATACAATTACTTGACAGACTGTATGTACTTTAATACATATTACAGTATTTTCATCAGTCTTAGATTGATTGTCATGCTTAGTTCCTGACCCACAAAGTTTAAAGACTTTTCAAGTCTTTGAGTAATTCAAAAATTTCATACGTACAAAAGTGTCTTAAAACGAAATACTACACACTTACCTCGGAAATTTAAAGAGTAACCTTGACATATTTTGGAATGTGGCAGTGTTGCAATTACTTTGATTTGAAAAAAAGGGTCCTCACTTTGTACGACAAAACCCCAGCAAATTAAAAGAATATTTCAAATAAGTTCTATTTTACAATGCAAACATCGAAAGTAGCAAAACCATCCAAAAGTAGTACATTTCGAGTGAAAAGTAGCAAAGCCTTGCAAAAGTAGCACTTTTGCTACTAAAGTATGCCATCTGGTAGCCCTATATTTGGTGGCATACACAACTCGAAAATTCACTATTTCGATTTGCGGCCCTTTTATTTTGGCGGTGCGATATTTGAAAATTATTTTCTATTGTTACATGAATAGTTAATATCTTATTCAAACTAAAAATAAACCATTAAAATTCACTTTTATGTCGAATTTAAGTTAAAAACATTTAAAAGTAGACATTTCTAATTAATTTTGTAACATAATAAAAATGATTTCGTGTTAAAAGTTTTTTTGAAGAATATTTTTGTATTTGGGACACATGTGTCCTATGGTCGTCAAAGAGTTAAGGCGTTTCACATGTGTATAACAGTTACTTGATGTTAAGGTGCTCTCAACTATTTTTGACTTCAACCTTCTTTTAAGATATTTATCCTAAACGACAACAAACATTTTCAAAAATGCAATCCTTAGAGCTTCTTCGATGTCCTTAAAGCAGTGGTCGGCGTCCCATATGCTCGCGAGGAAACGAAGAGAATAAGCGAGAGTAAGCAAACTACAAAATGAGCTGGTTATTTCGGTAATGCACTGCAAAAATGTTTGAAATCAAATGGCAAAATAAAAATTTTTTCACCGAACATTTTTTTGGCAATGCGCAACGCTTATAGTCCAAGAGCCGGCTGTAGAAAAGTCGAGTGTATAAGATTACACCATGGGACCTATGCCAAATGATAGAGCTCGATGAGCCTAAATAGAATATCTATGGTTGCCTTGCCAAAGCCTGTCCCGATGACCGAAAAAAACCCACTTTTGGCCGACTTTTTTCTTAATAAAAAGTGTTAAAGATTACAGCATGAAATTGGTGTCAAATGATAGAGCTCGATGAGCCTAAAAATAAAATATAGGGTTGCCTTGCCAAAGCCTGTCCTAAACTAGGGTTGCCTCGCGTTTTTTGGGCCAATTTTTTCAATGAAAAGTGTATAAGATTACAGCGTGAAATGGGTGTCAAAAGGTAGAGCTCGATGAGCCTAAATAGAAAATATAGGGTTGCCTTGCCAAAGCCTGTCCTAAACTAGGGTTGCCACCCGTTTTTTGGGCCAATTTTTTTTAATAAAAAGTGTATAAGATTACAGCATGAAAGTGGTGTCAAATGATAGAGCTCAATGAGCCTAAATAGAATATATAGGGTTGCCTTGCCAAAGCCTGTCCCGATGGCCGAAAATACCCGAAATTTAGCCAATTTTGCTATTCTAATTAAAACTGTAGTACATAACAGCTCCAAATGTATGCCAAAAGATAGAACATGAAGAGGCCTAAATATAATACCTTGTATTGCATTGTTGAATCCTGTCGCAAACATGGGTTTTCACCGGTTTTTGGGTAAATTTTTATTAATGAAGATAATAGCTTGAAATTTGTGCCAAATGATAGATATTGAAAGGCCTAAAAAGAATATATAGGGTTGCCTTGCCAAAGCCTGTCCCGATGGCCGAAAAAAACCCACTTTTGGCCGACTTTTTTCTTAATAAAAAGTGTATAAGATTACAGCATGAAATGGGTGTCAAAAGGTAGAGCTCGATGAGCCTAAATAAAAAATATAGGGTTGCCTTGCCAAAGCCTGTCCTAAACTAGGGTTGCCACCCGTTTTTTGGGCCAATTTTTTTTAATAAAAAGTGTATAAGATTACAGCATGAAATTGGTGCCGAATCATAGAGCTCGACTAGCCTAAATAGAATATCTAGGGTTGCCTTGCCAAAGCCTGTCCTACACTAGGGTTGCCTCGCGTTTTTTGAGCCAATTTTTTTTAATAAAAAGTGTATAAGATTACAGCATGAAATGTGTGTCAAATGATAGAGCTCGACGAGCCTAAATAGAATATCTAGGGTTGCCTTGCCAAAGCCTGTCCTAAATTAGGGTTGCCACCTGTTTTTTGGGCCAACATTTATTAGAAAAAATTTTATGGTTAAAGATTCCAGCTTCAAATGTATGTCAAATGATAGAGCTCGATTAGTATAAAAATAATATATGGGGTTGCCTTGCCAAAGCCTGTCCCGATGGCCGAAAATGCCCGAAATTTAGCCAATTTTGCTATTCTAATTAAAACTGTAGTACATAACAGCTCCAAATGTATGCCAAAAGATAGAACATGAAGAGGCCTAAATATAATACCTTGGATTGCTGGAGGCAACGATTCGCAAACCTTTAATCAGACAGGCAAACACTCATTGAGAATTGACCGGAAAAAAAGGAAAAAATTCCGATTTTGTCCTTTAAAGTTGCAAAATCACCCATATTATTTTTCCGCCGATCACGTGTTACATCATTTTTAATGTATTGTTATTTGCCTAAGCGAATGCCGTAGCCCGCATATCATTTTCTTATTTCAAACCCGAGATATCTGCATTTTTCTACGTTAACAGAACAGGCATAGTTTGAAATTTTGAAAATGGTAGAAAAAACTATAGAATTGTTAAAATTATGACAGGTCTATTAATTTTGTGGAAAGTGGAAATCGGTACTTTTTCACTTTTGTGAGGTCAATTTTAAGTTTTTTTTTTATAAGAGAGAAAGAAGTAGAAGACAAACTAATCATGGATTCGGATTCCCCGATCGATAACTGCCCGAAAACCATTCCTACTTTGTTGAAAAATTTGATAACCTCTGTAACTTGCACCATTTTTTAAAGCAATATTTTTAGCAAATGGTTGTCCACTTAAAACAGAGGGCGCTAATCCAGTTTTTAATTTTAACTTTAATCCTAGTAATGGGCTTTGTCCAGACATATAAGGCTATTGTAATCCGCTGACACATCGTGAATAAATCAAAAAGTTTTTATTTTGAACCGCTCTAATCTATTATATAAAATTAATTTTTGTTTGTCTGTCTGTCTGTATGTCCTTTATGGATGCGAAAACTATCTAGCCGATCTTGATGAAATTTTTACAGTTTGTTAGTATCGATCAGGCGGGTGTCATAGGCTATAAAACTTTTATTTAGGGTGCATATTTAGGGTGGCCCTCATACACAAATATTTTAAAAATAGCGATTTCTCAAAGACAGGCAAATCGATTCTCATGAAATTTACACAGTATGGCTTTTATGTTAAGGGGCACATATTGGATGGTAAAAATTTTATTTAGGGTGCATAATTAGGGTAGCCCTCATGCAAATATATTTTTAAATATCATTTTCACGAAGACAAATAAATCGATTCACACCGAATTTACACCACGTAGCTCTTTTGTTAAGAGAAATAGTTAAGGATACAAAACTTTTATTTAGGGTGGCCCTCATACAAAAATATTTTTTAAACATCATTTTCTTAAAGACTGCTTAATCGATTTTCTTGGAATTTACACCACATGGCTTTTATATTAAAAGGCACAGACAAATTTAAAAAAGCTTTATTTAGGGTGCATATGTAGGGTGGCCTTCATAAAAAATATATTGAAATATCATTTTCTCGAAGACCGCTAAGTCGATTCTCATGGAATTGACGCCATATGGCTTTTATATTAAAAGGCACAGATAAGGTCGTAAAAATTTTATTTAGGATGCATAATTAGGGTGACCCTCATACAAAAACATTTTCAAATATCATTTTCACGAAGACAGGTTAGTCGATTCACTCCGAATTTACACCACATAGCTCTTATATTAATAGGCATAGCTTGAGCTACAAAACTTATTTAGAGAACATATGTAGGGTGGCCCTCATACAAAAATATTTTTAGATATCATTTTCTCGAAGACCGCTTAATCGATTCTCATGGAATTTACATCACATGGCTTTTATATTAAGAGGCACATATAAGGTCGTAAAAATTTTATTTAGGGTGCATACTTAGGGTGGCCCTCACACAAAAATATTCTTATATATCATTTTCTCGAAGACCCTTTATCGATTCTCATGGAATTTACACCCCATATGTTTACTAAAAGCGATGATCTGCCTCTTGTATGTTTAGCTTCTAGTGACAAAACTGAAGACAGTAAAATTCAGAAATCAAACGATAAAATTATTTAACAGTTTTTTTTAACATATTCGCAAATACTCTTATTAAAAATGCGGCAGTGTGGACGTCTGCCTTTTATATTCTCGTTATCTATACCATGCCCTTAACACAATATATAATGGGTAGACGCGATAAAATAATATAAAAGAGTTTTTTTTTGCTACTTCAAAATTCGCTAACTTACTAACTTTTCTAATTCGCATAAATTTGAACTACATTGCATATTAATATCAACGACGATAAAATCATATAAGTAAAGTATTCACCGGCTCCCTAGCTAGATGTTTGCGATGTCATTCTTTTCGTTGGATCATCAGTTTAGGAGTTACATATCGCCGAATTAATGCTGGCGCTTGATAAAAAGTAAGAATAAAAGTAACGCAATTTTAAGTTTGGCAGTTATACCACAAATTATCCAAGTGCGTGAACTAAACCATTATTTATGTAAAAAATTAATTAATTAATTATGTAAAAAAAGACTGCGAAAAAACTTTTTTTTAAGAAAAAAAGGGAGTAATGAAAAGATTGCTTCTTCGCATGCAACATATGTGAACTACAATATGTGCGCTTAAAACATTTGGACTTCGAGTGACAATAAGCTAATCAATTTGATTAAATCAAAGTTTTTATTTTTGAGTTCAACCATCTTAAGAGGTATAGGAAAAATTTCCGCAAAAACAGAACACTATTTACAAGGACTGAAAAAATAATTTCGCATGGTAAAAATTACATATTGTAATATCAATTAGGCATCGAATAAAACGTTTGCTAATTAAATTAAATTTACATAAAATTTTTGAATAATCCATCGGGATAATATCGTTTTGCAGTAAACTAAGCGAATTCTACCGCTTTTCTTGTAATATTTCAAGTTTATTCCTCCTCACGAAGACTTTTCCCACGCTTTTTACCATCGAAAAATTGATTTAAAACGGCTTTAACAATTTACAGATTGATTGAGATGTGACATACATTAATGTTACCTCTATATTTTTAAAATCGTTGAAGGTCGTGTCATAGTTCACATAATTTTTAATTTAATTTAAATAGAGCAATCGTTTCGTAATTTGATGTAGCTGGTTAACTTGGAATAAGGTATCACTGAACCAGAAGTGAACGAAACAGCATCTCTAATACCAGCCCAAGTCCGTCATGAAACCAATTTGGAACAAGTGGAAGGCCGCCCACTACCCTTACCTATGTAGAATTATTGTGGCTAGCGAAGTCGGTGTCTGACACATCAAACTGAATGTTGATTTTCAAGGTAAAAAAAATTATGGAGATAGTCCCAGCTCGTTCTATATACATACAGCCACATAAATGAACATACGATGTCACTTTTTCGATTCTTTTACATTTCACATTTTTCGACTCATTCAACCTCTTCAACGTCTTTTTAACATTTATTTAAAATGTACTCTCAGTGCAGTGTACGGTATGTGAGTTTTGGCCTGGCCGAAGATAATACCTTAACTTGTTGATATTGCGTTAGAAAAATTATGTATGTTCATTTATGTGGCTGTATATATTCACTTGCTCAGAATTACCCCAAAAAGGCAGATTTTAAGGTCAAGGCCATCGTTTTCCTGGTTATTCTGACGTCTACCGTTTTCGGAATAATTACATATTATTTTAATTTATAAATTAATTAAAAGAATTTTAAGATAAATTAATTTTAGAAAAAAATATAAAATTTCTCTTTCAAGCAAAAGAAAAGTGGTCATAACACCCGTGGTAGTTATGTCCATTGTTATGAGTGGTTAAAATTCCCAAAACTATTTTAGGAACTGTGACTGTTTTACTGGTGGTTATAAGACCCAACAGTTTTACTCACTCGTTAAAAGTCTCAATAAAACATTAAATTCAATAAGTAAGCAAGCAATATTAAAGAAAACAAAAATTTGCACTTCAGCTTTAAAAAGCTCTGTAGGCTTATCTCATCTTCAGTATTGAATGTGTCGGTAAATATTAAAAGTAACCAGGTCCGTCTTTAACAAACAGGCAATACAAAATAAGTTTATATTTATTGAAAGAAATTTATTTTATTTTTTGATATTTACCGATTCAAATATAAATTAGAAAAATTTGACAAAAACATAACATTCCCTATCAGAAAATGTAAAGCACTTCGCTATAGCACCAATAAATAGGGTTTTACTGCGCTGTGCTTCCTTCTTTAAAAAAAGCGCTTCTTTTTCGATATGTCTATTGTACTTTTACTTCATTACTGCTTCAAGCAAGGCATTTTTTTGTTTTGACGATTGAATGAATTAAAAAAATGCTACTTAGACAAAAAAATATTTTTTTTTTGATTAAATAGAAATAGATTGAGTTTACGTGCAAGTCAACAAATCTAAAATTGAATACTTATTAATATTTAGAGCAGTATTGGATTAACGTAGGGCTCGAAAGGGTCCTCAACATGACAAGAATTTGTGGATGTTCGGTGGTAAGCAAAGCATGAGAACCTTCTTTTTTGGTTGGTGAAACCGTTATTTTATTACATTTTCAGGGAAAAATAAAAATATATTTTTATTTTGAAATTAAAAGTTTTTTCTGTTTAGTTATAAGAGGCTTTCTCTTTCTTACTCTGTTGAGTTGATAACATGACCTACAGTTTTTCTATAGTGCTGAAGTAACCTGATGATGATAAAGCCAAAATTTGTAAAAATAATCTAAAACAATAACTTTAAAAACGTTTGTCTTATTGCCACGGCTATAGCTCAATTTTCACAAAAAGTTTTTACTTAAGAAAGCCGATTTCAACAATACAATTTTGAGCTGTGCCACTTTAGAAGTGGGTTGCGATATTTATTGTTTGTACTCATTTCTTTCAATTGCCCAAGCCCATTTTCATTTCCAACCCATAATTGAAAGAACTTGTTCTGCAAATGCATTGGGATTTAAAATACGCCTTTGCACACAACATGAGTTATTTCACTTCTTTGTGTAATTTGAATATGGAAACCCAGGCACGTGCGAAAAATCAAAAAACCACAACAATTTTTTTTTTAAATGAGAGAACTGAAATGCCAATAAATCGTCGGAGCCCGAGTTTTTCATTTTTGACAAGATTTGCGCACTCTAGCTATTTTTGAACCAAAAAACACGATTTGGGACCACTGCGCGGCGCTAAGGCTAACCAACACGTTTTTTCATAGCATAGCTCCGGCATCAATAAAATCAGCTTCAATGAAAATTCATGCACAAATCTATTCGTGCCATATATTTAAATTTTGCATGGTAGTTCACGTGACATGTGGATAAATGAAATTCAACTTTGGCGTCATCGCATTACCGGGCAAGACATCAAAAATTCTCTCGAAGCACTGGATATTTGCAATGAAGACGCGTTTCCAAATGTCCATCAAATGCTTCGTGATATGGCAACTTTGCCTGTGACAACAGCAACAAATGAACGCTCCTTTTCAGCGCTACGTCGTCTAAAGCCACACCTCAGATCAACTATGTCCGAAGATCGACTGAACGGCTTAGCCTCGATAAATATACATCGCGATATCGAAATTAAAGTGGAAAGAGTTTTGGACGAGTTTTTTCAAGTAACTCGCAGAATTAGCTACTTCCGTAATTTTTGCTGATTATCGAATCATAACATAAACATTAGACCTGTTCAAATAAATAGCATGATCTAGAATACTTCAAAATACTCGATTTTCGAAAATTTATTCATATTCGAGTATATCCTCATTTAAAAAAATTTCAAAAAAGATAGTCTTAGGGTTGCTACCAGAGCTGCAAGATTTTCATTTTTTGGAATTCGGCCAAAAAAAAATAAAGAAAATTTGATTTTTTTCTTATTTACAATATTTTTTTTTTTTAATTTTCTTTCGATTTTCCTAATGTACACATAAAGAAGTATCGAAAAAAAATTGACCGCTATTTTTTAAGCCTATACATAAGGAGAAAAACTGTGGTCTCTCCGCGAGTAGAGCTTCGGTGTTTCTTGTGAACCAGCTCAAATCCTTTGTTGTTTTGAAATTTGAAATTGTCAATGCCACTACATGAATTTCCATTAAAAAAATAGATGAGAAAAAAAAATGTTTGCATGTTTGGTCCAAAAGTTATCAAAATGAAATTTTTTTTTTATATTTTTTTAAGCTAATCATGCACTGACTAGCTATTGAAGCAAAATATTGTGATTACTTGCTTATAAAATAGTTACTTTAGAAATTTTTTGACCAAAAATCAAATTTTATTTGTTTTGCTCATATATTTTTTAATGGAAATAAGGAAAATCGAGAGAAACTTAAAAAAAAAGTATTATAAATAAGAAAAAAATCAAATTTTCTTCATTTTTTTGGCAAAATTCCGAAAAATTAAAGTTTTGCAGCTCTGGTAGCAACCCTAAGACTATTTTTTTTTTATTTTTTAAAATGAGGATGCACTCGAATATGAATAAATTTTCAAAATCGAGTTTTCTTGAATTATTCTAGGGGATGATAGTTTTTTGAACATGTCTAATATACACATGTACTCGTACATATGTACTTAAGCATTTAATTATAATTAAATGTCTATATTAAAAGTAAACCGTTTTTTATGAACATAATCTAACAAGAAATGTTCGAGTTGAAACCCCCCCGTGGATGATTCCTGCGCACGGGCCTGGGATATAAGATAACAATCTTTCTGAGAATAGAAAAGTTTAATACTTCTAATGACACAATTAACTTCAGGGTGTCAATAATATTAATAACGGCGGGAAAAGGTCAAAAGAAACGAACTTTAAAAAGGGCGTACGAAATCTCGATTGCTTACATGGTGTCTAAAAACTCAATAATGGATTAAATATGTTAGCAGACTTATTATTATAATTTATTTGATAAAAATGTGATTGTGAATAATAGTTATAAATAAATATCTAGTTAAACACAAATAAAAGTTAATTTCTTTAAAAATAAATTAATTAATTCGTCATGAATATCTGAATAATTATCTGTTAAGCTTAACATTACTGGGGAGTTTTTCTGATCTGACATGGAGTCCGATGAAGCTACCAGCAAGTCGAAGAGGTCGTACATAATTTTAATAAGATATTTTTACTGCAACAGTTCTGCACTTCTTGTGGCATATTCGCCGAGATTTCGGTGCTAAGTTTTTCTCTACAGCTCAGTAAATTTAGTACCTCTGACTTGTAGTATTGTGCGCCGTTAAGTAGTCACAGTCACAACTGACCAAATTGTCGGCAAGGGCACATGTTGCTGCTAAAGTCAAGAAAGTAGTGTTGAAAGGGCTGTTGTTCTATTAAAGGCAAATCGAGTGCAAGCCAAAACGTTTGGTATATTAACACATATGCCACGCTATCATTAATATTCAAGGAACCCAGTCTCAATCAGAATTAACATGAATATTTATAACATCAGTATTAGGGATGGGCCAAACTGCAATTATCGATCAATGCTACTAACAGTGATTGCTACTTTAGAATCACTGTGAAAAATACCTTTGATTTTAAAAGGGATCATCAAATAGTACTTTAACCATAAAAAATTTATTAATTAATGCAATTGATATGAATAGGACACCGTTAACCCAAGTTAAATTTAATATTTCAGATTAAATTACAGTTGGAGCTTTCACTGTACAGAAATAGCTAGAGTCGCATCAATGAGCGTGGTATCCCACATTAACAAATAGCTTAAGACGTTCTTTCAAGAGAAAGGGAACATCAATTATGTTAATAATCAATGTAAATGCTATGGTTGTGATCACCGCTCACTGTACTAAAAATCTGAAAGGACTTCTCCACGTTATTCGACATATTTCGTATCTTTGACTTTTTGATGTTTTGCAATATTTTCCGTCAATTATCGACTTTTTCGATACCTAATGACTTATGACGACTTTTACGATTTTTTTCGTTGGTTTTTGATACCATTCAACTTATACAGACTTTATCAAAAATGTTCGATACTTTTCGACTTCTGTGTACGTTTTCGATGTATGTAGGTACACAATCCGATATTTTTATAATATTCATTTTGTTAAACTTTTTTGATAACGTTTGATACTTGGTTTTCATATAGATATTTTTTCGATACTTGTTAATACTTACCGATAACTATCAACTTTTTTGATACTTCCGAAGACTTTTTCGATGTTATGCAACTTTCTTCGATCATTTTCACCTTATATCGACTTGTTCGATTTATTTTGATAGTACATTATTCTTACATAAGTTCATATATACACTTTTTGATGATATTCTATAATTTTGATTTTTAGCTGTTTTTTTTTTCAATTTTTCTTAATATCTTCTACTACTTACATCAGATTTTTTCGATGTTTCTCGATATTGTTCTATATTTTTCGGTACTTGTCAACTTCTATTGATACATATGATAGTTTCGTAACTATTCGGCTTATATAAACATTTTCGATGCCGTTCGATACTTTTTTTCGATGCCTCTCGACTTTAATAAACTTTTTCGATATTAACTATTTGAAAACTTTCTAGTTTTCTTAATCACGGTAGAGTCATATTTCAATCGCTAAGATAATGTTTTTGATCGCGGTCTAGCTCAAAGCTGTCGGCAGGTAGCGACTTGCCAAAGCGGCTCGAATCATAAGGAATAGTTTTAAGTGAATGTTTTTTGTTACTTTAAGCTCAATTGACGAGCTCATCCGGCCCAGTCATTCCAATTGCTAAAACCGAACATCTTCATCTCTTTTGTCCTTTATTTTCTCACGTAGCATAAGGCTCCACAAAACTATTATCTCCAGTATTTCTGCGATTCTTGTATTTCCGGATCTACCGATCGTTCCCATGATGATCTAGGACGGCCGCGTTTTCTGCCTTCGTAACCTTTATTTTATCAAATTTGACCAGGGTTGGGAAAAGAAAAAAACCATACCGACATACTATATTTCATCATGTAACGATTCATATTTATTTTTCAATATTTCTTTTTTCATATCACTACGTAAAGTACTTTCGTTGCCTTACGTTTTAATGCTATAATTAGGTTATAAAAAAAAGTATTGTACATCCTGCCAAAGGTAATTGAAAGCATCGAATTTTTGAAGTAGCAGCAGAGACATATTATTGTTAGAGGCTTTGCATTTGCGACATTGACGTAAGAGTTAGACCCCACTTGTTAATTTTTGTTTGTGATCTGATGAAGGCAAACAGGATCTAATCTTTCCTCCGTGCAGCAGTGCTATAAGTACAGTCTCTTGAATATTACGTGTCCAGTAGCAACTAAAGCAGGACCGGCTACACTTTCTGTTTTTTTCACGATCTCTTTTTCATACATATTTTTTGATTTTCAAAATATTATTGGTATCGCTTTTTCCATATGATTTTCGCGTATGATATGCTAACTAAATATAAGAAGATCCAAACAAGGAACAACAAGGATATCGCACTTTATTTGTTTAGCTTTGACTTAACAATGTCGTTTTGCAAAGAAGTTAAGCAAATAAAGTTATCTGCTCATAATAACACAGTAACTTTGTCTATGTTGAAGTAATAGGTAAGTTGGAAATAGGAACAAATGTATTATGTAAATTTACAAGTAATTTTATTTAAATACTATCGAATATATTCCTTCTCTTGCTCTTCCATGATAATGTGAGAGACTATAAATTTGAAAGAATTTGCAATAACAAAAATTCATAATTTTTGTTGAGTTTGCAAAGTCTCCTTAATTTAAGGAAGCATCTAAACTGTAAATGTCTCCGGTTCTACTCTGGTTGGGGAAAAAACTTTATCTAAGCTTAAATATTTTTAAAAAAAAATCTTAGTGAAATAAATCAATAAAATTTTTTTTTACTTATAACTTCTCAAAATTTTAGTCGTGTTTTTACTTTCTTTTTGGCTTTCCTCAAAATTTACGTAAATTTTGCAAAAATTAATGCGCTATAGTATATATACAGGAACATTTTGAAAATATTCGAACCGGCTCCTGGTCGCAGGACCCAAATCAAAGCTTTTGGTACCAAAAAAACCAGCTAACTTTTATGAATCTTTTAGAATAGCTGCACCAGGTAAATAGTTTATGAAAATGTTGAGTAGTAAATGGTTAATTTATCTTAAATGGTTTATTTCCAAACGTTTAACTGCCTGATTAACTGTGAACTTTAACCTTTAAATTACCAAATCAACACTATGACGTTACTGAATGTATTTCCTGGTAGCCAAAGGACTCTTGGAAATTCTTGCTATTTGTCACCATCGCCTGAAAGGTAAGCATACTTCCAATATGTGGTACTCTTTGTAAACGATTATTTTTCAAAAAGACTACATTCATTCGAACAAGTAAACGCCAGAGCAAGAATGGACGCATGTAACGTAAATTTGGGTTATTTAGCGAGACCGGAAACAGAGAGTGGGATTTGCTCACCAGAGTCTTTTCGACATGGCGGAAGAAGGGGTCGCTATAGGATGGAAGAGTTCGGGCTACCGGCTGACGAACAATTTCAGGATCCTGCTGAGCTTGGTGAAGCATATTGTAAGATCTTTTGCAACAATGGTTCTTGCCAAAACATTTTCTTAATGACATTATTTTTGAATTACTAGTCCTTAGGGATTGCGTTGAGCTTGAAGCAATGCAACTAGCTCAACCCACTCGTCCTCAATATTACGAAGACGACATTGAAGGATACGATCCTGAGGAATATATTGAGAATTTTGAATTTGATGAAATGGACCTGGATGATACACCAATACCACCGCCGTCACCTCCTCATGATTTTTCACTACTACCAGAATTTACACAGCCATGGCCACCACCATCACCCGAACAACAATCCATATGCGAAGAAGAACAACAACCATCACCTCAAGCATGGTATCCACAGGAGGAAATTCCATCATTTCAATATGATTTACCTAGGCGTTCACATATACCTGCTCCACAACCACCACCGCAATTACAACCAATTCAAATATATGATGTGGATTCTTTAGCTCAATACACAGATCCTCGTGAAAAATTCAGAAAAATGAAGGAATTAATGAGTGGTCCAGCTCCAGTTAGTGAAACTTGTACAAGACCAATATCTCCACCACGACCACCTACACCTCCACCTAAGCAACCTTGCCGTCGTGGAGCGAAGGCTAAGACTGGTGGTAAGTCTAAGGTTGTGAAGCCTAAGATGGTTCAGCCACCGATGAGAGCAGGCACATCTACAGGTAGAGCGGGTCCCACTACCATATGTGATTCAGTGCCAACACACGTTGGTGGCATTAAGCTTTCACGTGCTGCGCGGCTAAAAATGCAAATGCAACAGGACAAGGAAAAGGCTGATGAAATAGCACGAAAAAAAGCAGAGCAAAGAGAAGAGCGAGAAGCAAAGAAATGGGGTAGAACAATTAAGAAGAAACAAGAGCCTAAGTCTAAGCCTCAGTCCAAAAGCATTAAAGATCATATAGCTGATATGAAGGCTACAAAACGTGGACCTGCACCACCAAAAAAACCAAAAAAACCTGTTAGCAAAGACGAAATGTTTAAAAAACTGCATCCAGCAGTAATAGAATTTTTGGTTCAAGAATTCTTGAATACAAGTAATCCTCCTGATCAGGCTGGTTTCGTTGATACAATGACTCAACAAATATTGAATAATATGGGTTGTGATCAGCCAAGCACAAGTCGCCAAGCTCCGGCTGCTCAAGCTCAAGCTCGATGTAAAGCTAAAGCAATGGCTCAAGAAATTTTCAGTTCACTTTGGAGTCAGGAATGTGCTCCTGTTCAGCCTAGTACCGAAAAAGTTACTCAAACACGAATCGATGGTGAAGGCCTTGATTGTATTAAAGAAACAATAATTGAGTTAACAGAAGTTGAGAATGGAGAGGTCAGCACTCAAACAAAACATATTGTAACTCACCGTGATCCCTGTGGTAATGTATCAAGCCATGTCACTGAATCTAGTAGTTGTTCACCAGACATACAAATAGAAGAGTCAGAGCTTACACCACGTAGATTGGCAGAGCGTGAACGTCAACAAATTGAGGAGGAATTTAATAGATATGACATTCTTCCACCAAATTATCTTGTAGATAACTTATTACGTTACGTAGGTGAAACAGATGTGCCAGAGACCGAAACAGAAGTGCCAGAGTGCGAAATAGAAGAACAATTACCTCAGCCGGAGTGTGAGGTGCGTGCTCCACATAGGCAAGCAGGGCCTTGGCTATCTCGATATATTCCACAGCACGAACTGCCCGACGAACATCTTTCAGATGTTAGTAATTTATCTATAGAAACGATGGAATCTTTGACATCAAATGTATGTGACGACGATGTAGACTTACAAGATATTGATATTGAACTTGAAAGTGAAATTGAAGATGATCCTGGGGATCCTTGCCGTGACGTGGCTGAGTTTTACTTTCAAGCAACTCCTGCAGCACCATGTGAAAATTTAATGGATTTTGGATCGCCTGCATCACAATCTTCATTTGATGAATTTCAAGTGTACTCACCACCTCAACGAGAGCAGTTTGATTATGAGCCGCAATCGACAGTGCAATCAACACCCATGCCAGTATTCAACATTGAACGTTTGAATAAATGGGTCACTCCAAGTGAAAAGTTCCAAGCATATAAAGATATAATGAGTGGCAGAATTCCAGCTACAACTCCACCTCCAGAACCTTCACCACGACAGCCTTCACCACCAGCCGCAAGGCAACCCGCACAACCTGGACCATCAAGAGGTCGTCGTGGAGCGCCGGCTAAGACTTGTGCAAGGCCTAAGGCTGTTCAGCCACCGAAAAAAGCCGCTGCACCAAAGGTATGCGAGCCGATGCCAACACACGTTGGTGGTGTTAAACTTTCACGTGCAGCGCAGTTGAGACTACAAAAGCAAAAAGAAAAGAAACAAGCAGAGCAAGTTGCACTTCAAAAAGCACAGAAAAAAGCAGAGAAAGAAGCACTAAAAAGAGGTAAGCCAATAAAAAGGACGGAATCAAAGGAAACGGTTAAGCCTAAGGCTAAAAGCATGAAAGATTTTATAGCTGAAAGGAAGAAACAAAATTTACCAATGATAAAAGCTCAAGCTCAAGCGGAAAAAAGACTTACAAATTTAATGCAAGAATTAACTGATCAAATTGCAAAAACTACAGATGCACTAAAGAAAAAGAAAGGTTGTCCTATGCCGTCTCCAAAAACTAAGGCCGCACTTAAACAAAAATTGGATGAGCTAAAAGCGATGAAACAACAAACTCAAGCTGATCTAGATGCAGTGAACGTTGGTGAATTGCCAACCACTCAGCCTGCGGTAGCTGCTCAAGCTGAAGAGTTACCGTGCACAAGTGCGCAAGCTGCAGCAGCAGCAATAGCTCAGACTGAATCAGCTAGTTTATGTGAACCTTTAGAACTGGCAGAGTTTGAACAGTTAGAAAGAGAAGCTTTGGCGGCTGAAGCAGTAGCTGTAGAAGTGCCGGCTACATGTGCCCAAACTTTAGCAGAAGGAAGAGCTCAGATGGAAGCAGAAGCAGCTCAGTGGACGCCATATGAAGGAGAGGATGAGGAACTTCCACTCTCAATAAAACTACAATATCAAATGATGGATCTGGGATTGCGAAACACTTTTGGTCCTTTGATGCTTCTACCTCAATCTGACCGTGTTTCACCATCTTCGCCAACTCAAGATCTGTTGGATTATGAACAAGAAGAGAGAAGAAGTTGTAAACCCAGAGTAAGCCGACCTCCAAACAACCTTTCGATGATTGCTGAAGATGAAGAAGAAGAGGAACCAGTAGATCTCGTGAGCGATTTTATAAGGACGGAGAGGGACGTTTTCGGTTACTGTCCGACTTCACAAGAGCCTGATGAGCAACTTGCTGACGAAATACCACCACGAACAAATATTATGCAAGAGAGATACAGATCACCTTCACCATTAGATGTTGATCAATTTTCAGAAGAAGAAGATATTGAAGACGCAAGTTGTCAATTAGATGAAAGTTCAGATGGTTATATTGCTGATGTATCGCAAGTAGAAATGCTCGAAGAATCGTTCGAATTACTTCCTGAATTTTATGAAGATACTTGTGCAGAAGCTTATTCAGAGGATACATATGAAGAACCAGAATACGAACCAGAAGCACCGCCTCCACAATCACCTTGCCAACGAACATCACCTTGCCAACGAACATCACCTTGCCCACGACAATCACCGCCAAAGGCGTGGTCTCCACGAGATGAAATTCCACAATTTGAATATCATGCACCTTGTCGTTCACCAATAGTTGAACCTCAACAACCACATATAGAACAAATTCCCATGTTTGATGTTGATTACTTGAAGAAATACAAAGATCCTTCTGAAAAATTCGGAGTATTAAGGGACTTAACAACTGGTCGAGTTCCAGTTTGTTCAATTCGTACACCACCTCCAAGGCCAATATCTCCACGACAACCTACACCACCACCTAGGGTACCTACACCACCTGGGCCATCGAGAGGCCGTCGTGGAGTGCAGGCTAAGACTGGTGCTAAGCCTAAATTTGTTCAACCACCGATGAGAGCAGGCAAACCTACCAGTAGAGCGAGTTCCACTACATCAGTCGTATGTGATCCAATGCCAACACACCTTGGTGGTGTTAAGCTTTCTCGTGCTGCGCAGTTAAGAATGCAAAAGCAAAAGCAACAGGAACAGGCAGCGCAAATAGAACGAGAAAAAGCAGAGAGAGCTGAAGCAAAGAGAAAAGGTAAAAAAATACCTAAGGCTCCAAGGCGTGGACCAGTTTCTGCAGCGACACCATGTGCTCAACCTGCAGTGTGTGCTCAACCTGCAGTGAGCGCTCCACCTGCAGTATGTGCTCTTCCACCACAGAGATCACCATCACCACAGAGATCACCATCACCACAGAGATCACCAATACGACAAAAATCACCATCACCAAGGAAGTCGCCAATACCGCAGAGACAAAGGTCGCCTCCCATAGCACCAAACTACTATCCAAATCAACTCTTGGAGTATGAACGGGAGTTGTTGGACCAGGAGATGGATGTACGTAGTTCTAATAGACCTTTACCCCAGCTTCCTAGCGAATCTCTTGCGGAAGTGAATGAGCCATGCATGGGTATGTTATCACCAGAGCAAAGACAATACGGAGCCTTTGGCACAATGGCCAACTATATACCATTTGCAGAACAGGTAGGCGGAAGAGCCGCTAGGAGCGTAGATCATAGAATGCGTAGTTACGCACCAGATATGGGCTCTATTTTTGAAGAGGAATCAGATACTGAAATATCTGGAGCACAAGAACAAATTCAAAATATAAATGACCGTGTTCGACTGGATGATCCATTATTAGTCGATGTGCAAAATCAAATGCGAAATTTAGGGGTGGGAAATGTATTTGGCCCTGGTACAGTTTGTGCGTCAGATTCTGATGAAGAACTGTTGTCGTTTGAAGAAGCAGAAAGAAATGCTTATAGATCTGCTGTAAGTGCTGGAGAGATGCCATGCAGAAGTACACAATCTGCAGCAACAGCTGCTCCATGGATGCCAGATGAAGAAGAGGAGCTTCCGGTCTCAATCAAACTACAATATCAAATGCTAGATTTGGGATTGCGAAACACTTTTGGTCCTTTGTACAGCTTACCTGATAGAAACTGCCTTTCACCACCTTCACCAAACAACGAAATGTTGGATTTCTTAGCGGCAGAAGCTCAAACTAAGTCCCCTCCAAAATATAAGCGATCTGGATTGAGACGTCCTCTAGCTACGCCTGGTCGACTTGACACAATTATGGAACAAGGTTCACCTGCGGATACACCTTGCCAACGACAGCCGTCTAGGGTTGCTCAGCCACAAAGAACTCAGCAGGCAGCTGGTCGTTCACAACTTCAGCAGCCTCAAAGTTGTGCCGGTCCTATGCCACTTCAGCAGCGTACAAGTAGACCTGCAAGCAGCTGTCCTAGAAGTCAATTACCAACGACTCCCTCACAATCTCGTGTTGCTATGGCAAGGCAACAGGCACCTGGCCGTGTACAAGTCCAGCAACGTACCGTAACAGTTACTGGCGGAAGACCAGCAACTCAGCAGCGTACAAGTAGACCTGCAACCAGCTGTCCTAGAAGTCAATTACCAACGACTGCCTCAGAGTCTCGTGTTGCTATGGCAAGGCAACAGGCTGCTGGCCGTGTACGTCCAAGTAACTCAACAGCAAGTTGCGGGCGACGCACATCGGCTCAACCAAAAGCTTCAAGGAGATGAGCACTTCTAAATACTTGAAGTGACTTTAATTCACCTAACTATAGAGATTGCAGTATTTATTGTGGAGATGACTTCATGACGATGAAAGTTTCTGGTTTCACAAATGATGAATATAATGGTTTGGACATCAGTGACATTGAAATCATCGAGGTCAACGCTCCCATTGAAATTTCTGATAATGTAGAAATCGTTGATAAAGCTTGCGAAAATAGTTCACATAATGGTTCATATGAAGATTTTGTCTTGTAAGGCTTATTGACCACATATACTCGCGCGAAACAAAAAAATTGTGTATTTAAGTTCCTCGTAACTATTAATATTAGTAGAAAAATTTCAGAAAATTACATATATAGTAAAAGTTAAAAAAAGTAAATATTATAAATATACAAGGATCTGTAATAGAAGAAAATGTCTGAATACATAATTTGTAACGTCAAAAAGAATAAACAAGAAATTTTTTATCAAAGGTAACCCTTTAAATAAACTCTTTCATTTATATCGCAGCAGATTATATCAAATATGCGGGCGAATGAGGCGAATCAAGAAGTTTTCCTATTTATTTTGACTAACATTTTTTTGGGTGAACCTGTATGCTTCTTCAGTGTGTTCCAATTGACAGATTAAAAGTTTCATTAGAATAAAACACCTTATTTAAGTTCAACCAACATGCTCGAGGCAACATAGGAAAAGCTCAAAGAATCACCAGCATGGTAATGATGTTACTGCGTAACAAGGAAATGCAAAAGAAAACTAAACTACTGCTTATAAGACCATTGCTTCTTTATGCTTATCCGTCCTGGTTTTCTTTTTATCCTGCTGTGGCTTTAGAGATGAGGCGATTTGAGAGGAAAATCAACAGACTATGTATCGACAAAAATTTTGAATCAGCGGCTAAAAGATACTCAAATGAGTTTGTGTATAGAGAGGCAAAGGTCATTCCAATCATGAATTACGCATTATTGGCGATGAAAAAATTCATCACTAATATGAATACCTCTGATAATGAATATATCAAAGGGATTTATACATCTCAGCCGACACATGATTGGAACAACACAAAATACCACTCTCCAGTGGGAGTATTCTTTGAATATTTAGATTCGGCCACCGATGGGTCTATTGTCAACAATTACCTAAAAGCCACTCCCGGGCATAACCGTGGGTAATTAATGTAATTTTTTCTCTTTGTGTATTTATAATAATTGAGATAGTTCAATTTCGAAATTTCATTATTAGAGGGCAGAGCACTACTTAATGCATACTGGTAGATTTTGTACCCACTGCTCAGTAGTCATTTGATTATAATAGATCTGAGGAGCGGTATCAAAATGAGAAAAATTTAATATTGTATTATTATTATTACACGCCACGAAGTTAAAGTTAAAACAAAAAAGATTCCTTCATATCCACTGTCGTTAGCTCCCTTATGTAAAGTAAAATTTTAGTGTTTAAGTCTATATGTTAACTAACGTTAAAAGAGAAAGGATATAAGTTCCATGAGCAAGAGCTAATTAGCCTTTTAAAACAGAAATAACAGCTATGCAGCATTCAATAGTAAAAGTAAAAGCAAAAGCAGGCCATTAGTTTACAGCCGCTAATGTATAACACAAAAAAGAAAATGTTAAAATATTATACTGTAATCAATGTTTAAAGTCTCAATAAAGAATTCAATTCAATTCAGAATATTTATAATACAGTGGACCCCGCTTAATAGATCCCCGGTTAAGTGAATTCCCCGAATAACTGGTCTAAAAAAACCCAATGAAATTTTCCTCATTTCAAATATGCATCTTAATCCCCTGTTAAATGATTCCCGCTTAATTGGTTTCCCCGCTTAAATAATCAGAAAAAATATTTCTCAAGTGAAAAATGCATGTAAAATTCCCCTTTTAAGAGATCAACGATGTTACGATGGACGGTGATGATGCTACTGGAGTAACAATTAGCGATGATGCGGAATTGCAAAATGCTTTTGAGTGCATTAGAAGCGACAACGAATTATTGTGCTTTGGGGATCTTACAATCGACGAAATCGTTAGCACCATTGTGACTTCTGAAATCTCCGAAGAAGCAAAGAAAGAAACCACTGATAGGGTTCCAACTGTTAGCGAGCTACTTCAAAATCTTCAAACCCAAAGCACATATTTTCTTACTCACAATAAATATTTCAATGAATTAGAAAATATGGAGAGAGAAATGCTTACCAATAGACTGCAAAATGAAATGCAATCGTCCATAGCCGATTTTTTAAAGCAGATTTAAGGAATACATACTATACATGCATACTTTTTGTAAAATGCTACACATACCTGAATTTATTGTTAATATCTGAAGCTGAATTGAAGTTCCTTTTACTTAAAAAGATATTTTACTTTTTTATATGCGTATAGTTGAAAAAAAAAAAAAAATAAAACCTTTTAATTATAAATGAAAGATATTTTTTCTGGCTCTTATCTTGGGGTAAGATCAGTAAAATACATAACACATTTTTTTCTTCGCTTAATTGACTAATTCGATCAATTATCCAGGATTCTTTTAATTAATCCGTTTGTTCAAATAAGCGGGGCCCGCTTTATTGATTCCTTGGTTAGTAGATCCAATTTTTTTGCGCCGTTAAAAGATCACTTAAGCGGGGTCTACTGTACTTAAGTACATACTCGTATATCACTTAAAGGTAAATTATTAAAGTTCTATCTATCGCATATTACTACCAGACTTGGGCGTAATCAATTACATTTGGTAATTAATTACACATGCAATTGCAATTACTTGTAATTTTGTAATTGAAATGTTTCAATTACAATTACATGTTTACGTAATTGAAAGTTAAGTATTTACCTACAATTATTTGTTATCATAATTAAAATATTTTCGACGGAAATTACTGTAATCCAAAACATGTAATTGAAAAGCTAAGTAATTGAAAGAAATTTGTAATAGATTACTTTTACTTTTAATTTCCAACTTTTCAAGTAATCAACCACAAGATATAATTACCCAGCAGGCAAATGAGCAAGGCCTTACTCGGAGAAGGCCTGCTAGCACTGCTGCGATTATATAAGGACTTCTCAAAACTAGATTTTCATGCAAATAAAAATACAATCACAGAAGGCATAATATGTCTTGCCACAACAGACGTGCTAACAGGCCTGATATTAGAAGGCAAAGAAGAAGGACTCCATTTACTTTAGCGCTTTTCTGTTTCTTTTTTATTTCATGTATTGCAATGTTTTGTGATTCGGCATAACTTTTTTGTCATATGCATTGTACATATAAGACATGAAAAGTATACACATGGTTGGAAATTAAGAGAGGTGTGCAGGCTAGTCTTCTTGTTTCATGTTATGTTGAGGAGGTAGAGTTTTGTGTATTCTTTGTCAAATTGTAAAGTCATTAAAAAATATCAACGCAAGTGAGATGGCGCGGATAAAAAAAAACAATTAATATTTAGAGTCCCTTACGATGTATTAAAATTAAATTTTTGCCAAGTACTTCTGAGAGTCCTACTACGGTAAGCGGTCTTAGAAAGCCTGCTTAGGAAGGCCTGTTTTCTGCGGCCCTTTCATATAAAAAAGAAAGTACGTTTGAAAGGAGGGTGGAAGGCCTTATACTTACCAAGGAAGGCCTTCTAGAAGCACTGTTAGCTCCTGCGCTTGCCTACTGGGTAATTAATACCGAATACAAATACATAAATACATACATATGTACATACAAATACATATTATTGTTTGTATGCACCTTACGTTATAAGATGAGCCCACAAACTAAATCTTCCTTACGATAACTTGAGGAATCTGAGGTCAACGTCATTGACTCAATGTCACGTGAAAGTTCTTTTTTACATTCCCATATAAATCGTATGCAATAACATAAATATTTTTTGTGAATTTCATAAAATTTTATCGCTTGAAAGAAATTTTTTTTCAAATTTTAATAAATGTTATATCATTATAGCAGAAAAATGTGTAATCAATTACATTTTCGTTTCAAATTACTTAGGAAAAGTAATGGATTACAACTCTCTTAGGTATTACATTTTCATGGATTACTAATTCAATTACAAAAGTAATTAGAATTGCATGTAATTGAAATTAATGTAATTGAAATAAACTTCAATTACAATTACTTTTAATTTATTTTTTCAATTACCAGTAAGGACTACTTGTAATTGTAATTCAAAAAAATGTAATCCAAAAATACCCAAGTCTGGTTGCTACATATGGGCATTTCCATTGTGACGTTACGTTACGTTTGTACGAAAAAATATTTTAAGAAAAATACAAAATGGCACATTTTTAAAAAGGTTTTTTTTTTATATTTGCATAGTAATTAAGTAGCACTATATTAAGTAAGAAAACAATCGACCATCAGGATTTCAAGGCATAAGCAAAAATGTGCACTGGCGTTACGTTACAAAAAACGAAAGTGGGTTTTTGACTTGGGTTACAAAACTCTGCGAATTGGGTAAAGCTTTTTGTATAAAACTTTTTTTAGCAGGACTTGACATAATAAAGGTTTATTTCCCAAGTTGTCAAATTTAAAAACTTTTTTCCATTTTTTTTGTTATTAGCCTTAGTATCTGACATGACGTTACTTGACGTTACGTTACTTAAATTTCCATTGGGAAATTTTCATGGTACAATAATCATGGTAGCAGCAATTCTAAGTGACAGTTCTTCTTCTTTATTCTTAGCCAGCCAGTTTTGTCAAAATTAGCTTATTTTGTTTTTGTTTATTATTGACAAAACAGAAATTTACAAAAAAAATTTATATTTTTCCTCTGACTTTCGCCGCTAAAGTTACTTATGATGCGAATCAAAACTGGTTGAAAATTGTAAGAATAATTGTTGGAACATAGATGAACATTAAATAAAGACCACACTAAAAAGTCAAAACTATGTAGCACTTCAATTTATATTTACATGATAATTAAAAATATAATGCTGTTCTTTCAGATTTTAGTTGCATACATAATTAAAGGATAAAACTATTGAAATGCTTTTTGTGCAGTATGCACTTTGCGAACATTTTTCGTAATATTCTTTTACAAAAAATTTCAGTTTTGTCTACAGCCATCCACCCTTGCGTCCAAATACGAGTAGCAAAGAGCTAACTGAGCCTACAAAAGATTGTGCAATACTTTGGGGTTCATATTCTTGTCGTGATTTTGAGTTTCCATTTTTATATTTTCTGACTGTTGCTTTAGTAGTAGTTGATTTTTAACTGGAGATATCTTGCCTAAATCCTAACATTGCACGATATTGTACCTAAATCAGGTCGTTGAGTTGCAATGCAATTTTTTAAGTTCCTACGAGATTTTTGACGGGATACTTATCTGCTTTTTACGAGAATCTGTGCTTTGAGTTGTAGCTGTACTCGCTTGTATGTTAAGTGCTTGTGCTAATTTGATGTCATCGTTGCTTTTATTTATGACGTCAGGATAGCGCTACTCAATTTCACTCCTTTTTACTGTTTTCTTAATAGTTTCTAATAAAGATAATGAATAATTAGGCATAGTTTTACATTTTTAACTCACAATTTAAACTCACATTAAAATAGTTTTCCATTTACAATTTTTTACAATTCACGCGCGCTTGTCAGATTTTTTTTTTTGTTTTTGTTTTGTTTATTCTTGACAATTCTTATTTGTGTTTGACAAGATAGTTCTACTATGTATAATTGTACCATGGGAAATTTTTAGTTAAAATTGTTTTAAAAAATTATTTGGCGCAAATAAAACATCAATTTTAGCTATTATATAGACCATGGATGCGCATCCGATAGTTCAAATAGCTCTTTTAGCTCTTACAACAATAACAAAAAATTGATCTCATCTCGAGCTCTTTCGATCGTTATTCGATCAAAATCATTTCGGTCCGCAATCACCACATGTATTTTGTTCCTGTAATTTTTTCTTCAACGCAATTTATTGTTTGTGTGATTTTGTTTTCAATTCATTTGCTCCTTCACCTTGAAATTTTTGTTTTTGTTTACATGCAATTAGCTTGCCGCCGCTATTTAAAAATTTTCGTCAATACTTGGAATTTTTTCGCAAAATATTTTTAATTTTTTTAACTAAATTGATGTTGTTGTAGCCGCCAGCTCGCGAAACAATTTTTGTGCGCATCCTTCCGTTTGGAGGCTGAAAAAATACATATGCAATGTGTTGAAATCAGTTGAATATTATGAATTAAATATTATTATGGCTAAATATGTAGAAAAAATATGGAAAACACTTAAAAAGTTGAAAGAGGTTGATAAAATATGGAAAATGTTGAAGAACGTCAAAAAAAGTTAAAAGTCGAAAAATTTAAAATAAACGAAGTATCATGCAAAGAAATTACTGACAATTTGGCGTTACGTTACACACTTTCGAAATTTAATATAAAATTAGCTATTTGTTTAGTAACCGAGTTTTTTTATTAAAATTAGTTCAATATATTAACCTTTGTTAACATACAAAATTGCACGCACTTGCGATCGTCAGAGTAGAGAAAATGAGAATAAATGGTTTTTGTCTGGCGTTACGTTATCTTAGAATTTCATTGAAATCAAATCAAAATTTTACCATTTGTTTACATTTTGTTTGCTCTTTTGCATTTATTTTACGGTTAGTTGTCGTTCTAGCCAACGTTTTGCGATAAGAATGCAATTTCACAAATATCCTTAGAAATGTAAATTGTAATGACAAGATGCCCTTAGAAATAAGCAAAACTAACAAAAACGTGAACTTGAATTTTATAGCCCGATACATAGCCATCGTATCTAAGGAAAGCTTTGAACTCTATAACTTAATTAAATTGGAATATCTCTCTTTAATAATGCAAGTAAGAAAAAACTATTGGTTAACTTTTAATTTTTCGGTCAGGTTAGACTTTTCTATGGAAATGCCCATATGTATGTACTAGGGTGTTTATTTTCAAACTTTTGGAGAAGGATTTTATTTATTTTTTCCTATATTATAGCTTGAGGAATTAAAATAATTGTCCCAACAATTGAGCTTCCTAGCTCAAACCTGAAAAAATCGCGGACAGAGTTTATGTCCAATTCCTTTGAAATTTAACGAAAAAACCGACTTACTAAAACGTAAAAAAAGTTTGCCTTAGGTGCCAAGATATTGCGTTTTGGGATTTTTAGTTGAATAGGGGTTGCCACCCACTGTTGTAAAACCACGCCCACATTTTTCGTGTGACTAAAAATGCGGAGAAAATACACTCGAAGGAGGTACCACCACCTGGCCATCGTCGTTGATTGGTGGCATCGGGTTAATTTATCCAAAGGCGGGATTGGTGGAGTCATCGCCAGCAAGCAGCTTGGAAAAGTGTTCCCTCCATAATCTCAGTGTACCCTGCGTATCCGTAACCAGATTTCCATGTTCATCTTTACAGGTTGATGCTCCGGGCTTGAAACCTTGGGTCAGACGCTTGACTTGTTGGTAAAATTTTCGAGCATCATTCCTGCCCCGTAACACTTCGAGTTTCTCACGCTCGTGCCTTTCCTGCTCTCGTTTCTTTCGTCTGAAAAGGCGCCTTTCATCCTTTCTCTTTTCCCGGTAGTTTTCGTGCACGGCTCGCGTTGCTGCTGACTGCAGGGATCTTTTGTAGGCGGCGTTTTTCACTGCAGTAGCTTCGCGACACTTCTGGTCATACCATTGATTTCGCGGAAGTGGGCGTCGGAAACCAATGACTTCCTCAGCGGCAGAGCGCATGGAGCGGGATATATGCACCCAAAGTCCACCGGCATCATCGGGTAGAGAGTCAGGTTGAAGGAGCAGTTCTGAGAGGCGAGCGGAATAGGCTTCGGCCGTCCGATGTGATTGCAGCTTAGCGACGTTCAGCTTTCGTTGCGTACCAGAGCGTACATCCTTTGCATTGCACAGCCGCATGCGTATCTTGGCTGCAACAATATAATGATCGGAGTCAATATTGACTCCCCGGAACGTACGAACATCTAGCACGCTCGAAGCATGCCTTCCGTTGATCACAACATGATCGATTTGGTTGCGTGTTTTCTGATCAGGGGACAGCCAGGTGGCCTTGTGGATATCGAGGTGTTGAAATCTGGTGCTACTTACTACCATGTTTCGCGCCGCGGCGAAGTCGATCAGCCGTAGACCGTTGTTTGAGGTGGTCTCGTGAAGGCTGAACTGACCGACAGTGGGGCCAAATATACCTTCTCTTCCGACCTTTCCGTTGAAATCCCCGAGTACAATTTTAACGTCATGGGCCGGGCAGCGGTCGTATACTTCCTCGAGTCTCGCATAGAAGGCATATTTGACAGCATCGTCCTTTTCCTCCGTCGGGGCGTGCGCGCAAATCAAGTTGATGTTGAAAAATCGAGCCTTGACGCGGACCGTAGCCAACCTTTCGCTCACAGGTGTGAACCTGGAGAATATGGTGGCGAAGTCTCTTTCTTACTACGAATCCGCATCCGAATTCGCGCCTCTCCGCATGGCAGCTGTAGTAGATATCGCAACTTGCTTGCTTAGAGCAACCTTGTCCTATCCATCTTATTTCCTGGATGGCGGTGATGTCAGCCTTAATTTTTCCGAGGGCATCCGCCAATTCGATAGAGGCACCTTCCCTATTGAGGGTCCGGATATTCCAGGTGCATATTCTTAAATCATAGTCTTTTTTTCGTTTGCAGTGGTCGTCAACGTTGGGGGGTTCATCATCCGAGGCTTTTTTAGTCTTCATTGGAGTGTTTTTTTTACGTGGCGAGTACCAAACCCTGCGCACAACCCAGTTTACTTCCAGGGAGGACACGCTGCTGAAAAATTGGTAAAATGAAATTATGACAATTTATACTAAATTGGCTATACTTTTGGCATTTATGAACGGATTTTCAAAAACTTGGTATTATTTCCTTTTGAAGAGTTTCTTCTTTGTAATTACAGAGCTAAATTGATGTATTTTGAAAAATTTATATTTTTAAAGTTATTTTTAATTCGATACAAATTTGAAAAAAATTAATTTTTTTAAATGTGTCAACTTTTATCTCGTAACCTGTACATTAAAACCAAAACATTTTTTACAAGAGTGTTGGAAAATTCTATGTTCTTTTTTACAAAATTTATTTGAACAAAATCGGTTCATATTTGGATAAGATATAGCCTAAAAACTGAAAATACACTAAAAAAAATATAAAAAAACTCACCGTGAGAAAAATCGATCAAAATTTTTTTTGAACTCAGGGGACCTAATTACATCATAAAAAATTAAGAAAGTTCATGGAACAAAAAAAAAAAAATGTCAAAAAGGTTGCCTAGTGTAATAGCTGTTGGAAACAAAAAGAAAAACTTGAATCACCTTCATATGTATGCACACTGGCGGTCATGAAAACCGCACCACCACAAAAAATCATTAAAATTCGATATTATTGAGAAAAAATAATTTTTTATTAGTTATTGTTACTAAGCTAATATGTTTACATAGTTTGAAAACAAATAGACATTTCTGGGTCTTACACGCCTATTTTTTTGTTGACTAAAAACAATAATCTGAAAAAAAGTAAATTCTTTTACGAGTTCTTTGATCATTTGTTTTTACTGAAACTGATCAGTATCTTGTAATCTTCAATATTATTTCTAAATGCTAATATAAATTTACAACAAAACAAATTAGTATAATATTGCTCCTTCTTTAGCCTGTATTACAACCATTATCCTTGATGGCATGGAATCAACTAAGGCTTTGAGGTTATCGTCCTGTATCACATTATAACAAAGCTTATCTAAAGCTAAAATAGATTTTTTTTTATTCTGGTCAGTAACTGTGTCCTTCATTATATGCCACAAGTGCACGATAGAATTCAGGTCCGACGAGTTTCCAGGCCAGGTCAGACGCGAAATTCCGAGATCCGTTAATACTTTTCCGAGCTATAATAACATGATTTGTTTTTTTAATATCCTGTAATTTTAATAATTTTAAAGTCTCTAAGATCATAGAAAAAGTTACATATTCGATTTACCAATTTCGCACGGTTCCTTCTAAATAGTGTATAGGCTCACGAACATTGTAAAAAAAAAACATCCCCAGATCATCTGGCTCTATGGAAATGTTACTGTTTTCACTAAGTTTCTTGCAAATGTTCTTCATCGGAACGACACACCTACTGCGAATTATCGGCACCTAGCAAGTTGAATTTACTTTCATCCGACTAAATGACATTTCGCCACTGCTCCAGTGTCCAGTTTAAATAAATAACAAATAACAATACATTAAAAATTATGTGTCGCGGGATCGGCGTTGAAATAATATGAGGTGATTTTGCAACTTTAAAGTACAATATCGGAATTATTTCATTTGTTTTTTCGGTCAATTTTAAATTTTTTTTTAAGAAAAAAAGAAGAAAACGAAAACTTATTACGAACTCGAATTCCTCGATCAATAATACTAGTTCATCTCGAGATCTGGTTTCTCATATAATTTTTTCCATGTATTTTGGGGCGTAGATTCCAAAAATGGCAACTATTTTTGTTTTCTTGAGAATTGTTTTCAAGATATCCCAAAAAACCCTTTTTTCGGCACTTTTTTCATTTATTTGACTATATCTTGATGAATTTTTTTTCGACTCAAAAACGCTTTTCAGCACTCGAAAGATATTTGTATACATACGATTGTGTATGTGTGTGGTCCTTTACTTTTATTCTTCGTTCCTTTTTAGGTTCACATTTTTAATTCTAAAAATATGAAAAAGAAAAAATTTTTCATTCAAATGGAGCAATTGAAATTTAGTGATTTTTAAAAAAGACCAAAAAAGTCAGTTTTTTGAACTTTGAGCGCTTGTCTAAATCAAATCTAATTCGATTCAAGCAAACAGCATATCGTTAGAAAGAAAATAAAAATATCTTTCGAGTGCTGAAAAGCGTTTTTGAGATATAGCCAAATAAATTAAGAAAAGCCGAAAAAAGGTTTTTTTTGGGGATATCTCGAAAAAGATTCTTAAGAAAAAGAAATGGTTTTTGGAATCTACGCCCCAAAATACATGGAAAAAAGTCAATGAGAAACCCGATCTTTTATCTTGCAAACTAGTGTAATTGCTGTTTGAAACAAAAAAAAAATTTGAATCACCTTAATATGTTTATTTGTCGACTCCGATTCGAATAATATCAAGTCTGTTAATTTAGAAAAATGCAGATATCTCGGTTTTTAAATAAGATAATGATATGCGGTTTCATTATTTTTTGAAGCAAATAACAGTACATTAAAAATTATGTACCATGGGATCGGCGGTAAAAAAATATTTGAGGTGTGGCAACTATAAAGTTGAAAATCGGTATTTTTTTATTTTGTTACGGTCACTTTTCAATTTTTTCATTATAAAGAAAGAAGAAGAAGTAAAACTAATCACGGATTTGAATTCCCCGATCGATAGTTGCCCGAAAACCATACCCACTTTGTTGGAAAATTTGATAACCTCTGTAACTTGTACCATTTTTTAAATCAATATTTTTGAAAATCGGTTGTCTACTTTAAACAGAGGGCGCTAATCCAGTTTCCAATATTAACCTTAATCCTAGTAATGGGCTTTGTCCAGACATATAAGGCTTTTGTAATCCGCTGACACATCGTGAAAAAACCAAAAAAATTTTTTTTTTCTGAATTGATCTAATGTACACATATTGTACAGTGGCGAGTATAACCGAGCAAATGATTGTCTTTGCTGCATGTCTGATTCTGTAAAAATTGTATTACTTAAATAAATTTAACGAAACTTTCAGAAATTATTTATCAAAGAAAACGCAAAGTATAACATTTCAAAACAAATTTTATTTTTTTAATTGATCAAGTCAAGTAAGGATACCCATATTTGCTCAGTTTTGCACGTTTCGCAAATCGCATTAAAAACTGTAATTGTTCAGTATTTGGTCCATAATCCTCTAGTTTTTATGACGCTAATAATGCGTTATTAAGCTAAAGCTTTATTTGTTTTATTTAACATTTGTAACTGGCGCAGTCGTAATGACAAATATTCTAAGATATTTGAAAAGAACCTAAAGTGGAAAAAACAAAGTAAAAAGCTTAGTGCCAAAAGATATTGTACAAAAGTAAAAAGCTTAGTGCCAAAAGACATTGTATAAAAGTGAAAAGCTATTACCAAACGGTATTACCAAAAGACAAGTGAATGAAAAGATCAAATGTGTTTGATTCAAATCGTAATTTTGAAAAAATAACATGGAGGAATTACTTCACAAAATAAAGGAACTTGAAGTTGTTATTCAAAGGCAAGATGCCAAAATCTTGCTACAGGAACAGCAACAAACTCAACAGCAGCAACAACAAATTGAACAGCAACAACAAATTGAACAGCAACAACAACTTCAACAACAACAACAAATTCAACAGCAACAGATTCAACAGCAGTAACAATTTCAGCATCAGCAACAACAAGCGGAACTGAATTCAATGTTTTTAGTCCGAAAGAGGTTCTACAACAATTCCGGCAGTTAAAACCACTGAACAAAGATCATAATGTTAATTCATTCATCAGATCTGTGGATCATTGACAATCAATTAATGCAACAATAACAGGCAATTGATTGATTATGGACTACAAATAGTTATTAATGAAAAAATAACTGGAGAAGCTGCAAACTATGTGAGGGGGTTAGGCGACAGCATTACATGGGAGCAGCTAAAGCAGAAAATGAGAGATCAGTTCAGGCCAAAAGTATCTTACGGTGAAATTTTCAACAAGTTCCGCAGCGTAAGAGTAAGTATTTTAAGAGACTTATTTAACTATTTCGAGAAATGTAAATATGAAATTGATTGAAACTTACGAGTACGACGACGAAAAACCGGCAATTTATCAGCCTAGAAATGTAGATAGGGACTTAGTTTGTATATTAATAGAAAAAACCGATGGACCACTCAGAGCCCATCTTGACGAAAAATTTACATTTAATGAAATAATTACAAAATATACAAATTTAAGACTGCTTGACGGCACCAGAGCTATTCATTACAAATACAGGACAGCTAGAAACGACAGAAATAATAGTGACACCAATATATCGAAGGTTATACAAAAACCTGTTCAAAATAGCTACAGTAGTGTTCGACAGAATAACACAAATATTTCATCTCAACCATTTACTTTTAAAAAAAGTAATTATAGTAAGCCACATAACAATAACACTTATCAAACAGCACAAAACTCAGGTCAATCCAGGGCCGGATTAAGGCTATATGCCGCCCGTACGCCAATAAAATTTTGCCACCCCCAAAATTAAAAAAAAAAATTATAAGTAAATTTTTCGTAGTTCAAACGCCTCGAAACAAAAGCAACCTTAGGAATTTATAAGTTATATGCCATTCAAGTGAACCCCAAGTAACCTCAAGTAACCCCAGTAACCTCAGTAACCTTAAGCTATTTTTTTGAACTTTGAAACTGCAAACGAAAGTAAGCGAATCGACCCAACTGGTACAATTTTTCGGAGCGAACCGTCTCTTTCAACTTTGAATAAGCAATATTGGATGTTGAAAAATCAATAAAAAACTGCACCAGCTAGGTCAATTCGATTAAAGGTAAAAAATCGTCAATTTGGCGATAAATCGCAGCGACTAGGAACGCTGTATTTTTACACCTTATCATAAATAAAACGTATATTCTCATCAAACCCGTACGAAATGCATACACAATTAATTAAAAAAAGGAGAAAATATTTTAATGTGTTAGTTTTGGGATTTAAGAAAAAAAAAAAACTTTTTTCAAAATTTTGCCGCCCCCGTAGCCTTGCCGCCCATACGCTATGGCGTCGGTGCTGTATGCGATAATACGGCCCTGGGTCAATCCCATAATTCTAGAAGATTGGAAATAGATACTCTACAAGAGAGAGAAGCAACCATTGATGAAGAGGTAAATTTTCAAATAATGCCTCAATATTCAAACTACCTATAGCAGTTCTTACAATAGGGAGAAAAAACATTAGGTACTTAATAGATACCGGTGCTAACACCAGCATTATTAAACCAAACGTTACCCATTATGAACAGCAACAATTACAAAAATCTATTTGGCTTAACACTCTAAACGGTTTTAACGAGATAAAATACTCAATATTAACACCAATTCCAAGCCAGTTTATAGCAATTGGAACAATTTCATGGAAGGTGATAGACTTTATAAGCGAGGATTATGATGCCTGTATCGGGCAAAACTTTTTAGTTCCTTTTAAGACTATTATAAATTTGGAGCATAAATACATGGAAGTATTTGGAAACAAAATTTTTTTTGAAGAAAGCAGCTATCACATTCCTTTTGATAACGTATGTAGCTTACAATGTCTAGTAAGAGACGAACTGACAAAAAATTTGGATTTCAGTCACTTAAACAAAGAAGAAGAAAAACATATAAAAAATATATTAGTTGAGTTTGAAGACTTATTCTTCATAGAAGGCGATAGTCTTTCTGCTACTCGTGAAATTTTTCATGAAATAGTTACAACTACAGGCAAACCCTTATATTCTAAAATCTATCGTTATCCACAAATTCACGAAGAAGAGATTCAGGCACAAATAGAAGAAATGCTTCAGCAAAATATTATTAGAGAAAGCACTTCCCCTTACAACAGCCCTTTGTGGATTGTGCCGAAGAAGATTGACAGTTCTGGTAAGAAAAAGTGGAGAATTGTCATCGATTATATGTAGAAAGCTGAATGAAAATACAACTGATGAAAAATTCGCTATACCTAATTTAAATGGTATACTTGACAAATTAGGCAGATCGCAATATTTTACAAGCTTAGACCTTGCCAAAGGTTTCCATCAGATTATTGTAAAGGAGGAAGATAGACGAAAAACAACTTTTTCAACTCCATTTGGGCACTACGAGCTTATTCGTATGCCATTCGGGCTAAAAAATGCCCCTTCAACTTTTCAAAGACTGATGAATTCAGTTCTTTGTAAGCAAATCAATAAAACATGTGTTGTCTACATGGATGATATATTGGTTTTCAGTACCTCACTTGTTGAACACATTAATACATTGAAAGATATTTTTGCTGCATTAAGGAGAGCAAAACTAAAGATTCAGGTAAATAAGTGTGACTTTCTAAAGAAAGAAACACTATTTTTAGTACACTTGTTGACTAATAAAGGTGTAAAGCCCAGCCCGGAAAAAGTTCATGTTATTCAGAATTTAAAGCTACAAAAAACTGTGAAACAAGTTCAGTCATTTCTAGGAGTAACAGGCTTTTATCGCAAATTTATCAAAAACTACGCGAAAATTGCAGACCCATTAATTAAAACTCTGAGAAAAGACGCTACAATTAACATTCATGACCCATCTTGTATACTAGCCTTCGAAAAGTTAAAACTCCAGTGTTCCAATCCTTAAATATCCCATTTTTTCAAAAAGGTTCAAGGTTACTACAGATACAAGTAACTTTGCAATTGGCGCCGTTCTTACACAAGAAGGCCACCCAATAGCGTTTGCATCTCGAACCTTAAACAGACAACAATTGAAAAAGAACTGTTGGCGATAGTGTGGGTTGTCAAATATTTCCGACTATATATGTATGGACGCGAATTTGATCTCGAGAGTGATCACCAGCCACTCATATGGTTACATACAAAGTACGTAGGAAAAGATATCAATCCTCGACTTCAAAGATGGCTGATTGAGTTGGGAGAATACAACATGAAAGTAAGTTACATAAAAGGAAAACTTAACAATATTGCTGATTTTCTCAGTCGTATAAATACGGACACAAATGAGATTAATGCTTCTAGTAGTGAAGACTTCAGTAACGAATTTCATAACATGTTCAATGTAGCCAATATAAATAACGGGAATGATCTAAGAGAGCCAAATGACTTAATAGATGGTCAAACAATTCATTCATAGGAAGAACATTTAAACGATCACTTCCTAATTCTTAATATAATAGTAAACCGATTTAAGACACAAATAATCCTTGTAGAACAAAAAGATACGGAGTTTAAAAATATATTTACTAACAAACTCATTATTATCGATAAAAACGATATAGAGAATGGATATATTGCTGACATTGCCCGAAGGCATATAAATAAAGAGAAAATAGGCATTTACTCCGATATAAGTGATCATGATTATAGCTTAGTTTAGCAAGCACTTATACAAACTTTTACGATAAACACAAGAGTGAAATTTTTAAAATTTGTAAAATGCTCTTACCTAGCTACAGATATAGAAGATGAAAATTACATCAACAAACAAATTGCACTATTTCGTAAAATTGAGAGTGGCCATGCTGGCATTATTCCCACATACGAAAGTATTAAACATAGAATCTACCATCCACACCTTAAGTTAGCGATTCATAAATTAGTAAATAATTGTGAAATTTGTTCTTCTGCGAGGTACGATCAAAATCCGATAAAGAATAAATTTTATACTACTGAGACCCCCTCTAGTACCAATAATTTGTTGCATACTGCAACGGAAGCTTTGTATACGCTTTGAAGCTCCAAATGCAAAATCTGCTTAATTCCACATTTTACATTTCAAGGCCAACTAAATGTGAAACAGAAAATAAGTTAAAGTAAGATAAGGAAATATATTATAATTTAGTCATAAGATTCACTTAATAAAATTAAGTTATTAAGCTAAAGCATAATTTGTTTTATTTAACATTTGTAACTCACGCGAATCCGTCGTTTTCGTGTATGTACCAATCTTCATCAAAGTCCGAGAGGCAGTGTTGCAAATGACATAGTCATTTCGTCCCATTTGATTCCTATTTTGAATTATTCCTTTCGGGTAGTAACATGATGATCAGCTACTTTAGTAGTGGTGGGGCTTGTTGTGAGAGGCCGAAAAAAAGAGTTCGCTCATTAACTTGGCCAGAAGTAGATAAATATATTAAGACCACTGCTGTGGAGGAGATAAAAGCACATAAATTTCATGGCCGTGATATTTCCATATGACAATATTTGACCCACCTTTTACCGTTTTAAGTTTCTAATAAATGCTATAATTTTGAACAATAATAATTTTCAATAAAAACCAATTTTTTTTAAAAAATTGCATTGATTAGTATTGGTGCAAGAGCCAGCGACAAGAATTGTGCCTAAAACATGTTTATGCTAACTTTTTTTTTTTTTAATAGTAAATTCAAATTTTTTACGGTAAAAAACTTTAAGATTATATAGGTGGGGAGCGGAAAATTGCATCTTGCCTCGGGCACCGAATGTGCACGGTACGCATTTGATTTGATCTTCGTCAACAGCAGTCGTTATGTTCGGATACGATCAGTAGCGTACCTAGGAGGGGGGGAGAGGGCTGCCGCCCTGGGCGCAACCGCTTGGGGTGCGGCAAAATGGTCCTCGTATATATCTTAATTTGCTAGGATTTTTGTTGAACCTGAGGACCTTTTTTTTTGCAATAAAAATTTTTTCGGCAGCAACTGTACTATTCGTCCCGGGTGACAAATATGTACGGTACGCCACTGGATATGATATTATCATTTCAAACATTATGACGACCTCAGTCATTTGTCTTTCGTATTTAGATACACAAGATATTTTCCCTTGCGGATGGTGTTACAATTTTTGAAAATGAAGTTAAGGACAGCTTTCTAACCCATCTAACCCTATGTGCCCCATTATGGGCCATATTTGTAAGAAAAAAATCCTGAACCAATCGATGGAGAAAGTCGTCTTATTTGTAACCATTTTTTATTGCACCAATCAATGGAGAGCGACCGAAAAGTGAGGTCGATTCTCGGTGCTCAGAGTGAATTATTTTCGTCCATTTATGTGTAAAATTTGGTTCCAACAATCGTTTAAGAAATGTCGAAATGCTCGGTCATATGTAACATATGTTGGTCTTCAGAATAATGTAACCTACCGATTAAAATTTAAATAAATGCAGGTCATTCAGGATAATCGGTGAAGTCAAAAAAGTAGAGTAGCTAGAGGGTTCTAGAGTTCGTTCACTTATTTCGAACAAACAAAAGCTGTAATCGATTTTCGGACCTGCAAGTTATTATCGCATGTTTCGGTTTCTTCAATCATAAGATTTCAGGAGAAATGGATGATGGTCCATCAAAATGGTCATACAATTGAAATCTATTTGAAAATATTTGAATTTTTGCTATCGCAAGTTGGTCATTTGTGAGTATCTACTTACGTATCATACGTATACCATTATGGATTAAACTTTGATCGGAAATCCATCTACTCTAGATTTGACCTTTTCTTGGTACGTTAAGCTTATAATCTCTCTTTATTAAATATAAAATTCATGAATCTTCTTATCCTCTATATATAAGTCTGGCTATAAAAATAACATTGCCAACTACAGACCTATCTCCAAGCTCTCTGTTATTTCAAAGCTTTTTGAAGCCATTGTCAAAGATAAACTTTTCTTTGCAGATAAACTTTGGCGCCCTGGGCAACTGCCCGTTTTGCTCGTACCTTCCGCCGGCCCTGTATTTAGTGAATATTGTGTATCAGCGTTTGTGCAAATGCTGTCAGGTTGATGTAATTAATACAAATTTTGCAAAAGCGTTTGACAAATTATCTCACACCATTTTAATAAGTAAATGTGAAGTGGTAGGTATTCACTCTAGTTTTTTGAAATGCTTAAAGTCATATTTAGTTAACCGTCATTGTGTTACAGCCTTTGACTGTGTGAAGGCCTTAATATTTTGTGCAACTTCTGGTATTCCTCAAGGGAACATTCTTGGTCCATTACTGTTTGTCATTTTTATTAATGATCTTCCGTCATTGTTTGCTCATTGTAAATGCCCTGATCACCTTAAAATTTTAATGAAAATTAGAAATGAGGCTGATACTGCTCAGTTACAGAGTGAAATAAACAAACCTTATGCTTGGTGCAGCTAAAATCTTCTTTTTTTAAATCATAAGAAATGTATTTTTCTAAGTCCTATAACCTTTATTCTTCTTCATACTTTATTTCTTGCACTCCACTTTTGTCTGTCTCTGAATTTAAGGACCTAGATGTTGTGTTTGACTTTAATTTCTCCTTTCGTTCCCATCTGGTTTTTATTACTCTAAAAGCTTATTCTATGTTGGCTTTAATTAGTCGTAATAGCTCTTCTTTTAGTGATCCTTATACGCTTAAAATTTTGTTCACTAGTCTTGTAAGGTTATATGGAATCCTTCTTATGAATTACACAAGTTGAGGCTCGACATAAGTCTTTTACTAGGTTTGCTTTGCGTCCATTAAATTTCGATGGTCAACTTCCTACTTATAATGCCCGTTGTCTTCTAATTGGATAAAAATTTTTCGAAAGTAGAAGAAATATTTCTTCTTTACTTTTTTGCATGATATCGTTTCGGTCGAAGTTGATTGTTTAATTTTACTGGGTTTGTTACAGTTCAATGTACCATCAAGGGCTCTGCAAAATTATACTCCTTTTCACTGTGCGCACTAACTACGCAACAAACGATCCCACTTTAAGAGCTTTAAAGTTGTTTAACGACATTAATAATAGGGTTTCATTAGATATATCTTTTTCAAAAAATTCATTGAAGTCTATCTTAAATATTGTTTTGTTGATATTGAATTATTCTAGTTTGTAAGAAGTCTGTTAGAAATATTGTTTATAGACTTAAGTAAATAAATAAATGAAACTAAATAAAGAAGATGCTCCTGCGGCAATTACCAATACGAATTTGGAAAATTAAAAGTTAAAACCCACTCAAAACATACCATACATACGTACCTTCATATACACAATCTGTGAATAGAATGCCAAGGAATATTACAAGAGAAAAAATAATTACCGAAAATGTTTCATTAAATTTTATTTATAGTTAGCAATTTTATGCATTTAAAGCGCGTCTATCATCAAACATCATGATGCGTAAAAGATATCAAAATAGGCGGCGAACAGTTGATAGCATGCAATGACACAAGACGCAGGGATCCTTAAATAGCACGATGTGGATATGAAATTAAGACTCTTAGTTGGTGAAGGTGTTCACTTTGGTCAGATCCAAAATTATATACCCTACACTGTACTGCAGCAGTAATGGTGAGTTTTGCAGATGTGTTTTTGGATAATTCTTAAAGACCTAATTACAATAGTGATTCTTAGAGAAATGCATGTTTATGACAAGTAAGTATAAACATTTTACTATGATGGTCTTTGAAAAAAATTATTATACGCGGCGTAGTAATAAATTCCGATCAATGCTAAAAAAAAACTCAAAGGTAGTTTTTGTTCAACCTTATAGCGGTATATTTTTTTTCAAAACTAAGCTTTTTGTATTTTGTATTTGTAAATTGAAATGAATCTTTCACACTGGCATCAAAGGGCAGCCCATTTTTCATTTATTTCGTTTTTCTGTCACGTTTACATCAAGGAACATACATTTTGATTTTTTTTGAAAACATAAACAAACGCTTATTTTTTAATGTTAGCTTCAACAAAACGAGAAAGATTGAGGGAAGGGGGCTGAATGAAGAAGTGTTAGCGAATTTATCGATTCCACAACTGATATCGAATAGTTTCATAAAACAGCCTGTACTCGATCTAGCATCTCCAAAGTGGATGAGTCCATGCTCAAATCTGCGAATTGTACTCTAGCTTGGATCTAATATATATGGGTGAAATAGACAGTCCAAAGATCAATAGGAGTGAAGTATTTATTGTACCGTTACAAAAACCGGAAATACAAACGAACACGTGATTTTTTCATCTCAGGTCCAGTTAAACCAAAACGTTCAGAACGGAGTTGTTGTTGTTGATCTCGTAATATCTACGCCCGCCATATTTAGAGAAGGAGGGGAATAATCGATTCGTCTGTGAGACAACAGACATCATTTGGTTTTGCTAGCACTGCAATTGACCAGCTTAAAACGATCACATTCTGAGGCTATATTCAAATTGTTAGAATTGCAGTATGAATGACAAATGTTGTTGTCGTCCGCAAAGAATTGGATTGGAAGCTCACAAACGAAGGATAAAAAGAAATTACCGACACCAAATGCAATTTGTTTTGATACAAGGGTGCAATGTCACACTCGATCAAGTGCTTTGGAAATATATAGAGCCAAATCTAACCTTTAACTGAGGAGGAACACCAAAGCACAAATAAATATAATCGACTCTTTGAAACATTACTTATTACTTTGTCTCAGGAAAGTCACCTTTCCACAATGGCAAAAAGTAGTATGGTTCGAATGATTGCTTCGTACTTGGTACTTGAAAATTTGTAAAACTCTATAAGAATAACTAGTTCACTTTTGTTCGATGGGCTTGCAGCCATGCTGCTTCAGTGACATAATGTACTTGTCTTGGAATTACCAAGTTTTAAGGTAATAGTTCTGATTATCAGTCTGCTGGTTTTCAGTTTTTACAACTGGATTGAACACATTTCTATTTCCAATAATGTAGTCAAGGTGAATTCCTTACTCGAAGAATATAAGGTGCTACCTACTAGAGAGTGTAGAGCGGTTTTACAGATCTGCCTTTTGTAATGGCATACTGAGAAGTGGACAACATACCTGGTTTGATACTACGAGTATTCACAGTGTTTTCAAAAAAACAAGATTTAATGAATCAAGATGAATTTTGGTCATCCAGGTATTTTATCTGTATTACACATATGTACATCGTAAGCAACTTGTGACAAAAAATATGTTACGAGAACAACTCAAAGTACTGTCAAATGTTCTTAAAGTTGTAAATTGAATTCGAAACAAGACGTTCAGTACTCAAATATTTGAGGTCCTTCTGAAGCCATCGGTTCATAGTATAATCAACTTTTTCTTCTCACTGAGGTGATATGGCTGTCCAGGGAAGGAATACTAAGTGGACTGTTATTTTTCGAATTCAATCGAATTCATCATACGAGTAATCTAAGCTGTATAAGAAATTTTGCAAAAGTCTTTCTACATATAATCCAAAATTTGAGTTTTAAAACATAAATACACTGAGCAAGCCCAGAATAGATTTTTGTTTGCACTTCCACTTCAAACAATTCGTAAATGGAAGAAGAAAACAATTCAATGACGAAATGTTCAAAAGCGAAATAATAGCGCCAACAGCTTACTGACTATAATTTTTTTATCAAAAGATCATGGACATGAACCCATACTAAACTTCTTCAAATTATACGCAAGGTTCACCTTAAGGTGATTTGTGTATTAGAATAAAAATAAACACTTAAACAACTTTCAGTACGAAAAGAGCACAGACGTATGTTCCGTTCTAAGCTTGAAGATTTGACTTTTCTTTTGAAACAGTCCACAATATTTACCCCTAACCAAAAAATTATGTTCCAAAAGAGTCTGTCTTCATATGCTGACTACTGACTCATTCCATTACATGTGTATGTGGCTACAAATCAGAATTTCGTCGAAGCGTTCATTCATTCAAGTGCATCTAGCGTAAAGAGAACTCGCTGCCAGGAGAAGTCTTTACGTTGCGGCATTAACTTTGCCGCGGCGTCGGACTACTAGAAGTGACAGAAAAGCCAAAATCTAAAAGTGGCGTGTAACATAAACGTATTGCATGTAAATTTCTAAACACTTTTCAGAAATAATTTTTTCCAGGTTCAGTATATGATTGTGCACAGTTTCAGGTTGAGGGATGACTGACCTTTCACAATCAAATGTTTTATTTTTAAGTTCTTCGACTTAATTTCTTTTTGCAAGCCTGTAGGTAGCAAAAAATAAAAATAATAAGAAGTTAAGGAACGAAAGACTTGGAAACTAATACAAAAGAGTTTAGTATACAGTATTACACTGTGGTTTCATCGAAATTTTCTTCTTAATGTTAAACCGGAATTGGAGTTCCTGTGACAAAATAGATATAAGGTTTTTTCAAGGCCACTGCTTAGATTTTTTAGCAAAATAAATTGCAACTGAAACAAAAAATAAAATATATTATTTGATCTCTTAGTGATTGTCAGAACTGGGCAAAATACATGAAGAGTACAACTTATTAAATGATTTTTTTGGAGCAAATTATTATCAAATTTGAGCTTGTAGTAAGCCAATTTTTTCTATTTATGGTCAGCAAAATTCGCTAAAAATATTTTTTTTACTCAGAGAAGTGAGTTTATTGAAAAAATAATTGCTATTAATTTGTATACGGATAACTAAAAAGATGAACCTTCGCAAAAAATAGATTTCATCGTTTGGTAACTGAGTGATAGTTTTTTAAAAATATTTTGAATAAAATCGATCTATTCTTAATAATTTCAAATTATTTTTGAAACTTGAAAATCTTATACTTAGTAATACCGTTTTAAAAAAAGTGTTCAATACTCGTTTGCTTCATCTTTTACTAGACTTAAATTTTTTAAGTTGATCACTTAGGGGCCATCCGTAAATAACGTAAGTCAAAATAGGAGGGTAGTGGGTCCGGCAAAATCTCACCAAGGGGAGAGGGAGACTCCGAATTTTCAAAAAAACACCTCACGTTATTTATGGACGTTCCCTTATTTCTCTTTTTTGGTCCGCAATATTAAAAAATCGTAGAACTTAAATTTTGGTGAAGGAAAAACTTGATGAACTTTGCTCGCTAAGCAAAAAATTTAACTGCATGTTACAAAAATCGTCGAATTCCCGGCTATTTCAGAAAGTTTTGAGTTCCTAGTACATGATCAATCCTGGCCATTTGGCAACTCTGTGCGCATTTCAAAAAGAAGTAACGTCATTTTCGAAAAATTTATATCTCTTGAATAGCTCGATAAAAAAATTGACATTTAGTCTAGTCTCAACCATTACAACAAAAAAAAAAATTTCAAAAAAATCGGAGGTACAAAAGCAAAATGCTATACGATTTGGCATAGAATGCTCCATATAGAAACATAGAATTTGGAATATAACATGTATCTCATAAAAAAGAAACTAAGTTTAAAGGGAGTTGCTCCTTCCCAAAGAAGGCATTCAAGTAGCTCTTACTGCTAATGCATTTGGATTTGAATACCTGTGTATTGTTCGAGTAAATGCAGTGCATGTTAATCAATTTTTAGCCAGGCCAAAGATCACACTTTAACTTTTTTTCTCATATAATAAGTTTTATATAGTAAAATTACCACTATATACCTGCATATAATAGTATAATTACCACTACATACATACATATATTCATGTGTTTGTATATTAGTGCCTGTAAAAAATCGAAATTTATTGTCCGTTTAACCAAAAATATTTATGGTAGTTGTTATTTGCTTAAACAATTTTTATCATTTTAATTCGTAAACCGGTTAATGTTTCAAGTTCCTAACAAAGTTTGTATTCAAACAATACCACAGAGATGTGAAACGCAATCACGAACGCACAAACAAGGCATTTCTGGGTGGTCGTCGGCATTACAAAGTTTTTGAGATGTTTAAGCTAAAATGGTTAAAATTTTTATTTTATTTATTTTTAATTATTAAGTCAACGAAACGAAAGTATCTTCTTGAATTTATGATAAGACAATTAACCAGTTTTTATAGACAAGTATAATAAAAAATGATACAACAAATAATAGATTTTATACTATTTCTTCATTTGAAAAATCCATTTTTACCACTATGAATTTATTGAGTAAGTAACTGAGTCCGCGAAAAATAAAGGGTGTTACAAAATTCACACTAGTTTGAAATTTCGCGCCATTAGTGCTGTTGCTGAAAACAAGGCAGCGTGACAGCTGATTATAACTATTAAAAATGAAGTGCTGCACGAAAGAACAAGGCGTTCCCATTGTTGAACAACATATAAAAAATAATGCATCATCAGACCATTCTTCTTCGAAAATGCGGTTGAAGTTGAATGTCGACGACATGTGACATGCCATACAGCCCGAATAACTGCATGTGTAATTTCCTTGTATTGCAATTTCTCGATTTGGAGCTCATAATTGTCCGCCAAGATCATGCGATTTCACGCAGTTGAATTTTTTTTTGAGGTTTTTGCAGTCTAAGGCTTATGCTAAGAAACCCATTATCACCCACTCGTTGAAGGAGGAATTTAAGCGCTGTATCAACAGAATTTCGACAAAGCGGTACACACACATGTGCCAGCAAAGTCGTGGTTGCAATTTACCCGATATCCTATTCCATATATAACCTTATGCTGTGTACTTTATGAATCAATAAGAAATTTACAATTTTTAATTAAAAACCTACATATGTTACATCTGTCCATGAAATTATTTCTTGCGTGAATATTTGGACACCCTTTATTATTACATATAACTGGCGATTTCAATATCGTTTAAATGGAAAGCGAACGTGAAATCGTAAGCGTTTTAAGTAACAAATAAAATTAAATAAAAAACAAAAGGTCGTAGATTATACCAGGGTAACACAGTACTCGGACATGCTAATTGATTGTGTAATTACTTACCTACAAACATCTGCAACTTCAAAGCAAACATTAAAACGTGTAGCGGATCAAGAAGCAGTTGATATTGAAATATATCTCAAAAATAATAACCCAAACGTACATAGATATGAAAGTGAAATAAAATCTTCTAAATATATTGGAGACAGTTTTTCAAACAAAATTAATGTAGAAGACACGATATACATAGCAAGAGTATTAATGCTCTTATTGCCTCAGACCACTGGAATTTAATCGCAGAAATAATTTTGACAATAATAAAGACGTCATTGTTAATTGGAGAGTTCCCGAATTTGTACAAAGACTATGATAACACCATTAAAAAAATTACAGAAACAAAATTATGAAAAATTCGGACCAGATAATTCTTTAAAATAGACAATCAAAAAACAATAAGAAGAACATATGAAATATGATCATCTATTTGTGAAACTACAGTAAATTTTGTTGTTAAAGATCGATAAAATGGGTTATATCATAAGAATATAATAGCGCTATTTCAAAACTTAACAGGCTGGATTTCGTCCGATCAGACCATGTAGTGATCAAATAATATCCTTAGTATTATCGTGGTGCAGATAAATGAGTGGCAGGCTTTGTGAGATTTATTTTTCATCGATATCATGATATCATCGACCGAAATTGCATACTCTATTATATACTCTACTTACTGATCCTTTCGAGTCCGTCTTAGGTGCGCGCTAAGGTTGTTTGCTGTCACCAGTCTTGTTTTTTATAGTACTTGACGATGTCCTCAGCAGAGCTCTAGATCATAGATGGGCAAAGCTTTAAAGGTAAGAGCCACTTAGAACAACAAACAGTACAACAACAAAAAAAAAACCCACCATAAATTGCAAAAAACTTCAGCAATAAGCTAAAAGTCAATTCCAAGAATCAAGCAAAAACAACATTAGTGCAGAAATAAGTGTACTCTGATCAAACGAAACGAGAGAAGCTGTCCTCAATGCGCGCATTATTGTTTCCTTGTTCGTTGACTTCTTTTTTTTCTGAATGATGCAACTACAATGCAAATCTCAATGTAAATTCTATGCGAATATAGCGCGTATCAAAAAAAAAAAAACAGCAATAAAAACGTGCGTAGCAGGGTAGAGTGCTTGTGTTTGTTGTTTTCAAGATCGTGCTTAGGCTACGGTCTAGAGGCCCGTGCCAAAATATTCATATATTTAATATACATAATCGTTAAAACTTATTTTTTATGTGATCAAAAAACTCTGTTGCAAATTTTAGGCAACAACCTATCCCGGTAGGGCCCGCACCAATTGTTCAGCCTAGGATTCCGCCATGTCAGTTAAAGTACCATTTAATGTTTAACTGAACTTTCTGAAACTGATGCTAAGTATTTTAGCTTCATTTTTTTATATTTAAGTCGGCACACCATTGTTTGTCCCCTTGTACGAATATTTGAATTTTATGTCTTTCAAAAATAAAAACTACGAAAATAAAAATAAACATTCCTACTGGTACATATGAGTAGATATATTCACATAACAAATTAGTTGACAGCTACTGATCTTGCCGACAAAATAAACTTGAGAGACAAGCGACAAGCATAACAAATTAATATTATTACAATGTGAGAACATCATCAACACTACACATACTTGGGGGAATTAGGTGTCACTGTATATGTGTGTAATCAAAGTGTCCATATTTATTTGGAAATGTGGGTTTTCAAAGCGAAATGTTGGTTTTCAAAAGGCCTTCACTTTGAAAGAAAAATATTGTTGTTTTATTAGGTCTGTTTGCTGACTGCTCAAAAGTGGAGCACTCTGACAGCTCAACTTGCTTTAGGGTACTTCTAGAGCAGTCACCGAACAGATGTGTTAAAATATATATTCTTTTATTAAAACAAAAGAGCGCACTGCTCTAAAAACAAGCGCAGAGCTCTAAGTTTTTGCCAGGTGCTTTTCAACTGAAACTGAAAACATCTAACACTTTTTTCAAATAAAAAATAATTTTCCGCATGATTCTAATAAGTAGGAGCCAAGAAATAAATAAATAAAAAACTACAAGTGACACACATCTCAAGAAAAAAAAAAATTATTGAAATTGTGTCCTAAACATAAAAAGTTTCGATTTCCTAGCCAAAATTTTATGGCTTTCAAAATTACGTGTCATAAGGCAAACAGTTTTAATTAATTTCATTAAATCTTAAAGCTATTTCTATTAACACCGTCATTTTAATTAACTAATTTCAAAAAGATTAGCTTCATTTTGTTTTAGTTAAGGCTAATCATTAAGTAGAGAAGTAGTTTAATAGGATTATAATATATATATATTATTTTGGTCCTCCGAGCTGTATAATTTGGCATACATTTCAAGCTATAATCTTATAATATCCTATCTTTTTTCCAAAAGTGCAATATGCAAGAACATTTTACTTACAATTAGTTAGGCCATTTTGAAGTTTGCCAGAAAACTGATCTTTTTGCAAAATATTTATTTTTCTCAGATTTTGTTAAGTTTTGTCGGAAAATCAACCCTAAAGTTGTGATTAATGTTATATAAGGGTTGGAGCACCCTTTTACTTTGATGAACTATCAAATGCCGCTTGTCCGTGACCGCTTACATTGGGTCTCCACAATTACCTATTTAATATAATGTAAGATGACATAAGTCTCAAACAATTAAAACAAAATGTTTTTTTTCTTTTTTTTTCAGTAAAATTTACAGTAGTTTAGTAACGGTTACAAAATGGACGCCGATTTTAGTAAAGCTTTTGGTTTTGTGAAACACAACTAATATTATTAAAACTTGCACTAATTAGCTTTCTTTGATAAACTGAAATGCGGTATTATATATTCAAAACTCTGAGTCCAATAGTTTTGTGATTACTTCTGGCGTTTCTCAGGTAAGTCATGTCGGGGTCCCCTGCATTTTATAATTTTTGTTGATGACTGCCAAAAATAGTAAGATTCTGTAGCATGTTAATGGAAATTGATGACGGGAAGTTTTTCAAATTACTCGGTAACTGGTGCGAAATCAATTGCATGAAGCTTAATGAAACACATCAAATCAAAAACTAAATAATGAGTTTGGTTTACTTCATTTTAGAATTTTAATGATTTTGGTTAATCTGCTGCTATCACAGTGTACTCATCTTTGCTTATGAGACTATCGATTTTCAACTCCACATTTCTTAAATGAGTACGTTAGTTGGCAGGGCCGTGTCTATATGTGTGCTATCCACACGGTTGAAGATTTGGTGCGGGCCCTACCTAAAAGATGCAAAGAAATTTTTTTGAAGACATGAAAAATTACATTTTTACGTTATTATTAAGTTTCAGATTGCTGACCGAAAAAACAAAAAAAAGATCATCAATTTTACGGGCTCCCTTTGTGGCGCGAACCCCTAGGCTGCAGCCCACGCTTAAGCACGCTTCTGTTAGTTGGCTTCTTCTCAGACAATTATGGTTAGCCTTAAAACATCGCTTGATGTGTTCTTACTGGATTTCTTAAATGTTTGAAATTGAATCAGATGTTTCTGGTATATTGTTTGAAAGACTTTTCATGGATATGTGTTAGCACTCGGCACGCGTTTTTTTCTAGCTATCTCACTCTGAAAATTTATGGAAAAGTTGTTGCTTCCATTGGTGTAAGTTTTTATTTAAAAAAAAAAATTGAGCCGGATTTCATTTTTCACCACGAACAAAGTGTTTTGAGCGAAAATTGATGGCACCATCGCAAAGAGTAGCTCATCAATCAATAGATTCATCTTGTTTTTTATTATTTTTTATTTAACACGGCACGCTTTGTCGAAAAAAGTGACCTGCTATCAGTGGTAGCACCTATGTACGTAAACATAACTTACTTTCGAATATACATATTTTATCCCCAAAAAGGGTATTCTTTCAAGAAACTTCGAAACGTAGGCCATCATAAATTACAGCATTAGTACTAAAAATAACATTTTAACGATATACTAAATCAAAATTTGGCAAGGAAGTTATGGTGCCTCATTTTGAATATTGAGTCATAAAAAATGTCATATTGGACTCTGGGACCAGATTTACGTCTTCATTCCCTGTCTTATGAGTGGAAATACCCGAAAAACACATTTAAAACGAGGAAAATATTTTTTATAGAAGTTCAATATTTTTAAGAATTTAAAAATAACAATTTTGTAGTATTCCGCTTAACACTCTCTGACTCTGGCTAAAAATCATCACATTACTTAGCGTACTTCAAAGGTATTTACTCCATGCACATTTTGATAAATAATTTTCAATTTTTAAAACTTTTTTTTATCAATTTCAGGCAATTCGAAGCACCCAGTGAATTCAGCTGGAGCGGCTGCACACATACATACGTATATGATTACATTGTCAAATGAAAATGCGGAAGCGTCAAATTGTCTGCACATCCTCCTCCACTTGCACATCACTTACTATTTTACGAGTCTCAAATAAAGATATCGATCATCGCATGATTATACTTTTACTTTTCGAAACCGGACCATCAACTGTTGTAAGTGTTTGAGTTATGACACTGTAAGCTAAAACCGCCTAAGTGCCTTTGCCACTTTGTCACATAACATTATGTGGATGGGTATTTATCGGACACCTTTTTAAGGAATTTACTGACCCTTTGGAGTGTGAAAACTTCGATTGAATGACAACGCCTAAAACAACAGCAATACAACAATTGTTCCGAAAGAAACAACATATGTTTTTACTTTGGCATGGGTTCTAAATTTATACACACAGGCTCTTACATCTCTTGATTTTGCTCGTCTAAAAGATTTATGTACTTGTGGCATCATCGCAGGGAAGTGCTGCTGGTACCGGTTTATTTGAATCAATATTTTTCGGAACTTTGAAAGTGGAGTAGCACCGTTTTTGTTTTTGCCTTTTATAAGAGCTCTGAAGGAGTGTCTGAAAATCAAAGTGATGCAAGAAAAGGATAAAATTTCTTACTCGAATTGCATAAGCGTTGAAAATAGTGACAAAAAAAAAAACGAAATGACACCAGTGAGAGCCAGAACAAAATTTAAATACCCTACACTACACATTTACAATAAAAATGGGCTTGACATATTAACATTCACTTAAATTTTTTGTAAATTTAATAAATTGAGGGTTGGTTGGCGAAGAAGCTGTCTAAGGATTTATGTGTATTTGACACCTATGAAAGCTGTTTTCCTTAAAAAATTGTTTTGGCAAATCAAAACCAAGATTGCATAATACATAATTTGAAAGAATATAAAAAGTAATTTCTTAATGTATTAATAAAAATGTTAGTCAATAATACATTTTTAGAAAGTTCAAAAAATATCTCGAAAACTGTTGCACAAATTTCAAACTTTTATGAAACAGTACCATAGCTTATTAAATTACCACCTTTTTACATGACATACATATTTTAAAATTCGATACGAGGGTTCGTGGCATATTTTCAGGCATTTTCCGCAGAGTAAAGGTTGTTATACCAGGTATTTTGGAAAGAGCATGAGATTTCCTAAAAATGCTCTAGTTGAAATCAATTTCCTCGATAACGGTAAAACATTATTTTTTTTTGTTTTTAAGGATAATTTATAAAAATACTTCTGGCTCAGAAAAACCTCGTCATACTGGGCTCATTTCATTCGTATGATATTCTACAGTCAATTCCCATTTGAATTTTTCAAATCCGAGTTGATTATACTACCCAACGAGCAATAATGGAAGCTTCTTCCAAGGAGAGCAGCTTCTTCAGAAGCACTGGCTTTACTCTTAATTTTACAATTGTTATTTGTAAAAAAGTTTTTTCTAAATTTAACAAAATCCATCAAAAATGATAAGACACAGAAAAAATTACTTTTATTACGAAATAAGAACTAAATTTTTAAAAATTTTAATTGAGAAGGAATTAATTTAAAATTTTTTTATTTTGAAATGATTGATTTTATCCCACAATGCCGGAAACTAGCCTTAAATTGCTGCACTCGAAGCTGAAGCGAATTTTATATGTTTCCAAAAATGTCCTTCCACTCAACATTCAAGGACGCGTACTTTATACGCTTTCTAAGATGTGCAGGTTATACCACTTGCTTGCAAAGATCACCGCAATGACATTCTATGTTAAAAAAAGATATGCAGTGAGAATGGCATTGGAAGCAGCTTCCCTCGAAGCACATCCGAAGCCCCTTACACTTCAAACTATTTTGGCGTGTTTTCAAAAAAAAAAAAAACTTAGAAAAAAATCAAAATGCGCACGTCGTCCGTATCTGCCTCCATATCTACTGTACGTTACAAACGGAATGTTGAAGTAAATATACCTACTGTGTAGGGTATAGCAAAAAACTTTGGGGCGTCATGGTTCATAAAATTTAATCTGCATTATTTTGTATAATTTGAAGTTCTGTCTGTTGTTCTTCATATTTTATAAATTGTATGCCCTTTTAAAGTTACGCTATCTGTGTAAAACTGAAGTTGAATGATATAAATAATTTATTTTAACAAAAAATTTCCGTTAAATTAACCATATCGTTAATATAGGGAAGCGCTATTCGTTTGATCTTATGGAATAAAACTAAACAAACAGAAAATCTTGACATCAAACCAAACAAATGTTATATATTTGGGAAAAATGAGTTTTAAAGATTTTAAATATATTAGATTGCACTAAGAATCGTATCAGAATATCGTTTTCATTGTCAATTTATTGACAGTTTTTTTGTTTTAAATCAAAAGCAATTTTTCATAGAAAAATTTAAGTTAGCTAAGTAATTTCAATTGTTATCATAATATCTCGCATCCTATTGGTCCGACACTAATTTATTAATTCCATTAAAAATAGATAGTGACTTTTAGTACAAAAAACGATAATGTTAACTTTCGGACAGGTTCAGAACTGATTTAGAATTAATTGAAATAAGTTTTTATTTTCCGAGTACTTTACATATTAACACTAATTTATAATACTATAATAATTTAATTTATTTTTGCTTAATTTGTTGCCTCAAAAGCAAGTAAGCTTACAAAAATATAAGTACAATTTTTCGTTAACAACCTTATGAACTTTTAAGATAAAAATAAGCTACACTGAAAAAATTATTTTATTTTAATAAACGTTAACGTATCGGCACATTACACAGAATTTAATTAAAAATTTATCAATTTTAAAAAATGTCTTTGCTGGATTAAAGAACTTGGCACATAACATTCAGCCTAATGTTATGTTACTCATACGACATGTTGGAAAATCTCAATCCCTCCAATATAAATATCTTGTTACGCCAATACTCTTCGAAGCTAACAAAAGGCCCGGCAGAACACCTGTTTTTTGCCAAATTTCCTACCCGAACTTTATAAAAGGTTTTATCAATGTGTCTGTATGCCATTTAGTTTGTTTAAATTGCATATAACGCAGCGCAAAAACGTCAGTTGGCGCAGCATCGATATGCTATATATTTTTGCTATGGGTTCAATTTTTCGGCATTCGATCCAATTACTTCCAGGTTACGTTTAGCTATGCCTTTTGCGCTATTCGTTAAGCCAACCATGCGAATTCAATTGTACGTCCCACCTGTAAAGTCTGTCCGAATTGAAGACATCAAATTGGAATCGTAAGATTTTTAATAATTTATATTTTATAGCGTATTCGAGTGACACGCTCTGGAGTCAGAGGGGGGAGGTGAAGGCGTGCAACTACTATGATAATATGAAATTAAAATTTTGTTAAATTTTGGTCAATGTATGTTGTGTACTTTTTTTTTTAGCAAATGTAAATTGTTTGAGAGAGTGTGTAGGTGATTTTGTAATTCAATGTGAAGTAGGGTTTTCAAGGATCAAAAACGAGGACCTTTTTTTTCTTAACAAAATGTTTGCAACTAAAAAAACAGACAATATTTTCTGTTGGCTCTTTGCCCCGGGCGCCCAATGTCCACGATGCGTCACTATCTGGAGCACTCCTGGAGTCTCAAAATTTTGATACAATAAAAGGTAACAGAAACCTTCTGAAAGTATTCCAGAGCGTTTCACTCGAAACCGCTATTAGTTTTTCATGTTGAATCATTTATCCAAACATTGTCTCCCTTCCTAGGCTGCTATGGTCAATCGATGCCCAAATTTTTATATGTTTTGCCCTGGCTAGCAATGCCGTAGAAAAATAAAAAAAATCATTACTTTACTCATATTATATTTTACTTACAAATTTTAATCAGATTTTTTTTTTATTTGTACCAAACCTCAGGTTAGAACTTTCTAACTAACATGGAAATCAGTTAATCAGAATTTTCTGAAATAACGAACCCAATTTTTTGTTTTGCTTTTCTAATCACCCTTATCACCGTTTATTAATTGAAACTTAATTTATGTTGCATTTTAAAAACCCCAAAGAAAACTAAATTTTGATATATGAAGTTAACAAAACTTAAATATTTCTTATATTAAACTCCATGCAAAAATTTTTCAAATATAATCATAATAATTACACATTTTTTTAAAACTAAAGAAATTTAGTAACATACTAGGTATATATATGTATGTCTGTCAAAAAGTAAGCTTTAACAAAAAAAAAATCCTGCCGGGACTCACCTCATCTATACTGCCTGACAGGTTATCCCATAGCATAATTTTGTGACATTTTCCATATACTCAGGTACAACACACGTACTCGTATTAATGGTTTGCAACCACCTTTGAAATTTCAAAACGAATTTGGCAACAACAATAACGTGACAACGCGTCTCTTATTAGGTAGGCTGCTATTGCCGCCATTTAATAAGAAGTAGGTAACAACTACCACTACTAGCAACTGCTAGGTGGAGGTGTGTCTAAAAATGAGCATGAAAATTACGTGTCAAACGAGTTACTATTGATATTGCTGTATTACATTGTAGTTTTGTAGTTTTACGCTTGAGTGCGCTTGAAAGTTCGCTTATTAACAAAATAACAGCATGACACTTTAAATATTTATCTCCACACTTAATACTCGTAGTTTCCTAAGGGCTCTAGCAATTAAAATATTTTTTTTTTTGCATATAAAGGTATACCAGTATCCTTACTGAGAACATATTCGATCCTCGAAAAAGATTTGTATGGAGCAAAGTTTACGTAATCCTCGAAAACTTTCTTTGATAAGTAACCTCGAAAAGTTGGGAACTGAATCAGTGTTGCCATTTTTTTAAAAATTCGCTGTCATTTTGAAACTTATTTTGACCTATATACCTATAATTTTCACCTTCTTTTCCATACAATTATATAAATAGAGCTCTAGATCATCATTATGAATTTGATGCATTAGATATCCTAGAAACTTAAAATCTAAAAAGAGTATACAGTCTACTTATATTCTTAATCAAGGAGAAATTTTTCGAATTTTTCAACTAAAAAATATATAAAAATCAAAAATGAGCTATTTTGATTAAAAACTAAGTCTCATATAGCTATTATTTTTGGTCGAAAAGATAGATATACATATAAGAAATTATATTATATAGAAGTAGAATATTTTTTATAAATATAAATAATAATAAAAAATTACAGTTATATTTGATTGAAAAAAACTGTTATTTTTACATATATAAATTAATTTGTCGCGGTCGCTTCTTAAAATAACACAAATTTTGTTTTCTTATTGCTGTCACCCCCAGCATTTCCAAAGGAGAGGAGCAAAAAAACTTAACAGCCCTAAGGTGAATTTGTATTTTTAGTTTCCACCAGTCTGCCGTTCTTCGATCGAGCCTTTATAGGTAATGGCTAGAGTGGTATTCTTAGGATGTTTTCATATCAGTGATTCTTTAAATCATCTTATTCAATTTCAACCAACCAAAAAGCAATGCCTCAACGCATATGTAAGTGTAGCATTTCTAACGAAAAATGCTGGGATCGAAAGGAACATCAGCAAATTAAAAAAGAAAAAAACAATAAAACGCACTGTGCCGCTTCATAGAGCAATAATCATCATTAGCTGCTTTATTAGCGCAACGTTTTTATCTATACTTATATACAGATGTATATCTGTCAAATACAATATTCTGCTAATGCCAAAATGTACTATGCCTCATACAATGTTGTTGGTGACGATTAAACAAGACAATTATTTCATTTTAATGTCACTGCCAGACTTGTGTTTTTATTTAAATAATTATAAAACTTATTGAATTTTGTAAAAAAAGAAATATGTTTCGTTTTACAGTGACAGATATAATCAAAAAAATTTTGTGGTGCTAAAAAGAACAATAATAATGCGGAAATACATCATAGTTTGAATCTCTAATGCTGTTATAGTCTCTACTAGTATATAGTCTGGTAAGACAAAGCGTCCTATACAAACCATTTAAGGAAATCATACTCGTATAGATTTAAAAAAGAGAGCAATATTTATTAGACTATGAAATCTAAATAGAAGCTTTCACTCCGTAGAAACATCAAGCCATACTCAAAATTGAACTCACAAAATGTATGTGATTTATCAGTGGGGAACAGGGGTCTGATGTTTCCGTGAGATTATTTAAAATCAAAATCTCATTAATTTATCAACCATATACATTTTAGTGAAACTAACAAACCGGGTTTACCTTGCCAAAGCCTGTCCCGATGCCCAAAAATGCCCAAATTTTAGCCAATTTTGTTGTTTTAATTGAAACATTATGCCTCAAAATATATGTCAAATGATTAAACTCGAAGAGGCCTAAAAATAATATACGGGGTTGCATTGTTTAATCCTGTCCCAAATATTGGTTGCTATTGTTTTTTTGGATCAGTTTTTGATAATATATATTAATGCTTGAAATGTGTCAAAAACGATAGAGCTCGAAGAGCCGAAATAGAAAATATAGAGTTGCCTTGTCGAATCCAATTACGAATCCAGGTGCAATTTGAAAATTCACTACTGTATAGACTTTTTTTCATATCATGGATAATTTTGACATCGATTTACAGAAAGATCTTCAAATTTGAGGTACATTTTTAAACTTGCCGCCCTGTTTTTTTATAGGTACTAGATTACATAGAATTTTATAATAAATACATTCCGGACTCGCTACCAGGGCTGGCAGATTTGGCGACTTGTCGCCAAAAAGGCGATTTTAGAAGGTGTTTTGGCGTTGAAAAATAGGCTCAGGTGACTGGTCGCCAATCGGCGATTTCAAATTTCCCTAGTTGCAATGTGAAAGGAGACAACTTGTTCTCAGATTTGGCAGCATTTGCCTTGAAAATTTGATCGTTGCCTAACAGCAGCGCGTCTTTACGAACGCGTCTCATGAATATTGTGAAAAGCAAACTTAGAAACCGCAGGAGCGTTCCCATATTGGCCGCACATCTCCGAATTCGAATTCATTTTCCCATTCGTAACATTTGTTACACAAATATTGAACCTTCGGACAACACGCTCAAGCTGTTTAATTCTAAAAGCTACGAAAAGACCTATGAAAATAACAACGATCTAGATTGCGAGTTCAGTTTAGAAGACTCTATCAACTTTTTTGATGATGTCAATTTCGAAAGAAACAATTTTAATTTAGTATGTATGCATTCAGCATTACATATGTGATTTACTAAAATGAAATTTCTAACATATTCCTAATGTATTTAACGCCTTACATTTCTTTTTTCCTCTCAAAAAATTTTGTTTTTTTATTTCAGTTATAATTGACTAAGTATTTTCAATTATTTTCCAAAAGTCGGACACTACAAGTGTATTTTCATAATTTCAAAAATCGAACCTGACAATAAATTTAACCTGCCTGAAGGTTTTTTATTTTCAATTTAGAAATTGAAATCTAACGATTGAACTTTCCTAGGTTAAGCTACATTAGATTGTTTGGTTTGAATCAAAAAATTGGAAAAGTAGTTAGGTTACGTTAATAAATGCTAGTTTTGAATTTGAGGATTGGGAATTTTAATTTCTAATCCTCAGGTTCAATACGTTACATCAATTGCTAGGTTTCAATTTGCTAATTCGAAATGAAAAACCGTTGTTCGTCTATCTTTTTAATTTTTTATTTGGCGACTATTCTGGCGACTTCAAATTTAAGCATGTTGATTTTTGGCGACTTTAGCGCCACGTATTGGCAACAATGTGAACGAATGAACAATGCGTTTTCTAAGTAAAAGTTATTTTAAATATGGTGAATGTTATACAGAAGTTGGAGAAAAATTTCGTTCAAAATACGATAGAGAAAATACTCCGACAAACCATGCTATTAAACTTATCATTGATAAATTTGAGGAAAGTGGTTCAGTTCAAGATCAGAACAGCAGAATTTATCATCGTTGCTGTTGATGTTGCAATTAAACCTCAAACCAACAACTTTGTTCAATATTTTACACAAAGATCTTCATGACAAGGATTACAAAATGCAGTTAACACAAGAAGTAAAGTTCATTGACCACGCATTACGTTGGCAATTCGTTAATTGGGAGTAGAGTAAAATTTATGCGAATTTAAAAATTATAAAATACAGGGTCCCCCGACATGACTTACCTGAGAAACGCTAGAAGTAATCACAAAACTACTGGACTCAGAATTTTGAATGTATACATATATAATACCGCATTCCAATTTATCAAAGAAAGCCAATTAAGTAGTGCAAGCTTTAATAATATTAGTTGTGTTTCACAAAACCAAAAGCTTTACTGGGGATATGCATTAGTTTTGAACTTTTATAAGAAATGAGTTTTTGACCCTTTGGGGGTAAATTTGGGTGCTGTGGGAAAAGTGGGCAACTGAAACTCATTTTGTGAGATATTATTTTGGCACATCTAAATACATAATATAAGCTAGATTTTGATTCATTTTTTTTTGATGGTCTTTCTTTTTAACGTATTTTAAAGTGGGATTTTCAGGTCAAGTCAAAATCTGAGGGTGACGAGTAAATTTTTAGCACACCAAAATACATACATAGTACGTACTTTAACATTCAACTAAGACTTTTTTTTTTGTTGTGGTCCAAACTGTTCAACACCTCAAAGACAACATCATCGAGCAAAAATCACTAATTGAACCATCATTATGAGAACAAGTTATTCAAAATGTTGGTAACAGATTCAGGCCCGTGCGCAGGAATTATCCATGGGGGGGGTTTTTGACTAGGACATTTCATGTTAGATTATGTTCATAAAACGCGTCAAAAAAGATTTACTTTTAATATAGACATTAGACCGGGCCGATTTGTATGAAGCAAAATAAAGTCAGCCAGACACCGACTCAAAAGTTAGAAGGACCTTTTAAAACGACTTTTAAAAAATGTTAAATTTTTTTCTGTTGTGCATAATATTTAGCCCCAAAATTCGATTTTTCCATATAAAAAATTTGAAAATTCGAATTTTGGGACTAAATATTATCTATAATAGAAAAATAATTTAAAACTTTTTAACGTCAAATTTTTTGCAAGAACGCAATCTTTATTTTTGGACTAAATTTGGGTACCCATTTTGTGAAGGAATAAAAGTTTTGAGGAATAAACACCTTTTCTTAGCCAAAAAAGACCTTGAGGAATATCAGAAATGCTCCATTGGTTTTTCTCGGAACGAAAAAAAAATGACGCAGATATCGTTTTTAAGGGTCCTTTTAACTTTTGAGTCGGTTTCTGAATGAATCTAAATTTCGACCCGGTCTAAATGACATTTAATTATAATTAAATTCATACATACATACATATATACATATGTAAATAAATACAAACATACATATGTAAATATGTTTATAGTATGATTCGATATTTAGTTATCATTACGTAAGTAGCTAATTCTGCGAGGTACTTGGAAAAACTCGTCCAAAGCTCTTTCCACATTGATTTCGATATCGCGATGTATATTTAGCGAGGCTAAGCTGTTCAGCCGATCTTCGGAGATAGTTGATCTGAGGTATGTCTTCAGACGACGTAGCACAGAAAAGGAGCGTTCATTTGTTGCTGTTGTCTCAGGCAAAGTTGCCATAACACGAATCATTTTTGCAGGCCCGTGCGCAGGAATCATCCATGGAGGGGGTTTTTAACTCGAACATTTCATGTTAGATTATGTTCATAAAAAACGTCAAAAAACTGTTTACTTTTAATATAGACATTTAATAATAATTAAATACATTTGTACACGTGCTTATTAGAGATGTTCAAAAATATGTTCTAGATTCTAGAATACTTCAAGAACACTCGATTTTTGAAAATTTATTCAAATTCGAGTATATCCTCATTTAAAAAAATAAAAAAAGAAATAGTCCTAGGGTTGCTACCATAGCTGCAAAATTTTCATTTTTCGGAATTTAGCGAAAAAATAAAGGAAATTTGATTTTCTTCTTATTTTAAATATTTTTTTTTTAAATTTTTTTTTCGATTTTCCTTATCTAAGCATAAGGAAGTATCGAAAAAAAACTAACCGCTATTTTTTAAGCCTATTTACATATAAGGAAAAAAATTGTGGTCTCCCCGCGAGTAGAGCTTTGGTGTTTCTTGTGTAACAGTTCAAATCCTTTGTTGATTTCACTGCATTCACCTTAATATTATAACATGAGTTTCTATTAAAAAATAAATGAGAAAAAAAATAAAATTTGATTTTTGGTCCGAAAATTTTCAAAGTATTTTATAAGCAAATAATTACAATATTTGCTTCAATAACTAGTCACATGACACAGTGCACACAGTTTAACTCTTTGACAACCATAGGACACATGTGTCCCAAATACAAAAATATTCTTCAAAAAAAGGCTTTACACGAAATCATTTTTATGTTGTTATAAAAGCAAACTCGAAAGACTACTTTTAAAATTGTTTTGCTTTAATACGTCATAAAAGTGGATTATAACGGTATATTTTTAGTTTGAAACGCACTTTTTGCTTATGTCGTAATTGCTATTTTGAATTGGTTTTTAGTAATAGTCCAAATAAATTTTTTCAACCTTAAGCTATTGAACCATATTCCATAAGCATTTTACTACGCTATTTCATTATTTTTAAAAATATTTTTTGTAGTATTTATATAAAATTCGATAAAAAATACAAAGGGACACGGGTGTCCCTATAGACGTCCACGGACTTTTTTCAACTGAAATGTTTGAACTTAACTGAAACACTGAACGAGGGAATATCCTTCGTAAAATGGATGGACAACAGAGCAGTGACCCTTCTTACAAATTTTCTTTCGCCTATGGAGACAAACATTATAACGCGTCGGTTATTTTTCGACATTTTTGATATAGGTGTAAATAATTCATATGTTATTTACAGCAAATGTAAAGCGGAAAATCTCCTTGAAGGGTCATTACTAACTTCTCTTGACTTTAGAAGAGTAGTGGCCACAAATTTGATCTCAGACTTCACTTCACGACAGAGAGCCGGTGGAACATTTTCAAAATCGAAAATCAATAACATAAAACGTTCAACTCCATCACATCCTATGGTCAGAAGCGATATTAGAAAGAGATGCATAAATTGCTCAAAAAATAAAATAGAAAATCGCACTAATACATATTGTAATCAATGTAATGTGTATTTATGTTTTATAAATAATAGAAACTGTTTTGGTGAGTATCACAATTTCTTGTAAATGTATGGATAAAAACTTAGTTTTAGATATAAGACACAAATATTTCATGTAACATAAAAAAGATGTACAAACAAATTGACCTTCTTTGAGGCTCATTGGGACACATATGTCCCATAAAATTTCTCAAAATCTAAAATCATATTTTATAACTTTGGAATATTTTTGGCTTAATCACAGCCCAATAGAACATGTTCATGCTTGGATTCCATTGGATCACGTTTCAAAAGCTTATGGTCGTCAAAGAGTTAAAAAAAATATAAAAAAAATTTAATGTTGAATGAAAAATTTTTTTTATCATCTATTTTTTTAATTTAAAATTCATGTATTTGCATTGACAGTTTCAAGTTACAGTGTATTAAGGTGATTTCAGTGAAAACAACAAAGGATTTGAGCTGAAACACCAAAGCTCTATTCGCGGAGAGATCACCGATTTTCTCCTTATGTATTAAAAATAGCTTTAAAAATAGCGGTAAATTTTTTTTCGATTCTTCCTTATGTGTATATAAGGAAAATCGAAAGAAAATTAAAAAAAAAAAAATATATATAAGAAAAAATCAAATTTTCTTAATTTCTTTGGCCAAAGTCCGAAAAATTAAAATTTCGAATTTGAATAAATTTTCGAAAAACGAGTGTTTTTGAAGCATTCTAGTACATGCCCTATATTTGAACAAGTCTAGTGTTTATGTTATGATTCGATATTCAGTTATCATTACGTAAGTACCTAATTCTGCGAGATACTTGAAAACACCCGTCCAAAACTCTATCCACATTGATTTCGATATCGCGATTTATGTTTAGCGAGGCTAAGCCATTCAGCCGATCTTCGGACATAGTTAATCTGCGGCATGTCTTTAGACGATGTAGCGGTGAAAAGGAGCGTTCATTTGTTACTGATGTCACAGAAAAAGTTGCCATAACACGAAGCATTTAATGGACATTTGGAAACGCGTCTTCATTGCAAATATCCAGTGCTTCGAGAGAATTTTTGATGTCTTGCCCGGCAATGCGTTGACGCCAAAGTTGAACTTCATTTATCCACATGTCACGTGAACCATTATGCAAAATTGACGTGAATAGATTTGTGCATGAATTTGCAATGAAGCTGATTTTTTTGATGCCAGAGTATGCTTAAACGCGCATTGAAAAAACGCTCGCTCCTTAGCGACGCGCAGTGGTCCCAAGTCGTGTTTTTTGGTTCATTAATAGCTAGAAAGCACAAATCTTGTCGAAAATTAAAAACTCGGGCTTCGACGATTTATTGGCATTTTAGTTTTTTGATTTAAAAAAAAAAAAAAATTATTGTGTCTTTTTGATTATTCGTTCAAATGTCAATAAAAGCCTATGTGCGAAAATTCCCAATGGGGGGGGGGGGGGGTTTGAGCCCCCAAAACCCCCCCCCTTGCGCACGGGCCTGCATTTTTGATTTCTTGCCCGGCAATGCGTTGACACCAAAGTTGAACTTCAATTGTCCACATGTCACGTGAACTATCAGCCAAAATTGAAATATATGGCGTGAATAGATTTGAGCATGAATTTTTATGAAGCTGATTTTATTGATGCCGGAGCTATGCTTAAACACGCATTAAAAAAACGCTCGTGCTACTTAGTCTCAGCGACGCGCAGTAGTCCTAAATCCTGTTTTTTGGTTCAAAAATAGCCAGAGAGCGCAAATCTTATCAAAACTGAAAAACTCGGGCTCCGACGATTTATTGGCATTTTAGTTCTCTCATTTAAAAAAAAAATGGTTGTCTCTCTTTGATTTTTCATTCAAATGCCAATAAAAACCTATGTGCGAAAATTCCCAATGGGGGGGGTTTGAACCCCCAAACCCCCCCCTTGCGCACGGGCCTGAACAGATTGACAGCCTGCCGAGCTAGCAGAGAAGGTCGCTTGAACATCATTCTTTTTCAGTATTAACCGGAAGTAATGTAATTTAATTTCATATAAAATAAATAAAAATCTCACACAATTTATGTATTTTATTTAAAATTTAAAAATATACCTAAGATTTAAACACCATTACACTTTGAAAAATTGTGCAACATTCGAAAATTACTTGTTTAAGGGAAAGAGTCCTCAAGTACTCCAAAAAGATATATTTTTCCTTTTTCCTAAACAAAAAACATATATGGGACGTTCCATGTCAACCGGGACAGTGGTCTGCCCAAAATTGAGCGCAGCGGAAAAACGTTTTTAAGGTGTCAAAATCAGGGCTAGGCACTACCACATATGGAGACTTTACGCAATGCATGTGTTAGTTGTGTGCCTTGCACTCAGAGAAAAAGTTGAATGAAAAGCAATTTTTTTAAGTTAATAAAACTTAAAAGCGTAGCAAATGACAAAATTAAAATACTGCATAATTAATGATTTCATCAATGTTGATATCAGACGCACATTTTATTCTTAAGAGGTTGTCTAAATGATAGTCGCTCAGTGAATTTCGGTGTTTACTTTTATTATGTGACATAGAAGAAAATGCCGACTCACATATGTAAGTTGTACCAAACATTGAGTATAGTTTGTAAATTGAATCTTTTAAAATGGGATACTTTTTTTCATCAACCATTTGCCAGAATTCTTTTCCGACTCAGAGGAAGTGGAAAGTCGACTTGAAGCTTTTGAAGTTCACTCTTGAAATGTTCGTCACGATTGTCTGCGGTGCAACCTAAAGGATTGTCATGGAGGTTTACGAGGTCTCGTATTTTTTTCAAATCTACAAAATGATTTTTAAAGCTTGTATTAAGCTCGGCAAAACTTTCGCAAAATAATGACAACTTATTATTAAGGTTATGCTCCTCACAAATTTCTTTAGTTTTTGGAAAGTTTTGCAAATTACCAGCCATAACTTGCTGCTCAAAAACGTATTTTTCTTATTAGAGGAAAAGAAATATCTAAGGAATATCTTTACTCAGGATTCAATCTAGTATCATACAAAATTTTATCAAAATCGATGACTCGGTTCAGCAGAAACAGCGTCTTTTCCTATTAAGGGTGATGCCACGCCCCATTTAAAAATTAAGAGCTTTTAATTACTTTTCTTATGGTTCAGTCTGTTTTCAAACCAAATTTTATTAAAATCGATTCATTAGTTTAGCCGTGGCAATTTTTTTTCCGTTAGGGGCGTGGCACCACCTACTATTGAAAAAAAAGTATACACTGCACTCTCTCTCTTCACAGCCTTCCTAAAAAATAAAAAAATTAAGCGATTATGATTATGGCGTTTTACCAATTCTCTTTTTACACATAGATATCTATATGTAGGCCGCCATTTCCTTAAAAAAAAAATTCGAAAACACCCGTTCTCATATGAAAGCTCTTGAGCATACGAACATTTTGACACCTTAAAAACGTTTTTCCGCTGCGCTCAATTTTGGGCAGACCACTGTCCCGGTTGACATGGAACGTCCCATATGTATTTTATTTCATATGAAATCGATAAATATGCATAAAAAAGATTATTGACCCTTTGCGGCACCACTTCATTTTTATAACAATCCGGCACAATGGGGTCTTCACGACCCCACATTTAAAAAAAAATTTATAAAAAAGCGAATTTTCAATTAACTTGGTACTTAAAACTTCCAGAATTTTGAATATTTCAAGTTTTTCATCAGTAGAATTAGGTTTAGCGTCCTTATTTATTAAATTGATTTAAGTAATAACAAAAACTATGTTTGTTTTGTAATTTATTAACTAAATTCTACGTTTTTGGTTAGATACATTATTTCCATGGCAGTGGCAGCACTGATGAAACTGCCAAAATGCCATTGTTCATCCGTTTGCTTAGATAGCGGTGTCCTGAGAGCAAGCTCGAATGCTTTAAAGTTTTGCATGTTTTTCGAGATTTCACGTTTTTATTAAATTACATTGTTGTAAGAAAATATTTTTAAGTTTTATTACTGAGTCTTAAAGGTTCGACGCAGGCGACAATTTTAAATAAAAGATTTATTTCTGAAAAGTTTAAAATTTGTATTGGAACAAATTATGTTCCTATTTGAAAAACTTACCATCTTTTATTTTAACTTTGTAGGTTTTTACATTTTACCAAGGTGACGTATTATGCGTTTAAAGTATTGTTGGCTGATTCTCCTGGGGTGAACTTAGACCCAAGGTCGTACCTACTTACGCAAATGGCCGTTTAACAAGAAAACGGTAGCTTGAACGTAAATAAATTGGTGAAACTTCATGTTTTTTTCGATGTACAACTTTTACGATAACTGAAATGGTGTTTCGTCAAAAATTTGATTTTCGTGACCTTTGACCCTAAAAATAATTCTTAGCTTACGTTAATCATAAAATACAGCTTGCTTAAAATTATGCTGCAGTTTGCCCTTAATTTTTCCAAAATATTATTGTCTTTTATCGGTGATTTAACATTTTAAGTGTCTTGTAAACGAATTCAAATAAAATAAATTACATACATACCTACTACATAAATACCCAGCCACTACAATGTAGATTGATAAAATTTGCGTACAAAAATTTCGTAGAGGTATAGCGCTGATGAAGATCTAATCGGATCTGAGCGAAGAATTGGTAGCTTCAATGGTGTTTCTGCTCCGCCTACAGCGTTAAAGAGCCTCATCGTGTCTCGTGTAATCGCATGTGATCGAATACAACACAATTCAACGGAATACAGAAACGCAACAACGCAAAGAAGTCATGACATCGCGCACGGTGCGGAACGCTACGGATACGCTTACTTGCTTCAGATTGGCCATTCAAGCATTTAGAAATTAACTCCGCCCGGTTGCGTATGGTTAAACACAGGCACATAGACGTCTGTGCGATATGCACAAACACATACGCACACAATACAGTAGCTGCACAAGTTGGGTGGGTGTGCGAGACTGTGAGAATGAAATGAGAGCGAGCAGTCGATCGAGACGAAAGAGTTCTCTGAAAACAACTAGTATAGAGTTTAACTGTTACAGTGATTTGCTGAAAACTACGAGCACAGGTACTTGCAATATTTCTCCTAAAATCTTTTGTCAGCACAATTTTCGACGTCACTATATCCGCAATTGTTTTCGCATACTCGTACACACAAACCGTGAGTGTAGTTTTGTTTTAGAAAAAAATAATTTGAAATTATTTTCGTTTTGGGGCGTGCAAAGAAACCGGAGCAAATCATAACAGCAACCAACCACTAACAATTTCAAAATTAGCTTAAGTGCTGCATATTAGCCACTAAACAACCGATAAGATCTCATTATAGTACTTAGTAAACAGGAAGAGCAAATTGCGCAATATACGCTAACATATGAACACAGGTTCTCATACAATCACTTAAATAAAACCCTGTGCTATACAAGAAAAGGTAAATTTTATTATTTTGTCACCAAAAAAATACAAGGACCTATTAGAATTTAGCAAAACTCATGCAGACGAATAATCCAGTCAGGTATGGACCTTACCCACCCTAGCGACGTTTCTGAATTTTCGTAATTTTAACTTGAAACTTTCAACAGTTTTGACCACTTTTTGGATAAGTTAAGTCTATGCGTTTTGAAAATGCTCCGAACCCAGGAAAATGATTTACACAAGCACTATGGTATCTAGAGGGTGATATGTACATATATAGGCCTGCAATTATGAAGAAATGCCTGAACTCTCCTAACTAAAGGGAGTCTTCACACGTAGCCTTGTTTTTGTGTTAAAGTGTTAAATTGCACATTTAACACAGTCAGTGAAGTGTTTAGTGTACAATACGCTGTGTTAAATGTCCAATTTTTCACTTTAACACTCAAATGAAACAACGTGTAAAGCGCACAATTATGTACACTATATATTGCGAGATTTAGGTACATATGTTACCGGCCAAACTAGTTTTTAGGATAAACTAAATTTTTCTAGGCCAAATTAGTTGATCCGAAGCATGATAGGATGAACCAGTTTGACCTATGTAGGTCCTAGGACAGTATTAGTATGTTAGGGTAAGTAGGCGGCCTTCGGTTTACATCCTCCAGTATGTCCAATGCCGGCTTCGCAGTGGTCTTCGGCCGCGGTTCAATATTCTATGTCAAACACGTGCTTCGCTATCACATTGCATATAGTACGGTGAACCGCAGCCACATACCGTCGCGAACCCAGTGTTGGACATATTGGTGGATGTACTATAAGCCCTGATTGTTTATCCTGAAAACTAGTTTAGCCGGTAACACATACATAAAGTAAGTACCTAAACTTGTGTCTCGGGACTTGTGAACAAAAATGTGAGTTATTTTCGCGGACCTCACTATACTTCAATTTGAACTTGGCACATATCTAATTTAAGGGGGAAAAGATCTATTCCTCAAAATTGAAGTTGTAAATTTTTTAGATGTACCAATATCTTTTTATGCGAATTTTTCCAATTGAATTTGGAATAAAGTGGCCTAAGATATCAAAAATTATTAAATTTTATGAGACTTTTATGTACAGTACAGTCGCGCTAATTCGGACACTCACTAGTCTGGTCCTCCCAGTAATCCGGACATACAGACGGTTCGGACATTTTTGAAATTTTACCTCGGAGTTTAGCGCTGTAAGCGGGCCTCGCGCACCACATTTTTTTTTTTTCCCCTAAAAATGACACTAAAGAAACGCAACGCCACAGGTTTTTTTCGTTTTGTGTGCATATACGAAATTCCACGATAGAAGATAGAGATCTATTACAATTTGCTATTGTATAAGAATGGAAAAATTAAATATTATTTATTATCTGACTTCTTAATTGGTTGCACGGGGCCTCGCGCGGCCTAAGTCCGGCTCTGCTCTTATGAACGCATCTACCGAAAAAGGCTTAGGTGTAGTTGCATACTGAAGGGTGGTAAAGTCAACAAAACGAATTCAGTTACAACTTTTTTTTTAATTTTAGACCGCAAAAGTAGCTGATTAATTAACTTTAGATGTTTTGCGACAAACCCGCGGAAAATTCAAATTAAAATGTTTATTTACTGAGTACATTTTTGCGCCACATGCATTAATTTTTGAAAACATTATTTTCAACCAATATACATAAAGTTATGTGGAATCAATGTAATCACAAAGTATACTCGTGCGTTACTAGTTAAATTTGCAACATTTCACGGGCGTTCGAGGTCGATTAGAAAAATTCTATTGTTCATAACCGAAACTTGAAATTTAATTTTTGTTTTTTTTACAATTGCAATTTGAAATACTTAAACGGTATTCATGCATCAACAATTTTTGGTTTGAAACTACAGCCTTCTGGTGAACCTACTCACTTCATTGTTATCGAGCTTAAGTCTTTTGTTCCTCCAAGAATAAATCCTAGGTCGAGCACTAACAGACAAAAGCACAAAATCTTAAGTTATTAAAAAATTCGATATATCGCTACGAGCCACCATTTATTTATTTAAATATACATATTCATATAAATTTCATTCTAGTACACAAATTTAATGTAAAAAAAAATTCAATAACTGCACACAGGGCAAAGAGCAATGATGTTTGACTCAACCATAAACGCTTATGATCTGGATTCAAAAAGAATCCTTATTGATATAATGTGATTTCATATATGAGTCCAAGTCACAAAGTGCTTAATGTAAATTAAAAAGAGTTTAATTTCAAATACTTTGCAACTTCAGAATGCAATTTGAAGATTTTTGCGATTGAAGTAAAGCTATAAAATGCTATTCAATGCTTTTCAAATTCAAATTTAAAGTTACTTTGCTTTTAGTGGTCTTCTATTACTTCGCCTTAGCAGAAAACGATGCCGTCTTAACATCATCGTGGAAACGAACGCTAGATGAAAAAATTAAGTCGAGAAGCCTCTCGGTATTTGTCGAGCATATTGGAAGAGTTTCTTGGATCATGACATTTTTACTACCTCAGTTAGTTCGCATAGCTGTTGATTCACAAATTACCTTACTAGAGTAATGTAGATTCTGAGGACAATTTATGAAATCCTACTTAAACAAAAAAATAAAATAATAATAATCTCTCCGCCGGCCACCAGAACTTTGTGCCTTTGATGTCGCATCATCAGCAGTAGTTAGAGAGTAAAGTTTTCTCAAGTGGGCACAGAAAAAACCAACTTATTAAACATAATTTGTTTTTTGTATAACTGTGAAGATTTATTGATCAATATTAACGCCTTATATTTTTTTTTGCAAAGTTTGGATTTTTTAAAAAGTTATGAACAAGTGAATTTTTATGTGGGTCTTTCATTAAATTGCGATTCTTCAGTAAATATTGGGAAAAAGTTAATAAACTTTTCGTGATAGGACAAGAAAAATTTTACAATTTATATGAATTAAAGTTTTTATAAAAAATTTTAATTTTTATATATAAAAATTAAGTTATTAATAAACAAATTGAATTTAAACAAACTTTTCATATGTTCAGAAAAATTTGTGTAAACTTTACAGAACAATTCTGTGGAAAAATTTTGTTTCTGAACATGTATTGTATTTAAGAAAAATTGGTTCTAAAAAGGGTGGCAACTCATGTTTAAGACCTCATTTTCCGAATTATTTAGGCTCCACCCTGTAAATTTATACACTAGAGTCTAGAGTGACTAGACTGTTAGTCATTTTAAGTTTTTTTCTTTTAATATAGTGATGTAATGTAATGATATTTTTTGAGACTTTTTTCAACAGAGATTAATTTATGTTAAATATTAAATTATTGAAATAAATGTTACAAGGCTCCTTGCGATAATATTTCACCGCTACCGCATAACAAAGAAAGAATACCTTTTTAACAGAAATTAAAGGCAATGTAGGCTATTTAATTTTTTGCCAGGACAAAGAAAACGCCATTACTAGATTTTCTTGCTCGTCACATTGAATTTAGAGGGACTTAGCTTTTGACTCCCAACAAATTTTCTAATGTTTTCTTTTATTTTATTTTTTTTTTTTTTGTGATGTAAAAAGTGACAACCTTCTTCTAGCTCATGGGGCCGCCAATGACTTTTTTTTCAAAGCTTTTCAAACAAATGAGGTAAAACCGAATTTTACCATTTTTCAATATAAACAACTTGCTCAAAGAAGACTGAAGAGGTCTTATTGAAAGTCTGTAGTGAAATTTGCGTTAAAACATGTCCTCGAAATATTTTTCATGCGTTGTGGTTATAGAAATTCGAATGTATACTGCTTTAGAGCTAACATTAAGTATATAAAGTTTTTGAGCTTGTTTTCGGGAACACCCCCATCAATAGAAACGCGTAAATGATTGAGCAACGGATATTTGACAGTTTGATCAGTGTTGCCGCAGCCATGAAAAGAAAAGTATCACACCAAAAAGAAAAAATATGTAGAATTAAGTTAAGGCCCCTTCAGACTATGTGAGAAGTCACATGCTTTTTGCTATGTTTTTTTGTATGTTTTTAGATATGATATGTCAAATCGCATAAGATTTATTTTGTTGTGTTTATACTATATGACTGATATTAAGACTGCAGGTAAGTTTTTGTATTTATTTAATTCAAAATAATTGTTTTTGTTTAAAGAATAAACGTCGTAAGTGTATTAATGACCATCTAGTATTTTAATAACGAAGAAACTTGACCAGATCTCATTTTTTTAACACAAAACTCATATGACTTCTCTTTTCAAATAGACTTGAATCGAATGTCAAAATATTCATATGCTTTCTCATATGAAAACTCATGTGTGTAATATAAACATATTCACACTATGAGAGTTGTCATATTTGACAACTCATTTGACTTTTTATATGACTTCTCACATAGTCTGAAGGGGCCTTTAATAAGTAACAAAACACAAATAGGTAAACAAACAAAAACTCTGAGAATCGCGGTTTTTATATGTTTAAAAATCATTATATTAAGTTTATGTAGAAATTTCTAAAGAAATTTCAAACTGGCAGCAAATTATTTCGACAAACGGTGACACTGATTCACTTTCCAACTTTTCGAGGCTACTTGCTCAACTAATTCGCCTCTAAAGTTTTCGAGGGTTGCGCAAACATTTCTTCATACAAATTATTTTCGAGGCTCGAAAATGTAGTCAGTTTTCGCAGTTTACGCAGTTTTCGAGGCTTTTTCGCGCTTTCAGGAATGTCCTCATAGTAAACATATCAGTATCTAAGCAGAACACAGTTTTCGATTTTTTTTTTACTGTTACACTTTAGAGAAAATTGAATGCAGCTAATGTTTTTTTCCTTCTAAATAAATTCAAAAAAATCTTGGCAATTAACGATGGCTCTATAGTTAAAATTTGCTACTAAATGTTGTATGGCATATTTCAACTAACAAAATTATATCATTGTGATAATTTTCTTAGACTCTACATATGTAGGTAACAACATTTTTTTTGAATTCGAATCAGTTAAGTTTGTACGATGACAACAAAACCTGTTCCACTGATTGCATCCATATTGATTGCCTAAAAGCTTTTTAATGTCTCGGTGTTATTGGATACGAAATTAAGTTGGATTGATCATATCAGTGCTGGAAAATTGTATGCGGTGACTGTTTTTAAACAGAAATGTCGCTTAAAATAACTTTTTCTATTAAATTAATTTCTTGTATTTATTATGGTCTTTGTCATTTCAAGCCAGAATTTGGATTGTTATATTGGGGTGGTGCTCACAAAAATAAAATTAATCCATTATGACTTCATTGTTCAGAAGTATATCATTCGTATTATATGCGAAGGTATCCATATGAAGCAGCTTTCTTTTGTTTAAAAATTTAAAGATTTTTCCACTTTAGTACTTATGCTCTTATACAGCATAAAAAGTGTTTTTTTTTTAATAATTGTGTTCCAAATATTAATGTATTTCCCTATAGAGCAGATTCTTTGCTTTTAATTCAAAGCTAACTCATTACAAGCTTACTCGTTAGGGGCCGTTCATAAATTACGTAAGACAATTTCATGACTTTTTGACCCCCCCCCCCTCCCCCGAGTAAGATTTAGTAAGATTCTCACTACCCCCCTTCCCCCCCTTCCGAAATCTTACGTAAGATTCATAATTAAGGTGAAACTAGTCAAAAAATGTATTTTTCATGTGATGTACTATATTACTATATTTAATTTTAATATAAGTACCTGTGTTACATATTAAATAAATATTACGAAATTGCAAACTACACATTTGTTTTTCAATATGAATAAAAAAAGTCATCGTAAGTCATCGTTAGTTCATGCGCTTTTCAACCAGTCTGATAGTGAACCTACAATTGGCACACCCGATTCGTCTGTTGAATTTTCTGATTCACATTCAAACCCTGTAACATCAATATCCTCGTCGTCATGCCACTCTGCAACTTGACAAATCTCCGATTGTTTTAAAATGCAAAGGCTTTTCCCCTGTCCACGTTTCAAAATTGAAACTGGTTGAATCATGTGAGTGCGACTACAGTCTTTTCCATGTAGTTTTTTGTGCATTACAGTAGCCTTTTTCGAGGCAAAGTACTGGTCACAAATATTACAAACTCGATCAGCTAAGACGTTTGCAAGGGAAGGACAAAAAAAAATCGTAAGGCATGATTTTGAACTGTGGATGTACTTTTGACCAATCGTAATTTAACGCTAAGCGAAGAAATAGAGGACAAAACTGATTGCTGTTTTGGTCTCCTGTTGAAGAAGGAATCGAAAGCGAATCTTCTTGTTGAAGAGGACAACTGCAAGGGGGTGGTAAAGAACCGGGACAACATCAACAAAATTTCAAAGTCGACGTATCTGCGTGTAAATGCCTGAATAATAGCAAACTTGTGAGACGGTGTTACAAGTCGACCCTGCGTGTAAACAACATACATATATTTCATTACATAAACAGAAGAGAAGTTAGAGTCGATTACTTAAATCGATTGTAATCGATATATCTGAATCTTTCGTGACTGTCGAAAATTCAAATATATTTCATTACTGCCACAAATGACGATGCGTTAATACAACTTTAATGTATGAATACGCATTTTAAATCTTACGTAAGATGATCATTCACCCCTCCCCCCCCCTCTCGTAAGATGTAGTAAGAATCCGCCGACCCCCCCCCCCCCCCCTAAACGTCTTACGTAATTTATGAACGGCCCCTTAGTATAAACAAAATATAAAAAAAGTTCTGCTCAAAGCTACATTTCTGTGGCAACAAGGAATAACAGCTAAACTCGATCTGTGATGACAATGATACTTGCTTATACACAGAACTTATGTTGATTTGCCTTGTTATCACAGATCGATTTTAGCTGTTATTATTTGTGGCGACAGACTTATAAGTCTTTAAAATTTCATGGGCTAAAAATTTATTTCTGTGTCAATACGAATTCCTTATTGGAAAATGTCCATTTATATACTGCATTTTAAAAATTATAAATATAGACTTTTTCGATTTATATAAAATTACATAATAATTTACATATCGGTCTAAACGAAAACAACTATAGTTTTTTGGAATATGTTTATTAAAACAAAACTGATGTAATTAAATTCAAGAAGTTGACAAACACAAGGTGCTTTGACATGAGTCCTTAAGACAGTGTACTTTTACTTTTTTCTTGTTGGTGACTTGCCGAAAAAGATCGTGATCGAAGCAAAATTCATCTTAACAACCTATGTCAAGGCCAGAATTGACACCAAGATTAATGAAGCGATGTGTATGGTGAGGTTGATATTGAATTGAGCTACTGCTTTCTGCTCAAACGATTGATTCTGAACTGTATTGCTTGAGGCTAAAGAGGTACAGTGAAACAATTGAGATAAAACTTTTGGCATTGATCAATAAGAAATGAGTTAACTTTCAATACGAAAAAACAAGGAATCAGTAATCTTTGCCGACCCTTTAAAAATTAAAAGAACTTAGCTGAAAAGTTTTGATGTATCCACAGTATCGACTTCACGTCATTAGCCCCCTAGCTGTTTTGGTCGCCACAAAATTATCTTAATGTTGTAAAGATAACTTTGATAGAGGCTGAAAGTCCGTAGTCCTTGTTTTTTAACCATTTTAAGCATATAACTCAATGATTTCACGTTTGATTCAACTATAAACGCTTATGATTAAGCGCCAAAGGCAAAATTTTTTAAATTGAAGAGAAACATTTTTGATTTGGGTTCACAAATAAGTCACATTGATTTAAAGTGATTTCATATGTGATATAAAGTGACATAACCTCAAGTGTAAATTAAAGAAAGTGTAATTAGCAACTTCAAAATGTACTCGAAATTTGAAGTTTTTTATGATTAAAGCAAAGTTAAAAAATGTTTTTTTAATACTTTTCAAATTTAAAATGAAATTAAAATTGTTTGTGTTGAAAATAAATGGAAAATGTTGATGTTACTATTTTCAACTTAAAAACTTGCGCGCTTAAGTCAAAAATAAAATTTTCAAATTTGCAATGTCATTTTTCTCTGAGTATAGAAACTACAGAAATTCAATAGTGACAAGTTATGGTTTTGCTTGGAGTGCACCTATTTAGTTTTTTTTTCATTAAAAATGTAAGTTAAAATAAGTTTCAAATACTCATTGTAAAAGATGTGAACCAACTTTATAGTGGGTCTAGTCTTTGACTTTGGGGGCGTTCAAGTATTAATAAAATAATCAAATATTTCATCAAATCCTTTGTCAATTAAAATAGAATCCTTAAAATGCCGTTTCGACAAACGGCAACACTGATTAACTTTCCGACTTTTCGAGGCTACTTGCTCAACTAATTTCCTTGAAAGTTTTCGAGGGTTGAGCAAACTTGTCTTCATACAAATTATTTTCGAGGCTCGAAAATGTGCTCAGTTTTCGCAGTTTACGCAGTTTTCGAGGCTTTTTCGCGTTTTCAGGAATACCCTCATTGTTTTAATCGCGTTTGCCGTAATAATGAATTAAACAAAAGCTTTCTAACTCGCAATACATGCGTATGTTGTTATTTAATAAACAATCACACATTATGTAACAAACATTTGCTAAAGTTTAAAATATGTTAAAATGGGCTCAAATAGACTCTTAAAATAGAATAACATATTTATAATTAATTAAATTTATTCAATCAAATTCATGTGAAATTTCCGACAATTCAACAAAGCTATGGAGCAAACAAGAAATGACAAATAGATGACAGATGGCGCTTAGTATGCATTAAAAAGTGCACTTTGTGCATCTCATTTGCAGAAACGCTCATGGCTCAAGTGTGTGCGGCTGTCCACACATAATTCATGGAATGGTCGGGGTTCGAATCTCAGCATATGTATATGTAATAGTCGGTAATAGCCGAAACATATGTCACCAAGTACCAGGTTAAATTGTTCCATTTGTTGTCTTTGTCATGTTTGTTTACGAAGCAATAACCGATTTGTGAAGTTTCACAAGAAAATCGTTTTCTGCAAATGACTGTTAAATTCGATTAAATAATATTCAATTAATTAAAAATAATCAGTCCACTAAAAACAAATTAAATTTCTATAACATATTTAACTGAAATAAAACATTTTAGTCAAAATAAAATAGTATTCTTAACAAAAAAATTTAAAACAAAATCAGCCATAATTCAAATAAAAAGGCACGTAAAAAAATAATTCAATTGGAGTTTCTGCTCCTCTTTCCATGGGTTTGTTAGCCAAAGCCAAATGTTTTATCAAAATAATAAAAATTGACGGGTTTGTTTGCCTAGTTCGCTAACAGAAACAGCAGCAGTGATTAGTTTTCAACAGTTTTGTTAAAACTTGAACAACTCCGAAACTAATGGGCCTATTTGAATGAAGAAAACGTCATTTTATTGTTAATGAGAAATCAGAGTGAAAGACTAAAACATTCTGAAATCTGCCACCAGATGGCGCTTTAAGAAGTTTTAATAGTTTTAAGCAGTGGCCGCTTGGAAAAACTGATTTAATTTGAACGTCAATTGAGTGCCAGAAGAAATTTTTTTTTTCATCCTACGCAAAATACATCTGCGCACTTATGATATCAATCTCATGTCAAAAAGACGTTGAGGACTTTAGAAAAATGGAATTTGCTCATAACAAAGTGGACTCTTTGCTTCAAAAAATATTGTTTCATGGTGTAATATTTTTTTCTAAAAATTCATAATGTTCTTAACAATTATTGTATCATACAAAATTGTCGAAACAATATTTTTTGCGAGATATGGTTTTCTAAAAAATAGTTCATCTAAAACTTGCTTAATTGCTTACAACAATCATAATAATTGTTATTTATATAAACTTTTCTGGAATTTATTTATCTGTAGCGTTACTACAGTATTAGAACAAGACCTGTTTTGATAGGGTCATAGGTGCTCCGTTATATGAATTTTTAGCCATATCATTTATTGCTGTATCTAATTTAGATCCCGTTAACTTTTATCATTTGAATAAAACATTTTCGCTGTAGTTATTCAATAAACATATAAAGAAAGCGTTTCATTATTCACACCCAATTTCAAATCATCCCCGCTAAAGAAGTTTAACTTTAAAAACAATTTTACGTAACGCATTGTTCGACACCCCCCGTAACGCATCGTAACGTTTTAAAAGACCCCCCTCCCCCCTTATTCCGTTACGTAATACTTGAACGCCCCCTTTCTTGTACAACATTCAAACATCTTGGTAGCTACTTGGTTAAGTCAAAAAATGAATCCGTAGCTTTCATAAATTTTCAGATTTGGGCCAAAACAAAACAGTCCGTTGTTGGAGTCAGTCCCTTATAAAGTTTAGTTTTTAGTTTTGACCAATTCGCTTATCAATACGATAAGCTTTTTGAAAGGTACCGTTGGCACTTTAGCTAATAATATTTTTCCATTTGAGTTAATTTTTGGGAAAGCAGCACTTGATACACGGAAAAGCAAATCATAAATTTGTTCTTCCGGTAAAAAATGTTCCTTCAAAATAATATTACTCTTATCAAAACCAAGGATTATAATTTCCAATCTGAATCGTTTGTGAATTGACATTTTCTCAAGTTTCTGTTATTGATCTTAAATTACCTACCATTTACATAAAATAAATCCCCCACCACTTTCAACTTAATGAACACGTGTCAAGTGCCATTTTTTTTCTCTTCGATGAATTCATTTTGAAAACATGTTCGCGATACCTCAACATTTATGCATTTTTTTTTTCTTATACTTATTGTACGTACCAAATACAAATACCTTTCTAAGTCATTAAATCAAATTAAAAACGAATGTGTATTTGTGTTTTTCTTATTTTTCTGTATTATTATTTTTTCTTTATTTATTGTTATTTTTTTTATACTTTTATGTGGTTCCGCCGCCGCTGCCAATGTTAATGACCAAACAAAACCAACACAACTACAAACGCATAAAAGAGCAGCCATATCCATCCACTACGACATGCAGCATCACACTTCAACAGCTCGTGAAGATTTTTTACTCTCCAACGACAACGAAAACGACAACAACAACAACAGTAACATCAAGTGCGGCTACTGAGGCTGGCTACCGTTCGTTGTTATGATCCATCCATCCATCCATCCGTCCCATTCATCGTTGTTTCGTTGGCTGGCATTTGCTTGTATGTAAACCTCAGCGATCCTCTAGTAGTCGCATGCAGAACGAGTGACGAACAACAAGTTCGAGTTTAACGCGCGTCGCCAACTTCCAAAACAAAGAATCAAGTGATCGAGCAAGCAAACGAACACCGGCGGATTGTTTGTGTTGTTTCTTGGTGTGTTATCAATCTAAATGTAAATGCAATGAAGCTTAGAACAAACGATCAACAAAGGTTAATAATATTTTGATTAATTGATCGCGGACTATTGCGCGTATCTAAGGAAAGCGTAAAAAAAATCATCGATCGAAATAAAACGGAGAGCTTACAGTCGTTTATAAATAATAAGAAAGATTGTTATCACATTGAAATTTCTAGCAAATTTCAAGGATATTTGGCTTAATTGAGAGCTGATAAATTTCGAGATATATCTTGCAAATATAATATCGATTGTGTATCACTTAACTTGATGACCAACTCTTTGTTGTTGAGTGCGAGTTTTGTTGCCGGCGCTTTTTTACGTCGGTAACACACATTTTTTGTGTCGAAATTCAAGTGTTTTGTAATATGCGTACAGTGTCTGGAAAAACTTCTTAAATTATCATTATACATATATTAAATATAAAAAAAAACTAAGCTAGTGGAACATAAAATATCTATATTTCTAAATTAATTTACCTTGTACCAGTGACAAAAACACGGCTTCATCATTGAGGACTATACGCAAGCACTCATGGATCCAGGTAATTTGAAAATAAATTAGAGACAAAAGTTAAGGTAACACATAAATATTGCGCCACGAATTGCGACGGCACTAATACTCGTTTTAAAGTGGTAATACATCCATTTCAATAGCTTTTTTTTAAGCAACCAATAAATTCTGTGCAGGAAAGTTTATATCGTAAAGCTTCTAATGGAAAAATTTAAATTTTTTGAACTATAGAAACTTTTCCATTTGACAAACGGAAACTTTATTAAACACGGAGTTTTCTTGCAAGTAATTTTCGCAAAATTTTCTGATCAATTCGATAAATTTCTGTTTGATAATACCCATTGCAATTCTACATTAAAAGTGAAAAAGCAGAAGACTTAGAAAGAGTTCTCAAAAACGAGTTCAAACCCGTCTACGGAAACGATTTTGAAAACAGTAATTTTTTTCAATTAATATGCAAACCGTCGTTTTTGATAGTTTCATTAAATATGCCAAGCGCATCTTTTTTTTCTAATTTCTCAATCAATAGTGCTTATCTATCCGGCACAGAGCATCGAAAACGAATGTTTGCTGAAATAATATATGTACAATGAAAGAAATCGTTCTCGAAATCTTAAATGATTCGAAAACGATCCATTTGGTGTACTTGACGAACCCATCAAAAAGGATAAATCGTTTTCGTCAATTTCCCTTTTTAATTTGGAATTTTCTTTTATTGCATCGATAAGTGATAGACCAATGAAAAATTGATCATCATAACCATTATAAATGAAATTTTCGAGAAAACTTTGCAAACATTTTTAAAGTCACACCCGATACCATGTTATCACCCTTCAAAAAAACAATAAACGGTAGCTGGTGAGCAAACAGTCTGGCCAAAACCTAAATATCCTGCACGACATTAAATAAATAAATATCGAACTCAAAATATCTCCAATAAAAAGATCTCCGACGGAAAAAATACCGAACATAAAATAAAAATTGTAAAAAATCATTAAAAATCGCGCTAATTTTAAAAATGTTTTTCAAAAAACTTCAAATTAAAAGAATATTATAGTGATAAAAAATCACCTAAATATGTTAAATTAAAAACTAACATTCAATGTATGGAATTTGTGAATTGAAAAGGGAGTATACCCTCCTTGTTTTCGTATAATTTTGGGCACAGTTGCACAAAAACCTCTTGGTGTATAATGTGGACTCCTGCCACATAGGCACACGATGCGCCGTCTTACGGCTACTGGAAATAGCTGTCGATCAGCATCCCATGCAACAGGTAACCAAATAAAGTTATTCGTGAGAACACAACTTCACCTTTCCGACGTACAATGGGACACAGCGCCAGGTTGAGAAAATGCACACACGATGCACTTCTCGGAATTGTCAGACTGGAATCTAATTACCAGAAGCTCCTGACAACTCGTAGTACCAGATAAAACAAACATGATACCTCTAGTCAAGTTTCTTGAATGAATAAAGTACTCCGAGATTGAGTTCACCTAATATCCCTCGAAAACTGGTAATCCCCACAATAGTAAAAAGTAGGTTCTGAGAAAATCCTCCAGCGATTCCTTAGTCCCGAGCTCAGCAAGATTTTAATCCGCCGCTGTTAAACAATACTTGGAAAAGATCTCAACAAAAAATTTCACACGTATGCTTGAAAGTTTCATACTACTTAGTCCTAGTAACATAAGAAGAAACACATTCGAGCGTCCATTCGAATTTAAATTATTCATTCAATTTATATGCCGTTTTCACCATTTTTCGCCATGGCTCACAACTCCCCACCAAAATTACGAGACCATATTTCGTACCTTTCATACGATCTGCAATATTTGTAACTTGATGATGATTTTTTTTTAATTCCTTTGGTCAATATTCGTTTTTGGATGTCCTCTAAAAATAAAACTTCAAACATTTGCATTCTATCGATGTTTATGGTAGATATGCCCCAAAACGCCCCACTCTCCCATTCAGTTACGATTAAAACCATATGTTTTTTTTTGGAATTTTTTGTTGCTAGATTTTCATCAAAGCATATTATCTCAAACAAATATGTATGGTTTTAATCATGGTAACTGTAGGGGAGAGTGGGGTCTTTTGAGCATAGTTTTGCTTTCGGGGCATTACAAACAACCAAAATTTATTTTTCGAATCAGAGTGGATAAATATAAATGTTAGGGTGATTCTTTTTTTTTGAACAGGTTTAATAGTGGCAGGTACATGAAAGAAAAATTTTGGTCAAAGGAGAGCTCATAATATTAATATTTACTGGTGGGTCATTGAATTTTTTAGTTTTTCATAGTAATTACATGAAACATGATTTACTAAATAGTTTCGCTTATACCTCATTTAAAAAAAATCTTAGACAAACTGGACCAAGCCTATTGAAAAGAACATAATGTATATATGTATGTATGAATGTTAAATATGTAAATATGAATGAAATATGATAAAAAGATTATTTTTTGAACTAAACTTCTAGCAGCAGAAAATGTGTGAAAAATCTAAGCCAACATCAAGATTTTTACCCAAGCTTTCACTAGTCACACACATTTTTCTTGTATTTAAAAAGAATTTGAATTAATTTTAGCGTTTCGTCAAATTTTTGTTAATTTCTTACTGGTTAGAATTCCTTAGCTGTTGAAGCCTTATGTAGTTCTTTGGTAATTTTGGGTACATTAAAGTTTGAGTAGGAAATGCAAAGTTTTTAAAAATTTAAATACTTTTTTCTAAAATTGCTTGCAGTAGTGTTCTAACCCTTAGAGTCGTATAAATGTTTTCGGAGGCCGATTTCATATATTATGCTAAGCCAAATTTTAGAATACAAATAGCCAAAACATCAGACATTTATCTGCATCAGACACTTACTTATCTGATGTTTTGGCTGTATCTAAATCGAGCACTAGAATTATTCCAGCACGATAGTATTTTGAGACTTTTAACCAGAACCAGAGAAATAAAATTTTTAAGAGTACGTTTGATAACACGAAATAGGGTCGTAACGTTATTGAAAGTAGCACGAAGCGTATGACGGCTACGTTTTGAAAGTAAACGTCTTTCTCTGTCTATAAGTATACCAAAACCTCCAGTTTTGCATAGAATTTTAACATACACTGAAAAACACTTTAAGCCCCAACAGTGGTCGCTCTGTATTTACACCATTAACCCCTCTAGACCGATGGGGTCACATATGATCGCACACTTTATTTCTCTTTATTATATCTTTAATTACAACTATTTCAGTAAAGTGTCTATTGAATACACGGTGCTACAGTGAATATGAACTTTTCAAATGACCTAGTGCAAGTTGTAGGTATGGTCGAGTACAACACGAAACCGTGCTTAAAGACTTTGTAACACCCCCAAATTTTCAATTTATGGTCAAAAAAAAACGATTTTGGTAACTTTTCGCACTAAACAATTTCTAACTCAGCAGTTTTTCAACCGTTTTCAAATTTCAAAAGGTCTTTGGAAAGTGTTCTTTCAAAATATATGCATTTTTTGTTAGTGTAATAAAAGTATCAAGAGATTTTTTTGTAAAAATCTAAAATTTGTTTATTTTTTTCGAATATTTGCGATTTCAACGCAATTTTTTGCCACAATTTGCATAAAAAGAAATATTCAGACCTTAGTTATCTTAAAGTGCTATCGATTTTGAATAAAAATAGTTTTTTTTTTTATTAAAATCTATTATAAATTGTCGAAGTTACGAAACTTTTTCTTGAGAAAGGCAATGTGTGTGATAATCGAAATAAGTTTTGTTACGCCTGCGGCTTATTCGTTGACATGCAAAACCGTTTAGAGTTAAATAAATATCAAGCCGTAGTTAAAGCGTTTAACATTTTCTTCAACCGCTCTTATGTTGGAAGTGACTGGTATGAACCCGAATATGTTTGTTCGATGTGCTCTACAACACTGAAGCAATGAAAATCTGGTAATTGCGATAGCCAGTATTTGTCATTTGTAACTCCTATGGTTTGGCATCGGCAAATATATCATAAGCCGGAGGATTGCTACTTCTGCCAAACAAACATCGTTGTTCATCACTATAAAACCCGCAATCGCATAAAATATTCTAATGTTTTAACCGTATCGGAGCCAGTTCCAAGAGAAAGTCGAAATAAGCCGGCTAAAACCAAAAAACCTGAACCTGTTTGCAGCAATGAATTTCCTAGCGAGAAAACCGATAGAACGCCACTTAGTGTCAAATCTTGATTATAATGACCTCGTGCATGATTTGGGATTGTCATCAAGACAAACAGAGATCTTAGCGTCCCAACTGAAGCAATGGAGTATTGTGGAAATTAACTTTAAAGTTACATTCATACGTATTTTCTCGCATTTTATTCTTTGATAATAGCTTACAGGGGTTTTTGTTGGACCACAAATTCGGAAACTTATGACTGATACAGACTTTTTTAAAAAAAAGAATCAAGTTGTAAAAAGAGCATGGCTGTATTTCATTTCTTTGTGTGAGAACTTTTTGGGCAACAAGAGAAGTCATAATTATATTGAGGTGGTAAACGAATTTCTGGAGGCTCATGGAGAAATGGGATATAACATGTCCATCCTAATTCATTTTCTGCAGTCTCATTCCCAAAAAATCTGAGTCAACTCAGCGATGAACGTGTGAACGATTCCATCAAGAAGTATCGGCAATCGAAAAGCGCTTTGAAGGAAAGAGCCAAATCAAAATGCTGGTCACTAAAACGAGACACTGACGACTTGTCTTATAAATGTAGGAGATCAAGAAAACATTTTAACGAGAGTAAAGATTGCATTAAGGAACTGGAATCGATCACATAAGGCAAATATCTGCTTCAAGTACTTAGAACAAGAATTTTATTTCGAACTTGAGATCGAATTTCTTCCTCTAGAGAAAGCTCTATAGCTTCGACAATTTTTAATCGATTTTAATAAAAACACACTTTTTTATTCGAAATCGATGGTAATTTCAGAAAATAAAAATTTCAATGATTCTGTTTTCGCAAATTGTGGCCAAAAAATATCGTTGAAGCTGCAAATATTAGAAAAAAAGAAAAAATTGTTAGATATTTACAAAAAAATCACTTAATACTTTTGTTATACTGAAGAACTAGCGCATATATTTTAACCATGCATATGGTTAAAAAAGCTTTATGGCATCTAACAACACCAGAAATGTGACAGATATCCAGGTGTTGGTATGATTTTTTGGTGCGCAAAGAGTGTTCTTTATGTTACTCAAGTACTTTGCTTATATATCGAATAAATTGAAAAAAAAACGATTCAAAAATAATTGCATGTTCTGATTTAAGATGTGTTTTATTGAAAAAATATCGATAACACCAAATAAGTACAGTTGTTTCACCAAATTTCACAAAATTAAATGGAGTCATGTGTATATTCTTCTCTGTGAAGGGGACAGTGATGGCACATCCATATCTGTGTTCGAAAATGTCATTCAACTCGAACCTCTAAATCCTAAAATAAAATGCATTTAAAACAAAAAATGGGTTAAACGATTTTCAATGAATTATTTTCAATAAATTAAAGGAAAACTTTTGGAAAAACTAAATTAAGTTTTTGATTAAAGCACAAAAGATTTCAAAAAACAACACAAATTTGCAATGAAAAAAAAAAAAAAACATTGCACTGGCAATAACGATGCTTCGACAGCCCCATTTTAAATAAGTTTTTTTGTTCATGCAATTTCTTAAAATATCTTATAAGTAGAACTTATCACTAAAAATATTTTAATACATTTTTTTAATATTGTTTATAATAATGCAGAATTTGCAAAATTTAACTGAAAAAATTAACACTAATGTGTTTGCGTTTCCAATTATTCGATTGGAACTACGACTGCAAGCTTTTTTTAAGTAAAAAAGCAAATTCGGATATATAAACGAAAATGGCGGATTTAGTCGATGAACGCTAAGAATTCTTTTGCTGAAATTTGTTTTTATACCCTGCAAACGTTGTATTGAAAAAGGTATTTAATCTCACATAACAAAATTACTCTCATGTACTAACAATAAGTTATTCTTATTCAAGCTCTGAACAAAAAGTTAGCAAATTTCTACAAGAAGGCGTGGCACTTTCTATAAAAGCAAATACTGACAGAATTATTTAAGGTAATGAAACTAAATTCCACACAAACAGTAGGAATGATTCGGGAAACCTATGGACAAGAACTAGGGTATTTTCTGCAAGTAGGCGTTACATGCCCTAAATATACAAAAGTATAGAAACGCTGTACTGAGAGAATTGTTCAAGGTACTGCAACAAAATTTTACGCAAATAGTAGAAATTATTCGGCCTAGCAACAGAAAAAATTAATACATTTTGAGTAGAAGGCGTGCCACCTACCATAAAATTAATTATTATAATTAAAACTTTAAAAAAAAAAGAAAAAGGTCCTCACTTTGTACAACAAAACCCTAGGAAAAAATAAATTTAATTTTCCAATGCAAACACCACAAACAAAAAAAAAAAAAAATAGCGCATTTCAACCAAAAGTAGCACATTTCAAGTGAAAAGTAGCACAGCCTTGCAAAAGTAGCACTTTTGCTACTTTAGTATGCCATCTGGAAGCCCTACTTATATAGGGTTTTTTTTTGCACTGTAGTATTTTCGAATTGAAATAAAACACAAAAAATAGTCCAAACTCTACTAGCCAGATTATCTTCAATTTAAATATTTTTGTTCAAATGATGGTCAAATTGTCGATCACTTTTTCAGTAAATGGGGTTTTATTTCCCAATTATAGCACAAGTGCTATTAATTTTCAAAGCATTAAATGTTGCTCCTCCCATTGAAGCCAACAACTAAAAAGACTGTAATTATATGTTATGAAATCAAATTGCACTTAAATATAAGAAATAGTTTGGTATATCATTAGAAACAAATTGATCGTGTTTTACCGTTTAATAGACGTGGCACCTCCTATCCAAGCATAAGCTTCAAAACGATATACAGTGAAAGCTCCCGTAGGCGGACACCGACGGTTCCAACAAAATCGTCCGCCTACGGGAGATGTCCGCTTGCGGGAGCTGTCGAAGAAAGTACATTTCAATAATACAATTCAAATAAAAAAAAAAAAATTTACATTACGTATCTCTTATGTTAAGAAGCATAGCCTAGGTCACAAAACTTTTATTTAGGGTGGCCCTCACATAAAAATATTTTTTCAATACTCTAATTTTCTCGAAGTCCGCTGAATCGATTCTTATGTAATTTTCAACACATGGCTTTTATGTGAAGAGACACACATTAGATTGTAAAAGTTTTATTTAGGGTGTATACTTAGGGTGACCCTCATACAAAAATATTTTCGAATATCATTTTCACGAAGACAGGTTAGTCGATTCACACCGAACTTACACCACGTAGCTCTTATGTTAATAGGCATAGCTTAGGCTACAAAACTTTTATTTAGGGTGGTCTTCACACAAAAATTTTTTTAAATATCATTTTCTCGAAGACCGCTTAATCGATTCTCATGGAACTTACACCACGTGGTTTTTATATTAAGAGCCACTGCTTAGGTTGTAAAAATTTTAGTTTGGGTGCATACTAAGGGTGGTCTTAATACAAAAGTATTTTTTAAATAGAATTTTCACGCAGACTGCACATCGAATATACACCACGGTTGAGGTGCAGCGATGCGCACAGGGTAATGCTAGTTTTATATAAATTGTAAAACATTTTTTGTCCTATCACGAAAATTTCATTAACTTTCTCCCAATATTTACTGAGAAATCGCAATTTAAAAAAACACCCACATACAAATTCACTTGTTCATAACTTTTTAAAAATTCCAAATTTTGCAAAAAAAAATATATGGCGTTAATATTGATCAATAAACCTTCAAAGTTATGCAAAAAAAGTTTAAATATAATAAGTTGGTTTTTCCTGTGCCACTTGAGAAAACTTTACTCTCAACACCACACAAAGAAATAGATTTTAAAGAATAACAATCGACAACCTGAATGACAGAATAGAATGTATTTTTTGTCCGCCAGCAGAGATGAATTGCATGAAATGTGTATAAATGTAGTGTCCGCGTCCGGCCAAAGGAGCGTCCGCCCACCGGAATGTATTTTGTTCTAAAAACATAACGAAAAACTTGGGACCAAGAAACTCGTCCGGCTACGAGAGATGTCCGCTTGCGGGAGCTGTCCGCGACGGGAGCTTTCACTGTACAGAGAGCTATTTCAGTAAATGTTGCCAAATTCAATGTGGGCACGTTTAGTCAAACCATCATCCAGCATGTGGCATTGTAGAAGAAATGTCCTATTAATTCAAATTTAAGACCGCACTTTTACTGTTAATGTGGTGTAGGATATTTAGTTTTTGGCGAGGCCAAGAACAACATCCTTACTAGTTATAGTTAATTGCGATTAAAGATTATTGAAAATATTAATTGTCTTTCCGTAGGTACTTTAGTTGATTACATTTTCTTCCCGTACGCCAAGACTCAAGTATCAAAAAAGTAACCGCTGACAACAAAAATAAATAAAAATTTTAAAAATAATGCTGGATATTTCAAATTGAACAATATGGACATAAGCCTATAGAATCGGTTAAATCGGAATTAATTCGAAATAAAGCAAAGAGTTGGAAAGGAAAAAAAAAATGGAAATATTTTGCCAATAATTTGATCAATTTAAATAATCTACATAGGTATTAATTCATAGGCGATTTATTGAGGTAACACATTAATACATATGTTAAAGTTTCAAATCTGAGCATATTTTTACAAGAAGTAAAGCTTATAAAATGTTGCAAAAACGTTGCACCCTGCTAACTACTCCGTAATTTTTGGAGAAGCGTACCTAGAGAGAGAGAGAGGGGGGACTAAGGGAGCGATTGCCTCGAGAGCAACAACTTGGAGGGCGCAAAAATCGTCATTGACAAGGGTTTTTCGAATGCAAAAACACGGTGAAAATTTTGTAGGTTGGGGGGCGGCAAATTGTATCTTCGTTCGCCAGGAGCACACTTGATTACCGACAGGCAATACATAAACATACAGCAGCGGTCAAAATAATAGCAGTGTGGTGTCATTTATGAATTAAAAGAAAATATTTTGAACATGTGACGTTTTATTCCTTTTAATCTTTTAAAATATAGTTACTCGATAAGTGCACAAAATAAGCACATAACATTTTGTTTCAAAAAATAACGGTACGTTCTAAGTTTGCTATTGTATTGAGTAATTTGCATTTTCGAGCGGTCAAAATAATAGCAGTGTTCAACTCCTTTACTTCTCAATATTAGGTATTTACTCTTATTAAAAAAATTTCATCATAACAAGTAAGTTTCATTATTTTTGTATAATAACTCCAATGATTTTTATAAGTTTTTGCATTTTAGTGGGCCGTGGAAGACATTCTACGACAAAGCAAAGTAAAATTATCAAAAATTCCATTTCGCAAGGTAAAACTTTTAAGGAAATTCAAAATTTTATCGGATGTTCTACGAAAATGGTTTCGAATACGATAAAATATACAAATAACCGGAAAAACACGAGGCTGAATGCCTTCCATGTCTCCCCGGGACGTGAATTGTTCGATACGGCTTGCGATTCAAAATCCGTTTTGCCTGCTACGGAAATAAAGAAAGTGCTTAATATAGCAGCGAGTGTAGAAACCGTTAAAAGAAGACTCAGGAAAACCAATTTGAGTGCGCAGAATCCACGACGAGTTCCATTGTTAAAAAAATACATATCACAAAGAGATCGTACTTTGCGCACGGGTACTTGGAATGGCCGCTTGCAAAGTAGAGAAACATTATGTGGAGCGATGAGAGTAAGATCGTCTTTTTGGTAGAAAAGCCACTCGTCAATATATAAGGCGCAGCCCAAACACAGTATATGATCCCTGGAATTATCTTACTCTCATCTCTCCGCTCTACTTTGCAAGCGGCCAATCCAAGTACCCGTGCGCAAAGTCAGATCTCTTCGTGGTATGTATTTTTTTTAACAATGGAACTCGTCGTGGATTCTGCGCACTCAAATTGTTTTCTCTGAGTCTTCTTTTTATGGTATCTACACTCGCTGCTATACTAAGCACTTTCTTTATTTCCGTAGCAGGCAAAAATGGAATATGTTTCAAAAGCCGCATTGAACAATTCACGTACCGGGGGAGATGGAAGGCTTTTCTCTTCGTGTTTTTCGTTTATTTGTGTATTTCATCGTTTTCGAAACCATTTTCGCAGAACATCCGATAAAATTTTAAAATTTCCTCAAAAGTCTTACCTTGCGAAATGGAATTTTTAATAAATTTACATTACTCTGGCGTAGAACGCCTTCCACGGCCCACTCAAATGTTAAAACTTGAAATAATCATTGGAGTGTTATACAAAAATAATGGAACTTAATTATTACAATCAAATTTATTGATTAAGTGTAAATACCTAATCTTGAAAAGTAAAGGAGTTGAACACTGCTATTATTTTGACCACTCGAAAGTACAAATTACTCAATACAATAGCAAACTTAGAAAGTACTGTTATTTTTTTGGAACTAAATGTTACGTGCTTATTTTGTGCACTTAGTTATAAAAGATTAGAAGAAATAAAACATCATTTGCTCAAAATATTTCCTTTCAATTTATAAATGACACCGCACTGCTATTATTTTGACCGCTGCTGTATATGCACTAAGATATTGCAATCAGAAGTTGCCTAGTTACTTAAAGATTATGTATCCCATTCATTCTTTCTATAATAGTTGTATGATTGTAACTGGGAAATAATCCCTTGGACCTGTTCGGTCTAAGCAAGATCTATGATGCGAAGGTTATGTTAATTTGTCAATTTGAGAGCGATTGTGGCTTCATAACTGTCAAAGCTCTATGGAAACTACAGAAAATTGTTCAGCACAACTCAACTCAAAATTTAACAACTATAAAACATACAATGAAAAAAATATAAACTCTATTATTGAATAATGGTTCGAACTAGAATGAGACAAAAGCCCAACTTCAAATGCTTTAGCGAACCTGAAGTAATGAAATTCGCAATGATAATATGTACTTAACTAGCCGAATCGGCTAGTTAACGCTGACAAATCGGCTTTTTAAGGTAGTCGAATGCCGCTTCTTCGACTCTCTTGAAGACATCGCTCAAAAGAGTTCAAAATCCATTTTGAGGTTTATAAAAATTTCGAAATGGTTTGAATAGATTGGAAACGAAGTTATAAACAGGGTATACAATAGGCCCAGTTGCGGCCTAAGTTATGATGACAAACCTAACCTAACCTAGCTGAATGGAGAAAGCGGAGAAGTGTGATATACAAATACAGTGAAAGCTCCCGTCGCGGACAGCTCCCGCAGGCGGACATCTCTCGTAGCCGGACGAATTTCTTGGTCCCAAGTTTTTCGTTATGTTTTTAAACAAAATACATTCCTGTGGGCGGACGCTCCCTTGGCCGGACGCGGACACTACATCTATACACATTTCATACAATTCATCTCTGCTGGCGGACAAAAAAGACATTCTATTCTGTCATTCAGGTTGTCGATTGTTATTCTTTAAAATCTATTTCTTTGTGTGGTGTTGAGAGTAAAGTTTTCTCAAGTGGGCACAGAAAAAACCAGCTTATTATACTTAAACTTTTTTTGCATAACTTTGAAGATTTATTGAACAATATTAACGCCTTATAATTTTTTTTTTTTGCAAAATTTGGATTTTTTAAAAAGTTATGAACAAGTGAATTTGTATGTGGGTGTTTTTTTAAATTGCGATTTCTCAGTAAATATTGGGAGAAAATTAATGAAATTTTCGTGATAGGACAAAAAATGTTTTACAATTTATGTAAAACTAGCATTACCCTGTGTGCATTGCTGAACCACAACAGTGGTGTATATTCGATGTGCAATCTGCGTGAAATAAATAGAATTTTCAAAAATACTTTTGTATTAGGACCACCCTTAGTATGCACCCAAATTAAAATTTTTACAACCTAAGCAGTGGCTCTTAATATAAAAACCACGTGGTGTAAATTCCATGAGAATCGATTAAGCGGTCTTCGAGAAAATGATATTTAAAAAAATTTTTGTGTGAGGACCACCCTAAATAAAAGTTTTGTAGCCTAAGCTATGCCTATTAACATAAGAGCTACGTGGTGTAAGTTCGGTGTGAATCGACTAACCTGTCTTCGTGAAAATGATATTTGAAAATATTTTTGTATGAGGGCCACCCTAAGTATGCACCCTAAATAAAACTTTTACAATCTAATGTGTGTCTCTTCACATAAAAGCCATGTGTTGTAAATAACATAAGAATCGATTCAGCGGACTTCGAGAAAATTAGAGTATTGAAAAAATATTTTTGTGTGAGGGCCACCCTAAATAAAAGTTTTGTGGACTAGGCTATGCTTCTTAACATAAGAGATACGTAATGTAAATTTTTTTTGTTTATTTGAATTGTATTATTGAAATGTACTTTCTTCGACAGCTCCCGCAAGCGGACATCTCCCGTAGACGGACGATTTTGTTGGAACCGTCGGTGTCCGCCTACGGGAGCTTTCACTGTAATCTATATATAAATAGGCAATGTCTAAACGGTTACACCACTTTTTCTCAGCCATAGCACAACATAATCGCTCAATTTTTTTTTTATTGCGAAGGTTGTGAAGAGAAGGGGGGGAGGAACATGTATACTTTTTTTTTCAATAGTTGGTGCCACGCCCCTAAAAGTAAAAAACGTTTCCACGGCTAAGCTAATGGACAGATTTTGATGAAATTTTGTTTGAAGATAGATTCAATTCTAAGAAAGATTATTAAAAACTCTGATTTCTTAAAGGGGGCGTGGCATCGCCCCAAATCAGAAAAAACGGTATCACGGCTGTGTCACTAAACCGGTTTTTATGAAATTTGGTACGTAGATAGATTGAATCTTGAGTAAAAATATATTTTTTAGTGAGCGGTGCCACGCATCTTACAGAAAAATACGTCGTTACTACTAAACTAACGAACCAATTTTGATGACATTTTGTTAGGTTACAGACTGAATCCTAAAAAAGATTTCTTTAAATTCAAATTTTTTTAGGAGGCGTGGCATCGCCCCTAATGGGAAAAAATGGTACCACGGCTGTGCCACTTTTAATGAAATTTTGTTGGGATATAGACTGAACCCTGAAAAAGATTTCTAAAGACTGAAATTTTTTTAGGAGGCGTGGCAGCACCTCCAACAGGAAAAAGCATTTCCACTGCTAAAATAATGAACCGATATTGATGGAATTTGGTACAAAGATAGATTGAACCCTGAGGAAAGCTATTTGTTTTAAAGTGGAAAGTACCAACCTCCAGTCGGAAAATGTGTTTTCACAGCTGATTTTGATGAAATTTTGTATGGAGACAGATTGCGCCCTAAGGAAGAGAAAGAGATTGTGGTAGGGATATAGCAACATGATATGTACTATGACTTAAATTTTTGGAGCGATGACAAAAAATTACTCTTTTCAGTTAGTTTTTTAATACTAAAAAGTAGTTTTTGTTACTCTTATGCGCGCTTCATTAAAAAATACCTTTTTGATTTGAGCCTAGCCGATCTTTCACATAAGGGGAATTCCATAAATTACGTGAGCCAAATAGGGGGGAAGGGGGACCGGAAAAATCTCACCAAGTTCCATAAAGGGGGAGTGGGGTCAAAAAAAATATCACGTCAAATTTTCAATGCAGATTGAACTCTAAGAAGGGATAGATATAGGGAAAGGACAACATTTTAGCATAATTTTTATTTTTAAAAACGATGACAAAAATAGCTCTTTTTTATATCAGTTTTTTAATACCAAAAACATTTTTAATGGTTGAATTTCAACCACCGGGCGAACTCTAGTATATGTAATTAGCCATCTATACCAGATTACACAAAACTATTACTTAGGGCTTAGTGTTTATGTTAAGTTGCCACTCTAATCTAATATACATTTTTACTAAAGAGTTGAAACAAATTTAAACAGCTGAATACTTCTGCGAAAAACGTAAATATTTTAATCCAATAAGATTTATTGGTATGCCTAAGCTTTCTCGTTTGTCAACGTTTACACGAGGAAACTGTTGCCGCAAAGTTTCCTTGTTTGTAGGCAAGAAGGGAAAAACGAAAAGGTGGTGTACAGAATTTTCCGTACCCGCAAATTCTCTTTCGTTCTGTTCGTTAGCTTATATTATGCTTTGACTCTACGTTTTTGTGGTGGATCGACGCAGTAACTGCTTTGATATTCGCAAGCAGAAAGAAATTCTAGTTTTCGTGTGTAAACGCAAAACAAATTCACAAAAGGGAATGGACAAGAATTTATTTCATCGAATTTCTTCGTGTAAACCTTGACTTTCTAAGATGATTTTTTTCAAATTTTTCTATCTTCACAATTTGGTATAAGATCTTTCAATCTTTTTCTTAGCTTTTTCAAAACTAGGAAGATGGAAAAATTTGAACTCAGTGCATCAGAATCTGTGGAGACACCCTTTTCTTTCATTAACATTAGATAATTTTATGGGTAATGCTGGATTTTGTTCACATTGTCTTCAGATAGTTTTTTTGATGACTCCAAGACATTCTTAGTGAACATAAATTCGTATGACAGCGAATATCTGCTTACTTTGCAAGAATGTTTGCAATACCATAGAGATATCAATAGTTGGGTAACCGCAACTGACTCTGGAAATGGCCTTTATTATCAAATTATTGTAGTTTGCTTAAGAAAAGACAAAAAGAGTAACACATATCGATTTAGTGAACTCAAATCCTAAACGAAAACAAGGTCTGTTCGGAACGAATGAAAAAATTACTATTATTGCAGCATTTTTACAAATTATAAAAATTTGGTCTAAAACTATTTTATTTTTTGGCTATTGGCTATTATTTTTATCGACTCAATTCAAACTATGATGCAAAGCTTAAATTCTTATAAAACTCAACTTAATCCGCCACTAATAGTGAACATAAATATATTGTAATAACACTTAATTTTACACACATGCCGCATGTTAGTTTAAAATCAATAAGCAAACAAAGTTTTAACAAAAAATATTGTGAAAGAAATCCGTCAATATTAAAACGACCACCATCGAGACCACAAACCCTAAAAGTCGCTGACCGTTCAATGCGTCAAAACATCAAACATTACAACGGTCATTAGTTAAATTAGGTACAGAAGATCGTGACGCATGTTGGCCTAAACGCTGGGCTAAATGCGAACACAGCGTCGGTATTAATCGATAACAACAACAAATTGACCAAAAGATGCTACCGACTGGAAAGCAATCAAGCGTATTAGCTATCGCATCACATTCTTAATGGTGTGCGCGAACAATAGTAATACCAACAGGCATATGAGTTGAGTACCTACTACCTTGGGTACATTCAAGTTATGGGCATGGATAGATGAACGTCAGTTGTGAGTAAACATTTTAGGAGATTCGTTAAGAAATAAACTCTAATGCGCACAAACACCACCGAAAATGTGTCTCAAGTTGTTTGTTTTTGTACACATTTCAAAGATGCATCGGTATACCGGTCAAGGTATATGGTATATTTGAAGCAGGCTTTTTTTATGAAGGACTACAGTTAACATTTCAGAAAATGCGGTTTTAGAGCTAACGTACAAAAGACGTTTAGTCTCAGTTTTATCCATCTATATTAATGTATCAATACATAGTCTTTGTTCATGCAAGTTTATGTTTGTCCAGAAAGAAAATTATGTACTACTAAAATTCTAGTTTTTTGAACAATGAATTATATTATGGAGTGTCTCTAGACTTATTCCATGATATTATTGAACTTTAATTAATTTAAAAAAAAGTCAGCGTAATGCTTGTGGAGCTTATTATTGAATTTCCCGAGTTTTGTATTCATTTTCCTGGAAGAACGCGTTCTTAAGGCAATTTTACCAATATTGATGATCTTGGGATCAGGGACACATGCACTTATTTTAGTTTTTGTCAAAATTATTAAGTTTGTTTTTTTCAAGACTAACTTATTAACTTATTGTTAGTATAACAAAATTGCAAAATGATATGTCCTATGTTTTGGGCACATGAACTCAACCACGTTTAATTCGTTACAGGGAGCAACTTCGTTTTTTTCATATTTCTTACATCAACTTATCCACCGCGAAACGAGGGCGTTATATGCACTTCATCAAAAGAATAACTTGTGAAAATATTGTTGAAACAACCAAAAGTTCAATAATAAATATAGCTTAGTACTTGGTGGAGCATCCTTGAAATCAATAACGGAAAGTACGGTTTTGGCACTAAGTTCAGACAAGGTTTCATGTGCTTTCGTATTCCTTACATACTTTGATGGCATTCATTCCAAAATACATCAGCCCACAAGCTTCGGGCTTTTGGGAAAAAGCTACTGATTTAAACGTATAGCTTTGTGTTTTGGGCTATTATCCTGTACAAAAACATTTATAATTCGTTGAAATAGTTGCATCAGAAAATGTTTCCATAGAGGTAAACAATATACATTCGTGTATGTTTCGATCCATCCGACCAATCGCATTTGAGCTATTCAAATTTTGAAAAAGAGTACTTTAAAACAATAAGTCAAGGTTTGTCTTGTTTGGCGATGATGGTAAAAAGTACGTTTGATACTCAGGTCAGAATAAAAAGGAAAGGGAATACAAGGGTAAAGAGTTGAAGTTAAATTGTTACATCGATCGAAAATTTTCGGACCCCAAAATCTACCACTCTATGTCGATTCTATATTGTGGCCTATAAGTTTCTCTAAGTCTATACAGGGTTAAAAATCGGCGGGATTGTATCACTAGACGTGGCCCCGCCAATACACACAAAAAATTGAATATCCTTATTAAGTAAACTATTCTCATAATCGCCATAAAATTTAATATGTTCGGTCTACTTACCAAAACATATCTCCGAATTGAATATTTCCCGAACTGCTGCACCAGAAAGCGTAGCAACTCCCACACAAGCAAATAACCTAAAATGATATATATAGAGTCTACAACACTTATAAGCAGTCTTAATGAGATTTGGTACAAGAGTATTGATTGGTAAAGTGTTTCATTGCACCGAAAGTGGAAGGGATCGCATCAATGAGATAATACAAATGGGCACCTCTCTTGCATACATAAATTTTTGAAAGTTATTCTAATTGAACTATCGATAACGATCATTGAATTTTTTAATTCAATTTAAATGCCAGCTACAATTTAATGAACGATAAGTTATGTTTTTCAAATAAATATTGCCAAAATTACACTTTTTGTTAGATAAATTTGTGTCATCTTTTAATGAACCCCAAAACCCCTCGTTCATAGAAAAACCTGTCTTTATCGACGACAAACTGTTGAGAGTGCTGATTTACATTTGAATTCAACGTCATTTTTGAAAAGAGCAAAACACGTAAAAGACTGACGGTGCAAGGTCAGACAATTATTGTGGGTGTGGCAATGCAATCAATCTGAATTGCCTGCAAAAAATACTCAAATTACGAAATACTTGCTTCTTGAAAAGCAAGTTACTTTTGATATTCCACTGCACTGGGATTATAAACTTTAATCGATAAATGTACGTTTTCGTTGTTTTTTGGGGCAAATGACCACCATGGAACAATAACCGTATTCATCATTATGCAAACAGTACTTTTCGTTCAAAAAGAATTTATTGCTTTTTTTTATTGAGTGTGAAGCACTCAACACCAGAAAATTTGACGAACTTTATAAAAGACTTTATCAATATTATCAAATATTTCATATCTCGTGCAATAGAGATTTTCTATGAAATTTTTTTCTAAAATTGGTGGTATAAATGTGTACGTATGCATTTTATCGTATAGCGTTTTGGAGTGACACGCTCTGGAGCGCTTCTGGAGGCTCTATGTCTCTACGTTTTTATGCAATAAAAGCAAACAGAAACATTCTGAGAGTGTTTTAGAGCGATTCACTCGAAAACGCTATTAGCTTTTGATATTGAATCCCTCCCCATCACTCTCCCTAGACTACCTTCTACACCTGAAACCCGAAACATATAAAAATTTTTCCGGCCCTGACAACGATTATGTGATACCTGAACAGAAAACTAGGATATTTATTTACAAATATCAAACTTATTAAATACTTCAGTTTTCGTTTTGACTTTAAGTTTCCTTAGGTTTTATAGTATCTGGTAAAACAAAATCGACTTTACAAAATTAGTCAAAAGACAACTCCATTTGACAGAAGAGATAGGAACGGTACTTTCTCCAAATTGTTTGACCCAAGGCCTTCAGAGGCATGTAGATAATGTTTCAGAAATAGTAACTTTATTCAACAATACTTAATATAAGAAACATTGTGAAAGCAAACATTATACAGTGGAACTTCGATTATCCGTCTCCCGATCAACCGTCACTCCGATTAACCGTCACATTTTGTCAGCAAACTTTTTTTTCGTTTTGTTTCGATTCTGTTTATGTATGCACACAATGCGAGAAACGATTCTGTCTGAAATTTTTCTTATGAAATTCGGAGATGAAAATTTCGCAGAAATTCATTAATCTAGTTCTTTTTGTTCGCCAAGTCAAGTGGATTACACAAATTTTTGACGAATTTTTTCACCAAAACATCTTGATGCGATTGTAAACTATCACATTGTTTTTTTATTCGATAATAAAATACGAAAATGACAAATCAACATTTTTTGTTACATTTCCTTTTTTCTTGCGTTTTTGTGTTACAGTACATACATATACCTATATGTATATTCAATACCTTGTTTTCTAGCGTCACCATACAGAATCAAAACAAAATTCTGCCATATATTCGATTATCCGTCTATTCAATTATCCGTCAGGCTGCTGGTCCCGTGCCTGACGGATAATCGAAGTTCCACTGTATTCCAATTTTGGAATTTTTGTTTTATATAACCTAAAGTCTTCTAAAAAATGAAATTTACAATGAATCGTCAATTTTACGGACATTGAATTTAAAGACTTTCTGCATCATCCTCGTGATCTTATTAAATTAAAATATTTTTAAAATTTAAAATTATTACGGTACATTTTGACAATGGAAAGTCACCTCTAAAATGTTATGCCAAAAGCTTGAAATCAAATTTAATTTAAGTAAATGAAAAAATGCATCAATATTTTAAGAATAGTTTAACTTCATTTTATTATTACTCTGCAATTTTGTATTTGTTTTTTTTTTTTAGTTGAATAAATGAGAGTGTGTACCTTTGATTTTGTTTCTTAAAACTATGCTTGTACGGTGTATATAAATAATTGACTTGCACCGAAAATCGTTCGCTTGGCTCATTCCGATTTTTTTGGCTGTCCCGCATGTCTCCGCTTTGGAATTGGTAACCCTAGTTGTAACTCCATTTCCATTAAGCCGTGCACACATTGATTCGTCCCTCGAGTGTTTGTTGTGCGCTTTTGTTTTACCACTTAATTTCTTGCGAGTATTTGCTGTGTTGCAGTCATACTGTCGTCGCACTGCATATGTCAAGCTACCGAAGTAGATGAAACTTTGATGTCGATACCGATGCTAATATTCAGAATAATGATGAAAGCAATGATGATGATGATGATGCGGAGGATGGCGATGATGACGTCTGGCTACCGGTAGCCGTTAGTCACGCATTTCTGCACTTTTATGGTGTGCTAAGAACTGCGGCGACTGCGCAAACCGCATAAACAGTGAATGAGTGCCTGAGTGAGTGCCTCATAAAACTAAGCCACATGTCAATATTATTGCATCGATGGTAAACATCATACAACACACGAGCAGAGGAGTTCTATATCTGCATGTTTTGTGATATATGCCGTCCGTCTTTCGTTCTGCTTGTCTCCAGCCACTCGTATAGCTCATAAAAAACAATACAAATATCAGCGGAGACTGTGAGTTTTTAACTTAAAAATCTAAAACACAACAACAAATAAAATATGGCTTAAATCAACATTTTGTTGGAATTGTGGGCTTTTTGTTGTTGTTCGTATTTTACTTTCTTTGTTGTTGCATTTAATTCATTTGTAAGGTTCTTTTAATGAATGAAAATGTAGCAAACGCAAAGGCACCAAAATTCAATCGTCGTTGTCGTCGTCGTCGTCTTAGCGAAATGCCGTAGATCTTTTTATGATATTTGATTTTTTATTTATTTGAATTTATACCCCCTTATTAGCATTGATATCATAATTTTTAGTGTTTATTTTAAAAAATACAAGTTTTTTACCAACACATTTGGAAAGCTAATTAACCTTTACTTGCACAAAGGTGGTTTTATTTTAAAATTTTAATTGGCATTGTGGCAATCATTCTTCAGAAGTATATCGATTTGATTGATGTGGGAAAACAATGGTGGTCTCAATGTAGTTGGGCCTTTCTAGAATTTCAGAATTTCGGTTTTTAAGTTTCAACTAACGCATTTATTTGTAACGCTGTTACTACGATCTATTGAGCTACATTCGGAGCGTTTGGCCTGAACAAAATTACCATAGCTTTTTTTAATCCTAACTCGTTATTTTAGGCTGTGCCAGTTTGTTCATATATTGCTTGACGTCATGATGTTCCGGGTTTCTCTCAACAACTGTCTCACTGCGGATTCCACCAAAGTCTAAATCGCCAAGTCTCCCTACCGTAGGGTTCCCAACCGTGCTCTTTAAGGAGTAACTCTTTTCGAAGTATGCTCTTCGTATTTTGTAATCTTTTGTTCCTGGTACTGTTTTAAAAATAAAAAGATATACATAGAATCAATAAATAGTAGGTACGATCCACAAAATAAAATATAAATATTTAAACTAACCAATAGGTCGCACCACTAACCTTCCGTTTAACCATCGGTTGTGTCAGTCAAGAAAAAATCAATTAAGAAGTCTTAACCAGTACTGAAAGAAAAAAGTCTTACAAAAATCATAGCAAAAGAAAAATTGTTTTCGATTTGAGGTGGAATGACCCATATACATAGCCAAAAAAATAAAAATAAATTGTGTGAATGGCCGAAAAAATAGACTAGTAAGTTTTGGATAGCAAAATTTGCATGTTATTAGTTTTAAGTATATAGATATGTATATCTTAAGAATATGCACCTTAAGGGCGCTGGAATCGTCTGCTTTCTCTATATTTATGCTTTTTATAGGTAAAGGAACCAGTCATCCAAGAAGCAGACGCAATAAAATGATTTAATACTCAGTTTTTTTACATGTTTGTAATATTGCAATTTTTAAATACGGCAACAACTAAGTGGCAGAGATTGTTTTTTCTCGTTTCCTATGATATAATCATTATAATAATCTCTATTTACCTGACGATAAAATCACTTAAGTTTGTACACATCATACAATTTTAAAAAAATTTGATTTCTCTTAAACGAGGCAATAAAAATGTCTGTCGTTTTAATATAAACGGAAGTGGGATTGATGTCCGAAATTGAATGTCAATACCTCTTCTAAATCTAGTGGTGGGAGTATTTTATGAAATTTTTTTTTTTTAACTCCGAGCTTGAGTTGTTATAGTTCCGATACTTTGACGGATTTTCCTATTTTACTTAAGTTTCCGAAGTAAATCCGAATTGGAATCAGAACAGGCCTGTACATGATTTTGCAACACAGAGCTAAAGTGTAACAAAATATTGAAAAAAATTTCATTGGTTTTCTTTGCATTAAACTTAAGCTAACGGTATTGCTAAGGGTAACTAGTTACCCTCAACGATTAGTCTATGTAAATGTATAGCGTTCTGTATACTAAAGTGCAATTATTGAAACACAAAAAAAATCGATTGTACTTAATATTACCAAAGAACGAAAAATAGTCGATTCTCTTAGATACAAAAACTCGTTTTTTCTTCTTTTTTTTTTGGAATTTAGTTTGCTCTTTTTAATCTACATAGTTGGTATCCGTATTCGTATCGTATTCATTTTCTTAAGGTTATCATCACTTTCATGGTTGGCTACAATTTCACGGTTCTAGTCGCCGAGTAAAATTAGCTTTTTGGTTGACGACATTGGCGAAGTATCTCCTCGGCAATGTCTTCCAAAGTTTTGCCTTTATATGGTTGGCAGTCTCTTGTTGTTGTATGCAGAAATGTCAAACTTTGAAGAAAGCAATGTATTTGGATATCGCGAAAATAGAAATATGCTCATAAGTAAAAAAATATTTATAATTTAAATCAAAGAATTGTACATGAAAATTTTTTTTCAAAATAAAAATCACCATCAAAAGGCAATTATTGAATCAAAAGGAAATGAACCTACTGAAGCAAAATTTAGGTTTCGTCTTTTTACACTTCTGGAATACCAAATACCAGTTACTAACTTGCTATCCGGTAATTCCAATGGACTAATAGCATCACGAAAATTTCTTCTAGTCCGTGAAACTTTTGCATCTTCTTCATAAAATAAAAAAACTTACTACTGCCTTCCCTTTTCTAAAACAATTATTTTAATGACAGAAATTAAGTGAATAAATATGCTTGAATTTCGGGCACAAATATCAAATCTCAAGTAAGTCCCGAAATTTAAATTTTTGCATTTGCCATCCACAAAGTGTGAAAATTAATACTATGGCGAGAATAAACTGCAGCCAACCATGAAACCGAAAAATGAAACTGTCTCCATACTGTATCGTCTCGGAGATAAAGACCAGTAGCCAACCATGAGGAGGCTTTATATTTGACTTCTATTTTTAAAAGAGTTTCTTACTTTGCTAATTCTTGCTGCTGCGACTTTTACGGTACCGCCTTAGTAGTGAGAGCGCTGCGAAGCCAGTAGAGCGATGTATTGGTGCTTATGTTGTTTTTGTATATGTTAGGACTTGGGTAAGCGGTATTGCTGATATTGCTTACATTTTTGCAAGGTTAATGCATAATCGAATAGTGGATGCTTGATTGGTGAGTCGTATGAGGTTGGTTTGCATATTGGAAGATCTTGATGTCTGCAAAACTATATCATCGGTATAAGCCTTAAAGTTCCAAAAGTGTGTGATTGATCAAATCGTACAGCACAAAAATTATAAACGATAGGGTTGGCAGCTCTGGTTGACCCCAGTTTTTAGTTTGATTGGTGGTAAGAGGTTGCTGTTGTTGACGAAGCGGCATTTAAGACTCTCGTAGTATTTCTTGTTCCTATAGCAACCTAAATTGACTCTTTATATACATACATAAGTATACTATCAAAGGCAAAAGAAAAGTCAATGAAGCTCTTTGAAGCAATATACCTTACAGCTTACATTTTGTATAGTTATGCATTTGGATTTCAATCATCTACTTCTCACAATTTCATATTTTAAACAATTTTTCAGATATGTAAATATGCATAACTACAATTAAATTAAGAATAACATTTTCAGCAACAAACCTATTATGAACCTAGTCTTTGTAGGCAAATGAATATATTCTCTAAAATTTTTTAGTTGGTAAGAGATGGATTCAAATGTAAAGGAAAAGGCAAAATACTAAAAAGAAAAATGAAAATAAACAGGATCAAAAAAAACACTTCTCATTTGATACATTAAAAATCATGCTTTCGAGATTTCATTGCCACTTTAATGACTCAAGTACCTTAGTAATTGCACAGTAAACGCGTGGAGAATCAAGTAAACGAAAACCATTAAAAAAATGCTCCACGTCGGCAAAACACCATATCTGTTCGTATAAATGTGAATGCATCATATGTAGTATCATTTAGTAAATTTCTAAAAAGTTGACTATAAAAGGCCTAATTAATATTGTCTTAGCGAAAATACTTAACTATAGATTCTGGGAAGTTAGTGAGAACAAACGTGCCCATTGTTCATGTTAAATGAACGAATTCATCATAATAATTCCATATACTCGGCGATTGTATGTATATACAAACATACATTTGTATGTACGTATCCATGCAAACAATCTGAAGATTATAACATACATAAGTATGTATATTTCAAAATGTGATATCTTACGAGTATACACATGCTACATGAAGAAATTCATGGAAAACTCTTGCGCTTTTATTCAAGCCGACCAACGACTTGTTAGAAAGTTAAGAGTTTTAATAAAACAAACTAATTTATTGCTTAATCGTCTGGTCATTTTGATCCCTAATGGAAGGGGTTTTTTTTGGAGGAAAAACAATAGCTTGAAACAATTTGATCTAATCTAATACTCTAAATATTTTTATAAAATGCAAGAAGACTCAAAAGAATTAAATTACAACAAAATACATATTGCAGTACAAAGTCCAATTATATTTAGAATTCACTTAAATCACTACCGGCTCCAAGGGGTTCCGAAACAATTAACTTTTAATACTAATCATGAGTTTCTTATTTACAATTTCAAAGGAATGTGTGCTTTAAATGTCAAAAACCATAAATTTTTTTCGCCCAAACTTATGATGCGATCTGTCAAAAGGAAACCAATCTTGCCAGAGTAAAATTTGGAAATCGAGATATAGCGTTCAGTGTCAAAGTTCCAATTTTGATGAATTTCAAAAAGTTTTTAATTTAAAACTATAGCATCAAAAATTTCAAACATGATTTTCACAAAATCGGGTTTTTAACTCCAATCTTTGAAAGCTCATAACATTTTCAAACTTTAGAGTATTAATGCTTTCACTGCCATCCACAAGAATTTGGAAAAACCTCTATTTTTACATCTGGCAGGATATGGTCTTATTCCACAGATCGCAAACAGACTACGAAATCACGCAAAGCTTATGCTTATTTGCCTCGCAAAATTGGGCAAATTTTTATTGAACTTTTGATTTTAAATTTCCCAAGGTGCCACTGTCAAATTTAGCTCATTAGGGGTCGCCTATAAAAGACATCCGCAGCAGAAAGGACGGCGAGTGACGTAAAAATGGTCAAAAGTGAACAAGCAGGGGGGAGGGGTTGAGGCTTTTACGGATGTTATTTTTTTTTTAAATCACTTGAATTTTTTCGCTTATTTTTTCGTTCATAAGAAACGAAAAAATATAATCAGAAGGGGGGGTAGCATAATCCTTTGTGAACGTTCCATACGTGGGAGGAGATAGCAAAAGCGGACAACGAGGGGGTTACAATTCCAGAATTTGCTTCAGAGTTTGCTTCACAGCAAAAAAAAGAAGTGAATATCTGTTATACGAAGATAATTTTAGTATGTATTTTGTTTCACCAATTTCACTTTATAATACAGAAAGCAACAATAACATGGCGTTGGCATTGAGGGTAACTAAATACCATTAGCAATGCCGATGGTTAAATTGTAGTGCAGAGAAAACCAGTGGAATTACGATTAACATTTCAAAACAGCTTAGCTTCTGGTATTGCAAAAGGTAATCAAACCATTGCCACACTTTGTACAAAAATAATGTTTTGGTAACCCATTGCCAATTTTTTTGCTGGGTTACAGCTACTTAGTTCAATTTTGAGTCTTTCCCTATTTTTACTTAAAAAAAAAACAGCAAAGAGTGGAGGTGGATTTGCTTTTACAAAGAAGCGATTCGGAACATTGAAGGCTTTTAATTAATATATATAACATTGAAAGATAGCAAGACTTACCTCTTTCTAGATGACCTTCAATATCAAACGACTGCGTTGGTATTACTAAAATTGCTTATACTTTTCTGGTCACTATAGATCGGACCTACGCATTATTGTTGAAATTTTGATTACCTTACATACAGAATATTCACCGTTATGATTTATATGCTGATGAATTGAAAATGGGGCGCTCGTACGATGCAAAATAAATAATTAAGGATTCATCGGGAAGCGACGTATTTTCTCTTTGGGTAGTTACCTCCGATGCAAACTTCGGAGGAGGGTGTCATTATTTATCTGTTGAATAGACGACAACTGACAAACGGCACAAAATATTACATTAATAAACATTGTACAATGTTAGTCTAACTTGAAAAATAAGTTCTTAAAACATTTAATTAATATTGGGTTAACTTTGAATATGTTCCATATTTTCGTCTATTTTCTAAAAAAAAAAGTATTCGTCTCTCTTGCTTTATATTTCTATTTTTCTAAACATTATGAAATGTACACAAAATCACTCATGCGAGTTAATCCAATTATATAGTCAATTAGCAATCTTCAACTAACTAGAACCAATTAAAAATATAGATTAGAATGAACGTTAAAGTTTTTTTATTCAATGCATCAAAACATTTCGTTAACACTGACAACCGCAATCACAAAATATTTAAAATACAAAAATTTAATTTGTTTAAATATTTTAATTAAAATTATATATATTCCTAAAATAGACATATAAGTCACAACCTTAAAATTCTGTCTGATTTGTTATCGGGAGTAACATAAGTTAATTCTGTCTACTAAGTTTTCCTCAGCTGTAATTTAAATTTGATAAGAATTTTTATTTTTTAATTATATATGTATGTATTTTGTAAGTTAACATACACACATACATTGTGCGAAGTAAACTTTAGGAAATGTGTATTAGGCCGGCAGCTAGCGACGGAAATTTGTTGCTGATCGAACTACGTATATCTTACAGAATTCTGAATGAGAGTTGGCGTCTGGGCCATTTTGAAGAAACGCGAATTTGAAATTGCAATAATGATATATATTTTTAGCACAATGAACTACATATATTAGAAAAAATTTTAAGATAAAAAAAAAAAAACCATCGGCCAATGCCTACTCTTAAATGTGTAATTCATAGTATAGATTTCATACCATATATGTATTAGGGTGATTCAAATTTTTTTTTTTTTGATTTTTTTAAGGTGCTGTTGCTTAAAAAGTATGTTTATGATATGAAGAAAAAGTTCACGAAAATTCAGCTCTGTAACTCAATTTTATAAGGTGGCGCCGGAGTCTGTTAGTTTTACATGTAAATTGTATGGAAAATTTATTTTTTACAAAAAAGGTATCTAAATGAATAGGTGATTAGTGTTGTTGAGCTGAAAAGGGTCGTTTTTCGACGTAATTTTTTACGCTGAATCCGAATCTGGCCTCAGAATTGACCCATCACGTCGGAGTCCTGAAATATTTGAGGCTAAGTACCTAAAACATGATGTTTTTTGTCTACTTTTGAGGCCATGTATAGGATTCAAAAAAAGTTGATCAGCTTATTTTTAACAAAAGCATTATTTAGTACAATCCTTGCTCTTTAAAATGAGCTTTCAAGTGGTGATCTGTGATGCTGCCTTCCAAAGTTGCAGCCATTTCAAGGTGACATGAATTTGAAACCCGTTGGTTAATATTGTTGGGTTGCAACCCTTTGTAGGGGATCAAATTCATGTCACTTTAAAATGGCTATAACTTTGCAAGGAAACACCACAGATCACCTCTTGAAAGCTCATTTTAAAGGGCAAGGATGGTACTATATGATGCTTTTGTTAAAAATAAGCTGATCAACTTTCTTTGAATCCCATACATGGCCTCGAAAGTAGACAAAAAACATCATGTTTAAGGTACTTAGCCTCAAATATTTCAGGACTCCGACATGATGGGTCAATTCTGAGGCCAGATTCGGATTCAGCGTAAAAAATTACGTCGAAAAACGACCCTTTTCAGCTCAACAACACTAATCACCTATTCATTTAGATACCTTTTTTGTAAAAAATAAATTTTCCATACAATTTACATGTAAAACTAACAGACTCCGGCGCCACCTTATAAAATTGAGTTACAGAGCTGAATTTTCGTGAACTTTTTCTTCATATCATAAACATACTTTTTAAGCAACAGCACCTTAAAAAAATCATAAAAAAAAAAAATTGAATCACCCTAATATGTATACATCATCAATGTTTATGTAGAGATTTTTATATGAAAACAATCGGCATTCGTGTGAAATGGGCCCAAGGGATATATATGAAGATGGTCAGTCGTCAAAGTTTTTAGTTGTAGGTGATTAATGATCAGATCGTGATATATCATTGAAAAAAAGCTTCTATTTCTTTGAAATCCGATAATAATAACTCCTTCTTTAATGACCTAGTGAAAACTCTTCAAAAAGGAAACCAGGCTACAACACTCATATATTTTTGGCTCAAAGCTGCTCATGAGGCTAATAATATTTTTTTATTTTTTTATATACACTGCGCGTCACTTGAATAAGGCCACTTATTTTTTATTGGATTTCTTCTGATTTTTCTTCTTGTAGATGTTTTGAACATATTTTTTTATTCTAATTTCATAAATATGTGCATACATATATCCTTTACGAATTGATAGAAAAAAAAGTGTACCTCGTAGAGTACCGTTAGCTGTTTTTTTTTTTACTTTGTTGTTATGAGGTACAAAAAAAAGTGTTTTTATTTGCGCCACTTGAATAAGGCCACTTAAGAAAATATAGAAAAAAATGTTATTTGATGTTTTTTTTGAAAATTTGTTTATACTTAAGAAATTCAAACTATCAGTAATGTGTGGAGCCTCTTTTTTTAAAAATCAGTTCAAAAATACGGTTATGCATTGCATCGTAAAGTGACTCTAAATGATTCCAAGAAATTGAAATCTTTTTTTTGCTTTGAAATTGTGGGAATGTTCTTTCCAGAATGAATTTGTCGGAGTTTGCTTTCATTTTTGAATTTTTAAACACCAAATCAATTGTTGCATAATATGAAATGGCCCCCCATGCTATTACGCCACTTTCTCTGCTGCCATGTCTACCAAAAAGACTTCTTCTTTTCTTAAGTCGTGAAAATAATGGTTATAACCATCAGGGCCATGTTTGGAAGTTTTTTTGGGTAGACATCACAGCAGAGAAAGTGGCATAATAGCATGGGAGGCCATTTCATATTATGCAACAATTGATTTGGTGTTTGTAAATTCAAAAATGACAGCAAACTCCGACAAATTCATTCTGGAAAGAGCATTCCCATAATTTCAAATCATATTTGAACAAATTCCATTGACTTATGAGCAAGATAATACTCCGATACATGCAGCAAAAATCGTTAAAGCCTCGGTTCAACACCAAAATATTCAAGTTTTGTCATGGCCGCCGTATTTGCGCGATATGAACATCATATGGTTACAAAAGTTCATATTGATTTTTATAAAAGGCACATCTGCAACTTTGCATGGCTAAATCTCAGAACCTAGATCCGAGGAACACATATTTTTGATATGCATATTTTTTTTTTTAATTAAAAACCACTTAAAAAAAATAGTCTAAAGAATCATGTATGCAGTTCGCACATGGAAGAAGTAAAACCTTTAGAAAACTAAACTGCAATAGCATGAGAAGATAATGTATTATTAAAACGATAAAAGTTGACATGATCTAGAATAGCTAGAGCAAATTGTAATTGTTATTGTTTCCCAACTAAGCGTTGTTGTTTGCAATGAGAGAGAGTAGTAGAATTTTTTCACCTCGCTATGGCAAGATTTTGGTAGTTAATCAGTGCAATACTTGAAAAAACTCAAAAATAGGAAATCTTTCCATGCTTATATCCTTTCTGGGCTCGTGCGGGTCAAATGGCCACTTGGCAGCCCTGGCAACACCTTTTCTTAAAGACGTTGAAAGCTAACAAAATTGTTCATCAGTTCAAATAGATGATTTAAATGAAAGCAGCAGGAAAATTTTTTTCGGGGAATGTTCAGATTAAGGGTCAGTAAAAATTTGACTAAGGTTCGATTTAGTTTTTCTTTAATTAAATCAAAATGTTAAAACTTAGGTGAGCTCTTATGTCCTCTTCATTGCTTTCGAAGCTTGACACTATTTTTTCCATTTATTAAATAATTTTTCTACATGTTCGAAAAGGTTCATATACGGAAAAATTTCTCTTTTAATGAAATTTTAATTTGTTCTCAAACTGATTAGTGCCACACATAAGCCGTCTTAAGTGACATTAAATCAAACTGAAGCTCCTTGACATTAATGCACCAACATCACCATTAATCTTTTTGTATACCAACATACAGACAACGAACTCCCAGTCGGTCGCATGTCAAGGGAACCTGAAACTAAACATTGACATTGACACTGACAAGTGTATTTTGTATAAGTTACATTTCTAGTGACAATGTTTCAGTTTGCTTCCTTTGCTCATTAACATAAGTTTAATGAGTTTCTAATAGTTGCCCAGGAACGAAGAAACCAATGCAAGATACTGTGGTGCCATTATTTCTGTGACACGTGCTCTGACGTCTGTACCATACTGTTAAATGCCATAATTTATATTTGTATCGTTTATTCAATTGTTTCAAACATCTGGCATAAACTACAAACTCACTAGTACTTCGAAATCAATATTTAAATTATTGGGGCCAATACATTATGAAGTGATGTGGAAGGGGTTTCTTTTCCTATACGATACTCACATTCCACTTTCAATCCCTCTGAGAAAAGAGTTCAAGCAGTACAAAGGTTACAAGGACTCGTTAACAATAACACGATCATATGGCCTTCATGTGTACGTATAAATAACATTTTGTATGCCGCCCCTTATCTTCTTGGAAGTTCCTTACTTCCGTAGATGTATCTATGTTTTGCCAATGCATATGCAGTTAAAACGTACATAAGTATGTGTATATACTACAAGATTCATGTTAGACTCATAATAGGTTATTGATTACACATCAAGTGCAGTATCATCAGAAGTTCCTTACTCCTCGTATATCTTTGAAATATGTCTTGTTCTATGTCTCTACATACATACAAATTGTTCTATCCATATGTCAGTTTACATGTTTTCTTCTTGAATTTTTATCATTCTTGCAATGCCTCATTGATGTTTTCGAGTGTAATCTCTTGGAATCGCCCTTCAAAATGTGGTTTGTGCGGTTTGTGCCTCTTTTCATTGAGTTATGAAGCCATTAATATTGTTGACAGGCGAAACTGTCGTCGCTTTTTTGTGGTATTTTCATAGTTTATTTAATTAATTGTTTAAGTATTGTTAATTCTATCATAAAATTTAAGTTAACATTAAGTAGCTACATATAAATATTTTAGGCTTCGATAGTGCATTTTTGAATTCAAAGTTACCGTCATTGCATTAAAACTAACTGATCACTTTCCATTTTAGAGTAAGTTTATTCACTAACATTTTGAGGGTCATTAGCTCTTGATTTCAAATTTAATATATGAAAATTGCTTTCTTCGTTTTAATATAAAAATTTCTCATAATATTAGTAATTTCTCCTCATATTAAGAAATTTTTCCTTGCAAGAAGTTCTTTAGAATGACTTCCGATTCCATTAAAATAAGTTAAAGCTCTTCCTGAATAATGTAAGTGGTCACAAGAAATGAAAGCCATGATCATAAAACAAAACAAGAAAAACTCGAAGCTCCGGGCCGCATTACCGCCAACGGCATGCCGTATAGGCGTCAATTTGATTAGGGAAATCGTAATATTTTGGTTAGCAAAAAAAGGCCATAGACTGTTTCCGCAATACAACTTAATTATGTAGTACATAGTAGTTAATACTTAGTTGATAATATTAATAAAATTGATGGGCAAAAAAAAGGTCACCGAAAATTTTATTATAAAAAAATCATAATGCGGCCCTGTCTATTTATGGACATATGCTTGTATTGCATGGGTCTTATCGTCATTTTTTTGACACTTTTTTGGCTTGAAAGGTTACGTGAAGCCATAATAATAGTGTTTTTAGAAAATGTTTCAGTTACCGTATCTGTACAAGAACTGGTTCAATTACAGAAAGTAGTCCGGTACCTTCGCCATTGTATTTGGCCATAACATCGAGTATAAAGTTGTGGCAGAATGAAAACCGAACCAATTTCTTGCCCACAAGTCCTATGTGCTATAATTATTCACCTTGATATACTGTTTTGACAGCATTTTTTGCCAATATGCAATACTTTCAATGTTGGTTTCCTCGAAATATATGCCACATAATAGTGTATTCAACATTAATGATCCATAGTTAAAATAGTACGTAAATGATTTGTCCACAATATAAGAACCTAATATCTTTATTTTAAGGAAATCTGATTTTTTCAGTGCATTAAATTTTTCCTCAGTCATATGATTGGAAACATTTCATTATAATTTCAACTTTTTGAATTTAATTCACTCACAGTATCTGTCTCAAGATATACATATACAGGGTGATTAGAAGCACCATCTGGAAAATAAGATTTCCTGGCTCATTGTGAGTAAAAAACTGTGCGTGAATGTTGTCTATCTTAAACAACTCCAAAGTTCTCGTGGAATAAGTTCTCGTAGTATTAATAAACAAAAATTATCTCATAATTTTAAGTAATGGAACTAGAGCACTAAAATAAGTGAGTTCATTTCACATTTAATTAACTCATTTATTTTTTAGTGGTACCACTATTGCTACCCATATTTTCAGTTCAGATATAAAAAAAACTTAATTTTTTTTTTAAATTGCAATTTTTTTTCAAAAATACCGTAATAAAATGTAGTTTTCTTGTCCATATTTTAATGCATCACTATACCAACAAGTTTACCATAAAAAGTTTTGACCTGGATCGTGTACTTTCCCAAGTACACATCCATATGAACATACATATGTATATGTAACATATTAATAAACATGGTAACTTTTTAGATATACGAGTATATATTTTTTTTTTTTTTTTGCAAAAATACCCCCTGTATGTGTAACTCTAACAGCAAACTAAGTTTATACGACAGTTTCCAAAAACAAAAACAAAAAAACATTTCCTACGACAACTTTCAGCAGAGAAGTAAAAAAAATAAATCAATTCTCTTCACTTCTATCATATGCACCTTACATATACAAAATACAAATTTATCAAATCCATATACGCGCCACAATTATTTACGAGTATTTTTGTTTTTGTTGAATTTCATCCAATAAGATTTTCCGAATATTAATGCGAAAAAAATCAAGGCACAGATATTCATAACAACTATTTCATGCCAAATTTATATTCAATTTGTGTTTGCTGATCCCAGAAAACTAAAAATATGCAAAACTTTAGAAGCTGCCAACAAAAATTGCATTTTGTTTTATTTCATTCTTTCTTAAATTAACTCATTTATTAAATGTTAAACTGAGAACCTAGATGTTTTTTACTGAACAGTTCATTCATTCATTCACCTTAATTTTATTAAATGTATAAGCATGAAAAATTTAAACCTCCTACAACATTTTTGATTTCATTTTAAGCCCTATTATTGCAAAAAAAAAAAACATTAAAACAACATTGCATATTAGTCATTTTAATTGGATCGCTCGTAAATGCCTTAAAATTTGATTAAATTTGATTATTTAAATTTTTATTTAATGGTACATTAGCAACAGAACGTGTTAATTAAAAAAGCACGAAATATTTTTATGTCGTCTTGACTTTAATTTTAATTTCGCATTTTGTGTCTTATAAATAATAATGGGAGAATATTTTTGTTTCATTGGGGATATCTTATGGTATGGTTAGAAAAATAAACGCTTAAGGTAAATTTATGCAATGAGAATAGAAAAAATATTTTTTTTAACAATCATTACGCATTTTTTAGATATGCAGATATTTGGATCTTGAATTTCTTATAACAATAGTTAAAACTATTTTTATCGTTAAGAAACGTGTAATATCAAGATAATTACAATAAAGGGAAAAAAAGTTGAATTTTGGCGCACTATGTTTATATTTGCTATAATTCTTAACTGGTCAATACAAAAAGTAAAATATAGTACGCTTGTGAATTCTTAAACGCCGGCTAACAAGTCTTACTAATGATATAATGTAGCAGTGGTTGAAATTATTATAAGCAGCTACATAAGTAGTTTTTTGTTCTTCTAATGCATTTTGTGCTTATAATTTGTTTGAGTTTCTTGCACTTCCAGTACAGAACAGTAATCTTAGTAAAATATATACTGGCTGTTTTTTTTAGAGGTTTGTTTTTCGAATAGAGATAAAATTGGCATTTTATGGTCAAATCTGGCAACTCTAATGTCATTTATGTTCAGTTTGGTTTGCCATTTCATCATGAACAGGTTGACAAAAGAACAACGCTTGCAAATCGTGCAAATTTATTTCGAAAATAGTGGTTCAGTTCGCGAAGTTTACCGCAAGCTCCGTCCATTTTATGGTCGACATAATCGTCCATCAGAGCAATTAATTCGGTTAACCATGGGTCGTTTTCGCACTACGTTTACTCTATGTGATAATACGCATCCGCAGAGACGTCGAACAGTGCGCACCGAAGAAACAATTGCCGCTGTAGAGCAAAATGTTGAAGAGGACCCGAATGAATCGATTCGCCACCGTGCACAGCAATTGGAGCTTTGTCCATCAACTTTATGGAAGATTTTGCGCAAAGATCTTGGCTTGCGACCTTACAAGATCCAGCTTGTGCAAGAATTAAAGCCGCGAGACCATGCAATGCGTCGTGATTTTGGTGTATGGGCCGAAAATGAGATTGATCTCGATGCTGATTTTCATCGCAAAATTTTGTTCAGTGATGAGGCTCATTTTTGGTTGAATGGCTACGTCAACAAGCAAAATTGCCGCATTTGGAGTGAAGAGAATCCACATGAAACCCTTGAGACGCCATTCCATCCACAAAAACTGACTGTTTGGTGTGCTCTATGGGCTGGTGGAGTCATTGGGCCATACTTCTTCCGAAATAATGCTGGAGAGTCTTTTGTTCCCGAATTGGATGGCATGAATGTGGATGAGTTGTGGTTCCAACAAGACGGCGCTACATGCCACACAGCGCACGTCACAATCAATTTATTGAAGGAAACATTCGATGAGCGCATAATTTCGCGGAATGGACCTGTCAATTGGCCACCAAGATCGTGTGATTTGACACCATTGGATTATTTTCTTTGGGGATATGTGAAGTCGCTCGTCTACGCCAACAAACCAGAAACGTTGGGGGACTTGGAAGCCAACATTCGTGGCGTTATTGCCGACATACGGCCCCATATGCTCGAAAAAGTGGTTCAAAATTGGACCTGTAGAATTGGCTTTATTCGAGCCAGTCGCGGCGGCCACATGCCCGAAATCATATTTAAACATTAATGGCATAAAATTATCCTTCCAATAAAGCCAAATTGATGGACATTAAAACGATTTTCTTGTGTTTTATTTCAATTCGAAGCTCTATACCTCTAAAAAAAACACCCTGTAATATGTCCTTTTTTTATTATTATCTGCTTTGTGCATTTCGTACAAATATAAGGTGCCAAAGTATAACCTTAAAATTAATTCTCCAAACTTTTTCCTTTAAAGGAAAAGGAAACTTACTTATAGTAAGTTAAAATTGCGGTAAGATCCCTAAAACCCGTTACCACTGCGCTTAAGATATGTAAATGATTCTTAGGACTGTACAAATCTACATTGAAATTATGTTAAATAAATAAGTAAATTTGAAGTCTGATAGTTTGATGTCTGAGGAAAATTTGTTTTTCATGAAAAGACAAGAATTTTTTTTATTTACACCACCCCTCCAGCACCATTCGTTAACCCGCAATGCAGCATTTTAGTCAAATTTATTACCTAAAACCGTTTGAAAAAATTCTTAGTTGTTCGTATCGTACGTAACATTTTCAGAAAATTTGACTAATATGCTCCATAGGGTGGTTAAGGAGTGCTGCTGGAAGGGAAATGTGAATGGGAAAAAAATATTGTCTCTTCATGAAAACAAAATTACCCTAGAAACCAAACCTTTCAGGTTTGAGATTAAAAAAGTCGTAGAAGTGCGTTTGTAATCATATCAAAACCAAGTTAATTTACCTATATCTCGAGTCGCTGTCGTGTAAGCCAAAATCTGACAACAGATTCAAAAAAAGTGGGGTCGTTCAATAAGAGAAAAGAAGAAAAATTTTAAGCAGAAAAACTTTTAAATTTTAACAAAACTCGATACGAGAATATTTGCTTGGTTTGGTTGGATTGGACAAATGGGTGTGGCTACTCCCATTCAAGAAAAATTTTAAAACGCTATGAAAAATAACTGATCCAGAAAGTGAAAAGGAAATGAAATAGCAATGGAAACATTTGATGGTAGAAGTAAGTCGACAATAAGTAGTCGAACGAAACAAACAAGAAATTACTGCTTTTAAACGTTCCCCAACTACATTTACCGCGCCTCTGTAATCTTTATAAAATTTAAAACTTTCACGTTCACTTCGATTGTTAAAGTTGGTCATCAGATTTAAAATTACAAAATCTTTTTGGAATCCTCGTTAATCCTGTTAAGTTCAGAGTGATGAGCAAAAAAACGCTAGTAAGTCTTATTTTTTTTATAAAAGGGTGTTATTTCCGTGATTTTGTGGGTGGGGTGCGGTATTGTTATATGTAAAAGCATCATTCACTTATTTCTATCACTAAATGCCTTATATTATTTAATTACAGAGCGCAACACGAATTTTTTGTCTGGGATCTAGATGTCAAATTTTAATTTCTTTCACATAACTAATAAGAGAAACAACAGTTTTATTAGTTGAAGTTGACTTTTGTAAGAACCAGAAAGACCTAAAATTGCGAATATCACAGTTTTTCGAGATATTTGAGGCAAAGTTATATCAAAATATAATCTTTTTCCATGAAACCATTAATGGGGTCCAAAAGAACTACCTTTTCTTTTCAAAACACACTTTGAATTATATCGATTTTTTTTTCTCTGAAATATTACAAATTGCAATTTATTATGCAGGTCTCCAAACAAACCTACATAAGTTTCAGTAAAGCAAAAAAACTGGAAAATGTGTAATAAATTCCAATTAACGATATTTCGGAGAAAAAAGGATATCAATAAAATGTAAAGTGGGCTTGGAAGATAAAAAATATTCCTTTTTGGTCTTATAAACAAGAAATTTCAAAAAAAAAGTGATTTTCGCACTTTTAATATAGAATGTTTCGAAAACCGGAACCACCAGAAATATTCTAAGCTCGGATTCGAATTTAGCCCGTCAAAAAGTATATTCCGGTTTGAGAACTAGTGGTCAGACCAATCTTTGTCCGAATGCATAGTTTTATTAAGGCTTGTAGAAACGTCATTTAAAACAGTTGCGCAGAGTAATAGTTTTCATTAAAAAGCTTTTTTAAAATTAGCACATTTTTGAAAAAAAAATTTTAACAGCAGTTTATTGTTCCATAATTTTTTATTGATTTCAGTATTTTTTATAATTTTGGAAAGTTAAGCTTTATAGCGCTCGCAATGGGAAATGGCAGTATTAAACCCTTACATAGTACATACATATTTTTATACAAATACATATTGAGGTAAGATATTGAGCAAAATATTATTAAACTCGGTACGTCTAAATTTGATAAATCAAACTGGCATTAGAAAAAGTGGTCGGGCATGGAACTGTTTCTACAACTTACTTACTACTTGGGTGGCCATAACAACTCGTTACCGGGTTACGGCCGACCTCAAAAGCTCTCTCCAGGCGCCTCTGCTTTGCGCGCGCCTTCTCCAATCATTCACACCAAGCGTGGATAGGGTTTCCTCGGCTTGGTCTTTCCATCGGAGGCATGGTCTTCCTCTTCGTCGTGGCCCAGCGGCTTCCGCATCAAACACCTTTTTCGCCGGAGCTTCTTCGTCCATACGCACAACATGTCCCAGCCAGCTCAGACGTTGGATAGTGATGCGCTTGACTATATCAATGTCAGCGTAGAGCTCGTACAGTTCGTGGTTCATTCGAATACGGTAGTCGTCGCCGACATGAACAGGACCGAAGATTTTGCGAAGAATTTTTCTCTCAAACACCCCAAGCGTGGCTGCATCAGTCTGCGACACAACCCATGCTTCTGCGCCGTAAAGTAGCACGGGTAAGATGAGCGTCTTGTAGAGTGTCAGTTTTGTCGGGCGAGAGAGGTCTCTACTACTCAATTGCTTACTGAGACCATAGTAACACCTATTAGCAAGAGTTAGTCTTCGCTTTATCTCCAGGCTGACATCGTTTTGAGTGTTCACGGCGGTGCCAAGATAGGTGAATTCCTTGACAACTTCGAAAGTATAGTTGTTCGCAGTAACAAAGGATCCAATATGCCGCGTCTCCCTGTTTGTTGACAGCATATACTTTGTTTTGCCCTCGTTTACCGTCAAACCCACTTTCGCTGACTTTTTTTCGATAGCAGAGAACGCAGCAGTAACATCTCGCTTACAACGTCCAGTGATATCAATATCATCGGCATATGCAAGGAGCTGGACACTTTATAGAAAATAGTGCCATTACGATGTACACTGGCTCTTCGCAACACCCCTTCCATCACAAAGTTGAAGAGGTTGCAGGATAGTGGATCGCCCTGTCTGAAACCTCGTTCGGTAACAAATGGTTCGGATAGGTCCCTTCCTACTCTGACGGAGCTGGCTCTGTTGCTCAACGTCATTCTGCAAAGCCGCACCAGCTTCGCAGGTATACCGAACTCAGACATGGTGGCATACAGGCAATCCCGTATCGGGCCATCGAAAGCTGCTTTAAAATCGATAAAGAGATGATGGGTATCGATCTGTTTTTCGTAAGTTTTTTCCAGGATTTGACGTAGTGGGAAGATCTGGTCTATGGTGGACTTACCAGGTCTAAGGCCCAATCAGTGTGTTGGCAAACGGCTTAAGTCTTTCACACAGTACAGTCGACAGGACCTTGTAAGAGATGGCAAGAAGACTGATTCCCCGGTAGTTAGCGCAGATTGTCGGGTCACCTTTCTTCAGTACAGGAGAAAGGACACTAAGGTTCCAATCGTCGGGCATGCCTTCTTCTAGCCATATTTTGCAGATGAGTTGATGCATACACCCTATCAGCTCATCGCCGCCGGTCTTGAACAATTCAGCAGGCAGGCCATCAGCACCAGCCGCTTTGTTGTTCTTAAGTCGTTGGATCACAACTCGTACCGCGTCATGGCTAGGTGGTGGTACGTCCACACCATCGTCGTTGATTGGTGGCACCGGGTTAATTTCTCCAAAGGCGGGATTGGTGGAGTCATCGCCAGCAAGCAGCTTGGAAAAGTGTTTCCTCCATAATCTCAGTGTACCCTGCGTATCCGTAACCAGATTTCCATGTTCATCTTTACAGGTTGATGCTCCGGGCTTGAAACCTTGGGTCAGACGCTTGACTTATTGGTAAAATTTTCGAGCATCATTCCTGCCCCGTAACACTTCGAGTTTCTCACGCTCGTGCCTTTCCTGCTCTCGTTTCTTGCGTCTGAAAAGGCGCCTCTCATCCTTTCTCTTTTCCCGGTAGTTTTCGAAACATATGTATGTCACCAATTTGCAGATTAAAATATCTATCTGTTGTCTCGTCATGTTTTTTTCATAAAAAAGTTTCACCCATTTATAAATTTACAAGAAAATCGATCTTTGCTAATAAAGGTAAGTTTGATTAAAAGTAATTTTCAATTTTTATAAGCCATTGAAAAGTCAATGTTTTTTTCGAAAAATTATGAAATAAAACTTAATAACTTCCATTCAAACTTATGTTTAGTATTATTTCTAGCAGCCATTAAACTGTTTTTATATATCACTAGAAGTGAACCTGAAGCCACCTGAACTACAAAATGTGTTGCCACGTCACTGCGTCAATGATAACGTTATAACGTGTTATTGGAAAATAACAAATAACCGTTTTGCACATTTCTATTGCTCGTTCTTAGTTTTATTACCTAAAATATCTAAGTATGTATTTACTTAAGACTCTAGATAATGCTTTAAAGCCCTATTCCTACAAAAAATGCAAAACTTAATGAGCCACTTAGAAGCAACAATATTAATGTATGAAAATAATTATGTATTATGCGAATGCAAATCATTCCGATCTATCTCCTTATATCAAGTGCAATGAAATTTAAAAGTTCAAATAAATACTCGATTTTTGATAAGAAAAACCGCAGTCCGTGAGTAATTTCTTTTGTTGTCAGACAGACAGAGCAGTTTGATTTTTTTTTTTAAAAATTCAGTGCCTCAAAAAATCCACTAGTTATACACCCAATGTCTCAGGTTCCAGGGTCCTGATAATGTTTAACGGGTCATGATAACAAATTTATAAATAACTAGAAGAGGAATGGCGTGGACTTTAAGAGTGAAGCAGCACAGCGTACGAGTATTTGAGAAGTCACATGATGCGCAATGCATTCAGACTCTTGCAGTATTTTTAGCAGATAAGAAGCATTGGCTACTCGATGTGATTGCAAGAGATCTATGACATGATGCAGTAAGACTTCAATAATAAACTTGCTACTGCAATCAATTAAATGTGACACATAGAAAGCTTAAAGCATTTTTTTTTTAAATATCATGCATATCATTACCTTTTATTTAAGAACATATCGCTCCAAGTGCAGAGAACTGTGCATTATTTTTCTCATTTCCTATTCCATCATTTAACCCTTCCTACTTATCTTAAGAGAGGAGCCTCAGCAACAAAATATTCATTTTTTTATTCCTTTTTTTTTTTTTGTTTTCTTTTGGAAAAAAGATTTCATTTATAATTTATGATCATTATTCGCCATGACTCCATTTTTTTTAAATTTTTTTTTTTTTAGCTTTTTCTTTTTATATTTTTTTTTTGATTTCTTTTTTTTTGTTTATTTTGAATCCATTTGCGTTCAGATGAATTTCTTTCAGTACACAATAACGCAGTTCCTGTGACTTCTTCAAGATTTAATTTTTAATGGTATTTCTCATAAAGTTAGCTTTTAAATTTGTAGATAATTAAATTTTTAATGATTTTAATAAGGAAAGCTAAGGAAATATGGACGGGTGCGGTGAGCGTAAAATTCAGGCTTTTTGTTATTTAAAGATATTGTTAATGTTGCACCCATACAAAATTGAATTGAATTGAATAAATTGAAACATTTCTATTTCCATTAATTCGAAATATTTAACTGCTTCAATAAAATTATGCAACGTTTGCATGAGCTTTCAGGTGGCCATTAATAATATTGAACTATACAATGAATTTGTAGTTTTTTTACTTTTTTGCGACAGTGTAATGTGTTAGAATAAAGAATGAATTCGAGGTTGTTTACTTTCTTTTTTTTTTATGCGTTGATGAATACAATTCTCAACTAATTTGAAGTTGATTACTTTATGCGACGATGAAAAGTGAAGATGTTTATTAATTTTTTTGATATTGCTGTAGTTCCGGGTTCCCTTTGAATATGACCCATATTGTTGAAAAACAAAACAAGCAATTCCATTGCAGATTTTAATATTCAAACACCCGCACTAATTGAAACTTGGAAACTCGGAGATAACTTGGACTACCAACTTAAATAAGTTATTAGTTTTAAGTATTAGCCGTCAGAAATTTATTATTAAAGAGAAATTGGCCATAATAAACTCATATACACATATGTATATAAGGTGGTCAACTTTGAAGTACACAATTTTTTGCAAGGCATTTTGTTTCCATGAAGAATTGGCCGCTGAATCATGCGACATGCGACACATATGTGCCAGAAAAGTCGTGGAAGCCTTTTATCTGATATCCTCTTACATACATACTATATATTATATATCAACTAAAAAATTCACAATTTTTTATTAAAAACCTGTGCTTTCTATTAGATTTATTTTTTGCGTGAATTTTGGGACACTCTTTACTTAAAAAAGTAGACCCTCAAATGATTTTAAACTCATTTGTACAAATTGGTCTTATGATTATTTAGGAATTCGATACTTTAAAATCCCAAAATAAAAAATTTGTTGGTCTATTGGTAAATGTAAAGGTGCAGCAAATATCTGCTTCCGTTTGTTTGTTTAATATTTACAAATCTTGAGCAGAAACATAAATGTTTACTCATTTATTTAACTTCTTTAGAAAAAACAAACAGCTTATCTAAGTTGTAAGATAATACAAAAAATAGAAAAAAAAAATGTTCTCCATCCAACTTAAGTAAAGGATCACTTAAAAAGTTTAAATATTTCAGAAATTTTGTAAATGCAGTACTTCCTCGAATAAGAACCGAGCCACTCTGTGGAAAAGAATAAATATTTTAAAACAAATCCTCTTAGATTATATGAAGCCAGTAAACATTTATACAAGTTGCCCAGTGCCGGCTGGAGGGGTTTTCAAACCGTTCAACCAAATTAGGTGCCCTTTCCTCAGATGCTCCTTTTTTTTAAACTCTTTTTTTTATTTATTTTATCTCTTTAAATTGTAAAGACTAACAATAAGTTATAAAATCTTATTTCTAATAAAAAACTATTACATATTATAAATTTTATACAAATTGGTATATGTATTATAATAAGTAATTCACAGCTCTGCGGGACTCGAAAACTTAAGCTGGTCTGAAAATAGACTTTAATATATACCACTTCTGTTCGTATCAGCAGTTGCGGCATGTGCGAATGGGATAATCCGTTGGAGCAGTGTCGCGGTGATAGGTTAATGGCAACCAATCTATAGTTGCAGTTGTTGACTATTAAGTCTCCCCTGATTAACTTTCAGCCGAGACGAGCGAGGTCCCGGTCTGCGTTAGCGTGGTAGCAGAGACGGGCAGGTCCCTGTCCACCATCATAGAGGTAACTTGTACCTCGATATGATTGTGACATGGTAGCCGAGACGAGCTAGGTCCCGGTCTATCACGTTGGAGACTACGACAACGATGTCAATATGAAAGGTAAAAAGTCTGGGCTGCAAAACAGGATTCTCAATTGTAATTCACTACCCTCTTTCGTGTCATGCGAGTGTTTAAGTTTAAGTTTACTACTATGTGACTGTGACGCGGCAAAGCCTTCGTTAAACGCGTGTTGTTTTCCGACTCAACGCAATGCTGGTAATTTTCAGTCTTAAGCGAATTCGTTACCAAATAGGTAAAGTCTCTGATATTTTGGTTCAATTGTCTGAAAAAAGCCGTCACAGGTGCGACAAACCTTGCAGAGATTTTGAGGATTGAACCTCAAGTTTAAAATCAAAAAAGAATAAGATACGTTAAACTACAAAACAATTGCTGAAATTAATTGCAGGAAAATAATTTTAAATGGAGTTCTCTAATCCCCTGCTTGATGCCTGTATAGCAGCAATTAGCGATAAATTAAATCAACTCAATCAACATGCTATGCATGGGAACTTTTCCACAAAATCGGAAATCTACTTCGGGATGAATTTCTCAAAAAATATAGCTTCGGACTTCAAAAAAATTAAAGAAAAATCTGATATTGATGGAAGCAGTTTATATCTTGAGTTAACATCGACATTCTTCTTACACCATATCACTGATTAATGTGATTGGAAATAAAGAGTTGAACTTTCTTGTTAGCAAGAATATGCGGCATATGCGCTCGTCCGAAAAGTTGAATCAATGCATTGCGAAATGTCCCTAAGGGGTTTTTCGTTAAAACTTGTTCCACTATCCGCTTTTTTTCTCGCATTTCAAGCTTTACGACGGTCAATAGCTGTCAAAATTATTAGCAATTCCGAAAACTTTATAAAATCCTTTAACGAATTCATTTCATATTCCATTCAAAATTTATTTTACATGAACTTCACAATTGAAAATTGCAATATTTCACATTAGCTGATTATGGTATAAAGTTCCAGCTTAAGCAATTAAATACACTGCTATTATTTTGACGGCATCTGTTCGATCGTTCGACAACAAGAGAATGAATAAAGATTCACATATGCTAAAAACGCTCTTTAAATTTTAAGCTGTTAAGCTTGTTGTACTATTTGTAAGATCACTTGTGCAATAGCGTTTAAGTTTCCATGTTTTGATTTCGTTATGAACTAACCTTCGAAACCTATAAGAAACTCCTGCTAAGAACATTGCTTATCAAGTACAAATGAAAAAAATAAATAAACATCAGACCAGGGGCCAACAGTGCAAACAATCCCAGCCAGCTTATGCAAACAAGAGCCCTTCACTAAACGTTAAGAGTGAAAATTTACCTTTTTACCTGTGCACTCTGCTCCTTTGGCACTGCATGAAAAAAAACGCGCACTGTGTGATCATGACCGGCCGGCGGCCCTTCATTCTCGATGTTTTCAACTCTTTTTAGAATAACCGACGGCTACTGTTGTGTTGATACAGCAAATGTCGCTGCTACTGCCGATGATGCTATGTATAATGGACTTAGGTTTTGATTCAGAGACGCCTTCGATGTACACGACAAAAGACGATGATGACGGCTTTTTGCTGCCACAGACGTTCGAATGTTTGCTTCTCTAATAAGACTAAGAGCGTACACGGATACCAAATGCAATATCTTCGAGATATTGGCTATTACTATTCATACGCATGTATTGGAGTACCTGTACATGGTGTTTGTATATTCGATGTTTACATTTTTGTCTGCCTCTCCCTGTGTAGCGGACCAACACAAATAACGGAAAATAATTCAAAACAAATAGAACTTGGCTACTGGACTTACAATTTTTATGAGTGCTTTTTTACCTTTCAATTAAAGTTTCATATGTTTTGAAACCCACCTTGCTACATAAGCAGAGCCAATCAACCAACCAAACTACTACCATTAACATCATCATCATAATCATTACCAATATTCGAGCTTTGTAATTTGGCCTTATCACCACCGCCAGATATCGGGTTGTACATACATATATTACTGTACGAATACAAGTGTTGGAACCGATTTATTTGTTTATTACCAGTTGTTTGCTCACTCCATTACGGTTGCTATTTGTTAAATGTTTATTAGATTTTGTTGTTGTGTTTTTCTTTTTTTTTTTGGTTTTGTTTTTGTTTTTTATCGACTAGTTTTTATAATTATTGAAGTTTCTTTTTGTGTCCCAAATTTGCTTAAGTCTTAGATTTTTAATTTGTTTTAGCACAAGTTTTGTCTCGTGGCACAAATTTAAGCTTAATCTTACTAACACTTATCTTTCGCATTTTGGGTTTTCCAATTTTTTTTTTTTTTTTAAATATAAAGAAATCGAAATTAGGTAGAGAAACAATATTTACATATATCATTTGGAAGTAAAATCAATGTTATTAAGTTTTGAAAGGAAAAAAAATATCATCCAAGTGGTCGCCTTCTTACAGAGCCGAAAACGATGATTCTAATTTTAGAGCACTTTATTCAATAAATCAGAACTTATTTCACGATTCTGGACTTAATGCAGCAATTGATGCTGGGTTATTTTCATAGAGAAATGACTATAAATAGCCCAACAGAAAGAAGTCCGAAGGTGTTTAATCCTAAATTCCACGAGTCCATTTGACATCTGCATTTCTTGAGTTTGTTGACCATCTAAACTTTTCACGCAATAAATCGATGTCTGTGTGGCACGTAGCACCATCTTGTGTTTTATAAAAGGACCGTCTAGGAAAAAATCGAAGTTCTTTTTCGCTTGTTAATCAGGTTAATTTCTGGACATAATACATGTGAGCAGCATTTAACTAACATGCGTGTCATCACCAATTCAACCTGCCAATCGTACCTCGAGGTGAGGATACTTTCTATGTATAGAGCACTACATCTGTAGTTGTCCGGCTTTCGCAAGATGCAGTAAAAGGTTGTTTGGTAGCGATGTCATGGAAATGAGTTTTGCTAATTCTCGTCCTCTTCCGATGCTTCTGAAAAACTTTGTGTAGCTTCTTCTATATTCCTTCTAATTAATTTTCTATCTTCTTTTCAATATCTTACCGCTCACCATTGACAATAACCGCAATTCTCTTCTCAAATTCGAAAAGGACCGAAGATTCCACCGTGCCACAAGCGACGCCATTTGCTTTTACGGAATGTATAGGTTGCTCGTGAATAATTTGTGGATTGGTTTGAGACCAGCAGCAACAATTTTGCTTATTTATCGATCTAGAGAGATGGAAATCCATCATATTCGAGAATATGATTTTTTTCGGTAAAATCAGCATCATTCTCAAGTTTTTCCAGGATAAAAACAGCAAATTTACGTGATTGCAATAATCCAAATGCTTGAATTCTTGCGTGGTAACAATATCGGAAGGATATGAGTCCGAGTTCAATCGTAAATAACGCTAAGGAATCGATGAATTTGCGACTTCATTGACTTTATCTTCAGAATCAAATTTTAAACTTTAAATCTCAGGTTTTTTTGTTCTTAAATTATAGTTATTTTAACAAATATCAATTCATCTTGCTTTTTCCCTAGACCGAAATCCGTGTTTTTGACACTTTTGATCTCAAAAACAAGGCTTTATGATAAAAAAAATACCAGATTCCGCACTGAAAAATACATAGAAATCGATAAAAAACTAATTTTAAATTTGTATGTTTCAAGCAAATTCGTATTTTTAAGAAAAAGTATTTGTTAATAAAGTGCAAGTGACAGAATTTTTAATTTTACTTATCCTCGACCCGGACGTTATTAACATTTTCCAAAAACAAAAAAAAAATATAATTCCTAAAGTCTTGGCCATTCGATAATTGTATCCCTTCTATTTTTTCAATTTTCCTGTGCTGTATACATATATTTCTTAAAACAAATTTAGCTCACTTGAATTTTCAAACACAAAAAATTGGCGTTAGCGTATGGGTAGCGATGAATTTGTACGTCGTCCTTTTTCTTATTTTATTTTTTTCATCCACACATGGTATTTGATTTGGTCCCACCCATTTTGTTCAGCTGAACTGACTGTCACAATGCATTATATTTTAAAGTATTTCAAGTATGCAACTGCGGCAGAAAAAAAAATACAAAAAACTGTCTCGAATATTCATTGACTATATAGTTACCGATGGAATATCGTATTTGCAAAACCTTCATTTTACACAGAAAAACGAGAGTAACATTGGGCGTTGTAGACTTAATTATTCCATTTGATTTAAAAAGGATTAAGTTTTAATTTACTGCTTATCAGAACAAAAACGTTCATTGGAAGTATCATTGTTTCTGATATTTTACTAAGCGGTGGGCGTGATATAATTAAAAAATAGATTCTTAATAAAAATTCAACATCGAGTAGAATTTTGTTCAAGACGTACATACATACGATGTTTTGTTTATGTCAGATTGTTGAAATACCTGTAAAACTGAGATAGATAACATTTTCTTTCGAGATTTTTTATATGTTTGAAGTAAGATATCGGTATTTGGAGTAGTTCACTATACGCGTAATCTCTTAAATTATCCAATGCCATAAGAATCACGAATATGATTTTTTTTAAGATACGCCCTTTTCGCTTCTGAGGGCAGTATAGTACTGGCACAGTTTTTTTGATATAATTTACAGTGACATTTCTCTAAACCGAACCGTGTTTAAGACGTTTTATTGGATAAAGTAAACAGAATTGAAAAAATTACGTTTTTTCTCACAGAACACATGTATCTTTTTTTGCTTAAGACGATCCCGTCTAAAGCGAACTACTTGTTAAAACCAACCGAATTTACATACAAAATTTCTCGAATGTACACTTAAGACGAACTTTTGCATTGGACGCACTGTAAAATGCATGTTTTATCTTGCTTTGTGTTTTCAAATTGGAACTTTTTCTATGAATTTAATAATTACAGTATTGTATTACAGGATTCAAAAAACGTCACAATTTCAGTATGGATGTAGTCAATGATTGATTGCATAACAAATAACCAGAAATTAGATAAAATTTTAAAAGATGGAGACATATGAAAAGGTGATGAAACGGGCTAATTTTTTAAATTTATACCCTTGAGCCCTGCATAGGTGGAAAGCTTTCAAAGGAAAGAATAATCGTGCTTTTAGTGGCAAACCTAACGGGTAAAAAAGAGAAAACTGCTAGTAATAGGTAAACCGAAAAATCCCAGTTGTTACACAGGATACCCCACAGTAAGTTTCTGATTACTTAGCTGAAGTGGATGTATGTATACATAAACAAGCCTAATTAATATACATATGTATGTAAGTACAAAACAAAACACAAGTAATTGAATTTTTCAAAAATGAGACATAATATTTCATAAAAGTTTTGTAATTAAAAATTAACTGCGTTCATACACATATATTCACGTATATTCATTACTTTATTAAAGTTTTCATATAAAACGAACTCCGCTTAAGACAAACAATTTCTTCCGGTCCCTTCAAGTTCGGTTTAGAGGAATATCACTGCATATGCCAAACGTGCAAATTGAAGACAATAGTAGATGTAGGTAATATGATACAAAGTAAAAATATTACAGAAATGAGCTTTAGTGTCTTCATCTTTCATGCTTTCAGTATGGAGCATAACATTTTTATGCGCTTATTTCTTCAATTTTTAGATGAAATTGGGCGGCTTACTCACTCATGTTATAAATTAGAACTCAAGCTCAGAGCTTTAACGCGCGCATATGTATGTGCTAGTGATCGCTATTCTCAATGATTTTAGAGCTTCTTGGGCGCCAATGTCAAAGAGAAGAAACGAACAGACCTACTTATATAAAAAAAATGAAACAACTCTATTCAGAGTAACTCATAAATAAGACAAAGCTAATTCATAACCTTTACCATTCTCAACAATTAATCTTACATAATTGTTTGAAATTGATGTCAAGCGTATTCCAAAAACCATCCAGATCGATGCTATACCATAGACATCTGTACGATGTTTTACAATTCCTAGATCAAATGAGAATAATACATAACATTAAAAAACCACACAAAATAATGGCTAATTTATTGACATTAAGTACAAAATTCAAGCGCACAGATAATGAAATCCAAACCGAAAAATCCCCACTACAGGAATTTCGTTTGTTGTTGCCAGCGAACAAATTGCAGCTATCACTAAAAATATCAACATTTAAGAGACACTGAATAGCAGTGCGGGTTAAGAATCGGGACCGAGTGCGAACGCATCATAGAGCCAAAGAATGTCAGCTTCGTTTCATTTATTTAGCTTCCGTTGAAAAGATGCTGCACAGACTGTGAAATCGTCGGTTTTGCCTGTCTGCCTGCTCCTGTGTGGTGTTGCGACTGTGTCTCCTATCACAATACCAAAAATAATTAACGATCGTAAGATTATAAATGTCAAAAACAATGTCAACTTGTGTTTTCTGCTTGTGTACAAATGTGTCATTGTAGAATGTGCATTTTTCCCACCCCAAAAAGAGGGTCTTTTTTTTTGCTGATCCCCAGTATAGAAAGTTGCATGCATTTAAAAAAATGTGACATTGTTTTTGTTTGCCTTTTGAACCACCGAGGTGATAAAATGTCCTCAATGAAATACGCCAGTATTGTTTTATTGTTTTTGAGCTTATAAATGTGTTGTTAAATTTTGACAAATTTATTGTTAATTGTGCTTATGGTGTATATTTTGATGTAAAGTCCTATTTGGATATTAATTAATTAGATATTGGCAAAGAGATAAAGGCAGTGGGTAGATTTAGGTAGAGCAAGAGATTAAAAGGTGAACTGTTTAATTCAGCAAAGCTTAGAGCTAGTATAAGGAAGGTCAGTTTAAATAGCTTTCGAGACTTTGTCTAATATAAGTTAGCTGAGGAAAATTAAGTATTGGAGCTACATCATTTAGTACGTCTTCTGTGCTTCCGTTTCAAGGCCGTAGACATATACACCTCAGAGTGTTGTGTATCAAGCTGACTGAGAAAACGTAACTGATTCCTGTTCAGGTGTGTGGGGTTATGAGTTAGGTCTTAGGAACGCTGACTTCCATAAAATTTTAGTTTATAAAACTATGGGTATGTTCATTTTTTTTAAATAAACTCTTTAACAGTCTTTATTTTTGACAGTACTATATATCCTCAAGTACGTTAGTAATTCTTCTATACCTTGGTACTCAAACATTTAAAAAAGTCCATAGTATCCATTTAACAGTGTTAAATTTTAGAAAATTACCTTAGTTGTCCCTGAGATGTCACGGTGCCACGCCTTCTTATCAAAATTCGCGAAATTTGTGTCTGATACCAGACCACACTATTTCTTGTATTTGTGCGGAATTCCATTCTATTACCTTAAATAATTCTCTCATTATAGCCCCTTGTAGTTTTCGCTTGCATGGGAGTTGCCACGTCCTCTCGTCATAATTCACCAATTTTTTTTTTTCAGAGCTTGTCTACGTTTTTCCTAGTATTTTTGAGAAATTTAGTTACACTACATCAATAAAAAGGCGTGTCCGTCCACCGATTTCATCCATTTTAAATCTCAAGAAGCTTATTTAGTGGTGTGGCCTGCGTGCCAAATCTAATTCTATTAACTTGATGGCATTTCCGGTAATCGTGATTTTCACAGCCAGATAAACACAAAGACAGACTAGCTAAATCGACTCAATTCCATACATTTCATTGGTAAAAATCCTTTCTGTAGCTTAGGAACTTATGATTTTATGCCAGCTTCACCTTCGGTTTTACTCGTTTTCCTCGAGCACTGCACAAATTATTCGAGTGCTTTGATCAGTATGAGTAGTATGCATGTTTATTGGTTTTCTTACTTGTTCTACTCACAATGATTTGCATTACCTGTTTATTTTACTCAATTGTTATCCTTATTTCACCACTTACATATGTATATTCGTAGTGCATGAGAGGCAGTGTTACCAAGTGACTGGGATTGACCCGGCCTGGCCCCGAATGGTATGTCAAAGCCAGGGGCCTGATCGGAATTAAAAAATTTCGGAAATAGCCGGTAATCTTTTAATATTGCTGACCAAAAACAAAATAAAATGTAATATTTTTGTACAGAGCTTCTAGTGTACTTTTAGTGCAAAATACAACAAAAAAATTACAAGCGTAAAATGCATTAAAATGGGCAACGAGCTGCTTATACTAGTTTCAATGACCGCTACGTCATATCATCAGTAAGCTTAGTTAGCCGAAATTTAGTAGTCTGCAAGCCTACTATGTTCTATTTCTTGCGTTGATCAGTTAAGAATCACAGCAATATGCAAAACAAAACTTCTACATTTTAATGCAATTGCTTTTGTAATCTATTTGATATCACTCATCAAAAAATGTATCGTCAGCTCGTTGCCCATTTTAATGCATTTTGCGCTTGTAATTATACCCTACACCTGGGGTATATTCACTTTGTCTCTCCGTTTGTAACACACAGAAGTGGGCGTGGCAGATATGGAAAAGTATATATATTCTTGATCAGCGTCACCACCTGAGTCGATTTAGCGATGTCCGTCTGTCCGTCTGTCTGTCTGTCCGTCTGTTGAAATTAGGTTTACGGGAAAACCAAGAAAGCTAATTGAATGAAACTTTCACACACAGGTCACGCCTTCTTGCAGGCATCTTTCTATTAAAAATGGGGGAAATCGATTAACCGACACGCCTACCGCCCATGTTCTATATAAATTTACCCAGACCAATTTTGAAAAAAGTTGCAGCGATTTTGATGAAACTTGGTGATTTGGTGCACATGTGAACCAAATAAGAATTAGTCTGGATTTAAAGTTTCCAAAGGATCTTACAGGGGCGTGGCACACCCCTAAATTTTATCATATATGCTACCATATCTTGTAAGCCGTTCAAGATATTGCGATGAAATTTGGTAAACGGATACATATCAAATATATCTTAAATTTTCATAAAAGTGGCCGGATAGGAAAAGTGGGCGTTGCACTTTTCAGCTGCCAAACATTTAGATTCCGTATATCTCAAAATTGCCACAAACGATTTTCATAAAAATTTTGGAGATGATGCCGCTGAAAGCAGTCATCAATACAAGCTAAGCCACTTTACCGCCCACAATATTTATAGACGTTATATTAAGAGAACTAACAACGTAATCGCTATGAAATTTAATGAGGTAGATATACTTGCTATAAGGTCTCTTCTTATCAAAAATTTGGTCCAACAGTACCTGTGGGCGTGGCACCTCCCATATAAGCAAAAAACATTTGTTGTTATAGATGGTGTGCTATGAGAGTAATCTTCATAAAATTTGGTGTAGAGATGTCAGTTACTATAAGCTTTAAATATAAATGAATTTTGACAGGATTGCGTCAGTGGGCGTAGCACCTCTCATATTAACATGAATTTGTAAGCGCTGTTTTAAGTGAACTATTGCAGCGATTGCTATGAAATTTAATGTAAGTGATTCAGTATAGAGTATATCTGAATCAAAAGTGGTTGAAATGGCACCAGTGGGCGTGGCACCTCCCATACAAATAAAATACGATAAGTGGCATATTTATCGAAATATGTGAGCAATCATACTGAAATTTGGTGTAAAGGGTTAGCTCATGGAAAGCTATTTCTGGATCAAAACCGGGCTGGATTATGCCAGTGGGTGTGTCACCGCTCAAAATTTTAAATTTAACTGCGGCATATTTCGCAAACTATACAAGCTATTGTGCTAAAATTTAATATGAGGATGTCGATCACGAATATAATTTATTCAACCAAAAGTGGGCGGAATTGGAGAAAAGGGTGTGGCATATTTAAAATTTTTCCTTTCTATTCGATTTTTTCAATATTTTCGATATTCTTTCGACTTTTTCAACCCTTTAACTTATTCCAATATATCCTATATGTATTTGTTTGACTTTTTCAACCTCTTTAATTTTTCTTCATAAGTTTCTTTATTTTTTCGACTTTTTCATCAATTCTGAATTGTTTCAAATTTTTTCAACATCTTTTAACTTTTTTAGAGTTTTTCAACCTCCTCAACTTTTTTCAACATTTTGCATATATTTGCAACTTTTCAACATTTTTCAACCTCTGTCAACTTTCCTAACATTTCACATTTTTCGACTTATTCAACCTCTTCAACGTCTTTTTAACATTTATTTAAAAGGTACTTTCAGTGCAGTCTAGGGTATGTGAGTTTCGGCCTGGCCGAAGATAACACCTTAACTTGTTTTTTTGTTGTTTTTTGCACTATGAGTACTAAACAAGAAGCTCTGTACAAAAATATTATTATGAAATTTTGTTCCAAAAACACAAATAGAATAAAATAAAAGGTCGCCCAAGGAAAACTTTATAATTTTTTTTATTAAAATTTTTTTGAGAAGGCCGAAAATTTCTACTGTGTAATTTGGTAACCATGATCAGAAGCCATAGTGACGAATCCTGAACACATAGATCAGAAACTAAGTCGCAGTCGACTGTGTGGATCTTTCATGAAGAGCGAAGCCCAGCGAAGGTTGTTCGTGCAAGAAGCACTTCGAAGCAAATCGTGGTATTTTTTTTTTTGCATTAATGAGTCTGTGGCTACAGTACCGCTAGAAAACCGTGGAACGGCGGTGTGTGCAAAGAGGATTTATGAGAATTTATTTTGATTTGACAGCTTTCGACGATTGCCAAATTTTTAGCCAAAGAATTTCTTAGTTAAAAATTGTTGACTTTCGTATGGAGGGGAAAGATGTATTTGTCATATATGTATCCTCTCTCTCATTTATCAATTTTTCTCGTACAGGAATGTGATTTTTAACAATTTGCTAGGGGGACGTCCATAAATTACGTGAGTCAAAATAGGAGGGGAGGGGGTCCGGAAAAATCTCATCAAGGAGGAGGGGGAGTCAATAAAAATCTCACGCCAACTTTTTAATGCAGAGACTATACATTATTATAGCAGATTACATTTAAAAACAATTGTTAACTCTAGAACCAGTAGCGTCATTTCACCAAATGCTTGGGGGGGGACAAGAGTTTAAATAACATATCGAATCGATGATATTTTGAATTGAATCGATGTAATTAATAATAATATCAGATCGTTGGGGGTGCCAATGTCCTCCCAAGCCCTGCCCAATTGACGCCTCTGTCTAGAACAGACCTATTATCAACAATAATTGGTATACCCCAATAGTTTTTGTCTGTTTCTCACTCAGCTTATCAGATATTTTTTCTTAAATTAAATCAAAATTATGAGCAGGCGATCAATTCGAATATTAGCAAATATTGAAAAAAAAATATTCAAGGTTTTTATATAATGAACATATTGAAATGAAGAAGAAAAAAAAACATTTTCCAAATTTTATACCTTCGCCGTATTATTGCCGAGATACAGCCTCATATGCTTGAAAATGGTCGGACATTACTGCTCTAGTCGTCTGCACTTAAATACCCAAAATCGTATTGAAATGCTAAATAGCATAAATTTTTCTACTGAATAAAACCAAAATTCTGATTATTTAAATAATTTTTTACGATACTCTAAAAATACTCCCCATACATATGTATGTACAATGTACATTCACATACATATGAGCCGCTGAGAACAATATTAAAAGTGGTATAACTCAAAATTTTCATAATGTGAGTTATATCCGTTTTCTAACTTGTTATGTTAGTAATTATCATTAGACAAAATGCCTTAACTTTAGCGTGTCATATGGCCGCTACAGAGCATCGAAAAGTTTTGGTACGAAACAAATGCCTCTAACTTCAAGCGGACCATTTGTGTTTGTTTTAATTCTTAGGTAAAAAGATGTTGAGATGAAGTTAAAAGCAATCCTGCTGCGTTTTACAAAAAAAGCCTCAATAAACTTGTAAATTTTTCATACGTTGATTTGAAAAACCAACAGCATTTTTAGTATTTTTCGGAAAAAAAATTTGTCAAAATCGCTGTTTTTTTTGGGATCCCAAAGTGTAATACTCCAATTTTCTCAAACCTACTTAAGTGTGACTTACACCACTCTCGCTTTCAGCTGCTCATATATTTATTGATATACCATACTCTTTTCTTATAGATTTAAGATCACTGAATCCAAATCTGATGTCTATTTTGTAACAATAAATTTCTTTAAGAAGATAACTATTAATTAATCTTCAGCAAAGCAAACAATTTAAAAAAATTCTCGAGCCACCTTTAAAGGTTGAGCTAAAAGATAATAAGTTTATTATATAGCGGTTTTCGATTTCGTTACTCCAATTTGCATTCAATACAATGTAATAATAAGCCTTATATAATAAGTATAATGTACATATTATTTTTTTAAAAATTCTTGGTCAATTATCTGTATCTAAAGACCAACAGTAAAATTATTTACTAGGTGCAGCAGCTTCAGTTGCGGCAGCATCTGCTGCAGGAGCAGGTTCAGTTGCGGCAGCATCTGCTACAGGAGCAGCTACACCCGTATCAGGAGTTGCAGCAATAACTGGAGCTGCATCTGTAACAGGAGCTGCAGCACTAACAGGAGCTGCATCCGTAGCAGGAGCTGCATCCGTAACAGGAGCTGCGTCCGGAACGGGAGCTGCAGCCGTAACAAGAGCTGCAGTAGCGACAGGAGCTAAAGTAACAGCAGGAGCTGCAGTAGTTTGTTTGACAACAGGTGGTTGTGGCCTAGGCGCTGAAATTATTGGTGGCTCAGTGATTACTGGTAAACTAACTTCTGTTGACGATCCTTGGTATCCATTAACAACTACAGTGCAATTTCGGCAAATTACTTAAAAAGAATTAATAAATTTAATTATTAGCATTATTAGTTTTTAAGTATTTGTAAATCAAAACACGAACTCATCGTCAATTTTATTTCAATATGTAAGGATTCTATATATATTTTGAGGTTATGTTATACTTACAGAAAAAAAATGGAATAATTTTCTTACGATTTTTCCGTAGAGGCTTAAATAAGATTGCTTAATCTTTCAAACCTATGTACGTTAACTTGTCCCCAATTATGTATGATTTTTATATTTTCGATTTCTGAAAGTTTTCAGAACCTCATTATAATTCATATAATTCACACTTTTTTGCATGGGCTTCAAAAATGTTTTTCTTAATAATAACTTTTGTCCAGACGTCATGGCTATAAATTGTACATGAAAGACTCCAGAGCTCTAAATGAGATTAAGCATGGAACAGATGATCTTTTTCGAGATTTTATTTGACAGATGACGAATAACTTCTGTTTCGGCATTTGTGTTTAATAAGATATGACAATTCACTGGAAATTAACTTGATTTCTTGAAAAAGTTATATCAAGACGCCTTCAAAATCGTATGATAACGTAATATGGACGTATGTGAAGTCAGTATCTTATGCTGATAAGCATTGACGCTTTGGGCATTAACACGCATAGCTCATGCTATTTCGGAAATAAGGTCTCAATTACCGGAAAAAGATGTCCGGAATTATACTGATTCAACCACAATTTTTAAACAATAAATGTCATAATATGATCTTCTTAATAAATAAACTTAGATTCAAACTTAATTCATATTCGTTTTATTTCAATTTAGGGTTCTATTTGACTGTCTTTAAGTTGCAGTTACTTTGAGGTCTTGAGCTACCCACGTGCAACTTATAATTTGATGTTTGTGATGTTTGAAAAAAAGTTCTACATAGGAAAATTTTTCAAATGCGACACATTATATGAGTGTACAGAAACTTTTTTCATCCCAGAAACGTTCGAAATAAATCAACCTCCTTTTGTTATTTTCCGTTTTTAATATTGATTTCCTTCCCAAGACATAGCCTATTTAATTAAGGACGTCTAATAAAATTGATTTATGAACATAATAGAAACTTAAGGAAAAGAAAAACAATTTTCTGTTAGTGTCTCAACAGTTGCAGCGAAATTTTGAAATCCTCAATCTTAAGACGGCAGTATATAACTAGTTTTGACCTTTTGGCCGTATTTTCAAAAAAATTGTTTGCTAAACCTTTTTAATTTAAGTCTCATTTGATGTGATAAATTAATAACTTACAATAACTTTCATCGTCCGAATCATCAAAAAGGCTATCAAAGACGTCATCGTCCTCATCGTACAAAATATATGAAAAAATCCAATCAAAGAGATCTCGTTTCTAAGGAAGAAAATAGAACAAAATATTTAAATAATATCGTACCTATTCCATGTTATAAAGGCATCCAATTTTTGCAAAAATGAACAGGTTGATAAGAAACGAGTCCTTCGGATTTTAATTGATTTTCTTAATTGATTTTATTTTTACTGAGTTCACAAAAGAAAGTGCGTCTTTTTATATTATGGACATACTATATTGATCAAAGGCTGAACTATTGAGCCGAAATAATTTAAAGGCACTAAAGTATTTTTCGTTTTAAAATTTTTAATAGAAAAGTGATACCAAATTTAGTTCCAATATCACTGTGCGAAAACCATTTTAAATTCCCATTAAGAACATATGGTCTGAACGAGGGTTCTACTCCTATTTCTATACCTGGTTCAATGTTTTATGCTGTACCAGTTTGTAACGATGCTTGACAAATCTAATTCTATTACGTGCCTCCTTGACGTCTTCCTATGCATCTTTCACCTTGGTAGTTCCGACAAAGCGCGGATCTACAAGTTTCTCTAGCATCTTTTCTGCTCGTATGCACTAGCGATTTTCGTAATCTCTGTTGATATAATAGTATTATTGGTAGCTGGATGAAGTTCGTAATTCTTGTTAAGCTCGCTATTTAATATACACTTATCCCTCGCTTTACACGCTACTCGTTTTACACGTTTTCGATCTTACACGGTTCTTAAAATCAAAATTAAAAAAAAAAATTGTGTGGAAAATGACTAATTTTTACTGCACGCGAATTTATTTCTACTTAATTATAGATCTGGCAACACTTCAGACGCATATACTCGTATGATCTACTGCCATAAACTTATACAAATTTTTTTTTTATTTATATGAAGTTCAATATTTTTTTTCTATGAAATGGATTTTTTATGTTTTTTTTTCACTTTACAAATAAATTTAACTATTTTTATGTTTTCTATGACTTGAATGATATTTTTATATTTTATTAAGTGTATGTATTACTCATATTTTGTGTTCAATCATTTTCGTTTTACACGGTTTTTCCATACAAAAATTATTTTTTCGAATTACACGGATTTGTCAGGAACGTATCTACCGTGTAAAGCGAGGGACAGGTGTATGTCATTTTCTCACTTCATCTTTAATATAAACGGATTCACTTTTCTCTCTTGTTCTTTTATCACCTTAAGGAACATAGAACCTCCACAAAACTCTTCCAACTTGCAATATCAGTAGCGAGTGCCTTCATTTCTCTCAACCATTTCCCGGATTTACGTATTTACTGTTCAATATATCGATTCCACGATGATTTAGGACGACCGCGCCATCTTCCACCCTGAGGATATTCACTTTTCTGGAATATATAAAACATATTGAAACAGCAGAGGCAACAAACAAGCTCAGGAAACCAAATCGGTGCCAGTACCATCAGTTAAGAGCAGGAAAGGAAGTTTTCATTGTGACGTCATAACTGACGTTCGAACTACTTTATTCAAATACCAACCAGCCGCATGTAGAAGTGGTTTCGTGCGATAAAGTTTCGCACTACAAGGACCTTCGCTGCTTCTTCCGCGCAAGAAAAAAAATTCTAATATTGGACATAAGCTTTCATAGAGAGCTACTAAGAGAGGATCTACTAAGTTTTTTTAAAGCTAAGTATAAAATTTCAGTATCTGATACTGCTTACTTCAGTCATTCCAGTAACATATTAACGAGCTCTCGAATGCATTGAAATCCGAAATAACGACCACCATTGATAAAACATTCAAGGCATTCATGGTAAAAGTTGTGACAATTATTTTAAAAATTGTAAACATGATTAGAGTACTCTTTAAGATCCAGTGCGAAAATGCATACTACCAATATCGCGACGCATCAGATCGATACATTTTTGAAAATAATTAATTATATTCATTGTCAAACAGATAGCGCCAGATGATACTTAGCACACTTTTTTAATATGCACAGTTAGTTAGTTCATGATCGTCTGAGCACAATGTCACCAGTTTGTCGCTCAGCTGGCGGAACAGGGACGCGCAGTCAGACCGAATTCAGAATCCTTGATCAAAATACATTTTCAAGCTAAAATAATATATAACTTACTGAAAGTTGGCAAAACACAAAACCACTGCAAGTTTTATTTTTTTTTTTTTTTTTTTTTTAATACTGCCCAAGGATACTCCATTTCATGTTCACCCCTACATCTATGGACTAAATTTGGCAACCTCTATATATCCTGCTCTGAAATAGTATATATAAATTTTTGCAAAATTTAAGTCGATTACGATCGAAAAAATTTTTCATAAAAAAACGCACGGCTTTCTTCTTCATCAACATAAGCCCACAAGAAAAGTATAAGAACAATCGAAGGTGTCACTGAATGTAGCGATTCGAATCTTATGACACATGTTACCTGAATCCTGCTATGTTCTGTAGTCCCGGTATTTTTCCTCCTGTCCAGATCATCTCCTATCGGCTGTGCTGATACCTGAAGATGGGTAATCGCCACAGCAAAAATCATGGCAACAACAAAAAAGCTCCGAATTTTTATCATGCTGGTGAAATAGTAATTTTTAAGCCCCGTATGCACACAGCTCTAACTTTAGTTTTGCACTAAAATAACATACTGGTTGTGCACTTAAATATGCACGATAACGCTAAAATATTAACGTTATTGGATACACAGAAAAAATAAAGTGGTTCAAACGTTTTCAATTTAGAATATTCAAAGCATAGAGTTTTGCGCATAAGAGAGTCACAGTTCAAAATACAGACCATTGCTTTGTAACGTAATTACAAAAGTTAAGATACACACAAAATATGTATAACTATTGTAAGTACTATATGTATCATGCGATACACGATTTATCAATAATTTTACAATATTGGAAATGTATTTACAATTTGTTGTTTGGAAAATAAGGTAACGTTTCCCATTAAAACCCTTAAGGAAACCTCACAAGAAAAGTCCAATGGGGTGAAATAGCACGATCTCGGTGGCCAGTTCACGTCGCCTCTGCGTGAGATACCCATACCCTCAAGTCACTTGTGCAGAATGTTCATTGCGGCATTAGCTTTGTGGCACATAGCGCTGCAGAGTGGTGCGAGTTCATACAAATTGACGAACAAATTTAAGGAATCTTCATTTAACAATAAATTTCAACGCAGGTCTTTCTAAGATCAGGGAAAAGAAAATTTAGAAATATGGGTGCTGAAGATCAAAGTTCTAAAATTAAAAATAAAGCAACGAATTTCAGCATCGATCTTTTTTACATCAAGTGTAAGAAAATTTGTAAATATGGGCGTGAAAGATCAAATGCCACGCCTGCCTCACTTAGAGGCAACATTTCAAAAAGTTTCTAAAAATGGTAACTTAGCAACGAATTTTGGTATAGACCTCTCTTTGGGTAAAAAAAAATATGTAAATATATGTATAGCATGTTAACTGCTACGCCCACAATTGATGAGCACGATATATTAAAAGTTCATAAGAGCTTATTGGATGTAGGCGTGGCAGTTGATTTTTCACGCTCATCTTTTTTTAATTTTTCCTCAGTAAGTTCGTAAAATATCTAGCTTTAATTATATGGTAATTATAGCACATCGCTCAACCCAACTCAAAAGATGAACTGAACCAAATCTGATGAATAAACCGTTTAAAAGGACTATGTTTTTAAAATCAAAAACACTTATTTTTTAATAATATAAATTTCATTTAGGCTTATAAACTTATTACTAACATAATTTTGTAAAAAGTAGTTGAGGCTTGTAAAAAAATAACTTGTACCTACATCTAGACTAACAAATTTTATTAAAACAAGCTAGTTAAATATATGTTAGAACATACATAAACAAACAAAAAACAACAATTCCAACCCATGAAAAAAATATTTTTTCCCGCTCTCGCACTACATAGTGTGCGCCGTCCTGTTGGAAGCACATTCACATCATCAATTTGTGCCAAAAAAAAATTGTTATCATGGATCGGTAGCGCTTTTCGAAGAAGTTCGGACCGATGATGCCGCCGGCCCACAACAAAGACTTTCTGCGGATGCATTGCCGCTTGGCGGACCTGGTGTGGATTGGTATCGTCCCAAATCCTTCAATTTTGCTTGTTGACGTACACGTTCATTCAAAAATGGGTCTCGTGACTGAAGATGATTTTTTGCTGAAATCGCTAAAAATCAACTTTTGCTGAACTTGTATCATTTGCACGTGTTACTCGATGCTAAAACTTTTCATGGTGATTTGTCTTCAGTGACTGAGAAATAAAAAGCAGAGAAGGAATAAAAATTGAGTGTAAGTTGGAAGAAAAGTAAATTAAAAATATACTAAGGGTATTCCTCTAAGTGCGAAAACAAGTAAATCTATGAAAATCGTTTCGAAGTTTTGTTTAATCACTTTTGTACATAATGATATAATTAGTTTGACTGTTTAAAAATATTGCAAAAGAGGGAAATCAGTGTTTAGGGGGGGCTGACTTCTGACCATAACGTTACTTTTCGTGTATCATGAGTTTTTGACTGAACTATTTTGAGCAACACTTTCAGTATTGTCTAACTCAATAACAAGGCATATTACATACGTAGATTTACTCCTCACAGCTTTTATGTTGAAGAATATATGTACGACTATGTCCCAACATATTTCATTATTCCAAATGATTTTGATGAAATTATGCACCACAAATTTAAAAAAGAAGTTCTTACAAACTGTGTGGCTTTTGCAAAGTGTGAAAGAATCAACTTTGTTAAATATATTGTAAATTAACATTTCTAAGTTAATGTTTGCTTATTCTGTAATATTTATGCAGCTGCACGACTAGATTAATGTTCGGGAGCACGGACCTATATATGTACATTAGGGTGATTCAAATTTTTTTTTTTTGCTTGAAACAGGTTAAAAAGTTGCAGGCACACGAAAGGAAAATTCTGGTAAAATTATAGCTCATAATATTGATATTTACTGGTGGCTCATCGAGCTTTTTTGTTTTCCATACGATTTGTATGGGGAAAAATGCTTGACAAGACATTTGTCTCTATATCTCATGAAAAAAAAATGTTAAAAATACGGGACCTAGCCTATTGGAAAGATCATAAAATTTTCTATAAAAAAACTCCTTGCATTTTTTTCGTGAAGCAAGCACTTCGTTAGTTAATTTGTTTCAATCTCGGCAGTCGACAATAAGGCGAGTAAATAGGAATCCATGTTGATTTTAAGCATCGCTTAAGAGTACATGTGCTGTGTTAGTGAATGAATTTATGTTGCTAATTAACTAACGAAGCGCTTGCTTCACGAAAAAAATGAAAAGAAATTTTTTATAGATAATTTTATGATCTTTCCAATAGGCTAGGTCCCGTTTATGTAATTTTTTTTTTTCACGAGATATAGAGACAAATGTCATGTCAATTTTGAGTTTTTTTATGAATTTAGTTTCCTAATTAACTAACGAAGTGCTTGCTTCACGAAAAAAATGCAAGTAGCTTTTTTATAGAAAATTTTATGATCTTTCCAATAAGCTAGGTCCCGTATTTTTAACATTTTTTTTTCACGATATATAGAGACAAATGTCTTGTCAAGCATTTTTCCCCATACAAATCGTATGGAAAACAAAAAAGCTCGATGAGCCACCAGTAAATATCAATATTATGAGCTATAATTTCACCAGAATTTTTTTTTCGTGTGCCTGCAACTTTTGAACCTGTTTCAAGCAAAAACAAAAAATTTGAATCACCCTAATGTACATTAAACAACACGCATTTATATGATTATTACTCTGAACATTATTGAAACAATTTTATTTCGGGGACGTGCTCTTGGAACTGTTTCAATTTTCATAGAACATTTTATGCGTGTGTCATTATAATCGTATTTTTTTAAAGGTATCCAATTTTGCTTTAAAGTTAAAGCTATAAATTGTTAACGAGAGTCCCCACGGGTTGAAGTATCCCTTCAGAAATATCTATATCATGTTATTCTTAATAATTTGCTCTTTTTTATCTTTATAGCTAATGGTAACTTTCTGTACTTAAAAAAAATTATATATACATTAGAGTGGTTCTTAAGTGTCCTTTTTTGCGAAAATCAAATGGGACGCCCCCTAAATTGGTTCAAAATAGGGTAAAAAAATTTAAAAATTCATTTGAAATTTTTATCTCTAACCCCTACGGACCCTATTTCAAAATGAAATTTGACCTAAGCCGCCATTTTTTCAAACTATTTTTTCTTAAGTAGCTTTTAATTTAAAGAAAGAATATATTAAAAAAAAGTAGCTAACGCTTGTGTTTATCCTATACTTTCGGGTATATATACCATTTAAATTTTAGAATTCGCAACTCATCCCGCGAAACTCCTTGTTTTTTCACAAACAAAATTTTGAGCTTGTCGACCAGTAAAGTGGCAAGTGTCACAACGAGCAACAGCACCAAACGATAGTATACAGGCAATATCGGTGATAATATTAGCAAAATATATTTTTCGTTCCCTTATGACTTTGATGAGGACCCAGTAGATGTTATTTAAAACCATTTGCATACCTATGTATATGTATAACATATGTATATCGGTCATTCTCTTACAAACCGCACGGATTTCCGGAAAAAAATGTTGTCTTCTTCAAATGCGAGATTTTTTCCTGCATATTTCAACCAATTAAGTTGTCACGTATATCAGGATTTTTTTTAAAAAAAAATTTTTTTTTTGGAAAATATCCTTCTTCTCATAAGAATGAAGAATTCACTCTAGTATATATTTTCTTTCATACCCATTCTTTCATAACCGCCAGTAAATATGTTCACACATCGAAAGTTGCCAAAAAAAATAGACACTCTCATAATGATAGATATCTGCGAAAAATCGGCTTTCAAGGATTATTTTTAAAGGAAAATATGACATTAGATTTTAGTAATAATAGTTTGAGTACTTCCATTACTTTACATTAAGCAAAAAATTGATTAACAATTTGTGATTCTCAATACTGCAAAGCTTTTACAAATCTTTCTTGTATCAAAAAAAACCTTCTCTTTCATTTGTTTGGTTTCGCATTCAATTTAAGTAATCTCTGGAGTTGCTGCAAACATTCGTCCCCTTAAATTTTTCAAGCTGTTCACGCCGTAAAAAAGCCTTAACCAATTCATTTTTATTTTACGAGTACAAATATCATAAGTATAGTAATTTTGATTAGGATAATGAGCAAAGCATATGTACAATGGTCATGTTTCAGACGCGACAATATCACGTATGTTACTAAAACTACGCAAGGGGAAGCACATAAAAAGTGCCAGCCAAACTGAACTGCCAGCTACTTGTACAATCAGTAAAGTTTATAGTTGCAAGACTCTGATTTCAAATTGTAGGTAGTGCATGCCAAAGCATGATCCCAGATTTTTAATTTCTTTTTTTAAAAGTAGCAATTTCCCACTTTCAAATGTTTGCTCTGTTACATAAATTTCAGTGAGTAAGACAAAACCAAAATTATTTTCTGATTTATTTTCGATATAAAATATGTAATTCATATGTATCAGACTGAGCGATATTCGCCAAGTTTCTTTGATCAAGGAGCTTGGTATACGTACATATCGTTACCTTAATATAAAAAGGCCCTAACTAACATTTTTTTCAAAATCGAGATCTTTATAGATTTCGGTAGTCCACTTACTAATACACCATTGACAAAAAAATTCGTGTGCTACGATTGAAAATAAATCAATTGCAAGCAAATAAAAAAAAACGCCATTGCTCACTTTAACTCACAAAAACTTTAATTTTTATTAAGTTTTTTCGTTCTCCTGTAAGATAATAAAAATGTAAGATAGGGCTTTTCCATATTAAGGTAACGATATATTAATGTTCTCAAGAAAAAACTATTCAATGTCTTACTCGTATATTTGGCCTCGCTAAAAATTAAATACCCAACACCGCGTACAGTAACAGTGCACTGATTTGATTAACGCGCCCTCATTGAATTTGGCAACATTTATTTAAATAGCTCTCTATGTAGCGCTTCAATGCTTATACTTTTATGGGAGGTGGAATGTTTTTCGAAAATCTCCAACTTTTTATTTGATTCTGAAACCATTTCTTTAAATCTATCTTTAAATATTTTAGTTACATGGGCGGCAGGCGTGTCGTTCCACTTCCAACTTTTTATTTGATGCTGAAACCATTTCTTTAAATCTTTTAGTTACAAGGGCGGCAGGCGTGTCGGTTCACTTTCAATTTGACCCATTTTCAATTTCTCCCATTTTCAATTTCACCCGTTTCCAATTTCGCATATTTTCAATCCAAAGATGTTGGAAGGTGTAGAAAACTTGAGTGTCGGCAACACATGAAAGCCCGACTGACCTAAATCTGGGAAAAATATCGTACAAAAGGACGCATTCCCGGGATAAAACAAGACTTTACATTGACTAAAACGGGCTGTTCTGTCGCAATCACTGGTCAAGAAGTTATATAGTATTTGACAACAAACTTTTTTGCCTCTTCTCCATCCATTTTTCTGTTCTGTTACTACTTAGTATGTTGGTGAACTCAGATTTCATTCATGGACTGATCGAAGTGAATGTACTGCATCTCTTGAATACTTTTACTTGTCAATCCTTTCAAATAAGAGTTCGATCATGGGAATTTTTTACACTTTCAAGTCATTGTATGCGTACAAAGCTATGTACAAATCAAAAGTGAAGTATTAAATAAAACTTTTCAATCAACATACTGAATCCAGCCATTATATGACACTTGTTTTTGTCTCTTTCTTATTTAGAAATTTACAATACTAGAAGCTTTTCAGACCGTCAGAACTAACATCAAAAAAGCCAGCGGCGAAATCGTAGTGCTACTTTTTTTCGTTGGAACAGATAAGATTTCAAATAAGCGCCAACCACCACCATTCTCTGTAATTGATTATCTGCTATGTAATTTGTCATGGAAGCTATGTTTTCCTTCTAACTCTCAGCAGATATTTAACTTCCTGCTCCATAGGCTTTGCTGAGGAAGTCATAAAACACCTTAATGTCGTGTCTTACTTTTCTTTGGGCTCGTTCTTATACTCGTACGATTATGTAAGTAGTTTGTATGTATATTGTAAAATATATGCTAAGATGTAATCTGTTTTTAGAAAAATTTTTGTCGCTCTAAAATAACTGAAACGGAACATTTTAGATCTGGTATCACTGATTTTGAATCTGTACTTTGGTTTCACTTTAAGTTTTATTCTTATATGACTAGTTGTACCATACAACATTATAGAAAATATTACAAGTCATTTATGTTGCAGTTTGTTTTTTTTTTAAGAAAAGAAAAACAAAAAAGCAAATGAAAATGGTATGAGAAATAAACAGCTGGACAGACCGCTCATATAAAAGAGCCATTTTAGTCATAAGTAAGCGTGAACAATTAGTAAATGAACATTTGAAAATATTCATGAATGAAAATAGGGTCGATACACTTGTTCTCTAATCGGATTTGTTCAGCACAGAAAAACCTTTATGCCTAAGCCATACGTGGTCATTCTTATGTTGGCGCAACACGCGTCTATTGTTTTGAAATCGAAGACTATACTCCCGTTAATGTAGTGACCAGATGTTCAACAACAGCGGATCGTTTTCAATGGCAAAGAAAAAAAAAACAAGAAATTGCAAATAATCGTAATGAAAATACATATAATAATTCTCTTGACTTGACAAATGTTTAGAATTGGGAAGCTAAAAATCTTGAGCTTAAATTAACCATAATCCTTATGATTTATAATTGAATGGGAAATGTCAACTACTTGGTTATGATAATTATAAATATGGTATTATAATAAATGAAAGCTAAGTCTCTTCTCTCCTTTCCATAGAGGATCACCACTACAGCACCTCATCTATTTCGAGCTTCCATGCTCTTTTGCCGATTATTCTGCCCTCAGAAGCGAAAAGAGCGTATCTCAAAAAAAATCATATTCGTGATTCTTATGGCATCGGATAGCTTAAAAAATTATGCGTCTAATGAACTACTCCAAATGCCGATATCTTAACTCAAACATATAAAAAATCTCCTATTAGAATTTTCTCTATCTTAATTTTAGAGGTACTTATTTCAACAAATTGACATAAGCAAAACATAAGCAAATTATCTCGAAACGCAATAATTTTTTATGAGAAACGTCCTTTTCACTTCTGAGGCAGTATTGTTCTCCTTTATATTTACAATTCTGTATTTTTTCTATTAAGTGTGGATCATTTTCACTTTTCATCACATTTAAATGTTAAAAACCGAAAGATCTTACACAGTGACGATAGACTCCTGAAATTCGGTACAGATGTTCTTAGGTTAAGACAATACGCCTACTTTCCATACAAAGATGGAAAGTGGTTGAAACATTTTCTTCAAATTGGGTATCAATTTTCTTTAAATTGGCAATCCTTACTTCAAAAATCTTAAAAATTGTAAAATATCTCTTAAAATTTATAAGTTATTGGAGAAAAACTGTTTCGAAGGCGTATCTCTACTGTTTTTGAAAAGCATTCGATTTCATATCTTTTATTCCAAGTGGGATGAAAAGGCGAAAAATGCCCCTTACCTGCTTCATACCCTTGAAGGAAACTCCCCTCTGAATTTAAGCACCTCCCGCCACACTGTAAGCTTCTTACAATTGACACAATTATTGTAAAGGATTGCGAAATGTAAAGAAATAAAAATATTTTAGTTAACCATACTTTCTTACAGAATATATAAAAAATTAAGCAAACTAGGGGATACATATGGGCATTTCCATTATTTTCCAGAGAACATTTTTGGAGTTCAAAGTTCACCTTTGAGCCCACGATGTCACTAAGCTCAAAAAATAAACTACATTAAAAGAAATTAATTTTATAGCTTTTTTTTCCTTACCTAAGTATTGTCTCACAATTTTCTTAAAAAATTTTTGAAATTTTCATTATCTTTGTATTAATGGCGATAATGGCGACGATCTCCTCCCCTAATCTATTTCCATTTTCACCGTTTGATTTGAATAAAAATCGGAGCTGAATCTGGTGAGTATTTCAACATAACAGATAACCCTAGGCTACCAAATTTTCAAAATTCGGCGAAGACAATAGTGGTAAACACTTGGAAAATGTTTAGCAGATCGCTGTTAGTAAGCCAAGTTTGACAGCCAAAATTGCCAGATATTACGAAGTTGAGTGAAGGTACATTTCGATTTATTTATTCTACTATGGATGTCCTTAGTGATACCCAAGGCCGGCGTTACGACTTTTGGCACCCTGGGCAAAGTTAAGCACACCCCATTTATATAATGAGAAAAAGAAATAAAATTACATAATAACATTTTTGCGACTTTCAATGGAGCGATGGGTGGAACCTGGCTTGTACTTAAAAACTCTTAAATTTCTTTGCTTTGGCTTCTGTAAAAGTTGTAACAAAGTTTGACAAATGTGGCTTTCTGTGAGCAGCATAGTCAGACCGCACAGCTTTTTTTTGTGAGATTGTATACCGTAAATACTTTTTTATTGAATTTAATTTCGAAAGGCTGCGTTCCTCATTATCTATTGGTAATTGGACAAAAGACCAGATATAAATTTTAATGGTTTAAAAGGAGTAGTTTTTGGCTCTATTTTCTTAGATATCGCAGTGAATTCACCAAAAAATTTCGCAAGGGTCAATGTTGTGGCTATTATTTGCAGTAAGGATTAAGGCTAGATGTTGACACAATTCGCGCATGGACCCGGTGTCATTTGAAACAAAATACGAGTTTCATAGCTCCTAAACAGTAAAACGTTTATTTATACATAGAAATTCTTGCTGCATCTAACACTGTATAGTCACATTCTATCTTAAACTTTTTTTTAGGATACGGAATTAGAAATTGGAAAAAAGTTTCAGCGTCAATTTCTTCCGTCAATGTAGCAACAAAACGAGTAATACTACATTGCATTTTTCGTAAGATGCATTCTGCTTCAAATCTTGAGTCAACATCATATGAGTAATCTTGACGTATTTTAAATAAGGTGTTGTAACGAAATGAACAAGTTGACTTAACTCTATTCTCCCAGCAAGGTGTGCTTGGTGGCTTTCAAGCTAAGTTTGTACCCATTTGGCGTAGGAAAAGGAAGTTATAGGTCCTCTGTATCACCCCAAATAAGTTTTCAGCAATTTTATTTTCGATTATTTGCACGATTTATTTACAACTATGTTTATTTACTACATGTTTACAAGAAGAATTTTGTTCTTTTCTAACTCATTTATTATTGAGTCGGTAACTTTCAACATGTGAGGCCACATTGGCATAGTTGTGCAACTATTTTGTCGCTGCCCCATAAAATTTCTTAGCCGATTTCTCTGACAGTGAAAGACATTGGAACCGCGCAAATTTTCAATATGCTTTGCCCGGCCCTGGTGATACCACCATCGGATACTTCTTCCGAAGAAGCTCTGACAGCAGTAAAGTTTTAAAACAAGTCTGACTGCTTTGTGGCGAGATGGCATATGTCATCGGCATTAGCGAGGTTTTCCAGATGCTCGCCAAAGTCTTAGGGCTCTGCTAAGAACATCGTCAAGTACTATCAGGGCATTTACTATAGAGAAACTCAAAAGTGATGAAAGAAAGACAACGGACAATTTATTCGATCAGATACGCACTTAAAATCGGAAACGCTCGATTGAATCAAGACGACGCGTGTATGCAGATAACGACTAGAATCGCACCATAACCTGTATGTTGGCAACGAATGATCTGATATTTGAAGCAAAGTTCTGTCATTGCTCGAGCAGTAGAGGTGGAACATAAGAGTTATTTGATGTCAAAGCACCTTTCAAAAAAAAAAATGCCAAACATTATTAAATCTCGTAAAAGTAGTTTAAAATGGCCAAGTTAAACAAAAGAATTGTAAAAAATTACTAATAACTGGAAGACCTGCACATAGCTAAGGACAACACTTGTACATACAAACTAAATTCTATTAAAATCCATCGCATAGTGAGTAGTTACTTTATATGAACTGAGTTTAATTTAGGGGTGGTTCCACATCCCATCCCATGGCTTATAGCCGAAATATTTGATTTCTACATTACTGCGTCAATATGAGTGGCTGCTCGATAAAAGAAACTATGCCACGCGCAATATCAAACATAACATACCCTTTTCTAATTCTACCAGTAGATCTCCACTAATTCGCGTTTTTAGTTATTAGAGCCAACCGCATTTCCCGTTCACTTCGTATATTTAGAACACAACTGTATTTTGAAAAAGAAAATATATAAATCAAACATTGCAAATAAAATTGTTATACAGAGTATGCAGTTCTTCTTAGCATAGCATTCCGCGGCTTTGTTCACAACAAATCTTTGTGCACACATCCGCAGTTCTCGGAACTAAACGATGAAGCGATTATTTCCTCGTTCCACATTTGCAAAGAAAACTAATTAAGTACAATACTTGCGCTAATACAGAAACAACAACACTTACCAACAATAAGTAAATCGTTCGTAGTTCCAATGAACTTCGTTTCACTTACACGGCAATTGTTTTCACTACTTACACTGCCGTTAAAAAATGTTGGACCACATCGATCAAAAATAGTTTTTACGGTTAACTCATATGCACCTAACATACATATATTTTGTGTGGAATTTCTCTTGAGAACACATAAAGTATCAGGTTAAATTTAGCAAAAAAAAAAATGTTGTAGATATTTGGATATAAGATGTTTTGCAAAGAAAAAGACATGTGAAGGTAGCTTTTTCTTTTTGGGAAACATTTCCATTTTGCAATTTTATTTAATTGTTTCCCGGAAAAAACAGCATCTACCATCAAAAGTCGGATGTCGAATAATTGAAATTCTGCAAAAAAAAATTTAATACAAAAACATCCCATGAAAACGGAACATTTCCAGCAAGGTGCATCTAAAACAAAATATTTCACTTTTATTTAATTACAGCAAAAAGACAGCCAAACTGTGGAACTGATCACCAATTGCTCAATTATCGCATGTATGTGTTACCGGCCAAACTAGTTACCGCTAAGCCTAAAGATATGCAATCAAATCAAATCGGATCCGGATCCGTGGTGCAAGTTCTGGTTTACTGCCCCTTAGCTTCGTTCGTGGGCTCTGGAGCGCGCTTCTCAGAATTTTTGTTTTGTTTTTAAGTTTGACAACTTAATTCCACTTTTCCTTAACAACTCAAATTATGCAATAGAATTTTTTTCCTTCTTACATTTGTTTTGTTTTTTATGCCTATTTAATATACATAATAGAAAGATTGCTTTGGTTTTCCCGAAAATAAATTTGTAATTTAAAAAAAAAAGAGGAATCGTAAATTGCCCACAGTGATATTCATATTATTCATTGTTTTTAGATGTTTCCTTTTAATTTTTGTCTTATATAAATGTAAGAAATTACTGAGAAAATTAAGGTGTTTACTCAAATTGGCCTATCCTATGAAACCAATGACATTGATTTCTTTGAAATATAAAGTAATTTTTAAAACCTTTTGCGTGAGGAACATATATATTTTAAATTAAACGGAACCCAGTAAAAGCCTCTGAAACTCTACATATGACTTTGTGTTCCAAATAAAAATTATATTGCTTACTTTGGTTCATCTCAGGGCTTTTGTGTATGAAAAGTTTCAATCTTTTAGACCTTGTTTCAAAAAGTACACATCAATTTTACGAAGTTCGGTCAATTTTGTTAGTTAGCACTTTATAGAATAAGCCTTCGGCATGTGGTATGTTACTTAGTTTCGAAAGCGGTGACAGAAGAGTGGGAATAAGGTTAAGCTAATAGAGCAATGTACTCCTATGAAAATAATTTTAATTATTCCGGCTCAACGCTGAGATTGAAAGTGATCTGAGGCATGAACGATTTCTCCGGAAAAAAAAGAGATATCGAAAAAATTCCAAGTACGTTTTACAGGGAAAGAACATAACACTATTACTTTTAAGTAGTTGCCTGACATGGAGAAAAGTTAATTCATTTTTTAATATATTCTTAAATATATCGAAAAAAACTGTTTTTAGCACTTTTAAGCTAGGATATATCAAAAACTTGATGTGAGATTGGATTCGAATTCAGCATACCGAAAACCTTCGGAAACTCATAGTCTAGCCTCTGGGTATGAAATTTTATCTAATTTTGTTGGCCTCTGTTATTCATGTTTTGTCGAAATATTGTACTTTCTTACCACAGCTGAAAATCTCAGTATAGTGTTAATTCGAATTAAGGTTGAAAAAACGTCCATAAAATCAAGAAGAGGAGATGGAAATAATTAGGAAGAAAGGAAAATTAAGAAATATGAGAATCCACGTAAGTCCCTGCATTGTAAGCATAGTACACTGCGCTATAAGACCGGCGTGGTGGTGCTTTAGATAGTGAATATTCTTTTTGTATTGTTGAGATTGTCAATCCTTATTAATATACCAGAAACTGCGTGTAAAGGTTCAATCTTTGGTAATCAAGAGACACAAGTTACCTTAAATTAAGACTTGGGTTTTAAAGATAAATTTATCCTTAGAGACATATTTTCAAAAAAATAATAATACAATATTCCTTTGAATAAAAAACATAAAATCTAAAATTCTTTTTTGTTATATGAGACCACACGCAAATCAATTAAGCCAATTGTCTGTGCTCTATGCATTGGTTATATTTTGAATTACAAAAAAAAACATAAAACATAGCATACTTGTTGGCGTTTTTATTTCAGTTTTCTTTAATTTTATATTATTTCATTTTCGGTAAAATTCGTTCCGTTGTTTTTATATCTTACCCCAGTAGCTAGCGCCGAATTAAGACTTTGCGGGGCGCGGGGCTAAAAACTGACTAAAAGAAAAGGTTATTCATAAAATCAGTACATTTTGCTATTAAAATCAGAAACATCATCGCATTGGAGCTCAGGGATCACTCCTTATTAGCCCTATCTTCAGAGGCCCTGCCAGTGGTGTAGCTTAGGGATAGATTCCCGTCTTGGGGGAAGGATTAATTAAATAAAATAAATGTAATTTTATTTAAAACTTTATTTATATTTTCTTCTCAAAAAATCAAGCTCATATGCAACACTTAGATTGCTGCGCGAATATGTTGTTTCAATTTTCTTATGCTGTTTTGTAATTTACTGTGATTTTTAAAACAATAAAAAATCAAATAAATTTAAATAATGAAGAAAAAATATGAACTTCAGCTTTGAGGACCTTTTTTTGCTCTTAAGACAGCTTTCTTTTACTCACGAGTGGTTTGAGAAGAAAAAGTCTGATCCTCTTCTTGCTAAAATTCTGACTACGCCACTGCTCACCGCGTAAGGGTGAGAAAATGAAACAAAACAAACGTAAGTCTTGTAAGGTTGTTATCTCTGGCCCAGAAAAATATTATATAACCTACACTGCATTTACAGTTAAGTGGCGGCTAAGAGTCAAATTGCGCCTCCTAATGGTCTATTGATAGTCCAAAATATTTCATGAACTTTGATTGCAATATCTAAAATAACTCTGTCAATATAGAACTTTGAAGTTTTTACTTGCATGAGTCGTGACATGCCCTCTTGTCGAAATTTGCCTAACTTTTTTCATAGCTTGTTCAAACCAGTTCGTGCACTTGAGTGCACTACCTTAAATAATACTCAACTTTTGAAATATTATTGTTATCCGGCCAAACTAGTTTTTAGGACAAGCTAGTTTTCTTTAGGCCGAACTAGTTGATTTGCATGCCCAAAAGTATGCAATTTGATTTTTATGCAAAAACACTGTGGATAGTGAAGCCAATGTTGAACATCTTATAGACTAAACCACGTCCGAAGGCCGCCGCGAAGCCTTTAGCCGTGGCTGAAGGCCGCCTACTAAACCTCACTTAACACTTGATAAGCATACAATGATATTGATAGTTTTATTGTTTTACTTTGCTACTATCTTAGTGTTCACTAGCCAGTGCTTTTTTATTAAGATTTGATTGCATATTTTTAGGCTTAACGGTATTTACTTTGGCCTAAAACTAGTTTGGCCGGTAACAAATATATGCCTTTGGTGCTGATCAACACAGATTTAAACACTTTCTATACTATTAATTTCTATGTGTAGGTGAATATTCATTACATGAAAATCGCATGTTAAAAATGGCCAACATTTTTAAATGTGCTTGATCATATGTAGTTCCTTACGAACTGGAATTTCTGGGTCTGACTCTTGCAAAAAATAATTGCAACCTGTTGAACTAAGCCTTCTAGTCCTTTAGTTACGGCAATATAACACATATTATGTTTCAAACGTAAGGGGCTGGTTATTTGTTCCTCAAGACAAATTTTTTTCCCGAAGGATTTTTGGGCCTAGATTAGGTTAGGTTAGAGTGGTGGCTAAGCGAACGGCTTGAAGCCATAAGTAGCACTGATTGTGCCGTTTTAATACCACACTTACGTGAATCGGCGAATTGATGAATGTTAAAGAAAAAGCTATATCCAGTTAGCTTTATTAAGAAAGTAGAGCAAAGATCCGATGTCAACATCAGCGAATTCGCTGAGGTCGTTGAAGAAAGGTTTACCAAGACATTTTAGCCTGGTTCTTGCTAAGGCTGGAAAGTTACAAAGGAAGTGCTCGAGTGATTCATTCTCGCTTGCTTTCAAACAACTGCGGCAGGAAGAATTGAAAGGGATACCTAATCTTCCAGCGTGCCTGCCGATTGCCCAGTGTACAGTGCAGGTCGCTGTGATTCTCGCGATGTCAATCCGGCTCTTGGACAGTAAGGAGGTGGTTCTCAGTTTGTTATAAGAGGGCCTCATATAAATCGGAATTTTAGTTAAATTTTGAGTGTCACTCTATATTAAATATATATATATGTATATAAATTATATTTTCACTAAAACCAAGAGGTGTGACATCTCTCATTAAAAACTTAGAGCGCTCCATAAAAAGCTACTTTAATAACAATGTAGAACCGTCGAGTGATAAAGACCATTATTGTGTAAAAAAAAAGAAGAAGAAATCGAGTGATAAAGACCATAATTGTGTAAAAAAAAAAGAAGAAGAAATATTAATATCCGTTTGTAAAATTATGACTGTGACTACGAATGTGATTCATTACTTTTTGCCGATAGTGTAGATGAAAAAATAAAAATAAAACATACGTGTGCATGTATCGATTTATTGCTTTTACTAGAATTTACAAGTAAAACTCTTACTCTTATCGTTTTTTTCTTTCTTTCTCCCTTTCTCTCTCTTGTAGAAAACCAATGTCCGCAGTACGGCGAGGTAAATCAACTTGGTGGCGTATTTGTCAATGGACGCCCATTGCCAAACGCCACACGCATGCGCATTGTTGAACTCGCACGCTTGGGTATAAGACCCTGCGACATATCGCGCCAATTACGCGTTAGTCATGGCTGTGTATCCAAGATACTAGCACGATATCATGAGACCGGTTCAATACTCCCCGGCGCAATTGGCGGATCTAAGCCGCGCGTCACAACACCTAAAGTGGTCAATTACATACGCGAGTTAAAGCAACGCGATCCTGGTATTTTCGCCTGGGAAATACGCGACCGACTCCTCAGCGAAGGCATCTGCGATAAAACGAACGTACCCAGCGTCAGTTCCATTTCCCGCATACTGCGAAATAAACTTGGCACCATAGGTCACCATCACCACCACCATCATCACAGTTCCGCAGTAGCAGTGAGCAACAGCAATAATCCATCACCGCATCATCACTCTCATCATCACCACCACCACCATGCGCAACATGTACACCATCCGGTCTCAGCAGCAGCCGCAGCAGCAAGCGCCGCCCATCACACACATGCTGCCGCTGCTGCAGCACACGCACATCCGCACCTTTACAATTCGATTTATCAACCATATACCGCATACAGTATGAAATCGGCTGTCTCTTGTGGCAGTGCATCTCCGCCACAGGCGCAGACGCAACATCAATTGCGCACTGCGGCCGCTGCTGCAGCAGCCGCCCATTGTTGGCCCTCATCACATTCCGTTACCGACATACTGGCGCATCATCAAGCTGTTGCATTGCGCGCCAGCTGCCAGGTGGGAAATTCAATTGGGTCACTGTCGTCAGCGCTACCAATGACACCATCACCACTAGGTGGAGGAATTGCCGGTGGTGGGCAACAGCTATTGGATTGCGAGGGCGCCACGACAACATCTGCGACGGCAGCTACACAGGTAGCAGTAGCGGCAGCAGCAGCATCACAGCAACCCTATAATTATTATATGTACTTTCAAAATGGTGGCATGCATCATCACCATGGTGGCATGATGACAGCAGGCGCTACAGGTTTATGAGATAACGTATGCATGTATTTTAAGGAAAAACGTCAAACGACAAAGGTTAAAGCAGTGTAATATAATATAGTGTCATATTAATCAATTGATAGTTTGTGAAAAAAAAAAACAATTATCCAATGAATGAAGTCGTTTTCTTAGTCATGGGTCAGCAAAACTCTTTCAAGAATAAAATTTGGTAGGAATGGTGTCTCGGTGTTAGAAAGCAAAAATCTAAGGGTTTTGTTCTGTGGTAATTTGAAGAGTACACAAAACGGGTTCAAATCAGAAATTTTCTGTAGCATAAAATTTTAGATGAGGAGAATTTCATGCCAAAAGGTCTTATCAGCGATAAGATTTCACCAAATTACGTCGTTTCGGAATTCACTCCATTTTTCCCAAAATATCCACTTATTTAGTTTTATTTGATTTTTTTGGAAAATAGTCATATAGTATAATCTAAAACTAATGTTATAATCAAAATTATAGAAGAGAACACAGCTCTTCGATCCTTGGGCCGAAACATTACTGTACATTATGAATTGCTACAAGTTATGGTGACTTGAAGTTGACATGCTTTTAACAGCCTTACGTCCTTTGACAACTTTTGGTTTTATGCGATCATATCAAAAACAAATATCCCTAGGTAAAATATGATTGTATGACCAATTTATCTTGTGCCAGTTTCACTGGTGACTATTAAAAGAGGCCAACAGCTGTAATCTTTTCAGTTTTATTCATATAAGTATTATTTTACTTGTTGTAGAGTAGAACAAAACATACTGTCCGCTGTAAATTTAGTATTTATTCAAAGGGCGCAAACCACCCAGAAGCCTTAGTGAAGGTAAGGTACTGGTGAGCTCCAACTCGGCTAGTTCCTCAAGACCAACATAGAACACAGAGCCAAAATATTTAGTTCGCTTCCACAATCTTCCTTCTTTTGAATATTATTTCACAAAAAACTTAAATTCTTAATAACTTGGTCAAATCGTTAGAGTCAAAGTATTTTCTCCATTACTTTTTTTGATTAAATGATTATTTCCGAATAAAACCTACAACTGACTAGATAGATGTGATTATTTTCAAAAAATTGGGTTATTGAAACAAATTTCGAAACGGCATAACTTGTTCAGTTCTTATCGCAGATAGGACTATTTGACATATCTGTTTTCCATTTTTCTTCTCCTATTCTAAACATATAAATCGATTTCGGATTGAATTTTTAAGTAAATGACCTGCTTAAGCTACCACAGAAAAAAAAGTTCAACCAGTTAAGAAGTATCCTATTCGGTTTTTTTACTTTCTAGCACCGTGATAGCCATTTGCACTTAGTTGCATTCTTGACATAACTATGCCGACCTAAAATCTCTTATTCATTAGAATATAAGTAGTTTTTATGAATTGCGAACGTATCGTTCGTCGACTAAAAAGTGGAGCTGTAGGAAAAGTTAAATGGGAATATAGTACAAATAAAAATACTTAATTTCAGAGTTATATTTTTGAAGCACTTCCGAAAATTATGCAATATTGGTATCCTTAAGATTTTTGGTCACCGAAAGCAAATCCACAACAAATCACAACTTTATTTAAAAAATGATTGATGACCGCTTGAAATCGAGATAAAAAACGTTTGTTATAATAATACCTGTGTATAGGGCTACCAGATGCGATACTAAAGTAGCAAAAGTGCTACTTTTGCAAGGCTTTGCTACTTTGTTTTTGGTTTTGCTACTTTCGATGTTTGCAGTGTAAAATAAAATATTTGAACTGAAGTGAGGACCTTTTTTTTTTTTTGCTCATCAAAGTTATTTGAAATTATTGTTTTAATTTGTTAATTTCCTGGGGTTTTTTGTTAGGAAGTGAGTACCTTTTTTTTATTTTTTGCTCATCAAAGTTATTATTGTATTAATTTGCCGGGGGTTTTTGTTACGAAGTGAGGACCTTTTTTTTTTTTTTTGCTCATCAAAAATATTTGTATGAAATTAAAAAAAAATTAAGGTTTTCATTTACAAAATTCCAATTTTTTGATATGTGCTACTTTTGTAGTAAGGCCATCTGGTAGCCATCTGGTAGCAAAGGACTGTTTGCATAAGACGTTTTTTTGAAACTTTAAAACCCCTACCAACTCTCTAACTAAGAAATTGTAGTACTCGTACATATATATAAAAAAATATACCCAATAACAAAATTATTTTCGACTCCTCCGACCACGAAACGTTTTACGAAATTAATATACCATTCCTAAACATAATTACAAAAATAAAAACAAAACAGTAGAGTAAAATAGGTACAGAAATCGAATTCAGTGACCAAATATTTATAAGCTCTTTGTTTTTATTTGAATCAAACTCTGTTTTTCTATGGACTTTGAGTTGATGAATCCGATACCCTTTTTGCCATTAGTAGTAACTAGGCGACGAATGATACATTCGCAATACAAATAGTTTAAAGATGCGGTTGTTAATTGTAATTAGTAATATAAAATGAAATGATATGATATAATGTGACGTTAAAAAAGGGAAACGTAACGTAAAGCTTGAAGTTTTTATTAGTTTAATTAAATGTATTTATTTGTTGATAAATTAATATGTTAAGGTATATGTATGTGTAAGTACAAAGATTTAATTAATTGCCATTAAAAGAAAACAAATGATTTTTTAATTTAAAATAAAACTCTTTGCTTTATCTTTGTGGAATATAGTAAATAGTTTATTGATCTCTCCAAGAACTGTCATTGAAAAAATAAAAGCTAACTTTATGCATCGTGACAATGCAGTTAGGGTTAAAATATAAAAATCCCGTCAGTAGAAAAAAGAAGATTTACCAAAACGAGTAGTATAAGCCAATTTATATAGAGTTCTTGTAGTTTGTAAACACTTGTTAGTATCTCCATATTCTTCTTTTTATCTCCTCACGGAGCATAGGGCCTCCACAAAACTCTTCCAACGTGCAAGATCAGTAGCGAGTGTCTTCACTTCTCTTCAACATTTCCCCGATTCACGTATTTCCTGCTCTAGTGAACGTTTCCATGATGATTTAGTATTTTCTGCTACCCTGAGCGTACCACGCCAATGCTTGCCAGTAGACTTCAGTTTACGATTTCCGCAACGTGTGCACAATCTATAACCAGGGATGTACCGTGCATCAGGGATGATATTTGGGGGCTCTTAGGGCTATTTTGAGCCCTTTTAATTTTGAAAAGCCCCGTGGCCCTTTTTATTCATTTTTGGCCCTTTTGCAAAATTCGACCGAAAAATAATCACAATTTTTTATTTTTCAAAGGAAAGCTTACTGGGATAAGTGATTGTCGACTAGGTTAAAACTTAAGTGTGTTATTTTTTCTCCTAAAAAATTTTAGTGGACCCTTAAGTAATACGATGGCTTTCGACTTTTTGAACTTCAAATTGAAATTATTTTAAATCAAGCCTCTGAAGATTTTTTTTATGAAAAAAGTTTTATTTGATTTATAACACTGGTCAAAACTAGTTTTGGTACCGAGAAGCTGTACTTTTATTTTAGGTAAGGACCTTATACTGAATAAATTATTAGCAAAAATTTTGATATTCTACGTGTAGTTTTCTAGATTGTGCCTTGTAAAAAAATAAAGACCCATTTCGAGGATAAGGCCTTGCACATCAAAAAAAAACAATGTCATTTTCCGATTGAAAAAATGGTAGAAAATCTTGCTCTCTTGTTCGATAGAAAATCACTTTTGTACCTGATGCCAACAAGTTTTTTTCTTTTAATCTAAAATCCAAAACCTCTGCATATTCTTTAGAAAGTTCAAGATCCTTTATCAAATCATTTAATTCTTCTTGGGTAAAAGGTTTTGGTTCTGAAGATGGCATTCCTTCGATATCGCTGTCGCTACTCACTTCATTAATGACTTCTTCAAATGATGATTCACGAATGGAACAAAATGCTGAAACAGGTACTTTCTCTGAATGTCGTAAGGGTCTTCTAGCAGAATCTAAGTCTGGATAAATCATTATTTTAACGTTTACACCACGAAAATTTGTACAGCAGAAGTAGCAGTCATCGAAGTAATTTTTTTGTTCTTTCCATTGCATAGGCATTCCGAACCTCATATGGTTTCTTTTACCACTAATACACTGTCTCAAGTGTTCTTAGCACATTTTACAAACAGTTTGTGGTATCCACGGCTTGTATTCAACCACAATTTTTGACTTAAAGTAAGCAAAATAAGCACTTTTTATAAAATCTGTTTTAGGTTTTGTGAACTTTTTCACTGTGTATTCACCACAAATGTAACAAAATACATTTGGATCATTTAGACAACTTCTTCGCGATGAAGACATGGTATAAAAATCAATTTATTTAAAAAAATCGGTCGATTGCAACGGCAATTAAAAACATTAATTAGATATTAAAAACTGACGGTTTATCAAAAATGACACGTAGGAAAAAAAATAAAAAATATAACTTAATACAAAACAACTAACTATGTACATATATCTCGACTCCAAAATTTTTTTTTCGATTTGTTGACCTGAGCAATAGGTTAAATTTGATGTGCTAAATCTGCAAATATGTATATCGTTTGTTTCTGCATTTCCTTTTGAAGAAGTTTCTAATAATCGATTTCACTCTAGTTAGTTCTTTAATATATCGCTCAAAAAATCAGTTATTTCAGGGTTAGCATTTTAACTGAATTTTTACGTTTTTGGGTTATAACGTTATTGAATATACATACATACAAAAAAACCGCTTAAACGCTTAAATGTTCATATGTAAAATTTATGTTTACAATTAAATTTAAACAAGAAAATAAATTTTATAAATAGAAAAAATTTGGTTATAATATAAATGGTTGTATACGATTTGTTTTACAGAATCCCTATTTATGTAAAAAAAAAAGCCCTATTTTAGTTCGAGTTTTGGCCCTTTTACAAATATACCAATATCATCCCTGCCGTACATATTTGGCGCTCGGGGCGAATAGTTGAGTTTCCGCCTGTAGGTTAGTAGGATCTTGACAGCATCTGGTGAGTTATTCGACATTGGAAATGTTCTAGGTCACCAAATTTTCTATCTCTACATTTTGAGCAATAAGATCAAAACATTAATTAACATTGAAGTTTGAAAAAAAAAATACTGTCCTTTCTTTCTTTAACTAAGAATAATAATAATAACTAAGTATTTATTTACTAGAAAGAAGGAAGAATTTTACTTAAGCTTCTCTGGTCTCTGGTAACGCCATTTGTCAGTAATAACACCAGATTTTACTCTCAGATCATAAATTTTTGATTTCAAATGGAGCATTCCAACCAATAATTAAACGAAACTTTTACGAGTCGTGAAGTTTTGAAGACGGATATTTTTCGAACCGGAAGTTAGTTAGTTATTCTATAAAATCTTGGAAATCATCGGCTTATGATGTTTGAGAAATTTGTCATTTTCGCATTTCTTTTTTAAAATAAAAAAAAGTTTTCAGCTTAAAAGTTTTTAGCCAAAATCAATAAAAGAAATTTCAATACGATTTTGTGACATTTTCCCTGGGAAAAAATATCCATTATTATAGTGCTTTTGCCGGAATTAAAAAACTTATTTCTATACTAATTTAAGCGCCTCGTTTATCATACGAGCAACATTGGAGAAAAAACAAACAAACTAAGGAAAAGTCGTCACAAAAATTGTTGGCTTTATTCCAAAACAAAAAGAAAACAAGTTAAGATGTTATTTTCGGCCAGGCCGAAACTCACATACCCTACACTGCACTGAAAATAAATTCAATAAATATTAAAAAGACGTTGACGATGTTGAATAAGTCGAAAAAAATGTGAAATGTTAGAAAGATTGACAGAGGTTGACAAATGTTGAAAAAGTTGTAAATATATGCAAAATGTTGAAAAAAGTTGAGAGAGGTTGAAAAACGCTAAAAAAAAGAGAAAGGTCGAAAAAATTTGATATATTGGAAAAAGTTAAAGGGTTGAAAAAGTGGAAAGAATAAAAATAAAAATTTTAAATATGCCACGCCCACTTCTCCAATTACGCCCACTTTTGGATCAATAAATTATATTCGTGATCGACATCCTCATATTAAATTTTAGCACAATAGCTTGTATAGTTTGCGATATATGCCGCAGTTAAATTTAAAATTTAGGGCGGTGACACACCCACTGGTACAATCCAGCCCGGTTTTGATCCAGAAATAGCTTTTCATAAGTAAACCCCTTACACCAAATTTTAGTATGATTGCTCACATATTTCGATAAATATGCCTCTTACTGTATTTTATTTGTATGGGAAGTGCCACGCCCACTGGTGCTATTTCAGCCACTTTTGATTCAGATATACTTTATAGCAACTGAACCACTTACATAAAATTTCATAGCAATCGCTGCAATAGTTCACTTAAAACAGCGCTTACAAATTTATGTTAATATAGGAGGTGCCACGCCCACTGATGCAATCTCGTCAAAATTCATTTTTTTAAAGCTTATAGTACTGACATCTATACACCAAATTTTATGAAGATTACTCTCATAGCACACTATCTGTAACAATAAATGTTTTTTGCTTATATGGGAGGTGCCACGCCCACAAGTACTATTGGACTAAATTTTTGTTATAAGAGACCTTATGGCAAGTTTATCTACCACACTAAATTTCATAACGATTACGTTGGTAGTTCTCTTAATATAACGTTTATAAATATTGTGGGCGGTGCCACGCCCTTCAATTGATTTTTTCAGTAAAATGGCTGAGCTGACTACTTTCAGCGGCATTATCTAAAAAATTTTTATGGAAATCGATTGTGCCAATTTTGAGATATACGGAATCAAAATTTTTAGCAGTTGATAGGTGCCACGCCCACATTTATATCAATTCAAGATATACTTGATATGTATCCTTTCACCAAATTTCATCGCAATATCTTGAACGGATTACAAGATATGGTGGCTTAAATGATAAATTTTAGGGCTGTGCCACGCCCCTGCATGTCATTTTGGAAACTTGAAACCCAGCTTAATCCTAATTTGGTTCACATGTGCACCAAATCACCAAGTTTCATCAAAATCGCTGCAACTTTTTTCAAAATTGGCCTGGGTAAATATAAATAGGGCATGGGCGGTAGGCGTGTCCGTCAACCGATTTCGCCCATTTTCAATAGCAAGATGCCTGCAAGAAGATGTGACCTGTGTGTGAAAGTTTCATTCAATTGGCTTTCTTGGTTTTCCCGTAAACCTGATTTCAACAGACGGACAGACAGACAGACAGACGGACATCGCTAAATCGACTCAGGTGGTGACGCTGATCAAGAATATATACTTTTCCATACCTGCCACGCCTCCTTCGATGTGTTACAAACGGAGAGACAAAGTGAATATACCATCGGTGCAGGGTATAAAAACCACAGAATGTCGAGGAACTATTTACAATACTACAGTATATTTTCCTTGTTTAAAACGTGTACGAAAACAGTTTGTACAAGTGTAATTATTATTATTTTATATCATGATTTTATAGTAAGCAAGATTCTTTTAAGTATTGTCCTTGTCTTCAAAATTAATTTGAAAATTTTGTCAAAAGAAATTTTCTTTCTTTTGGCATAATTTCAATTGGATCTCAAGACCCTTTTCCTTTTGTTTAGGTACTTTATCAGATCAGAATCCGTAAAAAATAATTTGATAAGGAGTGCAATATTATCACTATCCTCAATTCTTTTGAAAGAACTTTCCAATAACCTCAATCAAAGCTGTTAAATAATAACTAGTGGATGCTGATGAGAAGCCATTTCTTTTTAAGTTCAGTATAAATGGTGCCTGAATGGCACATTGTGGCATAACTATAAGTAACAGCTGATTCTCAAGTACATCAGTCAGTTGTCAAACTAAAGAAACTTGTATGCAAAATGGTAAATGTGTCACAGGATTGTTGTTGTATTTGAAATTCATAATCCTGACTAGGTTAAAGCTTTATAGTAAAACCAAAGTTGCCATCCACTCCAATCACATCGAAAGCTAAATGTGCACAACTACAATTTTGCAAGAAATCGATCGAGCAAAGAGGCGAGATACAGCAAAATATCCAAAGATAAAGATAATGAAACCAGCCTGATAGTTTATGCACCAATCACAGCCGTTCGTAAATGTGGGTAATTTGAGTTAGATGTTGTCTTAAAAGAGACTACACAGAGTCGTCCAACAAGAACTGCAAAGGTCAGAATGTAAATAAAAAATAAGCAAACCCCGACTTGATTCTCTTTCGGTTTGGTATTTCTTTTCCAAAACTACTGTACTAAAAGTTTAATATGAAAACAAGCGATATATTTCATTTACATAAAGAAATTAGGCCAGTAAATATATGTAAAGACCCTGAAGGTATGTACATTTGTTATTGTACTGAAGTTAATCTCAGCTATGAATTTGATAGTAGTACTGAGCCCTGTTAAAGTAATATATTAGTCTTGTAGCATTGTACTTAGTACAATTTAGTTTCATAATAAAAAAGTATAAGCTACAAGCTTAAAATCGTATACAAGTATAAAATAATTTTTTAAAAGTACATATAATTCTGATTCAATAGCATAAATACTTGAAATATACAAGTGATTGTTGGCATTATTAATACAAATGTTGTTTACTTGTATTATCAAAATTTAGGGAAAACGCCAATATCTTATATTACATTATTTCTCGTAAAATGTTTGACGATTTACTATTTAGTAATGATGACGAACAATTCGATGACCAGGAAAAAATAAACTTTGATATTTTTATAAATATTTATATTGTAAAATAAGTTCAGTAACTAAGCAATTAAAAGCTAAATACGTATATTACAACATTTTTCAATTTATGTGTCATAAAAGTATAGTTTTTACTGACTATCTTGATTTACTTCTTAATAATATCATAGTTATATTCAAGGGACTGAATCATGCCTCGTGCTATTTTTTCACGTCCTAAGCTCGTTTCGAAACATGCAAAATTTATAAATCTTATTTCACAAAATATGAAGAATGAGGTTCAAACCTTTTTATTAATTATTCTTAAGTTATTTAAAGCAATTTTTACCAATATAACGTAAAGTATACCGTCGCTCTCGGGTAGAAAGGCTCTAACTCATTTTTTCGAAATTTATTTTTTTATCGATCCTAAAAGATAACCCTCAAATACACTTCCACTCAAAATTTTGAAGTGATATTTCAAAACATAGCAGATTTACACCCAATTAAAAAAGACCCTAATATGAAATTTTGATGTTTTTTATGTAGTTTTTTCGTCCTCCTGTAAAATTGCAAAAACATGAGTTAGGGCCTTTCTACCCGAGAGCGACGATACGTAGATCGTGGTAAGAAACTGCGTCCCATAGGAACTTCATTAAATAAAAAATTTATCCGTCACCCGTTTTTACTTCTGTAAGTTGCAAAGTTTTACGTATTATACTCGTACCATATGTCCAGAATTAACTTTTTTACAAAAAATGTTTGAGACAAAAGCAGAGAGATTCAGCGAATTTTTGTAGAATTTTTTTTTTTTAAGATACTTGCGAGATAACTTTTATTCAATAGGACTTCGAGCAATTTTTTGTCTAAAACATTTTTTTTTGAAAATTAACAATAAAATCATAGTTTCGTGTATTGTTATTTCTCCATTATAGCGCTGCAATTAATTGCAACATTCTATTTCGGATGTATCTTGTCTAATCCAACCGAAGAAGAAATAACCGAGTCCCAGACCCAAAATTACTGCCAAACAAAGCCAATAATTAAATGTCATGAAGATCAACATAAGCAAATATGAAAGTATTATTTGCACTGCATTCAATAGAGTCTGTATCAAATGCATGGAATTTGAAATGCGTTGCAGATAAGACTGCTCCCGATAATCAGCCAATGGAGTGCTAGAGTTTCCACCACCTCCTTCACCTGTGGATGTGTTAATGCTCATATTGGCTTGTTTTTCCACATGCTGTCGTCTCGCATGACGAAATAAGTATTCGCGCAGGAACTTTAATGCTTCATAGAGGAAAGCCACCACAAATATGGCCAATGCAGAGAATACAAACTCAGTAACAGTACTTGCCACCCATCCTTGCCAAAGGATTCGTTCACAATGACCAGCATGGAACTAAAAAGATATTGGAAAAAATTTAGTTATTTTAGAAAACAATTAATATTAAAATGCAGATATTTAACACAAAACCATAAATATAATTCGAAGTTAGAGTTCAATTACTATACCAACTAGTAAACGCATGAAGTTGAAAGTTTTAGCGTGAAAAAAAAAGTTCTTTATTTTTATTTTAATTTATTACAAAAATGATTAAGCTATTTGTCATTTTCATATACGATGTAGTGTGTACGTCATAATGAAATGTACTTCCGAAAGGTATATTAAATTGAAATTGTTAAGATTTTAGCCACATATCTACATATGTAAATGGCTGTGTATAAACAGGCTGCCATTACTTCTATATCTCCTTCCAGTATTCTGTACCAAATGACGTTTCGTCGTTTCAGGAACAATTTCTCATTTTTCATTCATTCTAGATTTAACATAAATTTTGCCATAATTTGCTATTATAAAAACAGGAAGTTGATGAATGTCAAAAACAGCCGTTTCTAAGCATAATAAAATAAACTTGATGGATTTAAATTTATTTCATATTGCCTGCCTACGTATTAGAGAAGGACTTAGGCACTTTTGATATTTACCGACACAACTCGAATTATTTCACTTACAAATCGAAAGGAACATATTCTTCGAATTGTTTCCGTACGCAAATATAAAGCCTCGATCAAGCAATCATAATTAGACAAAAATTGAAAAGGCATGGCGTCATGGAAATTCAATTATTTTTTTTTATTCTTGATAAAAAAATACAGAAATTAACTCCTGATATCAATGATCAATCTCGCTTCTGTAACTTTAATCGATAAAACTCGATTTCCTTAACGTCACGTCTTAAATCGAGAAGATTTATCGAATTTATTCGATCGCTGATTGTGCGTTCACGTTGGGAATAGAATATCGTACGAAGCAGGATTCAATAATAAACAGTGCTACCAAGTCGTACTGAAGCAATTCCCGGCCTTATCAAAAAAAGTTATGTTCCCCAAATGGTAAAAATGAAAAATATTCTAGGAAAAACTGTTTTTTTTTGTCGGTCAGAAAACTTAAGGTTTTGCGTGGGAAAAACTTGATGATTTTTTTTTGTTTGTTAAACAAAAATTTAAGTTCATATCATTAAATTCATCCAATTTCGGGCTATTTCAGAAAGGCCCCCCGCTTTGACATGAAATTCCGGGTTAAGCTTGGTGACTTGGTAAGAGTGATAAAAAGGATTAGTGAAACTAAACTTTGGGAGCGAAATTTATCGTATTAATGGTCAAAATTCAATAAAAACGTTATAGAGGGAGAGCCAGCAACGTATTTTGTATTGTCATTTCAAAGGTCATACACTCGATTTTGTATACCTGCTGAACAATAAAAGTCGGTCCTCTGCTGCTGGTGCGGTGAATTACCTTAAATTTTCAAAGAGCGTAAAAGTCATGAAATTTCTGGAGATTCTCTTTTTATAAAATTATAGCCAGAACACTTCCGCCCACCCTTAGTATTGTCAGAACGTGATACAAAAGGTTTTGGTCAAAGTTTCACATTTTATTACATTTTTCTCTTAAACTATCAATTATCAGTAAAAATCGCTATGAGTTAAAAGTTTTTAGAATTGGTCAAAATATTCAGAAAAATATTTTGTTTTTTTTATACAAATTTTTTTATGACGTCATGATTTTTTTTTAATATCACAATAAAATAAAAAAAATTACTTTTTGACCAATATTAAGAGCTTCTTATGTTAAAAATTTAAAAACACTGTATTTTAAACTTTACATGCGTTTTTCTCAAAAAATTTTTTTCTTTCGAAAATGGCACGTAGCATAACTCGCGTAGTTTTTGCGCAATATTTTTAAAATTTGGACTGTACAATCATAGCAACATTATCTAGAGAATTTCATGCGGAATTTTTGATATTTTTGATTTTTCTATTCTATTCTATTCTATTCTATTCTATTCTATTCTATTCTATTCTATTCTATTCTATTCTATTCTATTCTATTCTATTCTATTCTATTCTATTCTATTCTATTCTATTCTATTCTATTCTATTCTATTCTATTCTATTCTATTCTATTCTATTCTATTCTATTCTATTCTATTCTATTCTATTCTATTTCAAAATTTTTAAAATCCGTAAGAATTTTTTTTTCTTTTATATTAAAATTACAGCCATTATAGTGCGTGCCGCGACGCCTTGCATCGAAAACAGAACTTGGAAGAGGCGCGTAACACGACCATTTTGTAATATTTCTTAATTAAAAAAACTTTTTAGCACTAAAATAGTTACGTAACAATTCCTTATATTTGTTTATTCCCTTAGACTCCCAAAAAAAAAATCGATTTCTTACGGTTACAGTGGCTGAACAACCCCTTAAGCATGTGAATCATGGTCACTTACAAAGAAATTTATGTTATAAGCTTTTGTAAATTCCTACTTGAGACGGATATTGGGAATTTGCTACTGTTTCAACTGAGTTTATGAAAAGACCCTGGCAATGAATAACCCACACGATCAGGAAAGACACTTGGAAACTTTGTCGATCAGCGACAGAATTTACTTCGTCGTACTAAATAAAGTAAGGAGAAAAATTAAGTTCTTTCTTAGATGTATTCACAATCGGCCGAGATGGGCCATCCATTACTAGCGAAAAACAACTATGTATAAGGGATGAACTATTATTCAATAGCCTGGCTTTTTAGTTCTTTTCAGACTATTAGCACTGGAAGTGGAAAGTGATTTATTATTTTAAAAAATATTCCTAATCTAATTCGCTCTAAAAGGTAGGGCTCCAGCGGATTCCCTGTCCCAAATAAATAAAAATAAATTCAAAAATATGATTAGTGTTACTATTCAATACTACTTACTGTCATGACCATAGGGCACGAAGCTGCTGTAGTATCGTCACCATTACCATGATCATGGTCCATATCCATTTTGTCTTATTTATTTAAAAAAAATGTTATTGTTTACTCAACAAAAAAATACTTTAAAATGCGCAATATTTCGTTTTCTATTCCAATTTAAAGTAGTAAAGTAAATAAAAAACAGAACTTTCCTAACTGACTTGAGTTTGTCACTAAATAAGATTTAAACTACGTATGGCTTTTTAAACAAAAAACAGACAGCGTACAAAACTAAGTTAATAAACACAAATATTAAAAGAAAAAATTAAAAGCCTGCTGATATGGGATTTTTCTTATCAAAACAAAAAAAGAGAGAGAGAACGGCTTATCAATATCAGAGCATATCCAAAGATCCATGTACGCAGTGCAAGTGAAGTACTTGAACTCAAAGTGAATGTGGTATCTTGCAGCAAGTAAAACAAAAGAGCAAATAGAAAAAAACAAAGAGTTAAAAAAATGCCATAGTCCATTGGCTCGACTCATCAAGGTAAGGATATTTCGAAAAAAAATTTTTTCGAAGCTCAAATTTTTTAGTTGCCTAGCAGTGACTATTGGCTTTAATTTATTATACTCTAAATCCAACCGTAAAGAGGGTTCCCAGCTTATTATACTTTAACTGATGAACGATAACGATATGATCGCTTAAATGCTTGTATACATATGTATGTAATTTTTTATTTCATTTTGTACTGTTTTCTTTTTTTTTTTTGTATCATAAAACCTCATTTCGTTGATAGCCACAATAATCGTGGTTGATTGTTTAATATTTGAAGTATCTATGCGTTCGTACCTTCGTTTCAATTGTATCTGAGCGTTTGTTTTTCGTTGGTTATGGATTTTGTTCTTTGTTCTATAAAAACGAACAAAAACAACGCCAAACATCGTAGACGTGTGCAAAAACCCTCGATCATTCGGGTTCCGTTCATATTTGGGTGCCGTGTGTAAATTTTTTAATTGCCGTGCCGATCAATTTGATGGAGTTGAGTGCAAAACCAAAATGATGTGGTGAAGTTAACGCTTTGGAAACGGAACAACTAGCCACACCTGCTAAAAAGCGAGAGTGAGGGTGATTTGGTTTGGTTGACTTAAAGTTTTTAACGTGAACTTTTTTTGAAAGTTTTCAAAGGCACTTAAGTCTTTTTGAAGCTTATTACTCTTTTACGCTCAAGCTAATTCGTACACTTTTACTTAAAATGAAACAAAATAAAGCTTTAAAATTACTTAAAGAAAAGTCATCTTAAAACTTTCTGATGGGAAGTTTTTATAAGGAGAGCTAAATTGAAATTTTTCGGACATATTGAATCGAATATGCATGAGCAAAGATGCATATAAACAAATAAAGACTAAACTTTTCCCCAACTTCATATTGGATCGCTAAACAGTTTAGTATGGGAGTATTAAGGGGCTAAGCTACTGCAGACGTAAAAAGTCGAATTGTTTTTTTGGCGATTTTTTGTCAGGTATGGGGAAGTAGATAGTGCCAGGAGACCGACTACAGTTCGATTTTTCGTTTTGAGGTTGAACAACCCGAAAAAATATGCAATATGTTGAAAGAAGTTAAATGAGGTTAAATACATATGTACATATGTCGAAAAATATATAAAAAGCTCTTAAAGGTTAATAAAATATGGAAAATATTGAAAAACGTCAAAAGAGGTTAAAGAAGAATAGAAAATGTTGAAATGGAAAAGATCGAAAAAATTTGAAAAAATTTTAAACAGGTGAAAAGTTGAATGAGGTTGAAAAAGTCGAAACAATATCGATAATGTTGGATAAGGTTGAAAAAGTCGAAATAATTTGAAAGAGTTTGAAAAACTCGAAAAAAGTTGAAGAGCTCGAAAAAAGTTGAATGAGGTTGAAAAAAACGAAAAAAATCGAAACAGATTGAAAAAGTCGAAAATAATATGGAACATGTTGAAAAAAGTTGAGTGAGAATGAAATAGTTTAAGATCGCTAATGAAGAAAGTTGAAATGGTTGAAAGTCGAAAAAATACGGAAAATATTAAAAAAAGATGAATTAGATTGAATAAGACGGAAATATTTGAAATATATTCTAATATGTGGAAATCCATCAGATTTGGCCTTTTAGCTGGCCTCGTTTTTTTTTTTTTTTTTTTTTTTTTTTGGAGTACATTGTTCAGCCATAGTTTTTCTTGAAGCTAAGGCTGTCTTGAATTAATATTCAAGGTTGTTCAATTAAAATTCAGATAGCTATTTTTTTTTATTTAACTTTGTATGTAACTTTTCATGTTTTTTTTTTAACTTAAATGCAATTTTAACTATGTCTCCTTTAAAATTTTAATTGTTCCTCCTTGAATATTAATTAAAGATAGTCTTAACTTCAAGAAAAACCATGTTTGAAGAGTCTCCTCAAAAAAAAAAAAAAAAAAATCGAGGTCGAGGTAAGATGACAATTTCGATTTTTATTTTTTTTTTTTTTGGAGCGGACTCTTCAAACATGGTTTTTCTCGAAGTTTAGACTATCTTTAATTAATATTCAAGGAGGAACAATTAAAATTCATAGTTAAAATTGGATTTTAGTTAAAAACAACATGAAATGTTACATATAAAGTTAAATAAAAAAATAGCTATCTGAATTTCAATTGAACAACCTTTATTATGAGTTCAAGACAGTCTTAGCTTCAAAAACAAACTATACCTGAAAGATGTACTCAATAGTCTTTAGACTACAGCGTAAAAACCCAATAAATTGACAATTTTTAAAAAACACGAAAAGTTTCACATATTTCTTACTTTAAATGCAAATTAAAAAAATAGCTATCTGAATTTCAATTGAACAACCTTTATTATGAGTTCAAGATAGCCTTAGCTTCAAGAAAAACTGTGGCTGGAAAATGTACTCCAAAAAAAAAAAAAAAAAAACGAGGCCAGCTAAAAATCTGATGGATTTCCACATATTAGAATATATTTCAAATATTTCCGTCTTATTCAATCTAATTCATCTTTTTTCAATATTTTCCGTATTTTATCGTATAATATAAATATAAAGCTCGAAAATGACTATTTTCGACATTTCTCTATGCATTGGTGCAAAAAAAAAAAGGAGCCACCCTAAATGATGTCCAAAATCCATTTTTGACCTTTTCCCATTAATTACAGAAAAAAAAATTCCAAATATGGGTCAAAAACGGTCCTTCCAGGGTCCGGAGCCACCCTAGAAGTGTTAAGGAATAAATTATTCCAAAATACAATTTTCGACTTTTCCCCATATTTTAAAAAACTTCCCAAAATGTTCCACGCGAGTATCACAAACTTTTTTGATACAATCTGTGCCTTTGATTCATGAGTAGCTCATGAAACACTCATATATTTAGACGGAGTGAAACGAATTGAATCAGGATTCACTAGAAATAATGCAGAAGCAGATTCAGATTCACAGATTTTTCCGTGAATCTGAATGGTGTCTAGATTCACTAAATTTTTTGTGAGTGGTGAATCTGTCTGAATCAGCTGAAAGATTCAACAGATTCATGAATGGAAAAAATGATGAATGGCTAAGTGACGTTCTCTGATACGTACATTTCCAACAAAAATATCCTTTTAGCCTGCCACGTTTTTAATTATTTTTTTTTATTTTTTGTGTTTCTTGAAGCTAAGACAATCTTGAATTAATATTTAGGGTGGAACAATTAAAGTTCAAGGATCTATTTTTTTATGTAACTTAATATGTTGATTTTCATGTTTTTTTTACCTTAAATCCAATTTTAACTAAGTCTCCCTTTGAATTTTAATTGTTCCTCCTTGAATATTAATTCGAGATAGTCTTAACTTCAAGAAAAACACTCGTTGAAGGGTGTGCTCAAAAAAAATCGATATTGTCATTTTAGCCCAGCCATGGTTATAATTTTTTTTTTTGCAATAAACTTTATTTTTCCTTAAAGATTAAAGTCCTTATAAGCCAAAAAAAAATGATTTCTAAAATTTCTTAAAGCTTCCAAAATCTACTCATAGTAGACGCTGTACGCAAAACAATTACTTATAATTTCATCAATCAAATGTTCCTAATCTACTGAACGTTTTTGACCAATGAAGTGTCATTAAGAAGATTATTACGGACACATTAGAGCTTTAAGCATTTTATTAAAAGTTATAGTCAAAAATGATTCTGTATCCAATATTTCCTGCTTTATCTATAGAAATGTAATTAAATTTTTTACGAGGATCTTTCTTTCGATCATAACTTTTCTATAACAATGAATCTTTGTCGACGTATGATTGTTTTTCAATACCATTCGGGTTTTATTTACTAACTCGATGGCTTTTTAATTGTACAATTTTTTTCTATTTTAAACAACTTTTCCATGTATTTTGATACTTCTCGACATATACGAGTACCCAGTGTGCCAAACGAATTCGTTTCTTCGTACTATTCATCCGTTTCGGATTCCGTTACGATTTCGTCTCGAAGTCATTTTCATACGAAAACGAACGGAAGGATCGTCCGTTTTTTCGAGAGGAATTTCATACGAAAACGAGTTCGAGACGAATTCGTAACGGAATCTGAAACGGATGAACGGAAGGATCGTCCGTTTTTTCGAGAGGAATTTCATACGAAAACGAGTTCGAGACGAATTCGTAACGGAATCCGTTTCGAATTCGTTTATTGTTCATAAAACGAATTTTTTTTGTTCATAAAAAAATTTAATTTTAATTAAAAAAAAAAAAATTTTATTATTTTATATGCAAATTTTAAGACTTTATTTATTGCATATAATTGTATTTTATTATCAAATTAAATTTTACTTACGATTTACAAATTTCCAAAGTCAGGCTCGAACCCATGTCCCAGCGATTCATAGTCATGCACGCTACCTACTAGGCTACCAGCCATATATTAAAATATATGTCAAAAGCGAATCACATCTTCTCTCTTTTGACACGCTTTATTTACAAAAAACGAATTCATTTCGAAGTCGTAACGGACTTCAAATACGAATACGTTTCGAATTCATTTTTTGTTCAAAAAACACATCAAATTTTTTTGGAAAATTTTTCTAAGTCCCGAAAAAATTTACAAAGGAAAATTTCAAAAAAATATTTTGTGTCTTAATCGACTTCGAAATGGTTAAAAAGTCAGTGTTAAAAAAAATATATGAGTTTTTTTCGACTTTTCAAACATTTCTAATTCGATTAAGACACAAAATTTTTTTTTGAAAATTTTCCTTTGAAAATTTTTTCGGGGCTTAGAAAAATTTCCCAAAAAAATTTGATCTGTTTTTTGAACAAAAAACTAATTCGAAACGGATTCGTTTTTGAACAAAAAACGAATTCGAAACGGATTCGTATATGAAGTCCGTTACGAACTCGAAACGAATTCGTTTTACTTACAAAAAACAAAATTCGCAACGATTTCGTTTTATAAACAAAAAACGAATCCGTTTCGAATTCGTTTTATGACCAATTCGAAACGAATTCGCGTCCGTTTTTGTGCACATTGGGTATGTACAATATCAGCTTTTACATATGTATTAACTAGGGGTGGCAATCCCGGGATCCCGGGACTTGCTCTAAATATAGGCTATAGTAATCCCGGGATTACAAAGAGACAATCCCGAGATTTTCGGGATTAGAAAAAAGTTTTATATTATATAATAAATATTCTTTTATATGACATATTTAAGTACAAAATCTGCAAAATAATTGTTTTCAATACATTTGACGCGCATGAATTATCATTGCATCCTGCAAAGTGCACTTCAATTGTGTCTGAACCTTAAATTGAGTAAAAATATTTTTTTTTATTGTAGCAATTTTTTGTTTAAGATTTTCTTAAAAAAAATGTAACATAGCAAAAAAAATATCTTTTTTAATAGTTTGACTAATTTTAAGAATTTTTTACTAAGTGCGATTTGTATTGAAAATTGATAGTTCACTAGAAAAATGATATACATAATGTGAAATTTAGACTAAAATTATTTTTATCAATAACGGAATTACTAAAAATGCAAAAGAAAAACAACATAAGCAAAACATATCTATTTTTTATAATAAAATACAAATCTGCAACAAAAAACAGGTTTGTCTTCAAAAAAAAAAAAAACCACAGCCGACTTTGATTTGACATTGAAATTTTGACCCAAACCTAGACCTACCAAAATTTAAAATCTAAGATATATTTAAACTTTTGTCTGAAGATTTTTTTCTGAAATCAGCTTCTAAAGATTTTGACAACTTAAATGAAGCACACTTATGGGTGCGTCTACTGAGAGCGAGCCATTCGGTGCCACTAAATGCCATCACTGTCTCATTTGAAGAAGGTGATAAAGTATTAATCAAGTACAAAGTGTGGTACACGAATTTTTAAATGTAAAAATAAAATTGAATAATAAAATTGATAGTTTGGTCATAAATGCTTGATTATCCTCTATCATCTTCTTTTAATAGTGACTATCTTCCACTAGTCAAACTTAGTAAATGTGATTTAGATGTATTAACACTCGAAGTGTTCTAAGTCAATTTTTAAGCTATTATTTTGCGTTCTTATTCTTCATTGTTACGCTTTGAAATAAGGCAATTTTAATTTTATATCGTATACAATAGTATAAACTTCTCGTTTTTTTTGTAGTTTTGTATGCATTTACTATTATTATTATTATTAACGCATGATGTAGGTTTTTCTTTCGTTGTGCTTATAAACTTTTATTAACTTTTTTGATATTTTCGAAACTTTTCGACTTTCTCGATGTTGTTTTGATATTTTGATTCCATGTCTTTTGATACCACTCAAAACTTTCGGCCTTCCGATACCATTCAATTTTGTTTTATACTTATCAAATACATATATCAACTTATTCGATGTATTTCAATTCAATCGAATTTTTCGATACCATTCGATACTTTGCAATTTAATCGATGTTTTTCGATACTGTTTGAAACTTTTCAACTTTTATCGACTTTTCCGATGACATTTTCGATACAAATCGATGCACAGAGCCTCCTAAAGAAAACGGTGGAGCCAGTGGCGTGAGGGATTGTTTTCGCAGGAACAAAATAAAACAAAAATTTTACAAAATAAAATATTACGTCTTCTGACTCTGATTTTATTTTTTTTTATATGCGTCACTTGCGCAGGTAATCAATAACTATTTTGTTACGTCTTCAGAGCTGATTTTTAATTGTTATTGTTGGTTACGGTCTTATAATTTATCATTGAAATTGATAACACAAAATTATACTTAACATAACATCAAACACAGAACCAGCCTGGCAACATTAACACAGTTCTTTACTTCTAACCATGTATCTACATTTGGCGTCGTATATGGGTGCGACGACTGATAACAAGCTACCGGGTGCGCGCAGAGCTTTTGTCGACTTAACGTTATCTATTCAACTCTCTAGGCAGATTTTGATCTGCTATTTGCGATAACTGCAGTTTTTGCTCAAAATCCTTTTTTCGTAATAAAAAGAGTTTGAAGTCGAAGACATTCCTCTGAAATTCGCCACAATTTATTCAAATAAAATTTACACGAATCAAAACAACAATTCTTCACAACACCTCCATATATGTATATCTCTACCACCCGCAATTTTTTCACCAATCTTAAAGATACAAAATTAGGGAACCAGCCGTTTTTGGTGAACATGTGTATTTTTAGTAAATTACAGTTTTTGAAAAAGAGAACGATCATTTAATGGGAGCATCCTGCTCTTCCAGGCAAGTCGCCAAACTCTACCAACAAGCGATTGCTTACCCAGAATATGAGAATCACTCGATAAAAAATACTAAGCAGCGGCGGATGAAACCTTGGAGTGACTAGACTAAAAAGGGACATTTCATAAAAATATTCAAAGGATCTATTTTTGTCCATGCAGTGTTCAAAATTGTTAAGCCCCTTTAAACTTGTCATGTTCAATTTGATAAGAAAAAAAACTAGCAAGTATGCTATCTTTATTCTTGTCAAAAATAAAATATCCTTCACTGCATGAATAATTTAATTTAAATTGTTATTAAAAGGGTTTTCTTTTTTCATTGTTTTGTATAATAAACCCGGTAGTGGTGCTCTGCTGTTCTATATGTACACCGGACCGTCCTTAGTCATGATTACACTTGGCATTATCCGGAGCTCCAAACGAGCGCTAGATTAAGGTATTTGCTAGTGATAGAAGTAGGACCAGGACTCCCCTAGCAAACTCTTAAGCGCGCCGATGTAAAAGCATTCACCATTTGTTTGTTTCATTAAATGCCGTAATTTACTTGATAACTAGCCATATCTTAATAGCTCCGTGATTACATAGTCTTAAGGCTCTACTTTTAATGTCCTAGGATTTCATAAGGATAGTAGGGCCTGAACAAATATTTTATGATAAACACTCGCCGAGCAAGTACTTAGCGACCAATTTAACCCTTTAAGCGGCAATATAGAAATAGTATGTTTTTTATTACAAGAATTTTGGTTTTGGGGTAATTTTGGTGCGAGGAACTTGAATTCGAAGTCCGTTTGTCGATATTTTGTTTTGTTTAGTCGCCAGCTGTAAAAGATGGAAGACCGTCTGTAGAAGGTCTTGCTGGTGTAAGGAAACAAATAACTAAAACATATTATTTTGTTTTTGGCACAAACAAACATTTTTATTCAAATAAAATACTGAATACATTCAGGTTAACAGCTAGTTAATGATAAACAATGAACCAATTTGCATTTGATACTTTTAAAGCAGTTTTTGGTTTTCGAAAAACATAAATGCACGCTGCATTTTACATAAAAAGGGTGCGTATCTGATTTTCGCAATTCGCACGACTTTTTTGACTCCCATCCAGGAAAGTAATTAATTTCGTAGTACCTTACCTGGAACGTAAATAAAAGAACAAAAAAGAGGAAAACTTGTACAAATGTACAACTTTATTCAATTACGATAGAGGAATTTATTTTCCTTAGTCCGGCAAAACCGTCCACAGAAGGTCTTCACTAGAAACTAAATATTGTTACAAATTTGTATTTTCACATAAAACTAATAACAAATTATCAAAATATACATTATAGCAATTTACCAAAAAAATTCCGAACACGATTGAGTACCTGAAAAGCCCTTTCCTTAACTTTTTTTTATCAAATTTACAAGTCTGTTTTCATAAAATACCCCACATAAATGACTCTAACTGTCAAAAAAATCAAGTAGGCTCGTTTAAACCGTTACCGTTAAATGCGTACATTCAATACAAACACGCTTCTGGCAGTTTGTTTGGAAAAAAAAAGACGATTTTTAAAATAATTGGGTTTTAATGAAGACCTTCTATATACGGTCTTGCCGATTAAAGGGTTAATTATCGGTGGCCAATTAAATAGTTGAACATCGAATGGAATAAGTGGTATTTTTCATGATAAAAAAATATAGTACGCAAAAAATTAATAATCTGTCTAATTATTACAATAAGGAAGATGAGAAAATAGAAAGAAGACTACGTGGAGCCATTAACAAGATATAAATATTTTCGAATAAATTAGTCGGTGGACTGTCGCACAACATTTAATTTGACTGCGTACTTCGAATAACAGGAAAATGAATTTATTTTTACTACTGAAGAAGCAAACAGTAGAAAAACATTTACATTTTATGACTAGGTACTTTTTTTTTGTCATCAATAGGTTCGTTCCTGTACTAGACAGATTTAGTTTGAATGTGATCCTGTACTCAAAAAACCTGTCAATAAAAACGGGGATGAGAGTTTTATTGAGCTTCTCTCTTTGTTACAGGATTTAGTCAGAAGAATTTTTATTGGTTATATTGAGGATATTCCTGAAAACGCGAAGAAGCCTCGAAAACTGAGCACATTTTGGAGTCTCGAAAATAATTTGTATGAAGAAAAGTTTGCGCAACTTTCGAGGCTAATTAGTTGAGCAAGTGGCCTCGAAAAGTTGGAAAATGAATCAGTGCTGCCGTTTGTCGAAATAATTTGCTGCCAGTTTGAAGTTTCTTTAGAAATTTGCACATAAACTTAACAAAATGATTTTTAAATATATGAAAAGCGCATTTCTCAGAAATTTTGTTTGTTTACCTATTTGTGTTTTGTTATTTATTAACTTAATTCTACATATTTTTTCGTTTTGGTGTGGTACATTTTTTTTCTTGGCAGCGGTAACACTGATCAAACTGTCAAATTGCCATTGCTCAATCATTTACGAGCTTGTAATGATAGGGGTGTTTCCGAAAGCAAGCTCGAAAACTTTCGAGTTTTCGCGCTTTTCGAGTTTTCGCGTTTAGAGGAATACCCTTATTATAAACAATATCAAACTATCAGCTGTTCTGTGTTGTGCCAGCTGAATTTTAAGCATAAGGTTAATTTTGACTGTTTTTATTTTCCATTTTTTTCTTTGCATTCAGGGGATGTCTGTTAATTACATGAGGTGATTATTGAAAATTCGGACAACTATCAGACAACTTAAGACTAAACCAAAATAGACGAGACGAGACATAACGAGTAAGCTCGAGTGTATGTAAACCAATGTTGATAGCCAAAATGAACCTACGTAATTGCTCGAAAGTAAACGAAACATTTTGACGAGACGTAAGAGCTCCGTAAGAACCGAACTTCATAACGTTGCTACTCGTCATAACAGCTTTCTCGGTTCATTGGCTAGCGTAACATTTTGGGTTAAACGTCAAAACAGACGAAACGAGTGCAAACGTTCATTTAATTGCTACCGTCTCGTCACGTCTATTTTGGTTAAAGCTTTACGTACATATTGAAATTAAAACTTTTTTTCGATCCTTCACACTGTACTCATATTTCCAATTGGGCAAGGAATTAGCTTATCAAAAGCTCGACAACACAAAAGCCATAGCTGTTTGAGACATGCGAACTTTTTCGCACATGTGCTGTTATTGCCTGTGTAAAGTAAGAAAGATATGCAACTCTTTTACGTTAACATTTTTACGTACACGTTTTGCTTGTCAGAAGGGCAGTTCGCATTACCACACATGCTGCCCAACATGGCTTGACATCATCTGTGACTGTCAATATTGCTTTGCGTTCACATAATAGAGCATGGGAGTTCCATTTTGTTCGTTGAAGTGGGTGGACGTGCCTGTCGTGTCGCGTGTTACTCATCAAGCTGAAAATTTAATGGCGGCTCCCTTTCACGCGGTTTTTATAACCCGTGAAATGTAATCAAATAGTTTTATCGGCATCACTATTTAAAAGAAAGAACTTTTTAAGATAATTTAATTTATCGACGTTTAGTAAAATTTTAACGATTAAATTTCCCTTATGGAATGCACACTAAGGACTACAATAAAAACCTCGTGTTTCTCGTAGTCCTTTTTTAAGTATATAGTATATACCTTTCGAAATGACTGGTATATTGTGAGAAGAAGAAGAAGAAGATAATAGAGCATGCCATCAAACATCAATTGCAGAACAATTTATAAGAGTCCACATCGAAGCAAACTGCATGAAATCCTATTTAAAATGAAAAATTTTCACTAGCCTTGCCAGTCAGTTCACACAAGTTGTATGGTTGGACAAGCCAGCTGAAAAATCAAAAAATTTTAAAATCTGTACAACATGTTGTGTCAAGTGGTCGTTTCTTGAGCTCACATTATCGAGCAATGATGTTGTCAAGCACTGTTGGACAGCACGTATGATAGTGTGAACTGCCCTAGAGATTCATGTGAAAAATGTGTTGCCGTATGTCGTAATGTAACAATTGTGTAAATTTGCTTCTGATTTTGTGCATTATTTATTAAAACTTCAACCTTTTCTACACACCATTGAATTTGACCTTCGAATCAAAATTGTTATTATTATGTTTTATTAATTAAACTTACAATTAGCACTAGCTTATTTAAATTCAATAAATAAATTGTTACAACATACAATTATTTTAAATTATTTAAATTCTAATTTTATTTAAGACTCATAATAATTTTGATATTAGAATCTATGCGATTAAGGAGAAGTAATATCAGATAAGTATATTTAAAGAAGAAAAATCGAATGGAGAACCGAAAGGACAAACTATGTGTTTTCATCTTTTCTACAACATTGGTCTCAACATATTTTTTTCCTTGTTGCTTACTTTTCGATTTATTGAGCGAAACTTTTTTTTGTCGGCCTTTCACAACCAGGCCCACCACAATTCTGGTTACGGACGCTTATATCGAAAATCAGTACGACCAATTAAGTCGTCTGTGTTTTCCGTAAAATTTAAATTACTACCCAACTGACTGTGAACGAATTCCATGCTCACTTTTGATCGTGTGTATTGAAATTCTGCCGAGTGCATATTTTACTTATCTCTAACGGGGTTATTTTGGCTAATTTGCTTGCATATGTTTTTGACAGCAACCCTAAAATAAAAGTCAAATATTTATTTCATTTCATTTCATATTTGTTCTTATTACGGCAATGTTTTGATTAAATTTTATCTCTTTTTACAAAGCCTTACAAGTCTACGTAAATTAAAAAAATGATTGAAATCTGCATGTTGTATCAGACTCTGTAAAAAGAATATGCCGATAATTCATAATTTTCAAAGTTTAAAATCGAGTTCAAATGTGAAAAAGTTCAAGGTTATAAAACGAATAAATTAAAAATACTTAATGTGCAAAAAAAAAAAAAGCTAAAATAGAAGGCTCCACTATTCTTCTATAACCAGTTAAACTTGCCATTTTGCCCGTATAAGATAATGTAAGTCAATTATTTTTGCGGCTTAACTGTTTGAGTGGCAATTTGTTTTTTCTTCAAACCTGCTAATAAAAATATTTAGGTAACAAGATGTTGCTCGGTGCTGGTTTCGGGGATATCGTCCTCTTTGCACGAAATCATCGTATGTGCCATTTTTTCGAAATTAACTTTTTGGTGCATATTTTTTCTAAAGCTCACAACAAATCACCTGGTAAAATATAGCTGAAATTCTTATAGTGACGCCAAAAATTGACTGTATATTTTATCGTATCGTATGCCAGCTAATGCACAGAAAAGCAGAAAAAAACCCTTTCCTGAAAAATTTGGTTTTTGGCACATACGATGATTTCGCGCAAAGGGGTCGATATAACCATCGGAAAATGCGATGGAAAAGCTATGTTTATTAAAAAGGCATGTGAATGAAGAGGTGACATGAACTCAATCCCCTACAACTCAACAATATTAAGCAAATGGCATGATTCATGTACTCTTATAGTTACAACCATGTAACTTTCCGAGGAAACATCGTCAAATCATTATACCTACCTCAGCTCAAATTTCCTTCAGCAGCCCAAAAACATTCGTCACCTCATCATCATCAGGCCTTTTTGATGCAATATAGTTTTTCTACACAATTTATATGTAAGACTATCAAGCTTCGGCACTACATTTTATAATTGACCTCAAGAGTTGCGTTTGCGTGAAAATTTTCTCCATAAAATAAACTTAATTTTCCGCAAATGCACCTTAAAAAAGAAAACAAAAATTTGAATCACCCTAATGTATACATGTACATTAGAAATGTTCAAATAAATGGCATGTTCTAGAATACTTCAAGAACACTCGATTTTCAAAAACTCATTCATATTCGAATACATCCTCATTTAAAAAAATAAAAAAAACTAGAATTGCTACCAAAGCTGCAAAATTTTAATTTTTCGGAATTTGGCAAAAAAAAAATCAATTTTATTTTATTCTTATTTATAATAACTTTTTTTTTTGATTTTCTATATAAGGAAGTATCGAAAAAAATGTAACGCTATTTTTTATGCATAAGGAAAAAAACTGTGGTCTCTCCGCGAGTAGAGCTTTGGTGTTTCTTATGTATCAGCTCAAATTATTTGTTTTTTCACTGCATTCACCTTAATTAATACACTATAATTTGAAGTTGTCAATGTCACTACTTGAATTTCCATTATAAAAATTTTTCATTTTTGGTCCAAAAATTATCAAAACTAAACTTTTTTTTTTATATTTTTTTTAAGTAATATATGCACTGGTAGTTAGAGTAACTAAATACTGAAGCAAAATATTGTAATTACTTACTTATAAAATACTTTGAAAATTTTTGGACCAAAAATCAGACTTAATTTTTTTTTTTTATTTTAAAAATTTAAATTTAAAAATAATAATATACTATACATACACACAGATATGTATGTTTCGGTCATTCTTTAAATATTTATTTTCTTATGACTTTTTTGAATCAAAAGATCTAAGAAACTTAAAATCTTTTTTTTGCTTAAAAATGCTTTAATTTTATGAAAAAACTAAAAAAATTTATATAAATTTATTTAAGCATTATGAATTTTTTTATTATAAACTTGTTTTTTAAAATATCTTCGACATAGCATCTTTTTTTATATTTTTTCTTCAATTAATCCTAAGGAAGTATCTGCTTTCAAATCAAAGTTCCCGACATAACTTTGGAAAATATAAATTTGTTATTGAAGGTGTAGCAATTAAGCTTATTTAAGTAGTTTTTATACAACTACAACATTTTTAAAAAGATATCGACAAGTTGCTTACTTACACCGATTTTTAGAAAAGCTATGTCCGCAACTTCCGTTGACTATGCAATAGTTCCGAGCAACACTTTTTATATTTCACTCGAAATGCTGCTTCATTTATAAAAATTGATCAAACAATTGCCTTTAAATAAGACCTGTATTTATCAGGATGCTAAAACCATTACTTTTTGTTTGATTCGTCCTAGTAGTATGTTAAGTTTGCGCACATTATGCTCATCTTCTCCACACTTGGTACAATCACTTGCTGTGACTACCACACAGCATACGCAATTTTCAGTGCAGCACAACAATGGAGCTCGTAACAGCACCAGAGCGAGTAGGACTTCCTGCCTTATATTGCAAAAACAAATTTCACATTTTTGGAGTAAGCAGAGAATATTATTGACAGATTTTTCACCGTTCGGGTACAGAAAGTACACAACGTTGAAAGACGACAAAAGTGCAAATAAAAATGAAGCTGCGAGAAACGTTAAACTTAAGCGCACGATTCTTACGCATCAGTCGCCTTTGCAGGAATTTCGTACAGCAGTGCATCCATATGCACGCTTGATGCGACTTGATAGGCCAATTGGTAAGTTATTGGAAAATTATACTGCTACGTTGAGTGAAAACAGAAACGGTGGCATAAAATTAAAAAATAGAAAATGTACATTTTCATACCGACAATCAAAACCAACAGCAGTATTTACGATAAAAGATATACATGTCTTTTGAGGTAAAAAAAAACTTATTTTCTCTGCCCATCTCAAAAAAAAAATCTGTTTGGTTTGACATTTATCATTTAAAATAAGTTCATTTGTCCACCGCTATCTGTAATTAATCTAAGACTTGAAGCCGTTTCCGAAATAACACGAAAAGTTTAAAGCAGTTCTAGCATTCTTAAAAGTCAAAGAAGCTCCGGCCAAATAGATTTCTGAAATTAGTCGGAAAGTAATTATGTGTAAGAAAATTTGTTGCTGTATACACACATTTTTGCTATTGGAAGATAATACCAATTCTTCATCCAATTTATTTAAAAAAATCGATTATGCTCAAGACATAGTTCTGAACTAAAAGGTATCTGAAATAGATAGTAATAACTATCGTTCTATTTCAAAGAATCCTTTCATTAATGTTAATAAAATAGCTTTTTCTCGCATGCTTTTTCAACAATCTTCTTTTAAATATGGTTTATAAATATCATTTTTTAAGAGTTTAGCCTCTGGATTATTAACTGGAATAACTGTTTTTTTTTAATTTTTAAGTCCTCAGGAAACATATTTAAATCTTTCAAAGTAAAATTTCTCGAATTGAAAAATGGACTTAACTGGTTAGTCAGGAACGACTTGACCGAGTTTGATTAAACGTTGAAAGATGGGTTTTCTATGAGGAAAATACGATTGTAGCACCGCCTCAACCTTTGAATTTGCGATTAGTATATATCGAGAACCATAAATGACATTAAAACAAAGTTTAGTACATGGACCTTATGGCAAGGAGAATTCACATATGAAATTTCGGTATAAATACTTTAGTGGTCCTTCTTTTCCACGTTCATTCGCGCATAAAGACTTAGGTGTTGCCACGCCACTAGTAAAATCTTAATTTTCTTATGCATGAATCTCCCTCCCTCCATCCAAGTTTCATCAAAATCTGTCGAACTACATATATTGAATTTGTTTTTTTTACAACCAGAACATTCCAATAATGCCTGTGTGTTTTGTGAGCTTCCCCAATGACATATATTATTAAAATGGACATGGCCACATATCATTTTTCGGCTTATTCAACCTCTTCAACGTATTTTTAACATTTATTTAAAAGGTACTTTCAGTGCAGTGTAGGGTATGAGAAGCTCCCGGAACCGATTTAAAAATTTTTACAATTTTTGAGTATCACACATTACGAGTAACAAGTTGGCTGCCTACAAATTTGAGATAGACTGAGTTCCGACACTGAAATTTTCTAGTCTAATAAATGATCTCCGTAATTTTTTAATAAGCTGGCATCTAAAAATTTACATTTTACTTTTCAGGCACATATTTGCTTTTCTGGCCATGCGCATGGAGTATTGCATTAAGCGCTGATGCCGGGTGTTGGCCTAATTTAACAATGCTAGGACTCTTTGCTACTGGTGCTCTAATAATGCGTGGTGCGGGCTGCACAATTAACGATCTCTGGGACAAAGATATCGATGCAAAAGTAGAGCGGACTCGCACACGTCCGCTAGCCAGTGGTCAGATTTCACAATTCGATGCAATTGTTTTTCTATCGGCACAGCTAAGCTTAGGTCTTTTAGTGCTTTTACAGCTTAATTGGGAATCAATACTATTGGGTGCAAGTTCCTTGGGTCTCGTCATCACCTATCCGCTAATGAAACGTGTCACATATTGGCCACAGCTAGTCCTTGGTTTGACATTTAATTGGGGTGCACTGCTGGGTTGGTGCGCAACACAAGGTGAAGTGTACTGGTCAGCTTGTCTGCCGCTATATTTAGCGGGTGTTTGTTGGACAATTGTGTACGATACAATTTATGCGCATCAAGATAAATTAGATGATTTACAAATTGGTGTTAAATCAACAGCGCTGCGTTTTGGTGAACGGACAAAGATATGGCTTTCCGGATTTTCATTAGCAATGTTGACAGGATTGACGACAGCAGGCATAGCTTGTGACCAAACGTTACCATACTACGCAGCAGTTGGAGTAGTCGGTGCACACTTGGTGCAACAGGTAAGCAATATTACTAGTCTGAAATGCTACCTAAAACTATTCGTCTAAAAATTTCAATAGCACAGGTGAAATAGTTAACTAGCAAAAGTGATTTATGTACATCAGTGTTGGCATGTCACAAATGCGCGTGACATTTACGACGTTTATGAACTACAGTCGTAAACGTCGTAAACCTTCGAGCCTTGGTGACAAGACTTGAGTTTGTGACAAAAACGAATTTTTAAGTTCATACTGAGAAAAATTATCTATTCATAACTTGATTCAGATCATTAAATTGTTTGTCAAACATATTCAAATACTCATCAAATAACATATAATTTTTTGTTCGTTAAATTGTTTGACAAACAATTTTAGTTGTTGTGAAAAAGAGGTTGATCTGGAGTTTGCGAATTTTGTGACATTTGTGACATTTACGACAGTTTACGACGTGTGACCGTCGCAAACCTAAAAATCCTTGTGACATGCCAACACTGATGTACATACATACAGTGTTGGAAAAAATAATAGGGACAAGCGCAGCAAAAAAATGTATTATTGCATAATTTTTTATGCTACCATCTGTTTTTAATGGAATTGACTGTAAAGTTACCTTATATAATGGGTCTCAATTTAGCAAAATCAAACAAGTATGAAAGTGCACGGATTTTGCATAGGAGCGTCTTGAATGGGCACAGTTAATTTTTTAGCTGGAAAAAATAATAGGGACAAAATATAATTTTGAGTTCCTTGGACAAAGTCTGTTAATAAAAATGATCTTAAGTGGTAAGTTGTACTTTAGAATAATATAGTAAATACTTTATATGTGGACCTTTTACTTACTAGCTAGTATTAATCGATATTTATTGGAAATGGGTCGTGGAAAATATTGTTCCTAAGCTTAAAGAGATGCTTTTAAAAAATTGGGAAATTCAGGCCAAAAATTCGAGATTTGGCCAGTATAATGGAGTGCTCTAAGGACGTGATATCCAATGCTCTGAAATCAGTTGCAAAAAGAGAGAGCAGATTAAGAAATCCAAGATTTCACTAACTTCGACGAGCGTTTTGGATCATTGTCGTACATAAATTCCCATTGAAGAGGCATTTCCTCTTCTGAATAAGGCAACATTGTAGAACTAAATATTTTTACGTAATCTAGAATATTTTGTCTTTTATTCAAAAAATTTGCCTAGCACCAGCCGCCGAAAAGGAAATCTCTTATCATTAGAGATTCGCCACCATGTTAAACAGTGTATCTAAAATCGAATTCCGCATTTCTGGGCCGCCTAACGATGATTTTTCCGTCAGAACTAAACAAATTAATTTAAGTTTTGAAGATGTTGTACTTTGGTGTAACGAAACCAAAATTAATTTGTTTGGCTCTGACGGAAAAATCTTCGTTAGGCGGCCCAGAAACGCGGAGTTCGATTCGATATACCCTGTTAAGCACGGTGGCGAATCTATAATGATTAGGGGGTTCTTTTTCGGCGGCTAGAAATGGGCAATTTTTTTTCGATAAAAGACAAAATATGCGCTGCAGATTACGTAAACATACTTAGTTCAATAATGTTGTCATATGCAGAAGAGGAAATGCCCCTTCAATGGGAATTTATGCACGATAATTATCCAAAACGTCGTCGAAATTGGCTAAATCTTGGATTTCTTTCTCTGCTCTCTCTTTTTGCAACTGATTTCAGATCATTGCAAGTCATGTTCTTAGAGCACTCCATTATACTGGCCATATCTCGAGTTTTTGGCTTGAATTTCCCAATTTTTTAAATGCATCTCTTTAAGCTTTGGAACAATGTTTTCCACGACCCATTTCCAATAAATATCGATTAAATCTAGCAAGTAAGTAAAGAGTCCCCATATAAAGTATTTACTATATCATTCTAAAGTACAACTTACCACTTAAGATCATTTTTATTAACAGACTTTGTCCAAGGAACTCAAAATTATATTTTGTCCCTATTATTTTTTCCAGCTAAAAAATTAACTGTGCCCATTCAAGACGCTCCTATGCAAAATCCGTGCACTTTCATACTTATTTGATTTTGCTAAATTGAGACCCATTATATAAGGTAACTTTACAGTCAATTCCATTAAAAACAGACTGTAGCATAAAAAAATATTCCAATAATAAATATTTTGCTGCGTTTGTCCCTATTATTTTTTCCAACACTGTATATGCTGATATTTTATAAAAATATGCAATATGATGTATTATTTTAAAAGGACTAAGGTCATATATGTAGGTTAACTGTTAAAAGTAATTTACGTGCTGATGTTTTATAACAGTCTACAATGATAGTAACGATATTTTGTTATTTTAAAAGGACTAAAACACGGCTTTTCTAAGACTATGAACTTACATTAGTTGGTTAATTCATCTTTAAAACATTTTTAAAAAGATTTACATATAGGTTTGGAATAACAAATAATATCCGGACAATGCCGCGAAGTCGTAATTTAATTTTTCAGCAAACTTAACAAAAATACCTTACAATAACTTAATTTTTAAAAAACGTTACCTGAAGATTAAAAATAAATACAATCTTCGAGTGCATTTCACATTTCTTTTTATCTTGAGATGACAGCGAATTAAGGCTCTCTTTTAATTTAATTTGCAAATAAAACTATTTAACCAGTTTTTTATTTTTTTTTTCTCTTTTTGTTAGAATTTAACTACGCTATTAAATTATGTATATATTTACGGCAAAGTTATAGTTATGTAGTTACTATTTACTTGCAAAGATAACTTATTGATAAAATTTTTTTCTTTATTTAGATTTACTCTCTAAACATACACAATCCTACGGATTGTGCAAAGAAATTTATTTCAAATCAACAAGTTGGCTTAATTCTCTTCCTGGGCATTGTGCTGGGAACTCTAATGAAGGCAAAAGAAAATGCAAGCAGCTGTAACAATAATTCCCAACTACAACAGCCGAATTCTTTTGTACAAATTAAAAACAAACCCGATGTATTAACATAGTTAGCACAGTTATTTATATGTAAAGTTATTTTTAATATATTGCTTACAGTTTTAAATAGTAAAGTTTATGAAGTGAAAACCAAATCTATAATTTAATTTTTTATTATAGAAAAATAAAAAGAAGTTATAAAAATATAACTCGATAAATTGATTTAAAAGTATTTAGTAAAAGGCACACACACATGCAAAAAGTTTAAAACAAATGCAACAAAAATTAATTGACTCATAAGTTCCCCCACAGTCAAGACTGTTTTTAGTAAAAACAGTTTTTTTTTATCGATACTAGAATTTTGTATAGCTAAAAATATGGAGGAGTCCAAATCAAAAAGATTACATTTTTGACAGAAAAATCGAGTTAAGGATGAAGTTCTACTACAATGACTGAATTGTACAAGGTAATGAAAGGATAAAAAGGTAATAAGTTTCACCAATAGCTAATGTTTCCAGTGTAATAATTTTAATTGTTTAATTTTTTCAGTCTGAAATTTTTAGTTCGAAATATAAAAATAACGAAATTCAATCAAATCGTTAATGAGGTTCAGTACATATCAGATTTATAGAAATAAACAAGTTTCAAAATATTCTTAGATTTTGTTCATGGAAGTATTTTTATTAAGGTTCTTCACACGTGGTTTTGTTTTTGGTTTATTTTATGTAAATTGCACATTAAAAATATCATGACATAACGTTAACAAACAAAATTACTTGTTGATTATTTCATTTTATAAAAAATTTTGATTTCCCTTTTCGAACATCAACCTAACGACATTTACTATTGCCCAAAAATTTCGTAACTATTTATATTTGAATCCAACCACCATACCCAACACCCAACAATATACCCTCGTGCTTCGCACGATCTGCAAACAAGCCCTCACCCATATCAGTGTAACTTGTAACAATTGTTAATTCTGCCACATTGTCATTTGAAGTTGGCACCTAGCGTACAGAAATAGGTTAAAAATGTTCTTTAATGAAATGCGCACGGCAGTTCCATGAAGCATAAGCTTTATCTCTTGCAGTACATTTGAATGGTTTAACAATTGCATTATAAGGATTTCATCACATTATTACACTCTGATACTTGCGGATTTGTCGATACGATATTTTTTCGTTACATATCGATCGATTAGATCGTACTGCGCCAGATATACAATGACGATATCATTTTAGCACTTGACCAATTCAACTTATAATAATAACATGATGGTAAAAGCCTCGTGGATTCAATGTCCAATCTTTCCTACTTTTTACAAGGCCTTTGACACAGTTAACGTACATTCACAGTTGTAGCTACTATAAAAGAATAAATAAAATGTTTTTTTTTGTATGAAATGTGTCACACTCATAGATTTTTTTTTTATATATAACGAAAGTAGCCTTATTTAAGCCGTGAAAATGTAATAACAAACAAACACACTGTTAGGATTTCAAATTGTACATTTATAGTACTTTATATTACAAAAGAAATGTTAAAATTAAGTATAAAGTAGATGACTTTATATTTTTTCTACAAATTATATTTATGTTATTAAAGGTTTGAAAGACAACTTAAATTAAATCAGCCACATTCATTGGCATTTCATCAATCTGTGTCGAATAATATTGTTCAATATCGCGCAAAATGCGTATGTCATCGGATTTCACAAAGTTAATTGCAACACCCTTACGTCCAAAACGACCCGATCGACCAATTCGATGGATATATAATTCACGATTGTTGGGTAAATCGTAATTAATAACCAAAGAAACTTGTTGTACATCAATACCACGAGCCCATACATCTGTGGTAATGAGAACACGCGATTGTCCGGCACGAAACTCTTTCATAATTTCATCACGCTCTTTTTGTGGCATATCACCATGCATTGAACTGACAGTAAAGTTCGCTTCACGCATTTTTTCAGTAAGCCAATCAACTTTACGTTTGGTATTGCAAAATATTACAGCCTGTGTAATTGTGAGTGTATCGTACAAATCACATAATGTATCGAATTTCCATTCTTCGCGTTCCACAGCAACAAAGAACTGCTTTATACCCTCCAAAGTCAATTCATCACTGTAAGTTTAAAATATATAGATTTAGTATAGAAATAGTTATATGCATATAATACAGGTAATATTCGAGCAGAAGGTATTAAGTCATTAAGTCCCAGCGGTCAATTTTTCGACAAGTAACTTTTGCATTTTTTTCCAGGTAAGCCAGAGTGGTATCGCCTAAGCGCTTAAATAATATGCTAGTTTGGATCTTTGCTAGCATACATTATTTTTTATTTGGCGTGATTCGGAATGCGGAGGCATTCTCGTTTTTTTTTTTTTTTTTTGGAAAATTCGGAAAAAATTTTTGCATTCATTTCTTTCAAATGCAACTACTATTCAGGGTATATTTGATGTTGAAAATACTACAGGTGCAATACGTCAGAAATGATCTTCGTTCATATCAGAAAATATTACATTTTTTCATATCGTTTGTGGCCAGTGGTCGATAAATCGGCCACCCACCTGAGCCCAAACCTGAGTAGATAAAAAAAATTAAAAATCAAAGCTCAGACCTACGATCCAAATGTAGCTTCTGGATGAAATTTTATCGATTTTGGTCTAGTAGTTTAGGCTTGGGACTTACTGGGTTAAACAAAACTACAAGCATAAAAATTGAAATGTCCTTAGCGCAGCTCATATCATCAAACTGTTTGCTCAAACAATAAAAACGTATGAAGTTTGTTAGGAATTTGAAAATGTGAATTCTTATCAAATTGTCAAATCGTTTGATCAAAAACCAATCAATTTTGATTTTCTAGTTGCTTGAAAATCAGTGTGATTAACAATAACTCTTTAATAATAAAATGACAGACAAATATGATTTATTTATAGTAACATAAAATAAGAGTGTTTTTCATTGTTTAAGTTTTGACTGGGAAGGCAAGTATACGATTTTTTTGTATTTCAAATAAAGGCTGAACCAATTTACTTATGATTATTACAATTATTGGAGTCGCTTTAGTTTCAATTTTGAAGTTAACATTTTAATAAAACTTTTCAAATCAGTTGGTGTTGTGGCCCTAAATATGTGGTCTTGAAAAGCAACTATTTTTATACATGTACATATATGGGGCAAGTCTATTTGTTTTCGAAAATTTCATCGGAAAGGGTTTTTTAATATGTCAAATTGCCTTGAAAGATGGGACCTCATCGCAAGTTTTAGCCTTCTAGGATAACGGGATTCCAAAAACAAGGGATATTTTGAACTGAATAAATCCGTTTATTTCCAATTTTTAAAAGCTATTTTTTTGTATGTCCTTTTATGGACTTTAAAGTGAGCATCCACGAAATTTTTCCCGGACCACAGAACGCGTTTCTAAAAATTGGAAATGTTTTTTCGTTAACTACACAACTGCCTTCGACAGTATATTCATATACATATAGAACCAATTTGGAACGCACTAGAAACAATGAATGTTCCTATAAAATTTATTACTATTATTAAGTCGTACTAGATCGTTTAAATGCAAAATCTTCCACAACAATAATTCCTAACCGCCAATCGAATCAAACACTGCATTCATGTAGGGCTGCTTGATGTCCACCTTTTATTTCTTCTTTCTGAACGATTTCGGGGTACTTGCACATAAGTAGAGTACTTAATAAATTTTACTTAGTACTAATAATCTTCTAAGAAAAATTAAAATATTGAAAGATTGAAGTACATTATTGTTAGCAGTGACATTATAGCCTTGGTAATAGACTCAGTTACTTTGTTGACTTTTTTAAACAAGAGCCTATTATGCAGTTCAAGGGAGACATTTTTTATGTAACTGGGCCAGTCAGTCAAGTTCAGAAGAAGTTTCTTTGAATACAGGATTTAGTATTTTTCCTCGATGTAACATTTGTTTGCAGCGTAATGAGGGAAATTACTAAAAACTTTTCTGGTGGTATTAGGGTGAAGTTGATTGATTGTTCGATTACATGATGGCAAATTGCAAATTTTGTTGGATTAATGCATTTTTTTTTTTTTATGCGATCAAAGCACTGCAATTCCAGCAACACTTAGATGTTGGAAAATAAATTTGCACTTGTACTGTATACCAAGCTACATCGACTGTTTCTGGTAATTGATAGAAGATAAATGTGAGGATGCCGAAGTGGGTATCATTAAGTTTCGCGAACTTATAAACTCCTTTTACTCTTTGGTTCTTCACTTAATTTATAATTTCATCTTTTTAACATTTATGAGGCAATCTGCATAGGTGATTTCAATAATTGAGTAGGTACATCGAGCAAGTTTACAGATATTGAACGTAGATTGGATAAGGCTATTGATTTTAGAAGTTTTTCAGTAACGTGGTAATTACGAATAATTATGAGTAGATTTCTATCTTTAAATTGACTTATCGAATCGGCAAGAGTTGATATTGAACCTAGATTTTTTTTCATGGCAAAAGGGCTTAATTTTAACAAATCAAAATATTTTGAGCATGTCATGCTGGGGAACGCAGGCACGCCTTATAACTCACAGGCAATTGTATGTTTTTGTTTTTATTTATAATTATATGTATGTGTATAATACTTACCGTTTCACCAAAATACGAATTGGATCTGTCATAAACTTTGATGTCATTTCAAGAATTTCATGTGGTAGCGTTGCCGAAATCAGACAAACTTGCGTAGCCGGTGGCAAATATCGATAGACATCGTAAATTTGCTCCTTAAAACCTTTGTTTAACATTTCATCGGCCTCGTCGAGCACCAGCATTTTGATAGCTCTAGAAAAAGGATAAATTTACAATCAAACCCAAACTTTTTATTAAAGTTATTCAATTGAAGTTAAATTTTTGGAGGTGAGTCAAATATATCAAACCCTTCAAATAAAAAAAAGGATGAGATAGAACCGGGCATATTCAGGTATCATTATGTTATTAAAAAATGAGGCTGCTCCTGGAGATGATGGCATCGATGTCAAGAATGTTAAATCTTTCTGTAATTTGGTAATTCCAGTCCTCGAATAGCTTATAAATGACATATTTACCTCCGGAGTTTTCCCACAAATTTTAAAAACACGGTAATAGTTCTAATACATAAGGGAGGCAATAATGATAGCATAAACAACTATCGTCCAATTTCAACATTGAGTGTCCTCGCAAAAATATTTGAAAAAGCTCTCAATACTAGGTTGGTGTCTTTTATTAATAAATCTGTTAAGTTTGATCCGCATAAGTTTGGATTTCAAAACAATTGCAGCACCGAATATTAATAATATGTAGCTTAGACGAGAAAAATATGTTGTAGCTGTATTTATTAATTTGAAAAAAGCGTTGGACACGGTGCAACATATTTTATTGGAAAATCTCTATGATCTCTGCATAAGAGGTACTGTCAATGCATTAATAAAAAACTATCTATCACTTAGACCGGTTAAAACTAGAACTCGTAATGTACTGAAATGTTGGAGTGCGGTATACCACAAGGGTCAAACCTTGGACCAACCTTGTATCTACTTTACATTCATAATATATAAAATGCAGAGCCTTATTGCTTCGTACAATTGCTGATGATACTTGTCTATTATACGCTGCTGAAAATGAAACTGTGCTTGAAACTTTAGTCAATCATGACCTTCTGCTATTCTCAAAGTGGGCAGTCGGCAATAAACTAACTGTCAACGAAAGTAAAACAAATTATATGATATTAAGCAACAGAAATAAACAAGCAATTTACCCAATTCTGCGATTAAATAATTTGATATTTCAGCAAGTAAGTTATGTGAAACATCTTGGTGTGTTACTGGATAGCAAATTAACATGGTATGATCATGATAACTATTTTATCAAAAAAGTATGTAGTTCCAATTGTTGGTACATTAGGAGATCTAAGCTAGTATTAGGAAAATCTACAAGACTTTTGATTAGCTCGCATGTATTAACTCATTTTCGATATAACATCAACTGGTCTTCATGTTCGCAAACGCTTCGAAGTACATGTGATCATTTTATCACAAAAGCTATAAAATCCTTGTTCTACTACGATAGACTTTATAGTACAGCACTGGTATATGAAGTAACAAAATTGCAACGTCTCATCATTCTCATCATTCCGATTGAAAAAAATAAAATTTGTCCATAAAGTCATCAACAAAAATATCAAGCAGAATCCGAAAATTGACTTACGAAATGACGTCACCAACAGGACTACAAGATCATCACACAACATACAAATTCTGCAAAGCGGAACACAGAAACATTACGAAAGTCTTATACCCTCAGCGTTAAGGCTATACAACAAACTTCCAATTGATTCTCGTGGAGAGTTCTTTGCCATGTAAAAAGTTACTTCATAGAATTCAATATATATGTGATATATGTATAACAGTATTATAGTTAAATTATATGCAATTTAAAAATGTGATACATAGAACAATAATGTTATATTCTACTCAATTAACAACAATTTGTAATTTAGTGAATTTGTAACTTGATGAATTAATGAAAACTATTATATCATCGCTCACTTGTACAACGGCCCTCATTGACATTTTTTAAATTTAAAAATTCAAAAAAAATATATTTCTAATCAATGGAGGCAGTTACAAGCCGTAAAAATATGAAAATACCAAGTCCTTTAAATATTCTTATTGAGGGTTATCGGATCCACTCTTGAGTCATTCGTTTTAAGGAAAAGTTGTAGTTTATTTAATTTTAGTTAATTTTTATAGTTGCCATATGAGCCATTTATTTATAAAAGGTAAGTTCCTCTTCGTTAAGAAGAGAAATGAAATAAATTTTATACAGTTGACATAAAGTTACTTAATGGAGGCGAAAAAATGTATTTGTGCAACTAGAGACATTCAAGATAATAAAGAATAAATCATTTCTGGTTTTCTAAGAATGCCTCTAAAATTACGCTAATTTAAAAAAAAGGATATTTATTTTTTGAGAACCAACTCAGTACCAAAGTATTAGGATTTCATGTTGAAATTTGCATAATTTTGTTTCTTAAAAAGCTTAATTTGATACCACTATGTTTAAAGTTCTTCCAAGTTTCTTACCTAGTTCGCAGAACACGTCGTTTGATCATATCGAAAACACGACCTGGTGTACCACTGACAATATGTTGGCCATAATCTAATTTACGTATGTCTTCACCTAAATTTGTGCCACCAATACATACATGACACTGCACATTCATGAAATCACCCAATGCTAAAATGACCTTTTGTATTTGCACAGCCAATTCACGCGTCGGAGATAGACACAGAACTTGCGTTTCACGTAAAGATGTGTCCAAACTCTGTAATATTGAAATTGAGAACGTCGCTGTTTTTCCCGTACCCGACTGGGCCTGTGCGATAACGTCGCGGCCCTTGACAATTGGTTTTATGCTTCTCTGCTGTATGGCGGAGGGTTTTTCAAAACCTTTATATGGATGATATTAAAACAAAATTACGATATTAACCAAGTTAACTTTCAATATTGACCCACTTACCGTATGCATAAATGCCGCGCAGTAGCTCCTCTTTGAGGTTCATAGAATTGAATGTGGGAATGACTTCCACATCTTCACTCGTTTCGAATTCTACATTTGAAAGATCTTCAGCAGGAGCTCCTCGTCGTGCCATAGTTGCTTATTTTAAAAAGCAATTGCTTATATTTTTCCAGAGATTTAAAAAATTTGGTAAAAATTTTCACCACCCAAGCCAACTCTAAAACACGAAAATTATAAGGAAACGAAGTTGACGTTTCCTTCACACACTACAGCATAAGACCTGTTCACACGATGCCATGTGTTGAGTAACATGGCTCCACAACATCTATATTTGATCAAGTAACCATGTGCTGATTTAAAATTTTTGTTTTTGTCAAGCTTGCTGAAAATTTTTCGTTTCAATTCATTCACATATTTTGATGGTAAGTGCTGCGAACAAATAAATTTCAGAAAAATATTTTTATAAGTAACACTTTTCCAGAAACTTGAAAAATTATGCGTAATATCGAAAAACCTAAGCAATAAATACTGCGAATGAAAACAGAAAAATCAACTCTAAACGATCTTCCGATTGCAGAGAATTATGAAAAAATTAAGTGAACACTTCAAAATAATAAACAAAGACAAATAAATCGCTATAATTTTGACATATTCAGTTTAGGAAATTCGATCAGCATTGCATACGTACTCTCGGGTTGGCTCTATACATTTTGTATGTTCATTAGCCCAGTTCACAATATCACACATGTTGTCCAACATGGTGTGACAACATCAATGTTCGATAAGCCCAATTTCCATGTGATCTTATCTTATCTTATCAAATATCAGGGAGGACATCACATGCTATGAAGAAGCAAATGTATGCTATTCACTCTCGCATTCTCCAAAGGCATTCGGTTCTGTTCGCATGCTTTTTCTTTCTTAGTGTGCGTTTACACGAGGAAAGTCTTGCCGCAAAGTTTCCTTGTTTGTAGGCAAGAGGGGAAAAGCGAAAGGAACGAGGTAAAAAATTTGTCATTTGTTGCAAACGCGAAACGAAAATCACAAAAGAGAATGGACAAGAATTTGTCTCTCAGACTTTCCTTGTGTAAACGCCGACTTACAAAAATATGATATGATATCCCTGATTTGGGATAAGATAAGATCACATGGAAATTGGGCTACAATGTGAACTCTAGGACGGACCGCATGACACACATGTTAGATGGATTTCAAAAATTTTTGATTTCTCTGCTGGCTTGTTCAACCGTACAACTATTGTGAACGGTGGCTGTCGAGCCTAGAGCAAATTTTTCATTTCAAATAAGAGTTCATGGAGTGAACTTCAATGGCGGCCATTAATACTAATCAGTTTTGGCAAGATTTTTTCTGAACTTTATTAAATTTTTTCAGAAACTTGGAAAATCAAAAGGGAAATGTACAAAAACCGAAATGCATAAAAAAAGGCACATGAAGTGCTTTTAGTAAAATTGAAGGAAATCGAGCCAAATGCTACGGTTGACGTGCTAAAAAAAGAGATTAACTCTATACGATTGTTACCATAGAGAACAATTACAAATTTTTCTTTTCAGAGCTAAAATTTAGTGATGTATACGCCTCAAAATTTCTCTGCAAATGATGTGTGACAAGCATGTGTGATGATGTGAACGCAAAACGATATTTACAGTTATTCGTGTTGTTAAGCCATGCTGCACAGCATGTGTGATAATGTGAACTGGACTATTAAAAACAGATTCAACACACTTTCGCACCAATTTTGTGTAGGCTGTAAGTCAAATTTGGCAGCACTGCCGCAGAACCACTATTTGGGCAGTTTACATATTCCTCATGCTGTACGACCCGGCTTGACTGCATTAATGTTACATCTTGTGACACACCAGACAACGTTTTTACAGACCGAATTTTTTATTTCGTTTTAACAGAATTTTTCATTTTATTTTGACAATACCATTGATACGCATCGTGACTTTATTGATGCTATATTGCCCTAAGCGATATTGGTATGTTATCAAATTTTCTTAAAATCAATTCTTTGTTGACATCAGGACACATTTTTTAAATTTTTTCTATCAAAATATTTTACACACTGTTTTTAAGGATTCTCCTTACCTTCAATAATGCTGGCAATGATTGATATAAACCTATAAATTCACTCATGAACTTTTTTTTCCTCCATAATTTATTTTTTCACACGTCCGCAGACACGAATACAGGACTTCACATGGCAAAGCAGTCTGCTTAAACACAGTCCTATGCAAACGGTCTGTATCGCTTAGAAATTATTCACTTCTCCTACTAGTTAGTCAAGCATATGTTTCAAGCGTTCTCATAATTGACTCACTAAAAGCAAATAATAACAATTTTTCTAACCGCGTCATATTTGAATTGTCATTTTATCAGAGTTGCAAGACTTGGATGTTTTTGTAATGTTTGTTACTTTTTTTTTTTGCTGGAAATTTATGTGGTAGCTTATTAACGGAGAAGTGTGTGTGGGTAATAAAAATCATATAAAAATATGCATTATGTGTGGCGCTGCACCGCAAGGACGTGGAAAAAAACAATCAATGATAAAAAATTTTTCCCCAAGACACAATAATTTTTTTTTTCATTTCCCCCCTGTAGAAAGGTTTCTGAAACGTTTCAAAAGCGTTTCAAATGAAACAAAAAAGCGGACATTGAAACGTTGCAGAAAGCTTTCTGAAGTAAAAATTAAACCTTTCAGAAACGTTTCTGAAAGATGTGAGGTTTCTGAAAGGTTTCAGAAACGTTTCATGCCGAGTGGGTAGCTACTTATCAATCTTGGGCTTGATTATGTACTCCATAATATTACCAATGTACTTTTTTTAAATCTACTCGTTTTTCCTCGAAATATGAATGAATACTTAGCGCTGTTCAAAATTCCCATTTTTATCAAAAATTCATCATCAAACAGCTGTAAAATCAAAAAAATAAATAAACGTTGGAAAAACAAGTACAGTGGAACTTCGATTATCCGTCGCCCGATTAACCGTCACTCCGATTAACCGTCACATTTTGTCAGCAAATTTTTTTTTTCGTTTTGTTTTGATTCTGTTTATGCACACAATGCGCGATGCGATTCTGTCTGAAATTTTTCTTACGAAATTCGGAAATGAAAATTTCGCAGAAATTCATTAATCTAGTTCACTTTGTATGTGATTCAATTTCATAACATGATTGATTTTGTTCATTTGCGCTCTCTAATTGATGTTTGTTAGTTGCACTTTATTCGCCAAGTCAAGTGGATTACACATTGGCTTCACAATGGAGTCTCAACCATCTGAATCTGATAAACAAAAACGCCAGAGAACCGTTCTTACGATTGTAAAAAAATGGAAATCATTAGAGAAATCAAAAAAGGTGCATCTACTATTACAACTTTGAGCACTCAATTTGGTATTCCGCGAACCACAATTAATGACATAAAGAAAAATGCTGATGAGATCGAAAAGTATGTCTCTCAAATGGAATCATTGCATGGTCGCGCAAAACTACGTAAGACGATGAAAAAACCAGCCAACGAAGCTCTCGACACGGCATTGTATTTATGGTTTGTTCAGAAGCGAAGTGAAGGAATACCATTGTCGGGCCCAATTGCTGCTGGAAAAGCATTACAGTTCAACGCAAAATTGAGTGGAGACATTAAGACAACACATTGTTTTTTTATTCGATAATAAAATACGAAAATGACAAATCAACATTTTTTGTTACGTATCCTTTTTTCTTGCGTTTTTGTATTACAGTACATATATTGTATATGTATATTCAATACCTTGTATTCTAGCGTCACCATACAGATTCAAAACAAAATTCTGCCATATATTCGATTATCCGTCTATTGGATTATGCGTCAGGCTGCTGGTCCCGTGCCTGACGGATAATCGAAGTTCCACTGTATATACGAAATTAAGTCCCATAGCAATGGAAGCATTTATGTGTTAAAAAGGAATTTTATTTAATAAAATACGTTTAATTTGCAGATTATCTTGACGCAGCTAATGCCAAAAAGACATTTTCAGCTGATATCAAATGAAACTCGCTCTCGTCCAGTCGTGAAGTCGTCATCCATATCGAAGTTAACTGTTTGAAATTTTATTAAAAATGAAAGTTTTGTACTAAGCTGGGCAACCAGTGTTCACGCAAATTACAAGGTTGGCCAAGCCTGTTGAAAGTCAAAGAACTTAAAATTCAAACAGGATTAGGTCCATTCCATTACTTCAAAATTCGTAAAAATTTTTGATAATTTGTGCTATTTTTTACTATTTCTTGTACCTGTATGGCCTGTACCTAAAAAATTACAGAAGAGAATGAACATAAAAGTTCCAATCTGAATTTGAAAATTGAAGTTGCTAATTGAAAAATTATAAATGTGTTTTTGACGTTTTCAAAAGTTGCAACTTTTTACTAGAACGTATATATTATTGTACATTCTGCAATTTTTCAAGTTCAGAGTCGATTTTATTGTTTATTCTCACAAATTATGTATCTTGTGAATTTCTGCTTCAAAAGCTACGAAATAGACAGTAGTGGTATTCATCTAAGCATCGATAGTTTGCTCTACTAAATTGTGTTGACAATTCGTTTGCAAGAGTGCAAAAATGCACAGTTTGTGAGGGTTTTGCGCGCTTAGATGAATACCCATAGTGTCTTTCGGTTGTTTCCAGAGTTCACATGATCAAACATCGATGGTGTCAAGCCATGTGGCATAATATGAGGGACTATGTGAACTGTCCTAAACATTGCCGGTGGTTCCGTCAGTGAACTAAACTCTTGTTGTCTTGTATATTCTCTTTGGATGTGGTTTAAGAAATAGAGAAACCAAACCATTTTTATTTATTTCTATGCATACAATTTGTCAGTAATTATTTTTTGTGTTTTGAATAGGGAAAACAAAAATTTATTTAAAACTGAATAAATTCAAAAATTATTTCTGCAAACGAAACAATTAGATTAAATTGAAATTTTCTGCAAGAATGTGCAACGAGAAAAATTAAAGAAGTGAACATTTTTAAAATTCTCGACAAATATTTTCCTTGAAATTTTGCGTTTGCTTTTCAAAAGACCAATTGGTTGAAACTTATTAAAATAAACAATAGGCATTAAAAAAAAAATAAAAAGTTCCGTGCAAGTGTATTAAATTTCTAAGGTTTCTATTAAAAAAAAGTAAGAAAATATTACAAAAGGAGAAACAGTGTCAGCCGTGGCCCTGGCCTGGCGTTTGGTTTAACGTTGGTTGGCTTGTATAACCTGCATTGCTGTATCTTTTCAATTGTGATATTTTTCTTCGAGAAAACTCGACAAAAACCTTCAAATCGTTCGGGAGTAATTGCTAATGTTGTTGGAGTACTACTGCATAACCCTTGCCTAAGTTATTTTGAGTACTTACGACAGCGTAATTACAAGTTAATCGACCAACAACGTCATTGCCCGTCACATACTAAACAGAACTAACAACAATTACAGCACCTTGCCACCACCAATACCCCCTTCATAACTATAATTTGAGACAAGTTAGTTGTGTAAACCTTAAAAACGGCAGGCAGCCGCCAATAGCCAGCCGGACAACCAACTAGGATAAGAATGTGTAATTCAATAACGTCCGCTTCACATGCAATTAAAAGTGAATTGGGCTCACGTGCCGCAGGCGGCAGCAGCAGCAGCAATCGGCTGCCTTTTATCGTTCCCAGTTTGCAGCGTAAAATAACAAAACTCAACTACGATCTCATCGAGGAATGCAAACGATGTTCAGAAGATTCCACGCTCTCTAGGGCTATACGCGATGAGTTGGAAAAGTAAGTTAACTAAACAAAACCGATAACATAGTGGCGCACGTATAGGCATGCAAATCAATAAACTATTGAACACTTTGAATGGGTTTCATTAACTTAAGAGCGTCAGGCTAGCGCGTAAAATGCCGCGCACAAATTTCAGTTTGCTGCCATTTCCATCCGGTTTCGAACTTTTTTGTAGAAAATTAGCAAATAATGAACATATCATTTAAGAGAGTGTAAGCTTAGCGGTTGAATAATAAAATCTTGAATTTAGATTTTGGTGTGTGACGCCCTAGTCTGACGCTTACTCCAAGTTTTTTTTTATTAAGATAAGTCAATATATTTTTTCACTCAATGCAAATTTAAGATAAATTTCATAGTTACAAGTTAACAAAGTGATAACTGGGAGTAAATGGAAATAATTCATTGCAAGTTTATTTTATTTGTTTTGTTCTAAGGAGCCGTCCATTAATTACGTGAGGTGTTTTTTTTTTTGAATTCGGACCCCCTCCCTCCCGTTGGTGAGATTTGGTGAGCTCTGACGGGACCCTCCCTTCCGTAAGACTTGCCTTGTAATTTTTAAATGTAATCTGCTATAATAATGTATAGTATCTGCATTAAAAAGTTGACGTGAGATTTTTATTGGCCCCCTCCTCCCCCTTGGTTAGATTTAGTGAGATTTTTCCGGACCCCCCCCCCCCCCTATTTTGACTCATGGACGTACCCTAATCAGCTCATAACTGTCCTCAGTCATACCTGTATATCCTTCGAATAAACAATTGACCACAATTTCGGTAAGTTGTCGATGTATTCAGCATTAGAATTTTGTCATGCAATTTGACGTGAAACCGACAAAAAATACTTTAGGTTTTTTTTTTAATTTATTTTATTTATTTCAGTCTATAGATTATGTATATAATTTCACAAACTATTAACATTATTTATATATATGTACTGGAGCACCCATGAAATGTGAAAAAGTGTGATTTGTTTCGCTCCACAAGCCTTTTCTAATAGAATGGGGGTAGAAAAGAAGATCTGCAAAAAAATTTAGTGTTTCTATTGGAAACAGGCCAGTCGCATTTGACCCAAAGGCTGAAAAATGAACTTAAAATGAGTTTTTTTATTTATCGATCTACAACTGTAAAACAAACGATTTTTGGTGATAACGACCCAGGACATTTCGATGTAAAATAAAATGGCTAATACATCTTTCATACACTTATTTGATCTATTTGTGTGCGTTCGTGGACTTAAATGATGTTAAACACAAATCTTATGAACAATTTTTCCATTTTTTTTTAAACGGTTTTTTAATTCGAGTAATACATTTTTTTTAAGATCGTTTTCCGAAGTAATTTTTTGCGCTGAATCCGAATGTGACCATCGCATCAGAATTAATTTTTCATTTTTTTACATAACACTAACTACTTTTCATAAAAGCAACACATATAAATCAAAACCCCGATTTTTTTTTTGTCACCCTAATGTGGATAAGTCAATAAACCATTATAAAATAAATTTTAATAGCTTTTTTTAGCATCAAAAATTAATATTAAAAAAAAAACAACAATGTTTTTCTTAAACAACATGAGACTCTCTATTTAATAAGATAACGGGAACAAAATTTTTCTTCTTCAAATATTTAATGGGGACCGTTTAAAAAAAAAATGGAAAAATATTCATAAAATTTGTGTTTAACACCATTTAAGTCAACGAACGCACTCAAATAGATCAAAATAGTGTATGAAAGATGTATTAGCCATTTAATTTTACATCGAAATATCCTGGGTCGTTATCACCAAAAATCGTTTGTTTTACAGTTGTAGATCGATAAATAAAAAAAACTAATTTTAAGTTCATTTGGGTCAAATGCGACTGGCCTGTTTCCAATAGAAACACTAAATTTTGTGCAGATCTTCTTTTCTACCCCCATTCTATTAGAAAAGGTTTGTGGAGCGAAACAAATCACACTTTTGCACATATGGGTGCTCTAATATGTGCAATGTATATTAAAGCTAGTTAAATAACTTAAAAAGATTTAATTTAAATTTATGTTCGCTTACTTTAAAATTTATTGATGGAATGTATGGATAGATGATTGAAACTTGCACAATTTAATACATCGTGATATATGTACATATGGGTATTTCCACCGAAAGGTACACCGAGACAAAAAAATTAAAAGTTCTTGAAAACACTTTGTCTTATCATATTTTCATAAGGAAACAATCAGAAATAACTAATGTAAATAAATTTTACATTTATTTATAACGCATTTCGAGATATTCGAATGCAAAGTCGTGCAAGCGAAACTTTTCTTATTTGGATATTTCTATTGCACGTTTTGTTTTGATAAAAGATCTTAAAGAGATGAAGACGAAGTGCATTCTACTAGATTTTGAACTCACGTGGTTGAAATGCAATGATGTGGCTTTCCTCTTCCGATAATGCTATAGCACTCATCACATCGTTTTGAAGAAGATGGTGTTTTTTAGCTATCTGCAATGATAATGAATAATATTAAAAATACATTTTTACTTAAAGCAAAAAAATTCATAATTAGAAAATTTACCATTTTGAGTTTTATCATTAGAGCTTTTACCATAGAAATTATCATGTCGCTTACGAGCCATTTCGCAGATCTTACATTCACATTTTGCTCTAGTCTGCTTAACCGGTCCAAATGACGAGAAGTCTGGTGTTTTCAATTTTTTTCCCTTCTTTTTCTGCCTTTTGTACAGTTCTTCTGCATGCCGAACATAAAGCGGCAGGCAGCCTATTTTCATCAAGATAGTTGTCGAGTACACTTTCTACATCACTTTTAAGCTTTTTTTTGTATGACGAACATTTGTTTTTTCTTTTCAAAACAGAAATAACAAACTTTAAACCGATTTTCATCGTGAGTCAATGCTGTAGTCGGCATATTCAATTTTTTTTAATACCAGCGCTTTATACAAAGATACGGTTAAATGAATTCAAATATGTTCAGCCATTGTATTTTAGACGAAAAATGTTCAAATCGGGTTTTCTCAGGCAGCTCTACACCGATGATTTTGATTTTTAATTTTTAATGATCTAGAAACAGTATACTATCAAACCCCCAAAGGATTTTTTTTGCACCCAAAACATCATTAAATTATGGTTAAGGCTCATCGTGAGAGACATTATGCATTGACTTGTGCTCTCTAAAATCTTTCTGAGGGTATAAAGATTCAAAAAGAATGCATAAGAAACTATGCGATTGTAAATAACTGTAAGTTTTTGCTTTGCATATTTCGATGTCCGAGCGACCTTAAAAACATTTTTACTAAGCTTATTAAATTTCGTAAAAGAGTAACAGAAACAACATAAATATCATGAATGTCTCGTGCGACACGTCCCGTGCGACCGTGATTAAAATTAAGTTAAAAAAAGGATAAATCATTTTTGGGTAAAATCGAAACAATTTTTAAGAGACATAATAATGCACAACATTTTTAAATTAGTCTCATTGAAATATTGCCTCAGGTTTCACTGAAATCGGTGTTTGAATTATTGGCCTCGAAAATCAATTCTGTTTTTGTCCCGTGCGAACGCCTTTTTTTTGCAATTATACTACAAACTAAAAATTACCCAAAATCAACCTTAACATCAATTATAGGACTAATTAACAGCTATAAGTTGAGTTTATTGTGAAAATAAAAATCCGTTTTATTTCGTTTTTTTTTTTACTTTAAGTGTGTTCGCCGGTCCAGTTTGACACCATGCAAATGCCCATATGTAGGTTCATTAAGGGCATTATTAGTCTATGCAAATCTATACGATGATCTATCGAAGTTTTAGTAGTATTTTTAACAGTAAATAAATTTGGTAGTCCTATACATTTCAATTTTCAAAAACTACATTAGAGAATAGTAGGTTACTCTATCTTTTAAAGATTAGTGTTGGAGTTCACGTCTAGCATCCTAAGAAAGACTACCAGGTCAATGCTTTTTTGGTACAATTAACATGTTCATTATAATAAGGACTCCAAATAATTTAACAATCATTTAAATAGCTCCATGCTAAGGATATGTAAATATGTAAAAAGCTTTTACTGTTAAACGGTCTTTAAAATTTTGTGCGTTTTCTTTAATAAAACCCAACAAGGCATATGAAATTGTTATGACTAGATCCAAAATGATTGAAAATTTCGATTTGTAATTAAAAAAAAAAATTTCTTTTCTACATAGCTATTTAAAATTTATTCAAAGTGTTATCAATGACTAGTAGAGTTACGCAATTGTTCAAAGAACATCAATTACAGTGTGTACAAAAATGAGACCTAAATATAGGAGAACCATCGACTGATGTCAACTTAAGGGTCGCTGAGTTTAAAGCTGCCATCAAATTTTGGTCTAAACGTCAGCGTTTCGAGAAACTTTAAATTAACCTGATTTTGACACGGTTACATACGCTCTTGTACAACTTTTTTTTGTTCCAAGTCTGAGGGGCTTAGTGTCTGAGGCAAAGTTCTCCTCATGAAAAATTTTTCATTTACACTACCTCTCCAGCTTCACTCCTCAACCCTCTATGAAACATTTATTGTTTAATTTTTATCTACCATAAATAAATTTCATATGATAAATTTCTTAGTCATTTGTCTCTCATGTAATTTTTTTCAGAAAATGATCCAATGCTAATCGTCGACGTGTTAGCCAAAATCTGACGGCAGAATTGAACTCAACGACTCCAATTTAACCTTCGTTGATATCAGTCAGGTTCCTCCAAATTTCATTACATACAGTGTTATTAAAATCAACTAAATCACCAATGTGTGTAATTTCTAAAAATATCTTAAATTAATTTAAAGCATTTAGACAATTTCAATTGTTTAGGTAAACTATTAATAAAAATAAAAAAGAAGCGAATCACAATAAGTACATTGAGGAATCCCGGAAGATGCACTCACCTTAAATTCTGAAACAACTGTGCCGACCTCTGATCGATAATTTCTGTTCGATTAAAAAGCTTTTAAAAACTTATTAGATAAACCATCATCATATCAAATACTTTTGAAAAATTAGTACATATATATAACAACTACTCGTAATTGGTTACACTGTTCAATTGTATTCACGATATAATTAGTTTGGTCCTAAATTTGAAATAGCAAATTTACCTAGAAGGAACGCATGTTGATAGCCACATATCGCAGATTTTATGTAATCAAATTATCTAATTTTAATTATATGATCAAATAATTTCGCAATTGTGACTTCTTTCACGATTGCACAATAATTATTTATATCATTTCGATACCCAATTTGAAAATTAGAGTAATTGAGTATAACCTCCAAATATCCAAAAACGTTTCAATACTAAGAGAGGCGTTGGAAATTATTTGTATTAGGTAAATTATGTTATCTGAGCAATATTTGAAAAAAATTGGTGGGCAGTCATTACGTCCATATTTTATAGTTGATTTAAAATACGAAATAACATATGCAACTTAATTTGCAGAAATTATAATATTTGAATACCTGGCAGGCTTGGAGACTTACAATCAAGATTTACTGGATTAGTAAATGCTTCGTAAGCACTCTAAAAAAATGTTGCAAAAAGAATACAAGGCTCAAGACAATTATTACACTTGAGGAGATTGTAATCCTTACTTGTTGGAAATTCATTTGAATACCGTTTTGACTTTATACGAGGAGAATTTCAAATTCGTTTCAATTTTAAAAACATATTAGCCGTGATTTATTTGCTTGGTTAAACCTAAAAGTGATAAAACGCATAAGTTTAACCTTTTATAATTCAGGTGGCATGACAGTGTTTGACAGAAATTCTATTTTAAAATCAGAGCCGACTTTATAGTCGTGTGGTTGAAAGGGGCCTCTCGTATCAGTACATAATTGTTTTTTTTTTCAAATTATTGATATCAAATGATTTCAAACTGTTTTTATTGTTTCGCAGACGCTAATACCAAAGTTTTCTTTTCGTTTTCTGTTGTTTCATCACTGTTTTTATTTTTACACTCAGCACTGACTCGGTGCACAAGGCCTCGCGTGAAAGTTGCCATATATTTTTGATTAGTTTAGGTTTGTGTCTACAGCTAATGCAATGAGCTTCAAACTTTAGCAAAGACAAAAAATGTTCAATCAATTGAACTAGAAATTGAGCTGGTCCACGCATTTAAATGAAATTTTGGTTTAACCAAAACCAATAAAACACGGCTAATATATTAAAATCATCTTAAGCCTTATTATTACTTCATAAGAATCTCAAAATTATAATGTGCAAAATTGATGTTAAGAGCTTTATGAGTTGTACAATTCTTATAAGCAGGCATTAAGGGGCCGTTCAAGTATTACGTAACGCAATTAGGGGGGGAGGGGGGTCTTGTGAAACGTTACGATGCGTTACAGGGGAGGGGGAGGGGGGGGTTCGAACAACGCGTTACGTAACATTGTTTTAGAAGTGAAACTACTTTAGCGGGGGGTGATTTGAAATGAGGTGTGTATAATGAAACGCTTTCTTTATGTGTATGCTTATTGAATAGCTACAGCCAAAAAATTTTATTATAATGATAAAAGTTGATGGGATCTAGATAATTTACAGCAATAAATGATATGTTAAATTAAAGCACTTATCAAGCAGAATGTTCTAAAACTATCATCTTCGAGATTGGTTAACCAAAACCAGAGATGTAAGCGTGGAAAGATTTCCTATTTTTCTCATTTATTGCTGTAGCTGTTCTAGATCCCATCAACTTTTATCATTTTAATAAAATATGTTCGTCTCATTTTTCGCCATTTTAATATATTTTAAGCTTAAGCAAATGTTTATTACATTATGTGTGATTTTTATTAAATAACCATATGAACAAGTTAAGGTGTTATCTTCAGTCAGGCCGAAACTCACATACCCTAGACTGCACTCAAAGTAGGTACATATATTTCAGTAAAAAAAGACGTTGAAGAGGTTAAATAATTCGAAAAAAGTGTGAAATGTTTAAGAGGTTGAAAACTGTTGAAAAATCGTAAATATATGCAAAATGTTAATGTTGAGAGAGGTTGAAAAAGTCTAAGCAATTTAAAATCGATGAAAAAGCCGAAAAAATAAAGAAATTTCATCACAATATCTTGCACGGCTTACGAGATATGGTGGTATAGAGGTTAAAATTTAGAACCTAGCCTAATCTTAATTTAGTTCAAATGTACACCTAATCACCAAGTTTCATTAAAATCGCTGCATTTTTTTCAAAATGGGATTGGGCAAATATACATAGAGTATGGGCGGTAGGCGTGTCCTTGAACCGATTACGTCCGTTTTGAATAGCAAGATGCCTGCAAGAAGGTCTGACCTGAGTGTGCTAATTTCATTCAATTAGCTTTCTTGGTTTTTCCGTAAACCTGATTTGAACAGACAGACAGACGGACATAGCTAAATCAACTCAGGTGGTGACGCTGATCAAGAATATATGTATCTATATACTTTTTCATACCTACCACCGCCCTCTTCTATGCGTTACAAACAAAATGACAAAGTGAATATACCCTCGGTGTAGGGTATAATAAAGAAAATAAACAACATACGCATGTATTTCCGGTACTTTTCGCAACATAATTGTGACTTTTAGGTAAATATGGTCACTTGGGTGTTACGTAACGTTTAAGGGGGGGGGGGGGATAGAGGAAAACGTTACGGCGCGTTACATAGGGGGAGGGGGGGTCAAAAATCAAAAATTGCGTTACGTAATACTTGAACGGCCCCTAAGTTTAATTCACATGATGCTTTTAAATCAGCTGAAACGTAAATTAAATTCAAATTTCTACCAATTTAATTTTCAATAGAATTCAATTGTTGAAAACCATTAAACAAAAATTAACTCGTTACCAAATAAGATTTAACATTAAAAAGCAATACATTTTTATCATCAAATCTATGGCAACAAGGAATAACAGCTAAAGTCGATCTGTGATTATAAAGCAAAACAGTATAAGTCACATGCTTATGCTAAGAACTTATGTTGCTTTGCCTTGTGATCACAGGTCGACTTTAGCTGTTATTCCTTGTGGCCACAAAAAGCCTCATAAAACAGAATAACGTCATTACAATCTCATAATAAAGTGATTTGATAATCAAGTGATAAATTATCTTTAAAATATCTTAAGATTAAGATTACTTAAATGTTCATATAAAGTATTATCACTATTTAGAGGTTATAGAATATGATAAAATAAATTGAATTATTTCTTGGAAATTTTACTTGAATGCATAGTTGCTCAATATTTATGCTGGCACCAGATAAGTAGATAAATCAATAATAATAGACAGCTACATATTAGCCTTATTAGCCTAAAGCTTTAAACCAAGTAAAAAACTTATTAAAAATAAATTTTGGAAATGGATAAATTATACTTGTTATTTTGTCTTAGCAGAAACATAAAAGTATAGACCACATTAAACTACAAATTTAGCTACAGTTAGTTTACAATCCAAGCTTGAGTGGACTTTTGACAAGGCAAAACTATAAACTTCCCATGATAGTAAGAGTTGTCATGCGATTAAAAGGAGCTGTAGCCGTATAATAAGTTATACTAAACGGTTGATAAAATATTTGAAAGAGTAGTTAACGAGTACTTCTCCGATTACTATCAAGCTACTAGAAAGTTCAGTCCTTACAGCTAGTAAAACTTCGCCTTCTGTTTCTCTTTTAGATGTAATTGGACAATGATCGAGGCAGAATTTGAAATGTTTTGGTTAATACAATAATATTATTTTTATGTAGGAATCGTGCAAGTTGAAATTGTAAAGATTTCGTCACCAGTATTTTGGTAATATAATGTATAAATTGTTTGCTGGGATGTGTTTGATTAATGCAGTGTTGTCCGTGGGTGTGGTGAGAACATCAATTAGGTAATGATAACGTATGAAATATTGGAGAATGTAGCGCATGTGGTGCAGCATAGTATGCTGCATGTGATGTTGTTTGTAATTCATTATGGATGTTAGCGGCTAGAGTGGCATGTCGTTTTTTGGATTGTGGTGAAACTCTTACCTTCACTCTTGCAGACCGATTCCTTACTTTATTTATTATATCAAGATGAGTTAACAAAACAATAAGATAAAAAGTTATTGATTTAAGCAACGTCAAATCTCCATTTCGCTTTGTAAGAGAATAACATTTGATTTTTCTAATTTTATAGATACAATTTTGGCCATATTTTCTGGTGTAGTATTTATATTTAAATTGGGTACATGTAAACTGATATTAACTACAACAGCGCGAAGAGTACTACCGATGTACGAACTGCCGGTTATATCTTCTATTCGCTGCTATTTTTCTTTCAGTTTATTTTGTTGTCGATTATTTTTTTAATTTCCTTTTTTTTGCGGCTGTGTATTTGTTTGTTTCGTGGACTTGGCATGTTGATGTTGACCTCTGATCTGCCGTTCTTGCTGCTTCAGCTCTTGCTATTGTTGGTTAGGTTCTTGAACTGAAGCAATTGAGTTGCAGAATCAATTTCAGCAAAATAGACTGCTGTCTTCTTATATCAGGAATTTCATTAGAAATTTGTTTGATTTTGTTAGACATAAAACAAACCTTTTGACAAAACACCAAGGTTTGAAACACTCGAGCATGAATTGCAAAGTCAAAATATGTTTGGTATATTTTTAATAACAATTTTCGCCGAGTTGTTGAAGTTCAACCATTTAAAAAGCTTATGGTATTAAATTACTGATACAAAAAAGAGCTATTTTTTGTTTCAAAATCGGTCCATTAGCTTAGCGAGGAAAACATATTTTCCTATTGGGGGCGTGGCACCGTCCACTTTAAACCAAATACCTTTCCTCAAGATTCAATCTATCTCTGTACCAAATTCCATCAAAATCGGTCCATTAGCTTAGCAGTGAAAACGACTTTCCTGCTAAGAGTTGTGCCACGCCCACTAAAAGGAGTTAAAGCATTTTGTATGGGGGAATCATGTATGTATATATGTTTACTTTATTTTATCTGTCTTAATAGGCTATTGATTATGTCATTTATAAAGGAACTAAGACGTTCACGGGATTTTATTGCAGGAATCGGTCAGTGGGTCATTTAAAAAGATAAAGCCGCGGAGTGCTATTAAATTAGAGGGTGGAACTCGGAGATATAGGTCGAAATGCACCCTTTTTAGTTTTTTCAATATATCTCGCAAACGAAGCAAAATTTGGATATTCCTTATATAAAATTTTTTGTAGAAAATTAAATTTTCCATCGAAATAGTTTATTTAAAAAATTTTGGAAAATTTGTTTTATGCCATAAATGTTGAAACAAAAAAAGAAAAAAAACCCAAAATTTAGTTTTTTTTTGCTATTTTTGCTTTTTTGCCTATAATTTTTTTTGGGTTAGAGATTGGATCAGGCATTGCTTCGTAGATAAAAAGAAGACAAAATTTCCTTTAAAATGCTGTGTTGAAAAATTTTTTTTGTTGATAACTGATTGAAACATGGTCACTCGAATATAGTTTTTTTTTCGATTTGTATCCCTTTAATACAAATATTTTTTTCATTTCTCATAAAAAAGGTATTTAAACTTATTGGTTTTCATCAGAATATTTTGTAGCTTCTTTGTATGGGGCAAAATTGAAGATATCCCTAAGTAACTGTCACTTCCAGCAATTTAAACAAAATATCAAAAAGTGCACTCTTTTCTCTAGCGCAATTACCACCAACACATGATGCCATCAAACAGCATGGGTTAAGAGTGTTTTTTCAAATCTACTTAGTAGTGGCAAGGAAACCATTTTAACCCTCTGGGCTGGGGTTGCGAAAATTCTAAATATGGTTTAAGTGCGATTCGCACAACAGCACCTCCTGCGCCAGAGATTTTGCTAATAAAATGGCTTGTTGTTGCACTACAGGTTGCCATAGAATCTGTGGTTGCAAAAAGTTATAAATTATCATATTTTGCAAAAAATGTGGATCAATTGTGATAATGTGCAAGAAGCCGATATTACAGAAGATGATATTATTGAGGATATAGATGATGATATCGATATACAGTTTGAGAATGTTATCGAAGAATTATATAAGCATATATTATATTATATTTGTTGATATAATTATGTATTACTAACCAATAAACTTAAAATACCCTTTTTTATGAGAAATGAAAACAATATTTTTACAAAAAGGTATAAAAATCGAAAAAAAAGCTATGTTCGAGTGGCCATTTTTCGATCAATTTTTAACACAAACAATTTTTTGATGCGACATTTTAAAGAAAATTTTGCCTACTTTTTTTCGATCGAGAAATATTTTTACCTATCTCTTCATCAAAAAAAATTATAGGCAAAAAAGCAAAAAAAGTGAAAAAAAACTAAATTTTGGGTTTTTTCTTTTTTTGCTTCAACATTTTTGGCATATATAGCGATAGCATAGCGATTGGCATTTTTTTCGATGGAGAAATATTTTTACCTATCTCTTCCTCAAAAAAAGTTATAGGCAAAAAAGCAAAAAAAGTGAAAAAAACTAAATTTTGGGTTTTTTCTCTTTTTGCTTCAACATTTTTGGCATAAAAAAAATTTTCCAAAACTTTTTAAATAAGCCATTTCGATGGGAAATTTAATTCTCTACAAAAAATTTTCGAATAGAAATGTACAAATTTTGCTTCGTTTGCGAGATATATTGAAAAAACTAAAAAGAGTGCATTTCGACCTCTATCTCCGATTTCCACCCTCTAATTTAATAGCACTCCGCTTTTATCTTCATAAGTGACTGCTATAAAAAACCGTGAACGTCTTAGTTCCTTATTGCCCTGTTTTTTACGACATAATCAATAGCCTATAACGGCAACATTTAGATACAGATTATTATTTTTTGTGCATATTTATGAAACAGTATCTTTCGAATGATATAAATTTCATTCCCCTCTTTTTATAATAAATACTAAAAAAGTGTACCACAAGTTCCAATGTTCACGTACATATTAATATATAGATGTTCAAAATATTTGAGCAATACCGACACATTTCGTATGATTATACTGTGCACTTGTTACAATTCGCGTTTATATATGATATTTTAAAAATAAAATTTTAAATATTTTAAAACAATTTAAACAAGGTACTCGTATGCGCTAAGCGATTAAATCGCGCCCGTTATCTATCGAGTTCATGATACTGGCGTTATACATCTGCCGCAGTAAACCCTTGCGCTTAGTTTAAAATTTTCTCAATTTAGATTCTTTCGAAAGTATTTTCTTTTGGCATCTATTGCGCAGGCTTTCAATACAAACTGCAAAAATAAGAGTTCTTTATTAAAAACTGTCATGGAACTGAACAATATATATGGGTTCAATGTTGGCCTTAGGTGATACCATCCTCCCACACTGTCTAACGTGACTTTTTCTTTAATATCCCACCCTCCAAGTTGACGGTCAGCGTGTATTGGCTGTGAACGACCAATTTCAAGTTTGTTAGACGGGTGAAAAATTTGTAGCTCACATCATGCAATTTGTGTTAGTTTTTGTCAATTGGGATGCCCGTGGAATTGAAGAAAAAAGCTACGAAGGGCTCGAACCGCCGTCCCCACATAGCTCAACGTAGCTTTTACCGCACCCCTTCCAGGTGGTTTATCTCTCTTCCTATTTAGCGAATAAGATAAACTTGTTTGTGAAAGAATCACCAATTCCGAATACGTCCCCAACCCAATGAGTGGCGTCAACTCTTATAATTTACGTTATACGAAAAATCATTGCCGTAATTTTCCTCGCGACATCTGCACTAGAAAATTTTGTGCAAACTGCGATAACGATTAACACCTTCTTATAAATCTTCTTGCCTCAGTTTCTGGAAGCATAAAACTGTCAACAAAATTTAAACTGATCAACGCTGCACTATTCGCGAAGCATGGAAGGTTTTCAAATGTTATCCATTTGCTTATAGAATTGAGACAAAAAAAAATAAAACATTTTCACCACCTGTTGGGCAGGTGGTCTATCACATCAACTATTTCATCAAAATAACAAAAACACATCACAAAAAAATCAATAAAATATCAGCAATAAAAAGAAAACTAACACACGTAAACAAATAATCAAAACAATAAAGTCATAACAAAATCAAAAAGCAGAAAATCTACCAACCATAATTCACAAACCATCAGAAAAACATCAGTAATACAATTAAATCTCCGAAAAAAAATAATGAAAATTAGAAAACTTCAAATAATCACTTTACAGAAATGAACACCAAACAACACACAAACTTAAATAAATTATAAAAATAGTCCTTATCTTTCACTATATGCTCAACAAATTTATAAAGATCTTGATAAACAAATACCTCAGGAACACCTGTTTATAAATACACATTCTAATATGCACATAAGTACATTGGTGAATATACGGTATTTGATTTTAACAAATATGTATACCAAAATATATCTTAAGATACAAATCACAGAATATTAATAAATATCACCATAAAACTATGAATTAAATTATCATTCGTTAATTACACAGTATGTACTTATAAAAAAATACTTAAGCCCATAAAATTTCCATCCACTAACTTGCCTTTTTTAAAGCCGCTGAACAAAAAAAAAGTTATAATTTTAACAATGACACAAAATAGGTCCTCTGCCTTTCAGGCTGTAATCCCTAGATTTTTTTTAAGTTAAAACGTTAACGCGAATGATGACGACAGTGATGCCACTATTAGCAACACAGAAAAATCAGTAGTGAAGTTAGTACAAATTACAGATTTCCTTATTTTGGTAAGTGGTGCCATCAAAAGCCCACGTAGTCATGTGTATTATGACTAAGTGTCAGTAAGTACTATTATGGATCAATGAATGTGTTCAACCATGGCTTAAAAGAATTACACATAACATAAAGAATCTGATATATTTCTGACTCCAGAATTACTTGATGACATTCATAGATACTACACAGATTATCATTTAACTGTTGGAGACTTACACGAATACAATACCTCATTGGGCTTTTTAAATTAATCTAGTAATGGAATTTTGTGCATGAATTTTTGCCACTTTTAAACACCAGAAACACTAACTGCGGTTGATATTTCAATGATAAGTGACGATTTAGCGCCAGCTCTGAACTGGACTAGCTTAACACAACTAGAAATCAGGGAATATATTCCGTTTTTATCTATAATCATATTGCAGCCATTGTGAATCAAAAAACGTGAATAGAGAAGCATTTATTAAATAATAAGGAAGGCAATGAAGTCTAAAGAAATTTTGCAGAAGAACGATAATATTTTAAAATACATAAGTCGAAACAAGAAATTTGTACACGTTTGGTTAGTTCATCTATGAACATAAAAAAGTTTTACATATAGCTTGACTTAACATTTTCCAACGATCTAAACACACAAAGTGATTTCGCATGACAAATCTATTACTTATAGTTTCGAGTGAGTCCGAGCTTAGACAAGTGTACATATGATCGGAAACTGTTCTAAAGAACTTAAATTTCGTTATGCAGACTCTTTAACTAAATTATTTTAACATCAGTTTATTCACATGATACCCGAACCTACAAAAATCTTAACTTCAATAGTTAGAGTCTGATTTAACTCTTGCAAAGTTATCTCAAAAACTTTAGATAAGATATTACCTATGTGATTTGTATTATTGGCATAAACAAAGCAATCTTTGTGGTGTGTCAGAAATGAAAATAATTTGTAATTGTTGTTTTATTGAGCTTACTGTTTAATATAGTGGCTTACTGTTGTATACGTAGATGAATTTTAGTGTAAAACATAAAAACTTAAAAGTATACCTCATGCTCTCCACTTTCTGTCGTCATGTAATCAGTATACGTCGACTTTAGGGGCATATTGGAGTTTTTCAATCTCTGAACTTTTTCCAGCATTTTCCATAGAGACTTTTTCAGCCTCTCTCAATTTTTTTCAACATTTTCCAATTTTTTTAACAACTTTTTAACATCTCTCAACTTTTTTCAACACTTTTCATACTTCTTCGACTTTTTAACCACTTTTGACTTTTTTTCAACATTTTCATATGTTTTTCAGTTTTCACACTTTCCAACAGTTTGCAACTTTTTGATTTTTTATACCACTTTCAACTTTTAAATATTTTCCATATCTTTTTCGATTTAATCAACCTCATTCAACTTTTTTCAACACTTTCTGTATTTTTTTGATTTTTTCAACCTCAAAACGAAATCTGAACTATGGTCGGTACATATTACAGTGTGGCCTCGGTTAACGCAACTCGGTTAAAAACTATACATAGTATTGTTCACATAAGTTTTTCATAGATATACCGTCTTTTAATTTGCGTATAATCTCACTTTTATGTTTAATTGATAGTTTCACAATACATTTTTTAACACCCATTTTACGAAATCTTACCAAATCTTAGGCAATTACATATATATAGGTACATATGTACGTAAGTACCCAAATGACATACGTTGCAATAGGCGATGTAAAATTTGTTTGAAAAGTTTCAATAACTGAGTCTGTTATGAAAGAAATATACTTGTTGCGAACATCAAGGAGTTGCATTTATAGAGGGTTGTGTTGACTGAGGTCGCACTGTATTAAAATAAAATAAATATGTATATGTAGATAAATTAAATATTATTCTATTATTTGTCAATTTTTTAAAAAAAGTACCCGACAAAAATGTGGAATTTTTTTAATTGATTTTTTTATGAATGTCGTAATATACATACATACGTAATATATATATTGTAACAAAGTGAAATTAATATGATTTCAAATAAGTTAAAATGTTTTGAAATTGGAAATGTTTTAAATAAGCTTTTTTTCATACCTGCCTATACTGTATACAAAGTAATGCACTTAAATTAAAATGAATTTAAAAAACTTAAAATATTTTGAAGTGCCCGAATGTCGTTTTTAACCTATATATATGTTATTTCAAATTTTTTGTAGTTTCACCCGTGATATACGACGTGAAGTGGTTAAAAAAGTTCGTAATGGCTGTGCTCCACTTTTTATTGCTTGCAAACGTGGATGTGTTGAAATTGCTGAGTATTTGGTCACCATTTGTGAAGCTGACATTGAACAACGTGGCCTTTATGAAGTGCCCGAAGATCGGACGTTTCATTACGTAACACCACTTTGGTGTGCCGTTGTATCAGGAAGGTTGCCTGTCGTCAAATATTTAATTCGAATTGGTTGTGACATAAATGCCACCTCAGATTCAGGTTCGACTCCAGTAAGAAGCGCTTGTTTTATGACGCATGTCGATATTGGTAAGCTATATATATTTTGAATGCATGATATATATACATAATTATGCTCATTTTTCATATTTAGTTCAATATTTGGTTGAAAAAGGCGCCGACATTAAAAAACCAAATATGAATGGTGGCACTTGTTTAATAAATTCCGTACAATCAATTCAATTATGCTTATATTTAATAAAAAAAGGCGCCGATGTCAATGCTAAAGATATTCAGGAAAAGACTGCACTCCATTATGCCATACAAGAACACAGGTAAATGGCTTAGAAACAGCATTGCACTAAAAATATGTACTTAAATGTTATTTATTGTAGACTTGAAACTGCAAAACTTTTGCTCGAAAATGGTGCTAATCCATATGCAAAAAGTCGCTATGGTGATGATGCTCTACGTACTGCTTGCCTTAAGGGCGCCCATCAAATATTCGATTACTTAAAAACTAATTTAGAATATCCACAATGGCGCATTGCAGAAGCTCATGAATTGATAGGTATTACTTTTTTTTAACATAATTTAAACTTAAAAAATTGCGTGCGATGATATTTAAAGTAAATATGTACACTAGAAGCTCAATTATTTAGAAAACAGAAATTCAGATAATCTAAATCATAGAAAATAAAATCATGTTATATATAAGTACATACTTATATAATATTTATTTTTAATGAGCTAAAACATAAAAAGTTTTATAATAGCAATGGCAAAAACAAAACAAAAAATTCTAATTGATTTTAATCTTTTTTTTTTTAAAATTCAGTTATTCGAAGTTCGTATAATTGAGTCTGTACTGTAATAGTTTTAATGTTAGTCTTATGAATCTTAAAATTTGTCTATAAGTGTTAAAGATTTCTATGCGGACATTTCTTTTTGGACATTTGCCTTCTGTCAAGTGTGGTTGCAAAAATAAGATCTCCCCGCTGTAAACGATTTTAAAAACAGCTAAAATTGCAAAAACAGCTTCTAAATAATTTTAAAGTGTTCCCACAAAAGAAAAGATTGAAAACTAATAAGTGCTGAGTAAGTTTTAGCCTTTAGCAAGATGAAATAAACTCCTCAATAAATGCACAAAAGAGGACTAGAAGAAACCTCACCAGAACACCAACAAAACAAAAAGCGTTACTCAAGTTTCTTGGAAAAACACCATAATTTTGCATACGAAAAAAAGCTGGAAACGATTATGAAACACCTACTCAAGGAGGATAACGATGAGCTCTACACCTTCTGAAAACTCGTTATGAGGAGGTAAGCCAAAGAGTAGTCCAATTAGAAAATCTCAACAGGATGCTTGAGGAGCAGTTTGATAAGATGCTCCAAAAAAATACGGAATCAAACTTGGTAGTTCGCTTACCTTTTGAACACAATACCTATGCGTGTGAATCTGCTAAACCTATCTGTTCCAGCCTGTTAACTGAGAGCAACCCAGATTTTATCGTCGAATCCGCTTTCAGTGTAACACGCAACACGCGAATGTCAACTGTTATCTTGAAGATGAAGTCCCATGAAAACGTCTGGAGCGTGCTAGGAAATTCTGGATCTCGTAAAGGAAGAAATGTAAGCATTCATAAGTGTTTGCCATTTAATATACGTCAAAAGCGAGTCAAACTCTTGCGGATACGAAAAGTGCTCCGTGACAAGGATCCAAAGAAGAACATAGTTGTCCGAGACGACAAACTGCTGGTGGAAGGTAAACATTTCACTTGGGATTCTGCAAAAGACCTGATGTGTGGTGAAAATTATGCTCTCAAAACTTTGAAAACAATTTTTGAAGACATTCCCAATTTAAATAATTTTATGAGTGAACTTCTTCAAACAAACATGCGTATTCCCACAAGAAATAATCTAGAGGTGTCAAATCACACATCCAAATTATGTCACAATTTCTAGAAAAGGGAATTTAAACTTGATATTCTTCTGAGTTCAGTAAATTTTCAAAGCTTCAACGCTAATTAAAGTCAACTTTAAACAAAATCTGTCAACTGAATCAAGTAATATTGTATTGGAAATATTATCAAGGTTAAAAAATCGAATCGTTATGATAAAATAACAGCATATTAAAAAATACCTATGAGTTTCAAAACATTAATTTTGCCATTCACTCTTGTAGATGTAAAAATTTAACCAGATAGATATCGACATTCCTTGAGAATCACCTTACTCCTAAATTATTAATGGTATAATAACTTATTCGTTATCAATAATCGATATTTATTTTACATAGGTTCCACTTTCCTGGACGAACACAACGAAACTAGAGTTGCCATTTTACACTGGCGTTTAGCGCATCATATACGAGCTTCACATACACCGTATATTGGTATATATAGTAAAATTAAACACAAATGCAGTACAAAGTTTTTTAAAATTTGTTTTATCCTTCTATTACGTAGAAAAACGTCCCAAAGTACCTCTACGTCCTGCCTACGGTAACGCTGTTGAATTTTCTACTTTAGAAGAGCTTGATAACATTGCCACCGATGTTGATGCCATGCGTATACAAAGCCTCCTCATTTGCGAACGTATTTTGGGAATTCAACATAAAGATATGCTATTTCGTCTTATGTTTCGCGGTGCATCATATGCTGATTCATTACGCTTACAGCGTTGCATTGATCTATGGCGTTTACTGCTTGATGTACGTGTAAAACATTGCTCAATCTTATATACGGACACTTGCTTTGCTGCGCAGGCGCTTGTTCGCTTAATGCTTGATCTACATGAACGTTATAGTGGTGGAGAAAATCAAAGCGATCAGAATGTGCCACAACAACCTAATGATGAATACAATGAAGAAAATCATGAAAACGTACCTCTTTTTGATGATGTCCTTGGTGTATTCTCATTGCTTACTGAAACCATTGCTGATGCTCAAGAATTATTGCAAGTAAAGCCTGTCTATCGCAAGCAGCAAGAGAATTTCGATCGCGTACTCAAGTGCATAGCACATTTAATATATCTACTTATACGTACATCGCATTCACATGCGGAAAAAACATTAGTTTATCGCGCTGTATGCGATTTAGTTCGTTTGAATATACGCAGCGCATGCACAAGTGACAGTCTATTACATTTGTGTGTCTCACGTTTGAATGTTATAAAAAGCGGTTATTTTGGTGATGATAATAATCTTAAGGTAAATGAAATTGTTATATTAGTTAGTTAAAACACATCATCTTAATAAAAACTCAAAGGAAAATTAAAGATAATAGGGCAAGTGAATCCAAAATCTGCATCATTTTAATTTAAAAATTAGAATATGTTGCATATCTACCCTATGGAAATAATATATGTACATACATATGTGGTATGGTGATTCTTAAATAAGTTTTAGGAACTTAATGACTAGCCTAGGTTGAAGCTTTGTATGGGATTTCGTACAACCCAATTAAAATTTCAGTTTCAACTCATACGAGTATAACACAACTGAAAAAAAAAATTCAAAAATTTGGTGAATAAAACACTACTTTTCGATTTAATAAACTGTTTTACATATGTCATGAAAAAGGTAAATTTTTAAAAAAATTTTTCCACCAAAAATATCCTTTTAGGCGGCCATGTTTTAATTTTTTTTTTTTTTGTAGAGCACACTCTTCAACCATGGTTTTTCTGGAAGCTAAGACTATCTTGAATTAATATTCAAGGTGGAACAATTGAAATTCAAGGACCTATTTTAATAAAAAAAAGTGTTTTAAAAAAAATTCCTATAAAAGCGAAATATTTTTCTTCATTTCGATTTTGAAACGAGTATGTATGTAAAATTATCCTTCTAAATTGTAAATAAAAGATTCGACCTTTTTATTTAAGTAAATTTTTATTAAATATGGGCATTTCCACAGAAAAGTCTACCCTGGCCGAAAAATGTAAAGTTAACCAACAGTTTTTTCTTACTTGCATTATTAAAGAGAGATATTCAAATTTAATTAAATTAAAGAGTTCAAAGCTTTCCTTAGTTACGATGGCTATATATCGGGCTATAAAGTTCAAGTTCACGTTTTCGTTAGTTTTCCTTATTTCTAAGAGCATCTTCTCATTACAATTTACATTTCTAAGAGTATTTGTGCAATTACATTCTTATCGCAAAACCTTGGCTAGAACGACAACTAACCATAAATTAAATGCAAAAGAGCAAACAAATATCAATTAATGGTAAAATTTTGGTTTGATTTCAATGAAATTCTAAGATAACGTAACGCCAGAAAAAATCCATATATTCTCATTATCTCTACTCTGACGATCGCAAGTCCGTGAAATTTTGTATGTTAACAAAGGTTAATAAATTGAACTAATTTTAATAAGAAACTCGGTTACTAAACAAATAGTTAATTATATAATAAATTTCGAAAGTGCGTAACGAAACGCCAGATTGTCAGTAATTTACTTGTATGATATTTTGTTTATTTTAAATTTTTCGACTTTTAACTTTTTTTGACGTTTTTTAATATTTTCCATATTTTATCAACCTCTTTCAACTTTTTAAGTGTTTTCCATATATTTTCTATGTATTTAACCATAATAATATTTAATTCATACTATTCAACTGATTTCAACATACCAGCTTGATCAAAAAGTTTTAGGACTCGTCACCGTGTGGCGCTCTCGTTCGTCCGATTTCAATTCTCTTTTTTTTGTTGTGTTGGTAGAAGTGTCATGGACGTTATGTCAAATTTTCAGCTTGACAGCTTGACATTTCTTGAAGTGACGCCGTATTGTGTGCATCTACTTTTGTGTGTGGTTTCGATTTTTTACAAAAAGACCTGAATTTCATGCAAAAAAGGGACCGCGTTGATGACGCAAAAGACATGCTTTCCAAGGCTGAATCCGACCCAACATTCATCAAACGAATCATTACTGGTGACGAGACGTGGATTTACGAGTACGACACGCAATCCAGACATCAAGCGAGTGAATGGCGTTCACCCAATGAGCCGCGACCGAAAAAACCACGTCGTTTTCAATCGAAAAAGAAGGCGATGCTCACGGTTTTCATGGACTACAGAGGTGTTGTGCATCATGAATTCCTCCCAGAAGGTCAGACCGTCAACAAAGAATATTATTTGGGCGTTTTGAGACGTTTGCGTGAAGCAGTTCGCCAAAAAAGACCGGATTTGTGGGCAAACAACTCGTGGATTTTGCATCACGACAACGCGCCGTCGCACAATGCGATCATTATTCGTGAGTTTTTGGCCAAAAACTCCATGAATACCGTCCAACATCCACCGAATTCGCCTGATTTGGCTCCCTGCGACTTTTTCCTGTTCGGCCACCTGAAGAAACCGCTCCGCGGATCGCGTTACAGCAGCCGAGAAGAGGTCATCGAAAAATCGAAGATGGCCCTGATGGCCATACCGACGGTCGAGTATAAAAAGGCTTTTGAGGACTGGGTCAAGCGTTGGCATAAGTGCATTGCAGTCCATGGGGAGTACTTTGAAGGAGACAATATCGATTTTGATGAATAAACTTGTATTTTTCATTTTAAAAATAAAGTCCTAAAACTTTTTGATCAAGGTAGTATTTCATATTTTTTCGACTTTTTCAGCCTCCAAACGAAATACCGATCTCTTGGTAGTAATATATAATAGCTAAAAGTGGTGTTTTATTTGCTCTAAATAATTTTTTTAAAACAATTTTTGCTAAAAATTTTCCAATGGAAATTTAAGTAACGTAACGCCAAGTAACGTAACGTCAGATACTAAGGCTAATAACTAATAAACCGAGAAAAGTTTTTAAATTTGACAACTTGGAAAATAAACCTATATTATATCAAGTCCTCAAAAAAGGTTTTATACTAAAAGCTTTACCCAATTCGCAGAGTTCTGCAATTTTGTAATCCAAGTCAAAAACCCACTTCTGTTTTTTGTAACGTAACGCCAGTGCACATTTTTGCTTATATCTTGAAATTCACATGATCGATTGTTGTCAATTTTCTTACTTAATATACTGCTACTTAATTACTATGCTATATAAAAAAAAATTTTAAAAATGCCATTTTGTATTTTTTTTTAAATATTTTTTCGTACGAACGTAACGTAACGCCAGAATGGAAATGCCCATATCTGACCCCCGATGATAAAGAAGGAACTTATTTTTTAAATTAAAACCATAAAAATTTACTTAAATCAAAAGGTCGAATAATTTATTTACATATAATACAATGGATGTATGAAAATATGTGATCTCTGATGATAAAAAGGAGCTAAAAACTAACCTATAAGCCTGAATAAAATCATACAAATTCGCTTAAAATTGTTCTTAAGTTTATTTACATTTATCTTATCTGCTTCCATAGCCTAAAGGAGTATTCAAAGTTTTGAATTTCTATGTTTGTTTAAATCTCTGTTCATACAAAAAAAAAAAAAAAATAAAATAAAAAGCCAGCTATAACCTTTTAAAAAAGTTTATAGAGTAATCCCATTGGAGCAGTAAAAGATTATTTCGCCCCAATTAACGCACTGTTAAATTGGAGTACAAAGCACCTGTAGCTCGAAGTAATTGAGAATATCGATATAATGTTATAATGTAATGTAAAAAAAATTATTATTATATGATTCCCAAATTTGTAATTATAAGTGGCCAGAATCAAAAATGTTTGTTCATGTTTTAATATACAGTACACTCTCGATAATATTACCTAATTAATGTTGAACTTGTTCATAAATCCGAAGGTTATATAAAACCAAGGGTCTCTTTCACGTTCAGCTAATCTCAGTTTTAAGGATAAATATGACAATTTGATTTTTTTTAAATAAACATTTATACTACATAAGTCATTAAATAAATATAAAGTTTAAAAACAAGTTTTTCTTCAAATACATAGTATGAACCGTACATATCAGTATATATCGTAAATTGAAATTTATTACACAGGCTTACATACAGATTAGGAAAACTGGAAAATTTTAATTTACAATATTTTTGAGAAAAAAACAGATTTCGGTATAGTTCGAAGTAGTTTTTGAACGGGAAGTGTAGTGCTTCCACACACCGGTACAAATTTTGATGAAGAAAATGGTCAGTGATGTACCTCGAATACGTAGCACCATGCATTTTTAGAGGAATGCAACTTTAAGATTAAATCCTTTTCCAGCATGCCGCGATATGATAAAAGGTGCGTTTCAAAGTAGTTTTTAATGTTTTGCTGCTTCGTGATGCGGGAGGATAGCCATTTCGCATAATTTCTTCAAACAAAGCATTATTTTCATCTGCCCAAGTCAAAACAATTAAGTGCCACAAGGCTTTTAATTTTTTCTCTTTCCTCTCAAAAACAGAATTATTGTTGGTGTTAATATAGTCGAATATAAAAACCTTTGCTAGGTACACGTAACCGAAGGTTCATACAAACTTGAAATATAATCGAGAGTGTACTGTAATTAAAAAATACTTTTGAAAAAATACAAACTATAACGATTTGAACAATCACAGAAAATTCCAAAAAAGTCAGTCAATTTCAAACTCATAACCAATTTATTTTTACTAGGTTGTATTTCCCAATGCTGAAGTCATAAAACTCTTAGTCGACTGCGGTATAAATGTTAACGCCAAAAATGAAGCCAGATCCACACCATTACACGTTGCATCTCTACCATACAATTATAGTAATGATGTACGATATGAGTTTTAAATTTATATTTATTAGGAACTAAGAGTATAAATACATTTTTAACTCTTTTCAGATTATACTGCTATTATTGGAAAATGGTGCTGATATAGATCAGCCAAATAAATCGGATGAGCGTCCATTTAATATAATTGTTAGTAATCCAGCCAACACAATACCACTGATGAATTTTATTAATCTAAAATGTTTAGCTGCCACAATAATAAGCAAATATAAAATTCCCTATCGTAATCAAATACCAAAACTGTTAGAAGATTTCGTTAAGCAGCATGAACCCTGAAATTTCGCTTACAGGTACTAATGTTGAGTATTTTATAAACTGTAGAACGTGTAATAAAACGATGAGTTAAACTTCTTGTAAAATTGTTAATAGAAGTTCTTATTAGTGATACAAAAATTATAAATTTTACCAATGTATAGCATTACTTGAAACTAAATTATTATATATACATATATCTATTTCGAATAAAATATACACTATAAAATATTTATCAATACCAAATAACTTGTATACTTGCGACTAAATGTGTATCCACTAAAATTATACTTAAAGTATATTAAGTCCAAACTCTAGTTGCAAAAATAATATGCACAGTTTCATTAACTAAAATTAACAAATTTTTATGCGAAAACTTAAATGAAACAATTGAAATATATGTAAAAAAAACTAATTAAGGAAACTTATTTTTAGAACATTTTTTTGAAATATCAAGAGTTACAAAAACAATTGCATATAGAGGGGGAAAAGATATAGAATTTTGAAGCACTATGTTCATATTTTGCTATGATACTTAACTGGTCAATGCAAAAAGTAAAATATAGTATGCTTGTGAATTCTTAAACGTCGGCTAACAAACTTACTGATGATACTATGTACCGATGGTTGAAACTAGTGAAAGCAGCTACCTGCTTGATTTTTTTTTTTTTGTCTTTTCAATGCAGTTTGAGATTGTATTTTTTTTTGTGTTTTTTGCACTTACAGTACTGGACAAGAAGCTCTGTAAAAAATAAAAGATGATTCATTTTCTGTTTCTTTTTGAGAGTATCACCAAAGAACAACTCTGGTCTATGTGTCTCCGTTAATTAGTTTACTGAATATCCTGTATCTATACATGGTCTGAGTGGGTATGTTGAGGAAAAATTCTAAAAAAACAAATTAACAAGCATAACTTTTAATTTTCATTAGTGGTATTCACGCCGGTTTCGTTAAGGGCTTATATCTCCCTTATGCTCTAAAAACAATGCTGTTTTAATTTTTTTTTAAAGGACATTTAAGATTAAAGGTATACAAATAATGTAACATTGGATTAAGCAACTCTTGAAGAAGAGAAAACAATATTTTATTGTTATTTTTTTACAAAACGGCGGCTGTGCAGTGATTACCGTGAACCGCTTTTTTAAAAAAGGTCTTCCGCGGCGTTCCGGGCGGGCAGTAAAAGTCTCGTCCAACTCCACCTATATAAAAAAAAATTTTGTTTTCATTATCTACATGAGTTTTGCTGTTGAAGTACACATGATTATATTTTTAGAATTTTTTTTCGCGAAATGGCGAATGTTTTAACAAAAAGTAATATATGTAACTTTTTTTTTTGTTAATTTATCGCTAAAATCGTGTGTAATTCAACTGATAATCAAACATACAGTTAACATTTTAAGTCAATCGGATGTAAACTTTTTGAGTTCTACTGCCCGCAGATTTTGAAAACATAGTTTCGAGAAAAACGCGTGAAAGTTTTTTGGAAAAAATTGATTTAAATATTTTGAGTTTAAATCGGTACTTGGGCGTTTTAGATTTTGATTCTAGGATTGTTTTGGTATGATCTAAGCTAGTAAAAAAAATGGAAAAATAAAAAAAAATTTGGGAGATATAACCGTTAGTCGTTATTCGATACTTTTTTATGTGAATTTCGTTTTTTTTTTAAATTATCGAACTATCAGACTAACAAGTAACGAAGTAACTAGGTGACATGCCTGATAGTTTTGTTAGTTTATTGTCAAGAAAAAAAGTTGTGCAAACATAAAAAGAAAAAAATTTAAAAAATTCTATTAAATTTTGTGCCTGTGTTTGGCAATTGCGAGCTTAAATTTAAAAATTCAATTCAATTTGCAGGTTAAAAACACAAAAGCAGTTACTACTGCCGTGTTAACGAAACAAAACAGAAATGATGTCTTACAGTTAAAAGTTTTACCGAATTAGCAACTAACGAGGCCGGTGTGAATGCCACTATTATTTAATAAAAAGCTTAGTAATGAAAATTTACTTGTTTTAATGTTTTAAGCTAAATAGCTAAGAAGGCTAATAGTTGCTGCTAAACTCTATTTTAATCTGCCTTGTTTATTCTGTTCCACGATGATTTCATTTTGCGGAGTCAATTTTGTTATTACCTTTAGCAACTGCCACCTGATGGTACTAATCAAATATTTTTGACTTATTTTACATCACATCCGGCTTAAAAAGAATAATACTGAGTTACTTTTCGTATTGTATTTATAAATTACATATTTATTTAAAAATCTTATATTGCTACGTATGTATATACATTTCTTTTTATTTTTAGCTTAATGAGTTTAGCTTAATGACATCAGTCTGTGATTTTATGTGTATTTCTCAATCGAATATTCCAGGACATTTTTGCAACTTTTAAACATTTATTTGAAACATAATATAGATTTAAAATAAAAAGTGAAATGATAACGTTGATATGAGCCATAGCCAAATTACAATCTGCTGACATTTTGCGCAAGAAGCATTGTTGCGCACTTTTGTATAGCTATCGATAACATGAATTTTCCAACCCATATTCGCATGTGTAAAACTGTTATAGTACACAGTATCGGGCCATGTTATATTTGGTGTAATTTCTAATATTGCAGGCTGCTCTTGGGGGCAATTGGTTATCAGCGAACGATTAAATTTCTTAAAACTTGGAAAATTGTCGTCTAATCGTCGATCATAATTAGGTGGATACTTTGAAAGGCATAAAGGACCAGCTGCTGTTGGTTTTGGACGACCACGGCGTGTAAATTCAACACCAGCTAACACACGTATTTCGCTTTGTTTTGCATCGGAAAGCCGATCGTAGCCACCATGCGGTTCATCGGTGATCACAAGTGGATGATAGTGCTCTGGAGAATGGGGATTGTTGCCACCTGTCACCTAGTCAATTAAAGGAAAAGCTTTAGGTATTCAAGGACTGTGAATGCTACGTTATATTGCTATACCTTGAAAGCGTAAGTAAGACCACGTTTGATATATAATTCTGGAACCATATAACCATTTATATACCATGCTAAGCCATTCGAAACATGACCTTGAGTAGTAAAAATATAATTTCAAGCAATTTTTACTTAAATAATAAATGTATAGTACCAGTTATGCCTTGATAACCGCGCAGACCTCCAGATGGACCCAGATACGCGTTAAATGTTCGTAAGGTACTGTAAAGACGAAAATAGGTTTTAAGTATTAAAATCTAAGTGAAATGAGACCAAATTTTCCAACTTGACAGTAAATTTGCCGACATCCGAATTTTAAATCAAAATTTTGAGCACTAATTTTGACGAACAATTCAAAGATTCAAGTAAAAATCTATTTTATAAATACTAACTAGCGTTGTTATAAGTTAAAAGTGAGGCTAATTGGCAAAAAAAAAGTTTGACCGTCCACCCAGGCTCTCCGCCTTCAATGCAACTTCTGCAAAATGAACGCTAGTATTGACAATGTCATTGGGAACTTATAAAACAAAAATCCCGGCTATATTCGATCAGTGCAGTTTTATGTAGCCAGCTCAACACATTTTTCATTAATTTTTTAGAAAAAGTTTTGTGATAATTTTAAACTTAGTAGGAGAAGTCATCGCTTGCTCTTTAAAGAATTATCAAAATTCTGAATTTAAGTTGATTGTTGACAGGCATTTTCCATGACATTATGAAAGTTTCTTTTTACGGCTTATAAAACAAATGAGTAGCCAATGTAACTTACGGTTCATGAATTTTTACTCTCTCCCAGACCTGTACTGGATTGTCATCACTTCTGGTAAAACTAAAGCAATCATTGATTGGTTCCGTTGTATTAAAATCAATAAGTATATCACTTTTGGGATAAGTGTTGTGAAAAGCTGGTTCATTGTTAGCATCCAGTTGCCCCAAAGCCCACACGACATAGTTACTACGGTCTAAACGAATTTCTTTGTCTCCAGGATCAGCTGTGAACAAAATAATAAATGACAGTTTATTCGAAAAAAAAAACAATAATAGAAATATGCAATGCTCACATGATATTAAAGTACGTCGGAACGTTATTGTATTGACACCATCCTTACGGCTATAAGTATTTAATTGAAAGCTGTCCAATCCACCAACTAGATCATCACGACATACACCTTTATTCTGTCCGAGAACTTGCACACACTAAAATTAAAGTGGAAAATCCAAAATTTAAAATCATTTAGCCGTGTCTGCAATAACAGCTACGTACAATACATAAAAATTAGTTTTGTATTGGGCAGGCTGAACCTTCGTTTCACAGACCAGCTGGTTTCCGACACACTTTGGTCTACAAAACTGGAAAGAACACGCCCGATATTAAAAATGTCACATTTTCAAAAAATGCCATCTTAGCAACAACAAAAACCATTTAAAGACTTATCGGGCAACTCACGTGCATGGAATACTAACCGGTGCTAAAGAAGTTATATTGTAGTCCACGGAGTATCCGCGTATATCATCGATGTACGCAACGACAACATCAGCTCCAATCATCTGACTCGATGTTTCCGACCCTGAAATGCCGAAGGACATGTAGTCGTTCTTCTCTACTTGGCCTGATAACTGTAAAGTTATTTGCGGTCCAAACACTTCCCATGACACTTGCAGGTTTCTGTGTAACTGTCGACAATTTGGCAGTGAAAATTCGTATGGCGTTATTTTAACCAATGACGGTGGTACATTTAGATTGTCTGCTATTAAAGTATGACCATAGTTTTCATTATCAGCCAAATCATATAAACTGATCCAATCTATGTCAAATATGGTCTTATCGCCTGGTAGTTCTAGGACAATAGTTTCCTTATTGTATTTACGTATTGGATCTAAGCTGAATAAAAGAATAACACAAGTTAATACAATGTTAAAAATAAAATTAAAAACTTACTATCCCAACTCGTCAGGTATCTTGCTACCTCTACTTGAGGGTTGAGCACCAACTCCGGCCCAGAAAAATGTTCGTTTACCTAAGCCATCATAAGTAAAGTCTTGAATGCGTATTGTCTTCGAATCCAGCAATTCTATGGAACTGCTACTAACATTGTGAAGGCGTTTCGAGAAAGTACCACCCTTCTGTGGCTTTGGTGGTTCAAATTCTTCTGGTATATATACATCACCAAAATTATTTTGATTATTCAAATCATAGATCGCAAGCCATTTGATATCGGATATTTTTTTGCGATCGGGCAGTGTCAATGTGAAATCTTTATTGTGGTAGCGATCAAGTATATTTGTTCTGCAAATAGGTGCACATTATAATTGTAATTTAACTGACAGTGTTATAAACACAAACACGAATTAATAACTAACTTTCCATATTCGTCGGGTACTATAAATCCTTGTGGTCCAGGACGATTTGATGCTCCAGCCCAGAAAAATGTATCGGCACCATTTCCATCATAGTTAAAGCCAACAATCAAGAATGTATACTCATTAACGGCATAAACATCTCCAGATACCTGAAAATGTGCACTTAGATTTAATACTTTGCAATGACAATAACTTAAGGTAACTTTAATCAACCTAAGCATATACAGTGAGCCACAAAACTGTTCACGAAAAAACATATTTCATATACAGTGGAACTTCGATTATCCGTCAGGCACGGGACCAGCAGCCTGACGGATAATTGAATAGACGGATAATCGAATATATGGCAGAATTTTGTTTTGATTCTGTATGGTGACGCTACAATACAAGGTATTGAATATACATATAGGTATATGTATGTACTGTAACACAAAAACGCAAGAAAAAAGGAAATGTAACGAAAAATGTTGATTTGTCATTTTCGTATTTTATTATCGAATAAAAAAACAATGTGATAGTTTACAATCGCATCAAGATATTTGGTGAAAAAATTCGTCAAAATCTGTGTAATCCACTTGACTTGGCGAACAAAAAGAACTAGATTAATGAATTTCTGCGAAATTTTCATCTCCGAATTTCATAAGAAAAATTTCAGACAGAATCGTTTCTCGCAATGTGTGCATACATAAACAGAATCGAAACAAAACGAAAAGAAAGTTTGCTGACAAAATGTGACGGTTAATCGGAGTGACGGTTGATCGGGAGACGGATAATCGAAGTTCCACTGTATACATAAAGACAAAAGTGCAATAAATTTAGATAAAGGAAATATTATATCAGATTTGTTTAGTTTCGTTTAACATGATTGTCATATATTTATTAATTTTGTATTTAGAAAAAATGTTTAAAAAATATTTATAACAGATCTGTGATATTAATTTTGTACCAGTCTAATTTGATGTTTTAATTTTTCGTTGTTGCTAATATGTTTAATGTTTGCTCTCTTTTGAGTAATATTTAATGTTTCATCTCTTTTGAGTAAAAAATCCCTTTTATGAATACAAACATAATTAATTTAAGTCACACATATTGCAATAAGTTTGATTTGTATTGTTTTAAATATATTTTAACTAATCGGGAAAATGTAATCGTTTTGTCTCACTTTTTAATCATTCGTGTTGCTGATGATGGCCTGCAAACAGGCTGAAATGCATTCGAATTTAATAAAATAAAAATATTTAAAATTTTGGCAAATTCAAATTAAGGTGTTTTACTATTTATTTATAACATATTTCTAGTTTTAAGGCTGTATTTTTTTTTTTTTGTAAAAATAGTTTTAAAAAAAAGTATGCAGAAAACTTGCAAATTCTTTATTTTAGCGATAAAAAATCAAAACTAAAATATTTCACATTTTGATTAACTTGAGTAGTTATTTTTATACTTAGTCTTTTGTGAACAGTTTTGTGACTTAAAGTAATAAAAACATTTTAAATCATTTTTTAACATTTTATGTGGCCGCTTTTGGCTTTAGTGGTGAAGTGTATTTTCTTAGTCATACTCGCTTTCAATTTGTCAAGTATTTGAGTACTAATCACGGACTATTATCCATTGGCGACCTTCCATAGCTCGTCCAGATTTTGTGCGGTTGTTTGACTTATAGATATTTTTTTTTTAAAATATTCCACAAATTTTCAATGGGGATAATTTCTGGTAACTCTGCTGGCCAATACAAGAAGGTAATATTTTGGTCCCGAAGCCATTTCGTTGTAATTTTAGCCATATACTTCGGGTCATTATCCTGCAAAGGGATAGTGTTGCTTGGTTCGTAGCCGAACTTTTCCAGACTGGGTGGGTAGAAGGTAACTTAAATATCAAAATAATCTCTTGTTTCCATTATTCCATCGCGCATGGTGTTGATATGATAAAAAAAATTGGCGTTACTGCACGCATTACACAGAAGACCTTAAAGCTTAACGGTGGCTCCTTGGTGATATAGGGCAGTTTCTTCGTAAAATCAATGGCATAATGTAAGATTTTTCTGTCACGAGATCAAGACGAAATTCTCTAATTATGCAATCTTTCCCATATAATTCGTATGGAAAACTAAAAAGCTCTATGAGCAACCAGAAAATGTTAATATGCTGAGCTTTCCTTGCTCCAGAACTTTTCTTTGATGTACCTGCAACTATTAAACCTGTTTGAAAAAAAAAAATGTAATCACTCTAATGGGCCACAACAAATGGAGGCTATAAGACAAGCTGATTATGTTGGAAGCAGAAAGAAGAATTTTGTTTCATCAGCTCTTGATTTTAGTTTTTTCATTTCTATTTCCTTTATTCGTCTGCAATTAGATTACCGTCGCTCAGCCGACATAAAATGCGAATATTTATGAACTTTTTATATAATTTGATTATTTTTTGAAGAAGCTACAAACTGCCAGAATTAATTAATTTTAATTTTTGTATTTACAATTATTTATGAATTCAAAATTTGAAAATTGTATTGTTCAAATATTTTCGAATAAGAAAATTGTGAGATCTCAAAAAATTTTGATTCAATACAGATATTTTCTGTATCGTATACTTTATATTCGAGTATTCAATATTTTTCCTCCGATACTTTAAAAGAGTACTATATAGACATTTTCTATTAAATATCGTGTCCTTATATAATCAAATAAAAATAAATAGGGTCAATGTAAGCAAAGGTAAATGTAAACACGGCTTACACTTCACACTAGTTTAGTCAGGGCTGTATCTACCGAGGGGTTATGGCACCGGGCCTCCACCACTTTAAGTATTATAGTGCAATAAAAAAACATATATAAAAACAAAAGGTTCAAGAAAGTGAATGACGCGATTCCGTTGATTTGTTATCTGACTATAAGGCGTTAAAAATATCTATTATCAATGATATTTTTGAACGCGGAAATCTTATTTAAACAGTACATTATTCATATCCTCTGAGTACACGGTGTATGAAATCATGTATCAACGATTCAGTTTCTTAGCTGAGTTAAGGGGAATGAAACCTTCTCAGATCCAGCAGAATGCTAAAGAACTGGTGAATTGTTATTCTGCAAATTTATATTCAAATTTGGGATATGAACTAGAGCACCTTTTTGTATTCTCAGAGCGATATTTCAATTTAATTCTTCTTGTATATAATCATCTTGCAACATAACCTGCAGTCAACAACAGATTGCGGACGGGTATGGACCAAGATCGATCAGTCAATTTAGTTCTTCTCAGTGCAGAATATAACATTCTTCGCAGTTTAAATTTTGATTATCTTACTACATCTTTTGTAAATAAAAAATGACGCAAATTTTTTATAGCTTAGAACATGCTTAAGATTGATATTATACAGAATTGCAAATATAGTTATTATATTCAAGTGTAGTTTCTTATTATATTTTAAATTTATAATATTCGTAACATACAACGTTTTTGGGGCCCCCTTTGGGGCCTCAAATTTCTAAATTCGGCCCTGAGTGTAGCCAAGGCTGCCAAGTTGTAAAGACCGAGTTAAAGGCCTTCTCAAAATAAAATAATGTTTCCTTAAAATGGTAAAAAGTTTATTTTATTTTCTTGGTCAACTTGATGATCTTTTTGTTTATTAAAATATTTATTTTTTTTTTTGCTCATTAAAAAAAAAATTATATAAAAATATAACAAAAATCACCCAATTCCCGGTTTTATCAGAAATTTTTCAATTCCTGTTTCTTTAGCCCATTTTTCTATTTAATTTATCTTTGTCAAGTGTAATTTTTTTGGTGTTAACACACATTATATTGATCAGTAAGCTCAATAAAATAATATTTAAAAAAATTGCTTTCAGGGCAGCGCCGGAGGCTTAGGGAGTGCCAATATATGTTATTTATAAGAAGTAGCATATGTGCAGAAATAAACTCACTAGACAAAATTGGGCAAGGTCGTGGAAATGCATGCATTTTTGTATACCCTAACAAAACTATAAGTATGCTGTGTATAAACTGAAATCGTTGTTTACTTTTACCCTAAGATATTGAAAAAAAGTATAGCTTGTGTAAATGTAAACATTTTTTAACTAACCTTATAGACATACATAATTTTTAAAATACATTTTGCCATTTGCAATAAGGAAATGCAATACTTTCATTTTCATTTCTCAGTTTTATTATAAAAATTAAAAGAATTTTAAAGTGAATATTTTTCAAAAATCATCAATTTGCTTACAATTATCTTGACCAAAACAATTTGAAACAAAAACAAGGATTTCGAATTATAAATATGTATCTCCGCGTGATAAAATATGGGTGATCACAGCAAAAGTGATTAACGAAAATTGCAAAATAAAGTAATGCACTTTTTTTTTAAATCTGAATCTGAATATACGAGATGAACTTTGCGAAAACTGTTTTATATTATATTATTATTATTTTACGATTGACTTCGGCGTACTTACTTGATGATGGTAAGAATTTATTTTTCCTAGATATTTTCCTTGATATGGACCTTCTTCGTCGTCGAGAGCAGCATCTTAACCAAAGAGAAATTAATTAACTATATGTTAAGTATTTAAAATTGCAAAACCTGGCTACATACTCGCATATTGTGTACCTAAGCTCATTTTCGGAAATTTTTAATATTCCATAACCAGAGCTAAGCTAAGCATATAAATATGAATAAGAACAATTAGTTTATTAGAAAAGCCAGTTTCAGTTTTTGATATTTATTTTTTTTATTTTAAATAACACGTAGAAAATATAAAACATGCCAAAATCCTTTGAAATCCGTTCAAAAAAAACTTTTTGATTTTTTCACGATGTGTCGGCGGTTTGCAATAGCCTTATATGTGTGGACAAGCCCCATTACTAGGATTAAGGTTAATATTGAAAACTGGATTAGCGCCCTCTGTTTTAAGTAAACAACCCATTTTCAAAAATCTTGATTTAAAAAATGCTGCAAGTTGTAGAGGTTATAAAATTTTCCAACAAAGTGGGTACGGTTTTCGGGAAACTATCGGAATTCAAATTCGTAATTTGTTTTTCTTCTTCTTTCTTTCTTATAAAAAAAAACTGACAATTGACCGGACGAAAGTAAAAAAGTACCGATTTTTCACTTTCTAGCTCCAACACCTCAAATATTATGTTATCGCCGATCCCATGGTACATCATTTTTAATGTACTGATATTTGCTTAAGTGAATGCTGAAACCGCATATCATTATCTTATTTCAAAACAAAGATATCTGCATTTTTTTAAATTAACATACCTGATTTTTTTCGAATCGGAGTCGACGAATTTGCATATTAAGGTTATTCAAATTTTTTTTTATTTCAAACAGCTATTATCAATCGGGGAATTCGAATCCGTGATTAGTTTTTCTTCTTCTTTTTTTCTTACAAAAAAATTCAAAATTGATCGGAAAAAAATTAAAAAACTCCGATACTGTACTTTAAAGTTTCAAAATCACCCCATAATTTTTTGCCGCCGATCCCGTGTTACATCATTTTTAATGTACTGTTATTTGCTTAAAAGAATGCCGTGAACCGCATATCTTTTCCTTATTGCAAACCCGAGATATCTGCATTTTTCTACATTAACAGAACTGGCATAATTTCAACTATTATATAGATTTTTCTTCCCTTTTCAAAAATTCAAATTATGCCAGTTCTGTTAATGTAGAAAAATGCAGACATCTCGGATTGCTATAGCTTTATATGTCTCGACAAAGCTCCTCAAAAGGGTGTTAAGTGCAAGTTAAAGAGGTTATGAAATTTTCCAAGAAAGTCGGTATTGTTTTCGGGCTATTGTCGTTCGAGGAGCTCGAATGCTATTTCTTTTGCATATAATACGGATGACATGTTTTTGAATAATAATTAATAATTATTTTTTGTGAGAGCCACCCCAACATACTAGTCCATATTCTAGCTTGGAATGAAGAAGACCATAATAAATACAAGTGAGTAATTTAATCGAACAAGATGATCTTAAGAGATATATTTGTCTAATAACAGCCCACTTTTGGCTACAAGATTCCTTATAGCCAGAATATCTTATCTTATTTTAAATTTCATAACGGTTGCGTTGTTAGTTCTTTTTTTATAACGTTTATAAATATTGTGGGCTGTGCAACGCCTTTCAACGAGTTTGACCAATATGAGCTACGTGGTGTGAATTGACTAACCTGTCTTTGTGAAAATGATATCTAAAAATATTTTTGTCTGAGGGTCACCCTAAGTATGCACCCTAAATAAAATTTTTACCATCTTATCTGTGCCCCCTAACTTAAAAGCCATACTGTGTAAATTGATGAGAATCAATTTACCTGACTTTGAGAAAATGCTATTTTTAAAATATTTTTGTATGAGGGCCACCCTAAATAAAAGTTTTATAGCCTATGACACCCGCCTGATCGATACTAACATACTGTAAAAATTTCATCACTCGACTGGATAGTTTCCGCGTGCATAAGAGACAGACAGACAGATACGTATAGACAGACAAAAAATGAATTTTATATAAACATACAATTTTAGCTCGTTTAATAATAGTAGATGTATGGATACGTATTTGTATTTAGTATTAATTAGTTATATCTAGTAATTGATTACTTAAACAGTTGGAAATTACAAGTAAAAGTAATCCATTAAATTTCTTTGCTTTTCAATTACATATTTTGGATTACAATAATTTCCGACGAAAATATTTCAATTACAATTATAAGTAATTGTAAATACGTAACTTTCAATTACATTAACATGTAATTGTAATTGAAACATTTCAATTACATTAATTACCAAATGTAATTGATTACTCCCAAGTCTGAGGCAAACGGCCTACAAAAGCCGCCATCCCTAGACAACAATAAGCTGGAGTTGTGAGAAGTACTACCTACAAAGATGGCTAAAATTATATTTGCCGGCGAATATGTATGGTTATTCGTATGGGCCAAAATCTCCAAAAGTCAACACGCAAGACCACTTAAACAGAGTGCTCTTTTTTATGCACACAAAGCGCCATCTGTCATCTATTTTGTCATTTCTTGGTTGCTCCATTGCTATGTTGAACCATCGGTTCAAAGACTTGCTATGATGCAGCTTTTTCGTATTCCATGTACCTATTTTGAAAATGGATGTTTCTTCCGGAGATTGGGAGATCCTTTCATGGTTCAAGTGTTAAGAGCGTCTGTCCACATATAATTTCATGGAATGTTCGGGGTTCAAATCTCAGTACAAATTAACCAAAACTGGTCTGATGAGGATATGTCTGTATATATGTATATGAATATGTATAAATGTCATAATAGCCGCAACATATGTCACCAATTACCAGGTTAAATTGTTCTATTTGTTGTCTTTGTCATGTTTGTTTATAAAGCATTAACCCAATGTGCACGAAAATGGACGCGAATTCCGTGCGCATTCCGTGCCCATTCCGTTTTTTGCAAGTAAAACGAATTCGTTTCAAATTCGTAACGGACTTCAAATACGAATTCGTTTCGATTTCGTTTTTTGTTCATAAAACGAAGCCGTTTCGAATTCTTTTTTTGTTCATAAAACAGAACAAATTTTTTTGGAAAAATTTAAAAATTTTGAAGATCCGGAAAATTTTTCAAAGAAAACTTTTTGTAAAAAAAAGGTATTCTTAATCGAATTAGAAATGTTTAAAAAGTCGAAAAAACTAATATTTTTTTTCCCAAAATTTTCAAGTTTTTCCAAAAAAATTTTAGTTAAAAATTTTATAAGCTTTTTTGAACTTTAAGCAATTTTAAGTCGCTTAAAACATTAAATTTTTTTTATGAACAAAAAACGAATTCGTATTTGAAGTCAGTAACGAATTCGAAGTTTTTTGTAAATAAAGCGTATCAAATGAGAGAAAATATCATTCGCCTTTGACATATATTTTAACAGTAGGTAGCCTAGTAGGTAGCGCGCATGACTATGAATCGCTGGGACATGGGTTCGAGCCTGACTTTGGAAATTTGTAAATCGTAAGTAAGATTTAATTTGTTAATAAAATAAAATTATATGCAATAAAGTCTTATAATAAAAAATTTTTTTTTTTAATAAAATTAATTTTTTTATGAACAATAAAAATTCGTTTTATGAACAAAAAACGAATTCGAAACGAATTCGTATTTGAAGTCCGTTACGAATTCGTTAATGCGGACGATCCTTCCGTTTTTTCGAGAGGAATTTCATACGAAAACGAGTTCGAGACGAATTCGTAACGGAATCCGTTTCGGATAAATAGTACGAAGAAACGAATTCGTTTCGAATTCGGAACACTGCAAGCGATTTGTGAAATTTCACAAGAATATTGGTTTCTGCCAATAATATTCAATTAATTAATTATAATCAGTCGACTAAAAACAAATAAGATATATACATAATTATAAATTTTTTCTGTTACGATATGCATATACCATATTCTTGTTCCGACAACAACACTCGCTTGAAAGCTTTTAGCGAAACGGCTGCATGAAAGTTTAATATCAATCAAATGAGTTACAAAAACAAAGACGCATAATGGAAAAAATAATTTTGGCTTTGCTCTGTTTCACTTTTTGCCTGGATTTACAACAAATCTATGCAAAAAGGGAAACATATCAGGCTTAGAAACTTATTAATCGGATTAAAGGTCATCGATGATTCCATTTAGCAATGTATGAAACTATTATGGCTAGCTTTAGCCACCTTTTTTGTTGTATTAATCTTATTTTTGTGTAATTTTTTTGGTGTTGACACATAATTAGAAACATAAACTCATTTGTGAAAAATAAATGGACTTAAGTCATTTATCCAGACAGCCATATATATCATATGTTATATCTCGATAACGTTTCTCGAAAAACTAATTAAATATTTCATTCCCTGAGATATATTTTTTTACTTTCATATCTTCTAAAATAATGTTTCCTTTTCTGGAGGTCTGCGGCTATTTGAGTGGTATCTGAGTGGGGATATGTAACGTGAAAGTCTAAAAATCATTGCTATAACCGTTAGAGTCTCACGTATAGTTACTAAATCAGTTTTAATCACTTTTTTCTGTTATTTATTGTCCATCCGACTTATGTACGTGTAATTAATGTATCGTATCTCAGTATGAATTTCGTGATTCTTTTGTTTCTTCCAAAAGTTCAAGAAAAAATTTCGAAAGGCGTAGAATGTATAATGTGTGGCAATCCATTAACATTAATTTTTTTGCATTTTTTATGCTAGACACAAGTGGATATAATGGGACAGTATTTTGGGTACGTTCAATGTAGTGAGCTTGTATCAACAGGCAGGATATAAGAAATGACCCCAACTTCCATACGTACATATATTTTGTATTTTCCTTGCATTACTCACTCATCCCCGGAGTATTTACATTCGAAACTTAAATAACCTGGTTTGCAATTTATTCAGTTTGATTGCAGAAAATTATTTCCTTAGTTAAATAAGAACATAACGTCTATGTTAACAATCCCAATAATACCAAAACAATAATACTAACAACGCAGTCCTTTGCATAGTCATTGTGTCAGCTCGCATTGAATAAATTGCTCCAGATACCAGTTTCTTCAGATTTACGTGAAAGTAAATTTTAAATTACTCTTCAGTAGCTTTTTCTCTCAAAATATTTGCAAATAGTTATGTATGTGTATTAGGGTGGTCCTTATTTTTCGAATTTCGGGGCACCCCGTCATATGATTCTCTGCCCTAAAATAATGAATACGTATTTTTTTAATTTACTTTTATAAAAGCTTTAGCGGTCGCTATCATAAGTCAAACTTTCAGAAAAAAACACTGTATGGACACTATAACTTCAATCCGGCGTATTGACTCTGGTACATTTTATTAGCGTATATCAAAGATAAATAGAATGCAGAAAGCCTCACCCCCTCCCTCTCCCTAAAAATAAGTTAGGGATTAAAAGTGTTTTTAAGCTATTTAGCACATACAAAATTTTAACATTGGTAGCGACCCCTAAATATTAATTAAGAAAATTGAAAAAAATACAGAAATAGTTTCTTATGGTAGAAAATCAATAGAGATGGTGCCCGGTCGAAAATTAAAAAAAAAATCAATATAAGAACCACCCTAATGTGTATGTACAGTGTGCTTAGGACTAGAAATGGGGGGATGAGATGTGATAATTTCCAAATAACCTATGGTACTTACTAATGTGCTTAGCATTAAATGTGATCATTACTATGACATAGAAAATTCCAGCGGTTATTGCAGTGTTCCAATTGCAGCAAAAGTCTCTTAAATTGAATGCCATTTTATGCTAATTTGTGACTACGTGGTTGTAATTTATGGATAAAGTACTTTTGCACCATAAACTTTATATTTCCTTGGTTCTCTTGCTTAAAATTATGTATATGTTACACATATTTGACTAGGTATTTCTACGCATTTTTGCAAAGGTTTTTTTTTCTTCGATCGATATTGATATTCTTTTATTTTCTGCTTGTTATTTTTTTAATTATGATTCACTTTCTTAATATTTTCACAGCACACAACTCCGTTTCGTCATCACTATTCATTCGAAACTCAAGCGTTTTAAACGAGTTCTGCTTTGCGCATGCGTCGCTTCGGCAGTCTAAACTTTGTTACTATTACGTGGTTTCTCTCCTACTTTTAGTTTTTTTTTTGGTCTGCACTCGTACAAGGCTCTTTTGTGACTAAAGCCAAAAGTCTACAATGGCTAAATGGCTTAAACATTTTGCCACAACCATTCAATTGGTAGAAATGCAGTTCAAAGCCGAAGTTGGTAGAAAAACTTGTCTCACATGTTTGTCATATGTTGACTCTTACAATAGATTCTGTTTATAACCTAAAAAAAACGCAGTGACTTACTTCTTGAGACTTAAACTCTTGTTAAAGAACACACTTTATGATTAGCTTAATATCTATAAACAATTTTTTAAGTTGAATATAATAGTCTATGGTGCCTCCACAACAATTCTTCGCACATACGCTAACTGGGTAGAGTACGGTATAAATAAAAGATTATGTAACGTCTCGCAAGGGTTGCCTTTCGAAAACATGGCCATTATGCCAGATATTTAAGGTTAAAGGTCTTAAAAATCAGTCTTTTACTTATGTACATATGTTTCATTTTCGTTTGGACGGATAGAAATTTAGCAATATTCCATAAAAAAAGGTTTGCTTAAGTTAGCTCAACCGTTTTCATGAAATTCAAGGCCAAATGTTAAAAATAGATTTTTCTTATCACTAATTTATGTTAGACACATAACTTCTTACGTGCGACCAACCGTTTCCATAACATCAGGCCGATAGTGGTTAAACATTGAACCGCTAATTTTCATGTCGTTCACAAATCAAGTGTCATTTTCCAAGTATAATTTTCGATATAAATCATTCTATCCGACCTGTTATTTCCAATATTTTACCACTATCGGCCATAAGCGGTAATATTTGCAATATTTTGCAACTATCAGCTTTAAGGCCTAATTATGCGCTCGTTATGTGATATAACGCACTATTGTCAACTGTCAAATAGAAATCTGTTATGTAGCATTGCGTGATTAATCAAAACGTGACGTGGTGTAATCAGAATATTCAAAGTTAAGTGCCGAATCGCGAGATCTGGAATGAATGAAACAATTTTTCTTATACATTTTGGCAAATATTTTTTGGGAAAACTTGACGACCAAAAAGCGAAGTTCAGAAAAATCGAGCCTTAAGCTACAGTTGATATGGTAAAAAGAAAAAATGCTTTACGATCCTCCTACCGCAAAGAACAAATTTCTTCAAAGTTTTTCTACAAATGATGTTTAAAAATATGCTGCACCATTTGAGCGCGATATTTACAGTTATACATAGCGGATTTTTTTTTGGAGTACAGTACTTCGATTGCTAATTTGCTCGTTGTACTGCATACTTCGAAGTACAGACAAATACATACTTTGGAGTACAGGCACATGTATTTCTTTTTAACTAGATTTGCACTTCTTTTTAATACTTAAGAAATAATTAGGAGAAAAGACATTTATATGGATAACCTTTTTTTTATCAAAATTTTTGTTCGGTTAATATTTTCGGAATTTTTTGATTATGAATCGTATGAATTGTTTTAGTTTTTGTAAAATCCCACATATTTTCTGTTCGGTTTGTTACTTCTTTTTGGTCCAAAGTGGTTGGTCACGATAGCTATGTATGTTGTCAAGCAATGATGTCCAGCGTGTTGAATCATGTGAACTGGCCTATTATGAAGCAATTTTAAAGTTTAGTTTTGCTCGAACAGCTGGCTTTGACACACAGTAACTAATTTATTTATTTGGTTTTGTTTTCTACATGGTTAAATCATGGTCTACTAAAGGAAACAAGTTGATACGTCATAACGGGCGTACACATGATCAAATTTCTCATCAAATTGTTTGTCAAACATCTGTAAGCCAACAAATCGAAGCAGCTGTTATGACGAGTAGCGACGGTTTAAAGTTCGGTTCTTAAGCCTAAACCAAAATAGACGTGACGAGACGTAACGAGTAAATTCGAGTATATGTAAACCAATGTTGTTAACCAATATGAATGTACGCAAATAACCGTTATTTAAAACATAATGGTGAAACTTTTTAAAAAACCCTCTAATTATTTGCTTTACCGAAAAAAAATTAATTTTCCTTTTTCGGATGAACCAGTCTCCTTATATCTTGCTCACCGCAATTTTAAGTCGTTCACGGCATTGCACTTTTCTAACTCATTGACGAATATTTTTGGACCAAAATTTCAGAGATAAATCTTGAATAGTTATACTTTAATTATGTAAAAAAAATTTTGGTCTAAAATAAAATGCAGCTTCAAAAAAAAAATTTTAAAAAATGTCTTTTTATTTTTCGAAAAACTCCTGGGCGCCCTTAAGTTCAATTCACGTGTTTTTGTTAACCCAGTGTGCCAAACGAATTCGTTTCGAATTTGTTTCTTCGTACTATTTATCCGAAACGGATTACGTTACGAATTCGTCTCGAACTCGTATTCGTATGAAATTCCTCTCGAAAAAACGGAAGGATCGTCCGCATTAACGAATTCGTTTCGAATTTGTTACGGACTTCAAATACGAATTCGTTTTTTGTTCATATAACGAAATCGTTTCGAATTTTGTTTTTTGTAAGTAAAACGACTTCGATTCGAATTCCTAACGGACCTCATATGGATCAAATTTTTTCCCGGAAAAATTTTCAAAGAAAAATTTTTAAAAAAAAATTGTATTCTTAATCGAATTAGAAATGTTTAAAAAGTCGAAGAAACTAGTATTTTTTTTTTCAAAATTTTCAAGTCTTTCCAAAAAAATTTAAGTTAAAAATTTTTTTGAACTTTTAAGCAATTTTAAGTCGCTTAAAACATTAATTTTTTTTTATGAACAAAAAACGAGTTCGAAACTTATCCGATTTATGAACAAAAAACGAATTCGTATTTGAAGACCGTTCCGAATTCGAAACGAATTCGTTTTACTTAGAAAAAACAAAATTCGAAACGGATTCGTTTTATGAACAAAAAACAAATTCGGAACGGATTCTAATTTCAGTGTTAAAAAAAAATTAGTTTCTTCGACTTTTTAAACATTTCTAAGTCAATTAAGAATAAAATTTTTTTTAAGTATTTTTCTTTGAAAATTTTTCCGGGACTTAAAAAAATATTCCAAAATTTTTTAGTTTTCCCAAAAAAATTTGAGTAAAAAAGTTTTTTTGAATTTTTAAACAATTTTAAGTCGCTTAAAACATAAAATTTTTTTTATGAACTAAAAACGAATTCGAAACTGATCCGGTTTATGAACAAAAAACGAATTCGTATTTGAAGTCAGTAACGAATTCGAAACGAATTCACTATTTTCACCCGAAACAATAAAATTTAAAATTCACCAATGGAAAAGGACTTCAATTTACACCTGAATTAAAAGAAGTTATAAGTAGTCCATATCGAATTGTCTCATGGACTTGATGTTACACGGTGGGCTTAATAAAGTGTGAGTCAAAACAAAACCTTTAATTGGGGATTGCTTGGGATGTATTTCAGAGTCGATGTATGATAAAACAGAAGAAATCCTTAGAACTTTTTTTAAATTCCATATTTACTAATATTAAACGAGCTAAAATTGTGTGTTTATATATTTATTTATATATGGCTGAACTTTATTTCGAAAACGGCTGCAGCGATTTTGATAAATCTTCGGCGTTTCGTTCATATGTGAACAAAATTAAGATTGGACTAGGTTTAAAGTTTTTCAAGTTTCTAACAGGGGCGTGGCACAGCCCTAAATTTTAATTTTTATTTCGTGATAACTCGCAAGCCATTCAAGGTATTGCAACGAAATTTGGAAGACGGAAGCATATCATAAATATCTTAAATGCTATCAAAAGTGGGCGGAATCGAAACAGTGGGCGCGGCATATTTCAATAATTGAAAACTTTGATTCGATATTACTCGAAAACAGCAACGACGATTTTCATAAAAATTTTTGAGTTAATACCGCTGAATGAGGTCATTATAACAAGCTATGCCAATATACTGGCAAAACTCGTTGAAAGGCGTGGCACATCCCACAATATTTATAAACGTTATAATAAGACAACTAACAACGCAATCGTTATGAAATTTGACATGTCAAATATACTGGCTATTGGGTATCTTGTAAACAAAAGTGGGCGAAATGGCACCTGTGGGCGTGGCATCTTTCATACAAGCGAAAACAGTTAAATGCTACATTTATTGTTCTATGAGTAATATTTTTTAAATTTGGTATAGAGATGTCGGTTACTATAAGCTTTGAAACTAAATAGATTTCGATGGGATTGCATCAGTGGGCGTGGTACCTCCCCGTGCAAAAAATGTTAAGTGTTATATTTAGTGTGCTATGGGCGTAATTTTTTTAAAATTTGGTGTAGAGATGTCGGTTACCATAAGCTTTGAAACTAAATGGATTTCGGCGCGATTGAATTTGTGGGCGTGGCACCTCCCATACAAGCAAAAAATGTTGAAAGCTACATTTAGTGTGCTTTTGGAGACAAATTTTTTAAATTTGGTGTAGAGGTGTCGGTTACCATAAGCTTTGAAATTAAATGAAAATCGTCGAGGTTGCATCAGTGGGTGTGGCACCTCCCATATAAGCAAAACACTTTAAATGTTATATTTAGTGTGCTATCGGAGTAATATTCTTTAAATTTGGTGTAGAAGTGTCGGTTACTATAAGCTTTGAAATTATATGAATTTTGATGGGATTTCATTAGTGGGCGTGGCACCTCCCATACAAACTTATAACGTTGATGCCATATTTAGCAAACTAAAGGAGTGATCCTAATAAAATTTGGTCTCAATATATTCAGCCTCATTCAACAAGTTTTTCAACGTCTTTCAACTGCTTCATTATTTTTCAACCTCTTTCAACTTTTCTCAACGATTTTCTACATTTTTCAAATATTTTCAACGCTTTCAATATTTGTTTGACTTTTTCAACCTCATTCAACTTTTTTCGAGTTCTTCAACTTCTTTCAACATTTTTCAACCTCTTTCAACTTTTCTCAACATTTTCCATATTTTTTCGAGTTTTTCAACCTCTTTCAACATTTTTCAACCTCTTTCAACTTTTCTCAACATTTTCCATATTTTTTCGAATTTTTCAACCTTATTCAACTTTTTTCGAGTTTTCAACCTCTTTCAACTGTTTCAACATTTTTCAACTTCTTTCAACTTTTCTTAACATTTTCCATATTTTTTCGAATTTTTCAACCTTATTCAACTTTTTTCGAGTTATTCAACCTTTTTCAACTGTTTCAACATTTTTCAGCTTCTTTCAACTTTTCTCAACATTTTCCATATTTTTTCGAATTTTTCAACCTTATTCAACTTTTTTTCGAGTTATTCAACCTCTTTCAACATTTTTCAACTTTTTTCAACATTTTCCATATATTTTCGAATTTTCCAACATTATTCAACTTTTTTCAAGTTATTCAAACTCTTTACATTTTTTTGACTTTTTCAACCTGAAAACGAAAAACCGAACTTTGGTCGGTCTCCTGGTACTTAACTTATCTGTGATATATGAAATTTAAAAACAATCCGATTTAGTTCAAATTCGGGCACGTCAAATTTCTTTAATAGCACAACAGCCCAAATTTCAGCTACCTAGGAGGCCGGAGTCCTGAGAAAGAACCATATTTTAGCCTGAAAAATACATCACATCTAAATTTAATGTTATGGATGTCACTTTTTTTTTGTTGTTATCTACTATACTGCCGTACTAAGCGAGAAAGACGTATCTCAACAAAAAAAATATCCGAGATTCTTATGGCATCGGATAGCTTAAGAAATTACGCGTCTAATGAAATACTTCAAATGTCGGCATTTTAGTTCAATCATATAAAAAATCTACTAAGAAAATTTCCTCTATCTCAATTTTACAGGTATTTCAACAAATTGACATAAACAAAACATCAATTATCTCGAAACGAATTTTTTTGAGATACGTCTTTTTCGCTTAGTACGGCAGTATACTATGCAAAAAAAATAATTTTAAGCCTCTAGACCTTAAGACATTTTTTGTGACCAGATTAAGTGAAAAAAGTCTTAGGTAAGATATGACAACTTTTAAAATGGTGCCCTAAATCGAGGTTTGTTTCCTATTACAATTTATATGAAAATCGAAAAAGCAGAAAACACAAGCCAGAATTTTTATTTCAGGCTTTATTTTTTTTTTAGAAATATTTTTGTTTAAATAAAAACAACATTTTTTATATTCCTTTGCATAACATTTTGTATTGCTTGCAAAATAATGACGAATTTAGCATTTTATTTCTAAAAAAGTATATACGTATTTCAAAATTATAATTATTTAATTACTAACAACTTTATGAGGTGTACATGTGTAAAAATGTATGTACATACGTGTGTGTCGCCGTATGCGTCTGTTTATCCAGAATTATATTTTCTTTAAGTTATATACAACAATTTTTGGAACAAAATATTAGTTAATCTAAAGAAATTTAAATGTACACGTAGAAACAGAAAATTAACTAAATTTAAAAAAAAAAACAACAAATTTGCATTATCAAATTGAAAAAAAATGTGTATGCACTTTTAAAAAAATATATATGGCATTTTTCAGGATTTTTTTGTTATTTTTATTTTTAACTTAATCTTAATTATGATAAATTTAATTATTTTGCAATGATTTTTTTTTCTTATATTATATTGTTTTGTTTTTTTTTTTTTTTTTGAAGAATATTCTTTTCTTGAATGTAATAATACATTTTTTGTTGCATGTTTTTTTGAAGAACAACTTCACATATCTTGTATAAGTATTTTGAGTTAAGTTTAATTGTTAAAATATTTTTGCAATAAGACAAACAAAAATCATCCTGAACATTTTAATTTCAGTTCTCTTTACTGCGGATTTTGATTGTAGCATTCAAGCAAATACAATATTTTGTGAAATTCTTTGGGAGTGTCCCAATGACTTAGCGTTTCACAATGGACGACGCCGACACAAAATAAATTACCCAAATCAACAGGAAAATAAAAAACAAAGTTGTATAATTCGCTTACCACCAGCCTAAAGACCTCGGTTATGCACAGCGAAAAATGTATGTTTGGATGCTCGTAAGCTATGGCCGAGATACAGCCAGAAATTTAAAATCAGTAGCTACATAAAAACAATCCGGTGCCGCAAGGACTACCGTGTTCCATGTCTAACGGTATAATCCAAACTTTTCATAAAATCAAATTATCCACGAAAGTGGTGAAATTCTGAATTTTATTGTCTAAAGAAATCCTAAAACTGAAAATCGATGACCTTATATACTTTAAGTTATGTTATTACATAAAAATTGCTGAGCTCACGTCCTGAGATCAGATAGTATAAGCTTTATGCTATAATTTTTAATTTATTTTTGCCTTTTGAAACTTCTTTACAATATTATGCTTTTATGAAAGAAATCACATTAGAATGCTTGAAGAGTAAGTTTGGCAAAAAATATCAAGATCAACTTTACAACTTCATAGCAATATGACTATTAATTTATTTAAAAAATAAAGTTGTTTTGCACAAAAGCTGTTAAATAATTAGGCATTGACGTACTGAGCACTTCCGATATTTGTACGCAAACTAAACTGCCTTGGTACTCAAATAATAAAAAAAATTTGCATAAGAAGATTTAGGTAAAATATTTTATACTTGAGTGCACTTACATATGTATGTACCACATATTTTTCAATTACATTAAGTTTTAAGGAAAAAACTAAATTTACTGAAAATGGAAAAACATTCAACTATCGTTTCAAATTTTTAATGGTCATAAAATTGTGCATTGATTCCTTATAAGGCGATTTTTGTATTCCTTTGCTGTCTTTAAATTTCATATCAATCGTTTAAAAATTTGATGAAATTTCTGTTTTGTAAACATCACTTTTTTTACAGGTAATTGCTTATTCCATGTCAAAGGAAAAGTCAGCACGGACAACGTCATCGATTTGCGTGATATTTTGTACATTGGTTCCTCTGAATAAAAAAGCAAAATTTTGAGAATTTTCTCTTTGGTCGGAAAGGTAGGCACAGTAGAGCCTGATTTTTGTTATTTCAGAGATTCATAACCTCTTCATTTGTTTAACCAATTTGCCAATGGAATAAAAACTGTTCACAATTCCAAAAATGTTTGGAAAAATCGCATACAGTCCTTAGCAATGTTGTTGGTCTTTGCGCGATCCATGGGCGGTACAAGAAATCAAGGTTCTTCGAAATTAATTTTTGTCCTCTTAAGTTTAATAGAAAAAACTTGTATTAGAATTTTTCAATTTCAAATATTGATTTTTTTGAAGTAAAAACACTGATACTGAAGAATCATTGAATACCGCAATAATCATGGTACTTGCGCAATCTTTTCTTTTCATTTATTATGTTCTGACCCATCCCATAATTCTCCGTACTAAGCAACCAGATCTTTTAAATTATTTAAATTAAATTTGGAAATAAAGTTCATGCTCTGAAAGCCTTTGAGAGCGTGTTCGTTTTAAGTTTGAAAAATTATTGTGGTTCAATTTGCTTAAAATGACTACACATATACATCTGGATTTTGGTAAAAGCAACGATCTTTTCAATGTGGCGTCAGGAAGAGTACATTTTCTTTAAATACCAAATCTCATCCTTAAAAATCGAACACTTTGATTTGATAGAAAATAGCACAGCTAAAAACTAACCAAAATATTTCTTTAAAGTGCAACTTAAATCAGTTTTAACCAAATTAAAATAAAACTTTAAAAACTTTTGTTTTTTTACCATTTATTGCTACTTTCTTTTTTGAGTTTTTTAACATTTTAGTTTTATTCTGTCTAGTAAGAAGCACTGTAAATGTGTAAATTTGTTATTTTTAATTTACTTATATCCATTTGTTTTTTGTTAAAAGAGACTGTGCAAATTCTAGATTATATTTTCTAAACAAATACTAAAAACTATGCAATTAGAATCTTAAACAAAATACTTTTACTTCAGATGAAACAAAAACTGCAGCTTTTTATTACATAGTTTTAGGCACATTAAGCCAGGATTTGCACGATCCCTAAATTTAGTTGTATTATATTTTAAGATTATAATTCTTTTTAATTTTAATATAAATGAATACCCTAAGTTAGCATTGGAAAATAGTTTGCAGCTCGTTTTTTACTTGTTTAGTAATATAACTATAATTATAACTTATGAACTAAAAACATATTTTTTACCTTAAAATATTATAAATACATTAAAATTGAACAAAAATTGAACCAAGCAATACATAATTTTACAATAAAAAGTAGTTTATTAAGATTCGTGGAAGTGAAACTTTATAATTTCTTGGAAGGGTAAGGCAAATATATGTATAAATGAATCTAGTAATTTTAAAAGAGTAATTTTTTTATTCAGCCAAATCTTTGTTAAAGAAAATGTGTGTTCAAATACATACATGCAAAATCTTTAGAAAATCCAAATAAAATAAAATTCTACATTTTGTTTTATAGTACAATCACCCTTACTAAATGAAATCTATGAGCACATTTTTTAATCGCTATACTATTAAAATTTTGGCTCTTGCAGATCAATAACATTATTTCAATTATTTTCAAAAAGTAAAATTTCACATTAAAGAAATGGTCGATGTTTGGAATACATTTCCAATCTGATCTTCATGAAATTAACTGTGTCAATATGACATGAAATTTTAATTTTTAAAATTAGTTCATACTAGACCTGTTGGAGAAAAATATTTTTTTCTACTAATAATGTCCACTTTTTCTTACTCAATTTAGTTTTTGTTGATTAACTCGGAAAGAATACTTTTTTATACATATGTATATAATATATAAAATTGTAGAAGTGAAAACACATAGATTTTAGTCAAAAAGATCTTGTAAAGTTGCCTTTGAAGATGTTTGATAGTTTAGTGCTTTGCGAGGTTTTTTTTTTAACCAAAAATCGATATATCTTTTCCTCCTCCGCACTTTAGCATATTTTTCACCTTATGCAGATAATCAACAACAATTTTTTCACGATTTTAATAATATAAAATAAAATCTTCATGTTGGACCAGGTTATGTTTTTTGAGGTCTGCGATTGCTTTCAGAATGTAGACAGTAGTTTTCATTTGTATATAATCAAATTTTATTACAAGGACAATGTGCCTTAAAAAACCACACGCACTTTATTGTTTAAGACAAATCCAAAGTGCCTCTTATGTTGTAAAAAATCAAAACCAGGTGGACAAAATGTAAAAAAAATTTTACAAAGTCAAAAATTAAAAGTTTCTTTTATGACATATTGAACATACAACTACACGTCGATACATAACAAAATAAATCAGTAAATGAAGTACAGTACCCGAAAGTTTTATCCAATTTTCTGTTGTATTTTCGATTTTATGTACAGATGATTAATACAGTCACATTAGTATCTTATACAAATTATTTTAATTTACGGCAACATCAATAATGCAAATGCTTAGAATGTAAAAACTACATTTTTAAGTGATCACAATTTTAAATGCCATTTTTTTACATAGCTCCGTCATAAATATTAAAGTCTAGCAAGCGAATCATGTTGCGTTTCTGGTAGGAACATATTCTGAGACCTTATCTACATATGTATATCGTTTTTTTTTATCAACGAAACGTAAAAAGAAATCTATTTTACGTTTCCAATTTATACCTTAGAATTTTTTGTTTTTTTTTTTTTGATAAAAGTTGAAAAAGTAAAAAATATATATATTTCCAAGGCCCCAGGATTGATTGGGTGGGTACTTCCCAAAAAAACTCAACGTGACACTTCAGTCAGACTTTAATATCAATGGATTAGAACATATGGCACTTGTAATTTTCATTAAAAAATTATGTAGGTTTTGACGTTGTTTGGCTCTTATTCTATACAAATTAAATACCAATTTAAAGGTCACTTTTAAAAACATTGTAATAGAATAAATTTTTGAACAACAACAAAACTAATTACATTCGAAACGTTTATGAGTTGAGGTTGTTTTCAGCTGCTTGTCCAATTAAATTTTTATATATAAAAAAAAGATGAAAACAATTCTCTGAATAATTTTGTTTTAAATGACAATAGAAAAAAATGCATGAGTTTAAATGCATTTTCTTTTTTAGGATATTGATATATGTCGAAAAAGAAAACTAAAAAAAAACTCAAATTGTAAAGAATTAATACACTTTGTTTCCAAGATTTCCTTGACAGTTTCAAATTCATACATTTTAGTATATTTTATGTCACGCTTTTTCTAACAAGACTTGTTTTCAAAATAAGTTTGCTAAAAACAATTGATAATCAATATAGTTCTATTTATTATGTAGGTGCAAAACACTATTACAAAAATTGTATTTAAAATAATTAATAAAAAGTTATCGAGTACATACACCTCCAGAATTATCTAAAAAGTTCTGACCCAAACAAAAAAAATGTTGTACCTCAGTACATTTATTTTCATAATGTATAACTAAGTTCATAGTCGATGGCTGTTGACATTTTAAAAACGAGGCATACAACAAGAGATAAAGTGTGATAATTTTATCGTTATCTAATGAAATTGGTAGTATATTTTTTTCGGAAACCAAAAATTTTATTCAAGGGTTGTATTTGGAATAATTGGAATAAGTAATTTTGTAACATTTGAAGATATGAAAAATGCAATAATAAACTTTTTGATATCATTACTACAACTAGACTTTTTTAAAAAAAAAAAGTCGAATTTTGACTTTATTCATTAAAATAAGAATGAATAATACACTGTTTTTATTAAAAAAAAAGTCCGATTGGGAGATGTTTTGCTGAACAGTCTATTCGCAGCTCGTTAAACTGAAACTTCAATTTACAAAATAAAAAAAATTAACATAAATACAAGTTTTTTAATAACATCATGTTTTTCAGCATATAGAAAATATTTTTATTACAATCAAGGACATTTTTCATATTTTTCTCTTACTCTTTTCTTCATTAATATTAAATAACGTATTTCTTACGATTAAAATAGATATAGTATAGTAAAAAATGAGCCAAATTATTTTTTTAGGAAAAATTTTGAAGCATAAAGTATAACAGCAAAAGATACTAAAAAAATTAACGATATTAGCATTTAAATAAAGCAAAATTTAGAAGGGTAGGTCGACATCTTTAAGCAACGAATTTTGAAAAACTCAGTAGAAAATTTTATGAAAACCGTTGAATAACGCGTATTTTAATGTATATACTGGTAATAATTATAAACGTAAATGTAAATTATAGTTAGAATAATGATAGCAATAATTGTAATAACTAAAATTAATTGTTGTATTAATTATAATAATATTAAAAATAGTAATAATTAAAAAAGACTTCAACAAGGTTGTTAGCTAAAATTTATCCTGAAATATAAACAGGTTGTTGGTTGCAGCAACAGCAATAATATTTTCAAGTGGATGCCATGCTGTGTGCAATATTTTCTTATTGAAATCGAGGCAATCAACGCTTATCTCGTCTTTTTTTCGTTTGCCTCCAGTGCAAACTTTACGCGGTTTGAGTACAGTTTTTGGCTTAATGATATCACGTGAAGCCTCAAGAGTGACATCCTTTTTCGAGTTCCGATCGAAAACCCTAAAGAAGTTATTGTAACTACCGGTCATAATCGATGAGTCTTTACCATTCCAACAGCATTCGAATTTGTCGAAAATACAGTCGTTCTCGTATAGTGAACAAAGTTTAGCACGTAAATATTCATGTACCTATAACAAAACAAAATAAATCAGATAAAAGCGTATGAATATAAAATGAATCAAACGGACAGGCATAGGACATGAGAATAACGCGAAAAACAATGCAAAAAAAAAATAATGGAATATATAGATTTTTTTAGCTTACACTCACCGGATACGTTTCAATTGGTTTCGTTTCCATATGCAAATCCCAAACTTTAATACTTAAGTAATCTCTAGAGATCATGTAACGTCCTGAATTGCTCAGTTTCACATCGCTAATTGAGCTAATAATCTCGCTAAAGAAACTGCGATTCGTTGGATTCTCTGGCTCCTCAAATTGTTTACTATGCCTATCGCATAACGCCGACGAGCGCATATCACATAAACGTATTGTGCCCTTAGAGCTTGAGTACACAAAAACATTGCATTCGGTCGGATGGAATTCAGCCGCAGTAATTACTTCGGTCAGTTCTTCCATATTGGTTGGCTTAATATCAACGATGTTGAAACTCTGATCGGTTACCTCCAGATTCCACAAATTAATGCGCAGATCATCGGCAGACAGATAAGTTTCTTGGTCTGAATTAACGCTAATTGAATTAATGTGATAGGTGTGTGCATTAGCAAAGATGCGACGAGGTGACGCTTCAACCATTAGTGGAATTTGCTTAACAGATGGAACACGTAAGGCTGTTATGCATTGAGGATCTTTAGTTAGTCCATTCTCTTCTTTTGTATTGTAGCCCTCAAAAGATTTGTCACGTTCGCTAACCTTCCATAGTTTGACCGTTTTATCGTTGGTCGATAGTAAAAAGTGGGCGGGATTTTTTTGACGTAGCCATCGGATTTTATTAATTTTTTCTTCGATCTCTAATGACTTGAGATAGTCAAATTCTGGCTCGTGCGATTGGAATGTCGAATAGACATTATATTCACCACGACGTGGCATTGCGGTTTTCGATGCAGGATCACGCTGTTTTTTTATTTTGCAAAGTAAATAAAGAATATTACTATAACATTTTAGTAAGGAATTCAAAGATCGATAATAACTTTTAAAAATTTACTTTATTGATCTAATATCATTTGAAGATCAGGAAATTTTTATTTTCAAACAAGCCACACCCGGCACATATGTATGTATGCATCAAGTCTTCAATTATCGCCATTCGGAGATATACATAATTACATTGGAGGTCTCTCAATCGGCATAACCGAATGGAGGGGAGAAACATGCTCGGCCATGACTATTTATGGGGTACTGGGGCTTATCATAATTACCATAAAAACATTTTAATCATTGTATGGTTGGAGGGAGCGTTCGTAGGTTAATTTTATTCAAACACCATTTGCACCATTACATGGGCGTGTGTACTAAGCAATTTTTATTAAGTCTCTCGTAGCATTAAAACGAATATTAAAAAGTAAGACTTGAATTAAACGCCAAATAACTTTCGATCTTTGAAACAAGTGAATTATTGCAAGTGCATACCTGGAAAATGACAACACGACCTCCTTTATCACCCGTTGCCAGCAGTTCACCATCGTGATTGAATTCAACGCAGGATATAATATCTGCATCAGTGACATCATCATCTAAGGCTCCTTTTATTTGAGAGAAGCACCAAGAGGCTTCCCCATTACCTTAAAAGTCAAACGGAAAAATACTTTTATTTAGTTGGTGTTTTTATTGATTGATGTAAATAATTAATATGACAAAGTACTTAGTTGCATACATTTTTACGTAAGTAAAGAAACAACGAACGGGTTAACATCCTTTGGATAAGCATTTGCTCAAATCAATTTGTCTTGAAAAAAAAGCAACATTAATTCAATGTAAAAAGTTGCAGCAAGTTGTAAACTTTCGACCCCATTTAACATTTCTTAAATGGATTTTTGTTGTTTAAGAAATGTACAAAGACTTGCACTTATTAGAAGTATTGATGTATGTATCTTTAACAGTATGTAAAATTGGCAGACCAAAGTTAACATTTTTATTTTTTGGTCACGTTTTGCGAGTTAAAAAAATCAAAATATATAAAAAGTTATTGTGGAAAATAGGCATCGGAGTCTATAAGAGACTGGTTAAGAAAAAAATACCTTGTAAAGGGTAAATTACGAAGGAATTTCAGAAAATGAACCCTTAAATTATTGTGTTAAACGTCTACATCGATATCAACCTAAGGTAGTTGCTCAAGACCAAAAGTCACGGATATAAATTTTTTACATAAGTATGACTCACAGTACTAACACATATTTCGTACACTCAAGTATCAAGCAAAAACAAAATCTAATTTAATTATTGATTATTTTTAAAAAAAAAACATAAACTCCTGAAGAAGCCTAAGACCAATGGGCGAAACGTCGGGAAAAATGATTCAAAAATTTTTCTCATATAATAAATGACCGAAAAAGCTCAAGAAAAAAATGTTAGACAATTGTTCATCAAATCATATCTCCTGAACTGTATGTATTAGACAAATGAAATCTAATTTAATTTTTTTTGTTCAACTAAGAAAATTAATAGTTACTTAGTAAATTAGTTTGCGAAAAATTTATCGTTGAGGGTACTGTGATCAAGAAAATTATTCTTCTGTCAGTATTATCTCTAGCTAGTTATTAGTTCCTTTAGGCCTGTTTTCTTCTAATTCTTAATAAAAAAGTTCGCACCAGTTCATTGGTGGGAGCTGTTGAAAATTTACAAGTTTTGGATATTAGACTAAATAATGATTTCGATTGTTCATATGATTAATAAAATAATAAAGCAAAAATATGTTTTTATTTTATTTTTTTTTTTTGTATCGACTGATTAGACGGTGTGCAGTCAAATACGAGGAAAATTGATGTCAACTAAGGATTGGGATTGCTGAGTTCGAACTTACCATCAGATTTTGGGTTACACTTCAGTGTTTCGAGATAATGGTAAAGTAACCACTAATTGGCACGGGTACGCACTTCAACAAATTATTTTATTTCATGTGTGAAAGTGTGTTTGGCGTCTGAAGCAAAGTTATTCCTCATTAAAAAACCTTTTTTTTTTCATATACACTACCCCTCCAGCACCACTCCTTAACCCTCTATGGAGCATGTTAGTCAAATTTTCTGAAAAAATTTAGATACGAGACAAACGACTGAAGACTCGAAGAAAAGCGGTTGTAGTCGTGTCAATTACTGGTATATTTGCCGTTATCTCAAAAGGCTGACGTGATAGGAAATTCGAATTCAGCAAACCTAAATTACCCTGGATTGACATCAATCGATTTTCCTCCAAATTTTAGGTCTTACATCTTTAATCACAATTGAACATTATTTAATTTAACTTAGGTTAGGTGTTCATAAAATCATACACACCATATTTATGGTATACAGTGGACACTCGCAAATTAGTACCACTTTGTTTTTCGGATAATTCTAATATCCGAAATGTTTTAATTTCTGGAAGTTTTTTTTTCTCTTTGGTTTCCAAAGACAAAGTATTTTTTAACGTTCATTAGACATATTTAGTTAGCAAGTTCACTTTAGGGCAGGGTAACGTATTTTTTTTTTTTATTGAATATTATGTTTTTCAAGAATATTATGTGAAAATTTGAGACGGATCGGAACAAAACAAACGAAGATACAGCAGTTTAAGCAATCGTGCCTCAGTGTTTGTGCCTTTAGTATTTAAAACTTTAAATCGTTTTTCCCACAACTCACGTTTTCAACGTCGGTGCACACCATAATTTAAAAACTACTGCATCGATTATTTTGAACACTATTTCTGTATATAATTTACGAGGTAACGCTGGAGAGTTTTTTCTTCAAATTTATCAGTATTTATTATTTTATAATTACAAATTATCCGATTTTTTTTTTGCGAAAAATGCGTAAAGACCACTTTGAGTTCAAAATAGGGAACTGCTTAGAGAAAACTATACCATATTTTGGAACACGTGTAGCATAATTTTATTTCTAATAATTAAGTTAAACAAAATAATTCACAAATGTTTGTTGATTTTTCGTTTAGGATCGTTGGATGGCTTATTTTTAAGATTTTGTTTTCTATAAAACTCTAACATAATATGTGTTCTACTGTTATGATTGAAATTAAAATTGTAAGCATTGAGTGAATGAAATGCATCAATATTTAAATATATGTATGCATGTATAATAAAAATAAATATGAAGGCGACAACAATGTGACGAAGACTAGTCAAATTCCGCCCCACATCATGTACTGTACACTCGGCTATGAAAAAAGAGCTAAATATTGACAAAATTATTTAACATAATAACGCGATGGTGTAAAGAATACATAGCAAATGTTTTGAGGAAACGGCAAGCTCATGCAATCGGTCAATGCCGGTACCATGTCGTGAGATATTTTTATTTAGTTATTCGGTAAATTTTTTTTGTATACTATTAAAAACTCATTTTATTCAAAAAATCGAAAAAAATGTTGTATTCTGTCGTATGAGCCCCGTAAAAAAATTAAAATAATTAGGAATTTTTTTTTCAAATTTGATATTTAAATCTTGTTTATCTTTTTCTGCATTCGGTACTAAAACATTAAACTCAGTTTACTTCAGAAAAAAGCATCAAGAGGACGCCAAGTTAAGTGATCCTAGGCGAAAAAAAAGGTAAAAATTTATAAAAACTCTAATTTTCACTGGATTGGTACAGTATAACCTCTGTAAGTCGAACTTAAAGGGAGACGCAAAAAAATTCGATTTATAGTTTTGGACTTATGGAGGACTTCGACCTAAGCGAATTTTATCAGGAAATGTTCGATTTGTAGAGGTTAAGATTTATTCCAACTAATTTTGAGTTAGACATGAGAAATAAATAAAAATCCTAGTTATAGAGATATTACACATTGGTGTGTATTGCAGTAGGACCAAACTATTTCTGATAATTTTTCAATCGACAACAATAAAGTAACTTCGCTAAAGTTTAAATGAAATCAAGTGTTAACGCCAGTCATAAAATACTTTATCATTTCATAGAATTGGTTTATTGTATAAGTAGGCTTTTACATTGATTTCTGAGGAACAATGATGAATATTGTCGGCATATTCTTAAAGTCAGTATCTTATTTTTCTTCGAGCTGTAGAGGTAATTCGTTTTAAATGATCGAGTTGTAAAGGTCGTAAGAACAAACATTGCTATGTCGAGATGCAGAGGTCAAATTTATTTTTTCTAATTATAGAGGGAAAATATGTACTGAATTTACTTGTAGGGATTCACTAATTATTTCGACTTATAGAGGGGTCAGATTTCGAAAAATGGAGGTTTCGGGGCTTGAAGGGAACTCAACATTTTTTCGAGGTTTTCGACTTAAAGAGGTTCCACAGTATAACCAAATTTTAAATTAATTCTTGTCTGTTCATTTCTATCTGAGAGCAAATACTCTCTTACTCTCTCAAATTATTTAACCTTTAACCATCTATTTAACTAAAAAAGTAATTGCAATAAGGTGTTAATTTTTAAAATCTTTGAAAATTTTGTAGATTTTTTCTATTTCTTTATTTTGCCTACGTTTTAGCTTTGGTTTTAAAAATAAATCTGAAAAAATTTCAGCTTCCAAGCCTGTATTCGGCGTGAACAGTGTTTGTGTCCAATTTTATTGAAATTTAACAAAAAAAAAACAGACTTACTAAAACGTAGAAAAAATTTGACTTAGGTGCCAAGATATAGAGTTTCAGGTATTTAAGTTGTATGTGAGGTGCCACACAATGCTCTCAAACCACGCTCACATTTGTTATGTAGCTGAAAACTCTTATTAAAAAAGTTTGATCGTAACAAGTAAGTTCTATTGTTTTTGTAAAATACTCCAATGATTTTTTCGAGATTTTGCATTTTAGTGAGCCGTGGAAAGCATTCTACGACAGAGCAAAGTAAAATTATTAAAAATTTCATTTCGCAAGGTGCGACTTACAGAAATTTAAAATTTTATCGGACGTTCATTGAAAATGGTTTAGAATACGATGAAATACACAAATACACGAAAAACATTGGAGTATTATACAAAAATAATAGAACTTTCTTTTTACGATCAAATTTTTTTAATAAGAGTAAATACCTAAACTTGAGAAGTAAAGGAGTTGAACATTGCTATTATTTTGACCGCACGAAATTACACATTACTCAATATAATAATACTTATCAAGTAACTATACTTTAAAATATTAGAAGAAAAAAAAACGTCAGTTGTTCGAAATATCTTCTTTCAATTCATAAATGACACCCCGTTTCTATTATTTTGACCGCAACTGTATATCCGAAGGGATTTTTTTTTGTGTGCCCATAGGCATATGTTTTAGCAATGGATCTAAAGAAAATTCTCCCAAAAACTCAGCTTCCTAGAGCGCGCTAATCTTGTCGAAATTTAACAAGCTTTTTTTTTTAAATTAAAACTAACAAACATTTAGTTTCGGAGGACAAATTTCGGAAAAACATTAAATTATTATTATTTCATGTTAAAGGTTAAATTGTCAGAAATGAACCATTTTTATTTTAAATTGAAGTTAACCAAAATGCCAACATATCGTCGGAGCTCGAGTTAAAAAAAAAAAAATTGTTTAATAAAGTTAAACGTCAAAAATATTTTTAAAATACATACATATTGGGCATTTCACGCGAAGCGTACAGGGGTAATGGGGTCATGTTGCCAATTTCAGATATATTTGAATATGTTGTACCTGTACATGACCTCGACACAGAAACAAAATATTTTTAGAATGGTAGCACTGGTTTACAAAATATAAAAAGGCGAATTTTTTTTTCCTGAAATCCATGCGGTTTGTAAAATAATGACAGATATGCTTATTTATGTCAAATATTATGAGGTTCTCTTTGTCTAATAGCGATTTTTACTAGTCGAATTATCATTTTTCCAGTTTTTTCTCATTGACTCAAAAAGTATGTGGTAAATCGAAATTAATGCAAAGTTGTTTATTTATTGAGAAGAAAACACCACATCGATTTTCGCTCAAAATATCTCTTACACAAAATTTGACTAGGTTATCGTTTGAAAATAAATTTAAACATACATAGAAAAAAAAAAACAAATACATAGAAACTTATTTTCAATAGATTTGTATATGTTTTTAAATCGACCGTGTGGCCATATTTGAAATATCAAAATCTTGTTCCACTATGAGTTGTCTTCAGTAAGGTTTGCAATTTAAACATGGGAAGGTACATGCCTTAACAACTAATGGAAATTATACAATTTTTTTTATCAAAGTAATCGTTCTTTTATTGCAACTTCTCCAGCACTTCTTGGAATTTACGGTCGTCATAATCGGTGAACATTATCTTTCGTTGCACAATGTTCACGTACCAGTAACACAAAGGGCCGGTTGAAGCGACGAAAATATTTCTGCCGTACAGACATGTCTTAAAACCAAATTTATCGATTCCACGGCGTTATCAACAAATGGGACTTTATGCCACAAAAACATGGCTGTTTTATGGTTGAACTTGGGCCTACATATTTACAAAATTGTTATAATGCAAGAATTGAAGAGTTTGGATCAATGCGATTTTCGGATTAGAGGTACAAAGTCACTTAAACATCAAGTGTATTATAAAAATCACAGTTAACAAGAGCAAAATGAATATTTTTTAGAAATTTAGTGCTGATAAACTATCACAAGCAATATTTAGTAGGGATTGAAGTCCCAAATGGTTTTATAATCTAGGGATCCTGAAAATTGTGGGGTTCAAAAATGCAGTTAAAACGTCAGAAATTTTTAATGGTCTCTACTATTTCTTATCGTAAACAAATTAAGGGTGTTTCTTGAATACCCAATTGAATTTTAAAAAAGAATTCTTTTGATAATTTTTTATCTAATTCGTTTTACAGTCATACTAAAAGCATTATTGGCGAGAATAGTTCCTCGAATTTGGTTACGAAATTTAGCTCTTAAGCTACCGCCTCCGCTTTTTTTAGAGTTCGATATCTGAATTGTGATGCAATCAAAACACACACTTTCTTTAATTACAAAAATAATTTGTTTATTTTAATCTCGAAAGTTTTTTTATAACTATAATCATTATAAAACTTCACAATTTACTTTAGAGCATTTCACAACAGAACAGTTTGTGTATGTGTATAATGTGGTGTATTAAACGCATGTGGCTGTTGAGGCGTTATAAGGACTGCAGAAATCCCTTTGTAATTCTCCTCATTTCTATAACATGGTATGTGTGCAAACTTAATGGTGTGGTGCTAAATTCGTTAGATATAGATTTATGTGGTTACAGAAGTCTTAGCGGCGCTATCACCTTGCGCACCTCGTGGCCCAACAGCCTTGTAGTCTAACAAAATATATTGCTATATTTCATAGTTTTGATATATTTGTCACAATATTTTTGCACGCTTCCAAAAATATGAAATAAAAGTTTTTAAAGTCATCCAGCTATACATAGTATAAAAATTTAAAACGAAATGTGCCAATTATTTTTATTATTATAGCCCTAGTAGACATACTCAATACGTTATGGACTATATTAGTCCATTGGCCCATGCAAATAAAAAACACTAATTATCCAGTGCCATGCTATAAAAAAGGCAAAACAAAATGTTTCAACGGTGTTTTTTATAGCCCTAAAAGTCATACCAATACGATATTGGCAAGATTAGTTTCTCGATTTTGGGCCAATAAAACACGCTTCCTAAGATCCGAAAAAATATTTTTGAAGAGACTCTATTTTAAAAAGACAAAATGTGACAATGGTTTTTTTTTATATTTTTCAGAGCCCTAAAACTTGCATTCAATACGTTATGGGGAAAATCAGTCTCTCAACTTTAGTCCATAAAAGCAATACAAAAGAGCCATTTCATGTACATATCAAAGTTGAGGGACTAATCTTGAGGTTAAACAACTAATCTTACCCATTATGGATTGGAATGACTACTAGGGCCATGAAACTAAATAAAAAGTTGTTGTTGGTGAGTGTGAAACATTTTCTAAATTTGTAGGAAGCGTGCAAAAGTTTTGCACGCTAATCCTAACTTTTATGTAGAATTACTATATCTAGCGAAATCGGCGTTGGATATACTATGGTGAAGAATGCGATTTCCAAAAAAAAAAAGAAGGAGTTTCCATGCCCGACATATATACATTAGGGTGTTTTTTTTTTAAACTCTTGGAGAGGGATTTTATTTATTTTTTCCTATATTATAGCTTGAGGAATAAAAATAATTGTCCCAACATTTGAGCTTCCTAGCTCAAACCTGTAACGGCGCGGACAGAGTTTACGTTCAATTTTGTTGAAATTTAACGAAAAAACCGACTTACTAAAAAATAGAAAAAGTCTGCCTTATGTGCCAAGATATAGCGTTTTGGGATTTTTAGTTGAATGGGGGACGCCACCCACTGTGGTAAAACCACGCCCACATTTTTCGTGTGACTAAAAATGCGGAAAAAATACACCTTAAGGAGGTATTTTTTTTTTTAAATTTGCGGTCCTATATGCCTATATACACATTTGGTCAAAATAATAAGTACACGCTCACATAATTAGTTCAATGGCTTGTAGAAAAACAAATTTATAGTTAACTTCTTATAGCATATTAAATAAAATAAAAAGGAATAACATTAATAAAAAACAAAAATATCTTTCAGTCTTATCAAAAAAGTAAAAAATGGATTAAGATGACTGGACAAAATAATAAGTACATTCAGTACATTTTAATAAAAAAAAAAAATTTACTCGATTTTATCGGCTCTATTTGTTGATATTTAAAGTTCATCATTAGTAGCCGGTATATCAACCATTGTTTTGAGTAATTTTGTGTACTATTTTTGGAATACTGGAGATAAGCTTACGGCAAGTCTCTACTGATTTTTCATACCAAGTTTTTTGGACAAAACTCCATAATTGCTTCTTATTTTGGAATACTTCCTTTCCTATTCTCTGCTTCAACTCTCGCCAAAGGTTTTCCAAAGGGTTTTAGTTCATTCATTGACTTGGCCAGTTAAGCAAGGTCACACTATTGTTTTGACACCAATTCTTCACCAACTTGGAAGTATACTTAGGATCAATATCCTGCTGAAATGTCCATTTGAAATGTCCATTTTAGCGGCATACTTTCCTCAGCATAGGGCAACATCGTACTTTCCAAAATGTCTTTATAGTGGAATCTGGTCATGCTATCGGAAATTCAATGTATTGGTCTGGCACCGTACTATGAAAAATAACCCCAGACCATAATATGGCCACCCCCATGCTTTACAGTCTTTTTTGTGAAGCGTACGTGAAATTCTTTACCCTTGGGGCGTCGAACATTTCGTGCGGAGTCATTTCCAAGCATATTTATTTTTGACTTGTCGCTCCACAAAATATTACGCTATTTCTTCTCGCCGTCTGGTCCGGACCAATTTGAATGTTTCTTTGCGAATGATAAACGCATCTTCAATTTTTTTTTTTCGAAGCATAGAAACTTTTCTCGCTATCCGTCAAGGTAAATTGGTTCGTTGTAATCATCGACGTACCGTTCGGAACGAGATCACATTGCCGATGTCTGCTGAAATGGCTCTTGAAGATGCGAAATGGTTCTTTTTTGCGACAGTGACAATATGATTATCTATCGTTGAAGAATTTTTTGGTCTTCCGCGGGTTTCAACCACTTTTTTAGCTTTTAAAGCGTTTTGGACGAAAAAATTTACTGATCCATGGCTTCGGCATTAGTACGTAGACTTTGGCCGTAATTTCTGAGTGTCGAAACCATCTGCCTCTCTTCGGCAGTACAATGTTGATTTCTTCCCATCAATGAAATTTTTTTCTTTTTATTTTGATATAACTAAATATGAAACTAAATAAAATTAACAAACTTGTACGAAAAAGCCGATCAGATTGTTGCAAAATTAAAGAAATGATTAATGTACTTATTATTTTGTCCAAGTGAAATAAGCCCTTTAAATGAAAACATACGCGTATAGAAAAATTCGGGGAAATCCCTTCTTCTTTTTCACTTTTAAAGGCATTGTCATATTGAAATTATCAAAATAAAATAGAATTTCCATATATATTTTCAGTAAAACAAAAAATAATTGAGAACTAAGGACTGTCCCAGAAAAAACTTGCACTTTTATTTTTTAAGATTATACTCTACCTGATAATCTTATAGGTCTAAAAAGACAAAATATTTATTCCATATAAAGTGACGTTTGATATGATGTATAACACTTGAAGATAGCACTTCTAACGACAAAGATGTCTAGCAAGCAAGAAAAAGTCCGCGAACTGATTTTGTCCACATACCTGCAAAATCCAGGGTTAAAATATTCAGCTATAGCAAAAATAGTTGGTGCATCAGAAAGAACTGTCAAAACGGTTATTTCTAATTATAAGAAGGGTCTACCTGTTTCACGAAAAAAGGGTTCAGGCAGAAAACCAGAATTTTCTAACCCAAAGGTAGCGGCGAAGGTGAAGCGTCTTTTTAGGCAGAATCCCAACACGTCAGTGCGAGATATGGCGGCTAGAGCAGGTACATCAAAATCTACTGTGCAAAGGATAAAGGAGAAAAGTAAGCTAAAGACATATAGAGTTCAAAAAGTACCAGACCGTTCTGATGAAAAGCAGTTGATGGCTCAGATGCGAGCCCGAAAAATGTATGAAAGGTACCTGACTAAATTTGACTGCTGTGTTATGGACGACGAAACTTACGTTAAAGCAGATTTTAAGCAGCTACCTGGGCACGAATATTATACATCACCGAAGAAGGGGAATGTGCCTAGTAAATTCAAAGAAAAAAAATTTCGAAATTTCCGAAGCAATATATGGTTTGGCAGGCCATATGCACCTGTGGCCTCAGAAGCAGCTTCTTTGTTACGCAAGGCACAAACAATTCCAAAGTATATATAGACGAGTGCCTCGAAAAACGTCTTCTACCATTTATTCGTGCACATGAGGGTACCGTGATATTCTGGCCAGATTTAGCAACCTCTCATTACTCTAAAGCTACGATGGAATGGTATGCAAGTAAAAAGATCAATTTTGTACCAAAAATAGCAAATCCGCCTAACTGCCCAGAGCTTCGCCCAATTGAAAGATATTGGGCTCTAATGAAAAGAGATCTTCGAAAGAGTGGCAGGACTGCAAAAAATTTTCAAGACTTCAGACTTAAGTGGAAAAGATCGTACCGTACTGTCGATGAAACAACTGTGCAAAATTTAATGAAAGGCCTTAAAAAAAAAGTAAGAAATTTTTATAGAAAAAACAAAATTGTTAATTAGTTTTTAGATTTATATTCTGAACACTAGCCATTATTAATAAAAAAAGAAAAAAAACCAAAAAAATTGCTGGGTATTTTTTTATAACTAAAAAACAAAGTGCAAGTTTTATCTGGGACAGTCCTTAATAAGATATCAGGTAGTGTACTTATTATTTTGACCATATGTGTATGTACATAATAGAATCGGGTTTGCAGAGAATTCTCCCAAAATTTCAGCTTCCTAACTTCCTAACTTAAGCACGCTGTTTTTGGTTCATATTGCGTATATATTTTATTTGTTTATACCTTTATTACTGACAAACAAAAATTAAAAGAAATCTGCGTCTCATAAATTAAAAGTTAACATTAAACGAACATTTTAAGCCCTAAAATTTAAAGGACAAAACCAAATCACCCCTTTTTTATTGTAAATAAAAACATTTAAAATTAGTACTTAATTGTAAACCCTTTATGCTAAGCAACACGCGCACTTCTTTAAGGCATATAGGATATTAAATTATTAATGATATCCTGCGATATCCCTCCCCAGGATATTTTTAAGAATTGAATAGATCGTCCGTGGTTTTGCAATTTTTTCTGTTGATATTCTTGTTAGCAATATCCCACAAGATCTCGAAATGATTCAGATTGGGACAGGCCAACCAAAAACTTCTATCCTATTGCTCTGAAGCCATGCTTTACAAGCTTTAGAGGTGTATTTTGGATCGTTGTTCTGACGCAACTTCCATTTAATTATGTCAAGGTACATGAAGCGGTCCATAGTTTTTGAAACCCTATGAATTAGCTCAATACTTTGACCAGAGACGCAACTCCAAACCATTACACTGACTCCTCCGTACTTTACAGTGACTTTGTAATACTTAGGATTCAGTCTTCCTCCTTTTGGTCTACGTACACGCCTTATTTCATCCGAATTTTTCAGATTGTACTTGGATTTGTCAGAAAACAAAGTCACATGTGATGTCACACTAACATCACATTAGTTGAGGTGGGCGTGGAGTGAGGCGTAGAGACCAAAAAGAGGAAGACTGAATTCTAAGTATTGCAACGCCACTGTAAAGTACATAGGAGTCAGTGAATGGCCTGGAGGACTTATTGCCAATAATAAAGCCATAAATAAATAAAATAAACACACGTTTCAAAAACGTCGTTTTCCTAAAAAATTTACTAAGGGGGTGCTTAAGTTTTGGCAAACACTGTGTGTAGTATATACTATTTACGGAGCACTTACGGCTTTGTGCGAATACCCTTATTATATCTTATTAAATTTTGAAATAACATTTATTTAGTTCATATAAGAGTTCATAAGAGTTCTTAAATTAATGCACTTTTCGGAAGATATTCTATCATCGATTATACTAGTGATGCTAAAGTAAAACTTCCCCCAAGGGAACCTTACAAACGTTTTCCAACTAACACCTTTTTGCTACGACTGAATTTTTATTTAACAAGGATACATGATTTAAGCCAAGTTTTTAGGGGAACAAGGGGAAACTCAAAAGGAGAATCAAAGGCAAAATTACAAAAAAACTTACCGGCCATGACAGTTTAACAGTTTTTTAGACAACAGCACACGATGATGCACGCGGAGCAGTAGAAATAGTGAGAACAAAAACAACAAAGCTAACGATGACGACGACGGCGACGATAAAGAAACCAAAGTTATATTTTTATTTTTTGCTTCGTTAGGAGTCGAATTTTTGTTACTATTTATCTACTTTAACTTTTTCGAATTGTGCGAACTTCTGCTATGAAAACACAAATATGGGGGAAATATCACTCAAGGAATACGAGAGATTTTTTAGAATGCACGGTACTGCAGCTGCCGTATTAGTGTATAAAGAACAATAAATTAGAACGCAGCAAAATTCAGTAATTTTTTTGCTGTTCTCTGTCGTTGCGTCTGATGCCACTGCTCCACGTTGGAGGATCGGTGCGGATGGGGTGCACGAATATGCCACTAAAGTGGAAAAAATTCAAGTACCTAACCCCTCTTTTTAACACGGTAAAGTTTTACATTTGTTTGCTTTATTGCAGCATTCGTGTTGCAGTAGTATAAGTTCGTAGGATGATCGGTTTTTCTTTTTTTTTTGGAGCGAAGCGCTTAACCTTCAAATTTTTTTAACACTTAGTATTTTTTGCAATTTAAATTCAGTAAAAATTTACCACTAATAAATACATTTGAAAATTTGTTTATTTTGAGTTTATCCTTCACTTGGGTTTTTCTGTAACTAACCGCGTGACTTGCTTTTACCCGTTTTCTCTTTAAACTGAAAATTGCAAAATGAAAATCAAACCAACGCGAGTGGAATCAATAATTTTTTTCTTATTAATTTAAATGCTGCTATATCAATTCGTAATGGAATTTGCAGTGCTAAGTTATTCTTTTTTCAAAATTTTATGTTATATAAAACAGATCAAATAAAATTTTTTAAATAAATATTTGCACAATTTTCGCATTTTTTATTCTAGCGTAATATTCACAAGCAGCTCTCGCCTTTTGCCTATTCCTTTTTGATCTGAAATTCGTTCTCGTTGCTTCGCGTTTTTTTCTTGCAATTTTTGCGGCTAAAATTTTGTGATTGTACGGTGTTCACTTTGATTTTAGATATAAAATATTTTCAAAACTAAGCATATGTTATTATTATTAGAATTTACTTTATTATATCGCTCTTTTTTACAATTCTTAAATGGAAGAAAATTTCGATTTCGCGACTTATGTGAAAAATGAAACGAACGAAAATGCTGCGTTTTGCTTCGTGCCTATTCGTCTCTTCATTTTGCTTCGTAATTCGCCCGGTCAGTGGCTGTCGTTGAATTCGCCGGTTTTTTTTTTATCCAAAATTGACAGTTCTTTTTTCTGTCGCCGCAGGGCTGAAAAATTTTTTATTTCATAGAATCACAGCTTAAATATCATGGGAAGCAAACTATGTATTAAAAATGACACACTACCAACTCCAATTCTCAATTACAATGACGTCACGACAAGACGACAGTTGCTAACAACCAGCGTCGACTTGAACGCCGACTCCAAAGTTCGCTGTAAATGTCTAAACAGAATTCGGACGTGCGATTTTTCTTCTGTTTTTCCTATACGTTTTTAGTGAGTAAAAAATTGAAGCCCAATTTCCATGCGATCTTATCTTATCCCATATCAGGGATATCAAATAAAATTTTTGTATGAAAGAAAAAGCATTCGAATAGAACTTAATTCGCTTGAAGAATGCGAGAGTGAATAGCATACATTTGCTATCTTCATAACATGTGATGTCCTCCCTGATATTTGATAAGACAAAACGAACAACAACAAAATTATTTGTTACGACGTAGTATAAGGTTAAGAAGAAAAATTAATTATAATAGAAGTTTTCTTTTATTTTTCTTTTGTTTTCGTATTTCAAATTTTAAAATTTATTTTTGTTAAATCTTAAGATTTATTTTAGCTTAATGCCTGGTTTTCATATGATCTTTCTTGAACTTATCTTATCAAATATCAGGGAGGACATCACATGCTATAAAGATAGCAAATGTATGCTATTCACTCTCGCATTCTCCAAGCGCATTAGGTTCTGTTCGCATGCTTTTTCTTTCTTACAAAAATTTGATTTGATATCCCTGATATGGGATCAAGAAAGATAGCATGGATAGCATTAATTTAAGCATTTTTGACATTCGAACGTCGACGCTCAAATCTCCATTTACACAACAGCTTACTTCTGCATCGACTCACCACGCTGACGTTGAAATACCAAACTACCACTCCGACGTATGTCGCATTTACACAACAAAAAGCTACTCCGAAATCATACGTCGACGCTCAAATTCGGTGTGTGTAAATAGCATATGAGAGACAAATTTTTGTCTATTCTCTTTTGTAATTTTTGTTTTGCGTTTGCGGCATACGACAAATTTTTTACCTCGTCCCTTTCGTTTTTCCCCTCTTGCCTAAAAACAAGGAAACTTTGCGGAAAAAGTTTTCTCGTGTAAACGCTGACTTTTGCTTATCAACATTTGGGCAGTTCACAATATCACACGTGCTGTCCAACATACAATACAACATTTCAACACAAAAATCACTTTCTTGTCAACAGAAAGTTACAGCTCCGTCCGTCTTCGATTCAAACCGATTTTACGACAGATCTTACCGTTGACGCTTTTTCAGACAGTATCGTGAGAAAGGTATTAGCCACAGCTTACAAACTTTTTTTTTAAGCGGGATTTCTCTTTTAAAGTTGCTACGATAACAAAGCATGACACAGATTTTTCAAATCAATAAGCCAAACAAAAATGTAAAACAAAGGAGAAGCAACTGTCAAAAAACAGCTCCATAAACTTCTCACCCCTCTTACCTTCTAAATCAGAATTTTGCAACTCAAAATTACAATTACTATTTTGGAGAAATACAAAATGTTGCATTGGCTAGCAGAATTGTCTATGCGAATTATTTTTACTATGATTTATTAACGAATGTAGAATCTACTAAGATGCCTCAAATTTTACCCAGCTGGGGCTTTAAAACATGAAATTAACGACCTTCCCAAAATAATATTAATGTTTCTTATAATGGTAAAAAGTGAAATTTTTTTTTTGGGAAAAAGTTGATAACCTTTTTTTAGTTTCCAATGTTACAAAATTAAGTTTTTTGTGTCCCTGAATAAACTCTTTTTTTTTTTCAAAAAAAAAATGTAGTACCCTCGTTAAAATTTCATAACCCAATTACCCGCTATTTCGGAAAATTTTCAATTAGTAAAAATTGCTTTGACCTGTAATTAACCGCTTGGCCGCGTCAAAAGTGAACCAAGCATATGTAATTCTATGGCCCGATTTTCCAGCCAGCAATTGAATGAAGAATAAATAGGTATAGAAATTCTCTTACCTTGCAGTTTTTTTGTTCCATTTATATTGATTGCAGTATTAAGCATGTTACCAATTTTTGTAAAACTTGATTGACGTGCAAAAGTACGCGGTGGTATTGGCGGTGGTGGAGGTTCCGGTTCTAAAACAGGACTTTGTCTGCCCCAGCGGCCCATTCTGCTGTTGTTACTTTAGTTGCTTATAAATTTGAAAGAGTTTTTGAAAATTTATCTGTAATTAAAAAATAAATACATTTTAATAAAGAAATTCACATGATTTCAAAGGGAAAATCAGCTATTCAAAAGGTATTAAGCTACAATATCGATGGTTCATCGCATGCGATGACATTATTCTTGGTATTAGTGTTGGCATGTCACAAGGACTTGTAGGATTACGACAGTCGCACGTTGTAAACTGTCGAAAGTGTCACAAATGTCGCAAACTGCTCGGTTTTACAACTAAAATTGTTTGTCAAACAATTTGACGAACAAAAATTACAGTCGTAAATGTCGCAAATGTCGCGCGACATTTGTAACATGCCAACACTGCTTGGTATGCGACATTGATGGAAAAGCAGGTACATTTCGTCATATGAAATCAAAAAAAGCCTTAAGTTACATTAACCCTAACCGTACTGACGAACTTTCTATACACATTCAGACGGACGAGGTACCTGGGTACCCACTTTTGTTTTCATACATATTGAATGGCATGAGTGCTGGTGAAAGCAAAATTTTTTCGTTTTGTGGGTTCATTTTCATAAACGAGCTCTGCTAACAAGCGTTAGAGCTTATTTTTTATTTGAGCAAGTGTATTGTATCAAATTCGTCACTCGGAGCGATGATTCGAAATGGAATTTTCGTTACATCTCTCGCTTTTACTCAAGCGCTCATCGAGAATCGTGCTGATTATATGAAATGAGATTTTTGTTACAGCTTTCATTTTTGCTCGAGTGCTCCTTAACACTTATTTCGACAGTTTTGGCTCTATAAGGCGGCCACCGGCTGTTATATCTATCAAAGAAAGCTGCCTAATGCTCAACGCCAAACGAACTAAAGCGAGAGCTTTGTCATTGATTTAGTCAAAATGTATGAGAATTCAAACAGGAACGTTACAATGGACAATTAATCCACGTTTTTTTTATTGAAGGGCTCTCTTCTGTGGATGGGTCTAACGCTTTTGGCGACCTTGTGCCAGAATAAGCTCTACATTCTATAGGAATTGAAGCCGTATCCTACCCCTACCGATGACGTCGGTTGTATTTGCTGAGTTTATCGGCAAGATTGTTCGTCGTTGTTGTGTCGTGAAGAAGAAGTAATCCGTGTACATGCTCAGCAGCATGTACTGCCATGTTTTAACAAATATATGGCACGGAAAATATCAATAACCACTATAATAGCACCTATGGAGGCGTGAACATTATGGATAGGATGCTACGTAACTGCACAACCAGAAAAGAAGACAAATAGATAAATGGCCTCTCGCTTTTTTCTATAACATGTTGGATGTTGCTGCCCTGGCTTCCTACATCATTTATCTAGAACTCCACGATAAGAAAAATGTTGCAAAATTTTTGCACAATTTTTCTGGAGGATCTCTCGAGTCAATTCAGCTGCCTACATATTGTGGCCTGGTCCAGAATACCACGGATAACCCAGCATTTTTCCAATCGACTGGCCATAGAAACGGAACTGGAGTATTGGTTGTGCTCTCCACCAGCAGACTAACAACATCAGCCTGCAGACCAACGCGAGGAAAATTGAGAAAGGTGTGTGCCATTACTGCAAGTGTCTCGATCAAACCTAAAAACGACGCGAAACTCATACTCAGTGTTCGTCTTGCTTCAAGTCAATGTGTTCCGAGCACTCTACAAATGTATGTTCGGATTTCGAGTGCCTGCTATGAATACCGTTTGAAAAGTTGTGAAATTTTTATTATATTTCAAGCAGCAACAATAAAATTATATTAGAAAAGCCCCAAACAAAATTGTTGTTTTGATTTTTCCCATACATTTTGCACTACAAAATATTGGGTACCCAGGTATCCACGTCCGTGCGAATCTCGGATTGAATTTTCAAAGGCTAATTACTCGAAACTTAAAATACATTTGAAGTTAAGCCCAATTTCCATGTGATCTTATTTTATCCCATATCTTACTTACTTACTTGGGTGGCCATAACAACCCGTTACCGGGTTACGGCCGACCTCAAAAGCTCTCTCCAGGCGCCTCTGCTTTGCGCACGCCTTCTCCAATCATTCACACCAAGCGTGGATAGGGTTTCCTCAGCTTGGTCTTTCCATCAGAGGCATGGTCTTCCTCTTCGTCGTCGCCCAGCGGCTTCCGCATCAAACACCTTTTTCGCCGGAGCTTCTTCGTCCATACGCACAACATGTCCCAGCCAGCGCAGACGTTGAATAGTGATGCGCTTGACTATGTCAATGTCAGCGTAGAGCTCGTACAGTTCGTGGTTCATTCGAATACGGTAGTCGTCGCCGACGTGAACAGGACCGAAGATTTTGCGAAGAATTTTTTTTTTCTCTCAAACACCCCAAGCGTGGCTGCATCAGTCTGCGACACAACCCATGCTTCTGCGCCGTAAAGTAGCACGGGTAAGATGAGCGTCTTGTAGAGTGTCAGTTTTGTCGGGCGAGAGAGGTCTCTACTACTCAATTGCTTACTGAGACCATAGTAACACCTATTAGCAAGAGTTAGTCTTCGCTTTATCTCCAGGCTGACATCGTTTTGAGTGTTCACGGCGGTGCCAAGATAGGTGAATTCCTTGACAACTTCGAAAGTATAGTTGTTCGCAGTAACAAAGGATCCAATACGCCGCGTCTCCCTGTTTGTGGACAGCATATACTTTGTTTTGCCCTCGTTCACCGTCAAACCCACTTTCGCTGACTCTTTTTCGATAGCAGAGAACGCAGCAGTAACATCTCGCTTACAACGTCCAATGATATTAATATCATCGGCATATGCAAGGAGCTGGACACTTTTGTAGAAAATAGTGCCATTACGATGTACACTGGCTCTTCGCAACACCCCTTCCATCACAAAGTTGAAGAGGTTGCAGGATAATGGATCGCCCTGTCTGAAACCTCGTTCGGTATCAAATGGTTCGGAGAGGTCCCTTCCTACTCTGACGGAGCTGGCTGTGTTGCTCAACGTCATTCTGCAAAGCCGCACCAGCTTCGCAGGTATACCGAACTCAGACATGGTGGCATACAGGCAATCCCGTATCGGGCTATCGAAAGCTGCTTTAAAATCGATAAAGAGATGATGGGTATCGATCTGTTTTTCGTGGGTTTTTTCCAGGATTTGACGTAGTGTGAAGATCTGGTCTATGGTGGACTTACCAGGTCTAAAGCCGCACTGATAAGGCCCAATCAGTGTGTTGGCAAACGGCTTAAGTCTTTCACACAGTACAGTCGACAGGACCTTGTAAGAGATGGCAAGAAGACTGATTCCCCGGTAGTTAGCGCAGATTGTCGGGTCACCTTTCTTCAGTACAGGACAAAGGACACTGAGATTTCAATCGTTGGGCATGCTTTCTACTAGCCATATTTTGCAGATGAGTTGATGCATACACCCTATCAGCTCATCGCCGCCGGTCTTGAACAATTCAGCAGGCAGGCCATCGGCACCAGCCGCTTTGTTGTTCTTAAGTCGTTGGATCACAACTCGTACCGCGTCATGGCTAGGTGGTGGTACGTCCACACCATCGTCGTTGATTGGTGGCATCGGGTTAATTTCTCCAAAGGCGGGATTGGTGGAGTCATCGCCAGCAAGCAGCTTGGAAAAGTGTTCCCTCCATAATCTCAGTGCACCCTGCGTATCCGTAACCAGATTTCCATGTTCATCTTTACAGGTTGATGCTCCGGGCTTGAAACCTTGGGTCAGACGCTTGACTTGTTGGTAAAATTTTCGAGCATCATTCCTGCCCCGTAACACTTCGAGTTTCTCACGCTCGTGCCTTTCCTGCTCTCGTTTCTTGCGTCTGAAAAGGCGCCTCTCATCCTTTCTCTTTTCCCGGTAGTTTTCGTGCACGGCTCGCGTTGCTGCTGACTGCAGGGTTCTTTTGTAGGCGGCGTTTTTCACTGCAGTAGCTTCGCGACACTCCTGGTCATACCATTGATTTCGCGGAAGTGGGCGTCGGAAACCAATGACTTCCTCAGCGGCAGAGCGCATGGAGCGGGATATATGCGCCCAAAGTCCACCGGCATCATCGGGTAGAGAGTCAGGTTGAAGGAGCAGTTCTGAGAGGCGAGCGGAATAGGCTTCGGCCGTCCGATGTGTTTGCAGCTTAGCGACGTCCAGCTTTCGTTGCGTACCAGAGCGTACATCCTTTGCATTGCACAGCCGCATGCGTATCTTGGCTGCAACAAGATAATGATCGGAGTCAATATTGACTCCCCGGAACGTACGAACATCTAGCACGCTCGAAGCATGCCTTCCGTCGATCACAACATGATCGATTTGGTTGCGTATTTTCTGATCAGGGGACAGCCAGGTGGCCTTGTGGATATCGAGGTGTTGAAATCTGGTGCTACTTACTACCATGTTTCGCGCCGCGGCGAAGTCGATCAGCCGTAGACCGTTGTTTGAGGTGGTCTCGTGAAGGCTGAACTGACCGACAGTGGGGCCAAATATACCTTCTCTTCCGACCTTTCCGTTGAAATCCCCGAGTACAATTTTAACGTCATGGGCCGGGCAGCGGTCGTATACTTCCTCGAGTCTCGCATAGAAGGCATCTTTGACAGCATCGTCCTTTTCCTCCGTCGGGGCGTGCGCGCAAATTAAGCTGATGTTGAAAAATCGAGCCTTGACGCGGATCGAAGCCAACCTTTCGCTCACAGGTGTGAACCTGGAGATATGGTGGCGAAGTCTCTTGCTTACTACGAATCCGCATCCCAATTCGCGCCTCTCCGCATGGCAGCTGTAGTAGATATCGCAACTTGCTTGCTTAGAGCAACCTTGTCCTATCCATCTTATTTCCTGGATGGCGGTGATGTCAGCCTTAATTTTTCCGAGGGCATCCGCCAATTCGATAGAGGCACCTTCCCTATTGAGGGTCCGGATATTCCAGGTGCATATCCTTAAATCATAGTCCTTTTTTCGTTTGCAGTGTTCGTCAACGTTGAGGGGTTCATTTTCCGAGGCTTTTTTAGTCTTCATTGGAGTGTTTTTTTTACGTGGCGGGTACCAAACCCTGCGCACAACCCAGTTTACTTCCAGGGAGGACACGCTGCACACATTCGCTCACTATCTCAGCGGATGCGGAGATAGCTACCCAGATGGAGCCGCGGGGAGGCTGTGTGTCAACTTGCTAATGGTTGGCTCAGAGATCGCTCTGGCAATCCCCAGGTGGAAAGCAATCAGAAACTTTACTCTGATCAACCAAAAGCCAATCCATCCAATCCCATATCAGGGATATTAAATCAAATTTTTGTAAGAAAGAAAAAGCATGCGAACAGAACCTAATGCGCTTGGAGTATGCGAGAGTGAATAGCATACATTTGCTATCTTTAAAGCATGTGATGTCCTCCCTGATATTTGATAAAATAAGATAAGATAAGATCACATGGAAATTGGGCTTTAAAAACAGGTTTTATACATACTTTGACTATTCTAGTTTCATAATTTGAAGTTTCAAAGTGCTATGATCACAACTTTCAGAGATACATTCAATCAAAGTTGCCGTGGGTACCCAGGTACCTCGTCCGTACGGTTAGGGTTAAAAAAATTTAACAGAAGTAAAAAAACTTTTGAAAATAAAAAATAAATAAAAAATTTAGTTTGTTTTTAGTCGAATGAAAATTATTAATTAATTGAATTTTAATCGAATTTACAGTCAATTGTTGTAACCGATATTCATGTGAAATTTCACAAATCGGTTTTAGCTTTGTAAACAAACATGACAAAGATATCAAATGGAACAATTTAGCATGGTAATTGGTGACATATGTTTCGGCTATTACCACATACACTCTAAAAAAAATTACTTTATTTAATGACTGATTTTATTCCAGAACTTCCATTAATAAATGTTGTAATTTTACACACGAAATGTATTCATAATTTTCTCATTATTTACACTTTATTTTTTGTAATAAAAGCAGAATATAATTTTTTTTTAGTAATGGACTGTAGAATACATATTTTTATTAGTAGAAGATAGTTGAATACACACTTTTTTCTGCAATTTCACATGTTAAGTGTGTGTATCCTAGAATTTAAAAAAAAAAACAAATTTTTACATATTTTTTGTATTTTTCACAACAATAATACTAGTAAATTCACTATGATTAATATAGTAAATTCACACATCACATTTTTTATTTTTTAGAGTGTATATACATAGCTGGGCATTAACTCGTTAGTCCGTTAATTAACGAAGTTAACATTTCGGCTAACGGATTAACTTTTAAGTTAACTTTATAAAATGTTAACGAACTCGTTAACTTCCGTTAAATTTCTCCAAGTCCGTTAATCATTAATCCAGTACCTACTATTTATCAAAAAGAAACCGCGCGAACAGCGCCGCCACGCGAATAACACGTTCTGACAACAAGTACTTTCCAGTTGATATGGCTGGAAACGAATGACAGCAGTCGAGTGGATGCAGTAAAAAAATACTTTAATAAAAAAGGTAGAAGCGGCTTTACGACTGCCGAAAGTTCGAAAAACAGAGATAGTTTGAGTGGAAGGTAACAACGACGATGTTAAAGAAGACTTTTTCAATTCTGTTACTCAGTCTAAAGAAAAATATAAGAACCACAAATATTTAAAGAGTAATGCTCTAAGTCTCACAAAAATGTGGCTAGACATGAAATCAAAAGAGTTGTTCAACGATGTGGGGAACAGATATTCATAGATTTGTTTATTAAATATAATACTTCCATACCCTCAAGCACAGCAGTTGAAATTTTTTTTTCACGGGCAAAGATATTTTAACGCCAAAACCAGCCTCGCTTTTAGACGAGAACTTCAAAATATTTTCATGTAGGGGAATATTAATATTATGCCAGATGACTAAATTACACACTCCAATTATACAAGTCATTTTTTTGTTGTTCCTAACCTGCTAACTTCCAGAACCCAAACCATCAGTTTTTATAAGAAGACCACTAACGCAATGATATAAAAAGTTCAATTTTTATCACGTGTTAACGGATTAACGATTAACGTTAACTTCCGTTAAGTCTTTCGAAATGTATCGCTTTAACGTTTAATGAAGTTAACTTTTTTAGTAACTTTTTGACTAACGGTGCCCAGTTATGCATATATACATATTCATATGTATATACAAAGCCACATCAGACCAAGCTTTGGTTAATTTGTAATAAGATTCGGACCCCGACCATTCCATGAATTATATGTGGACAGCCATTCTTAACACTTGAGCTATGGAGGTTCTGCCAATGACATGTACAATTAATAAATCAAAATTGTTCAACATTTTTTCAGGTTAAGCTCAAGCTAAGAACGTTGTTTTTAATTGTAGGAGTGTACAATTTTGCAGGAACATGTGTTTTGACACGGTGCATCCTAATCAATCAAAAAGTCGATTTTGAATTTATTGTAACTTAGGGTTTTATTCATTTCATATGACGACTTGTGGCTTTTCCGACTTTATCAAACCAAAAGTTACAACATTGACACATTTTAGGCAAAACAAGTCTTAAAAATGAAATCTAGAAAATAGTATTTTAGTTTTTAGGATAAACTAGTTTTTCTTAGGTCAAACTAGTTCATCCGAAGCGTGTTAGTATGAACCAGTTTAGCCTAGGATGATTCTAGTATGTTAGGGTAAATGGCAGACCATCGGCAGCGACTCAGGATTTACTGGGCGTTGCATGCTCATAGAAATAAAGAGAACCGAATTAAACACTAGAATTCGCAAATTTCGATAAGAGAGCGTGACTCCTCCAATACAAGCAACAACTTAAAAACAGTATACTGACTGAAACATTTGTGGCAGTGCTACCAAATTTCATGCAATTACAAAACTGCCTGACTGACTTTTATTTCCAAGGTCAAGTAGTAGTAACATAATTTTGGGATAATTTTTCCTCTATCATCAGCAACACAATTAACTTTCACAAACTGGTACTGTTCTATTTTGACAAAAAACCTTTTTGAATTTCAAATAGTTTGTTTTAGCGAAGCCGGTATTGGAAATATTGGAGGATGTAAGTCCTGAGCCGCATCCGAAGGCCGCCCACTTACCACTTAATAATCATTCAATAAAATTGATAGTTTTATTGTTTTACTTTGCTACTATCTTATTCTTCACTAGTTACAGTGCTTTTTCATTAAAATTTGATTGCATATCTTTAGGCTTAGCTGTAACTAGTTTGGCCTAAAACTAGTTTGGCCGGTAACATGTACAGCTGCGGTCAAAATAATAAATAATAGCGCCGCGGTGTCATTTATGAATTGAGAGAAAATATTTCGAACAACTGACTTTTTTTTTTCTTACTTGATAAGAACACAAGATAAGCACATGACATTTTATTCCAAAAAAATAACGGTACTAATAGCAGTGCTCAACTCCTTTTCTTCTCAAAACTAGGTATTTACTTTTATTAAAAAAATTTGATAGTAACAAGTAAGCTCTATTATTTTTGTATAATACTCCAATGATTTTTTCGAGTTTTTGCATTTTAGTGGGGCGACAGAGCAAAGTAAAATTATTAAAAATTCCATTTCGCAAGGTAAAACTTATAAGGAAATTTAAAATGTTATCGGATGTTCTGCGAAAATGGTTTCGAATACGATAAAATACAGAAACAAACGAAAAACACGAGGCCGAATATCTTCCATGTCCCCCCGGGACGCGATAGAGCTTTTGATACATAATCCGTTTTTGCCTGCTACGGAAATAAAGAAAGTGCTAAATATAGCAGCGAGTGTGGAAACCGTTAAAAGAGCACTGAGGGAAACCAATTTGAGTGCCCAGAATCCACAACCAATTCCATTGTTTAAAAAAAATGCATATCACAACAGCTTCAAAATAATCTAGTTCTTATCGAAAGTTAGCTATCAAAATGGCGTATCAAGGCGAATGAGCAAAAATGCCGACACGTCACAACCCAACTTCAACTTTAACACTAAATGGTATTCGAGTTCATGAAGCAAATGATGTAACTTATCTTGGCATTCACTTAGATAAACGCTTAACTTGGCGTAAGCATATCGAAGCCGAAAAGACGCAAATCAAACTCAAAGCTGCTAGTTTGCACTGGTTAATTAATAGACACTCTCCTCTAAAATTAGAATATAAAATTTTACTATATAATAGTGTCATCAAGCCTATCTGGACCTATGCCATACAGTTATATGGATTCGCTAGTTCATCAAATATAGAAATTCTACAAAGGGCTCAAGCAAAGATACTAATGACAATAACAGGAGCTCCTTGGTTCATTAGAAATGAGCGTATCCATAGTGATCTTCACATACCCATGGTAAAGGCAGAATTTGAAAGACTGAGAGGAAAATACCTCCAAAAACTGCAAAATCACATCAATCCATTAGCTACGTCATTTGCCAACACTTTGGCACAATCGCGTTTAAAAAGGTCTGACCGTCCAGCTTTTACAAATGTGTCCTCTACGCTTATTTTCATCAATCGTGAAACTTTCAATTGAGCATTTGCATACACAACGATAGAAGCATTCCAAGTTCTACGCAAAGTCCCTTCGACTGGAATATGTCATATTTTTTTTATCCTCATGAGGTCTTTGTACCGGGACCTAGCTAGTCTCGGGAACTGTCCTCTGAGAATAATAATAAAAATAAAGAAAATATCGCCATCCAGCTTATCCCCTAATGAGGGCACTGGACCGGGACCAAGCCCGTCTTGGCTGCTGCCCGATGAGTGGAGAGTGCGGCAGCAGGAATGTTAAGCAGTATGCTTTTAGGACGCTTTTGGGTGCTAGACCGGGATCTAGCTCATCTCGGCTGCTGCTTTAAAGACGTTCTCGTTGCACTAGCTCTCCTCAACGTGAAAGACCGGAACCTAGCTCGTCTCGTCTAGCTGTCACAATCATATCGAGGTACTAGTTACCTCTATGATGGTGGACAGGGACCTAGCCCGTCTCTGCTACCACGCTAACGCAGACCGGGACCTCGCTCGTCTCGGCTGAAAGTTAATCAGGGAAGACTTAATAGTCAACAACTGCAACTATAGATTGGTTGTCATAAACCTATCACCGCGAGACTGCTCCAACGGATTATCCCTTTCGCGCATGCCGCAATTGCAGATACAAACAGAAGTGGTATATATTAAAATCTATTTTCAGACCAGCTTAAGTTCTTAAGTCCCGCAGAGCTGTGAATTACCGGTTATAATACATATACCAATTTGTATAAAATTTATAATATGTAATAGTTTTTTATTATAAATAAGATTTTATAACTTATTGTTAGTCTTTACAATTCAAAGAGATACAATAAATAAAAGAAGAGTTAAAAAAAAAAATATCACAAAGAAATCGGACTTTTCGCACGGGGCACTTGAAATGGCCACTTGCAAAGTAGAATGGAACGATGAGAGTAAGATCATTCCAGGGATCATATTCTGTGCTTGGGCTACGCTTTACATATTGACGAGTGCCTTTTCCACCAAAAAGACGATATTACTCTAATCGCTCTACATAATTTTGCTCTACTTTGCAAGCGGCCATTCCAAGCAAACGTGCGCAAAGTACGATCTCTTTGTGATATGTATTGAAGTGAAAACTTCTTATGGCACGTTGTGCACCTCCATAAGAAAGCATTCGCGGCTGAGGAAAAAAGTATAAACTCGCGACACCGACCGTCATCGGGATTCCCCGTCATGAATGAGAGCGATAGTAAAATTTGAATGTTCTATTGTTTCTCTTAAATAAATATTCCAAGTGGAAGACAAAAAGCAAAGACACTAACTGACACATTCCATTCTCATTCAACGATTGTTATGTTTACATGTTTGTTTCTTTCAAATTCCGCGTTGTTGCGTTGACAAATTGAGAATGAGAGCGAGAGTAAAATTTGAATACATATTCCGTTTTCGTCTTACATTGCATTGCCATATAAAAAGAAAACGCACACATACCAACTAACACACTAACTTGCCATTAAACGATTTGTTATGCTTGCATTCTTCTTTCTACGTGTGAAATTAATTTTTTGTTTCAAGTTTTCACTTCTGTCGGCACTCCCGGAGTGCAACCCGCCGGTTTTTTTTTAACTAGTTTCCCTGAGTCTCCTTTAACGGTTTCTACACTCGCTGATATATTTAGCACTTTCTTTATTTCCGTAGCAGGCAAAAACGGATTATGTATCGAAAGCCGTATCGAACAATTCACGTCCCGGGGGGACATGGAAGATATTCGGCCTCGTGTTTTTCGTTTTTTCTGTATTTTATCGTATTCGAAACCATTTTCGCAGAACATCCGATAACATTTTAAATTTCCTTAAAAGTTTTACCTTGCAAAATGGAGTTTTTAATAATTTTACTTTTGCTCTGTCGCCCCACTAAAATGCAAAGAAGAAATTGAGAAGAAAAGGAGTTGAGCACTGCTATTAGTACAGTTATTTTTTTGGAACAAATTGTCATGAGCTTATTTTGTGTACTTATAAAGTAACTATATTTTAAAAGATTGGAAGAAAAAAACTTCATTTGTTCGAAATATTTTCTTTCAATTCAAAAATGACACCGCGGCGCTATTATTTTGACCGCAACTGTATATCCTCAAATTTCCTTAATTTTTATATATTATGTAAAAAAGTATGTTCAGCTAAAATCTAAAGTTCCAGATGCAGCTTTTCACAACTTTTTTTTTATGAATTTTTCCTATATATTTTTATTTCTTCACATTTTGCAATCCTTTACAATAATTGTATCAATTGTAAAAGCTTACAGTGTGAGGAGAGGTGCTAAAGTTCGGAAGGGAGTTCGCTCAAAGTGAGGTGAACATGTAAGAACTCTATTTCACATTTTCATTCCTCTTGGGATATAAGATATAAATTCGAATGCTTTTCAAAAACAGAAGAGATAAGCCTTCAAGCCTTTTCTCTAATAAATTTAGAACTATAAACGATATAGCACAATTTTTAGCATTTTTAAAATCAGCATTGCTGCATTGGAAATTGATACCCATTTCAAAGAAAATTTTTCAACCACATACCACCTTTGTATGGGGGAAGTCGTGTCCGTGAGTCGATTTTTTTTTATGCTCTCTAATTTTTGTTGTTTCAACCTTAAAAATATATATACCGATTTTCAAGAGTCTAGCAATATTATTACTACATATTTATGGCCGATCCACTGTGCAAAAGTGCGATTTCACAAGAGATTTTCTCATATCTGAAACTTTTCTAAATTGGTTAAATACTGGGTTTTGCCTCGTATTTTTGAGAGACTGAATAATATGTATGGAAAGTACAATATCTTAATAGATAATTTATACGCTTTTCAATATAAAGATATTCAATTTTGATTAAACAAGTTTGCGTATTTATGAGAAGAAACACATTTATTTCGGCCCTGATATCTCCGAAACTAGAACAGATAGGGAAAATGCAAATTGGGTTTGAAAAACTCAGCTCAATATTGATTTAGGATAAAATGATGAATAAAAAGTTCGATTAGAAATTGTTGTGATTTTACTTTTGTTTGTGCAGTCAGCGGCTTTTAAAAGTGCACTGTGTGCTCTAATTTTAACAATATACTTAATAAGATAACTAATAATAAATTGGTTGTAAAGGGTGTTCAAATTTGAGGCATCTTTTTTAATTTGACGCCATTTTTTTCCAAGTTCTAGACTACACCGATGTTTTTTAAGTATAAAGTTAAGACACTCCGGTTAGTTAAAATGAATCGCTACATGAGTGAACAACATGTTTTCATTATTAACACTTATTTTAAATATGGTGAAAGTAATTCAGAAGTTGGAAGAAAATTTCGTTTAAAATACGGCACAGAAAAAGTTTCGACAAACCGTGTCTTGATAAGTTTGAAGAAACTGGCTCAGTTCAAGATCAGAGAAGCCGAATTTATCATCGAAGCGGACGTTCAAGTGAAAATATTCTAGCTGTTAGCTGAAGAGTCAAGGACATCATTTCGTCGCCATTCACAACAATTAAACCTCAAACCAACAACTTAGTTTGGGCTGAACAAAATTCTAGAGAATTGTTTGGAAGCCATTAGTTCATTAGACACTTTTTTGTGGAGTCAATTGAAAAATATTGATGTGCAAAATATGTGGTTTCATCAGGATGGTGCAACATGCCATACAGCAACGGAATCAATCGATCTTTTAAAGACAAGTTAGATAATTGAATAATTTCTCGAAGAACAGACGAATCAGCAACCAAAATCATGGGATTTGGATTCTTTTTATGGGGTTTCTTAAAGAGTAAAGCTTATGCGGATAGTCCTCAAACTGTTCAATACCCCAAAGACAACATCATCGAGCAAATATCACTAATTGAACCATCATTATGCGACAAAGCTATTCAAAATTTTGATAAAAAATTTACAACCTTCCGAGCTAGCAGAGGAGAACAACGTTCTTTTTCATTACTAACCGGAACCAATTAAAATAAAATAAATAAATATTTCACACAATTTATGTCTTTTATTTATGTAAATTTTAAAAAGAAGCCTCAAAAAAAAAAAAAACTTTATGATAGAACCTATTTAGGGGTACTCTGAAATTAAACTGATAATGAAATTTGGAAATTCATATGACACACTAAACTGTTGCCAAAAGGTTTCAATTCCTGTACAATATTTTTGTAAATCAAAATTTATTTCATAAATAAAAAAATTAAATTAAAAAAAAACTTCTTTCGAGTTAATACGTGTCAAAAATAAAAAAATTCTAATATCGCAGAAGAAATTTGGGAGAAACTTATTTATATATTAAGTACATAGATACATGCATATATGGACTAAAACGCAAAATAGTAAACTACGGAGAAAATTTTTTTTTTCTTAAATTTCGAGGGTTCTTCATTATTTTCTGGTTGTACACATCCCAAAGTATCGAGAAACACAAATGTAAAACCGAAATCTGTTGCTTGCTGCCAGATTTTAGACTTGTTTCCTTGTTGCCTCTTTATGAATAAAAATTGACAAAAATACAACACGAATCAAAAAAGTACGTTGTATTCAATATATATTATTTTATACGTACTATCCGCTTTTATGAGGTAGATCTAGGTATAGTGAAAGTAACTAAATAAAATTTTTGAAGGTAAAAATAGGTTATCAGCATTTTGTATGAAAAAGAATTCGACCGCATTTTTTGATGTAACGTAACAGTCAAAAATCCCAAAAAGTCTTTTGGTGCGAATTCTAGCACGTCAACAAAAGAGAATGACCGCATTTTCTCCGAGCACTTTTAGTCTATTTTCTAAAAAAAATAAGAAATTAGAGGTCATTTACTTATGTGTGTGTCCAGAGCCAAAAACAATTTGTAACGTAACAGTCTTTTTTCATCGATAATACATAGAAGAACGATATGGAGTCGGCTCACCAAATTCAAGTGAACAATCATCACTTTTACCACTTCAAAACAAGTATACGATTTTTAATTTTTCGATCTCCACTTTGTAAATTATTTTTAATAAAATTTAATGAGTTCAGTGAATAATTAGAGCTTTGTTGCTTCTTTAATGTCTAATCGTAAAACCTCTGAATTAATGATATATTGCGAAATTAAACAATTTAAGCCATTTTAATGCCTAATTTTACTTTTGATACCAACGTATATCGCAAAGGTAACGTAACAGTCTTTTCGTGTAACGTAACAGTCCGAACATATTTCCTTCTACATATATAACTCAAAAAAAATGTTTTTTATGAAATTAAAATTTAATTAATTACTATCATTCTAAGGCTAAGAAATTATAGACTTCACGTTGAAAACAGTCCACCAAAAGAGCAGACTTTTCCAATAATGCAAGGCAACTTTAAAATCTTCTTCCAAAATTATGTAACGTAACAGTCCATGCTGACACGTTCACAGCTCCTAAATGACAAGACATACAAACATTTTTATAATAATACAAAATGGCATTACAGAAGCATACTCTTAGATGCATCCATAAAAAATATTTAAAGTACTCCATTTCATGTACTTTAGGAACAATTTGTGTCAAAATATGCATACGAATGTAACGTAACAGTCTGCGTTTTGGTCCATATGGATTTCGAAAGCAATTAATTGTATTACCTTTGGAAATTGGACATATGGGTGCTTTATAATTTTAGTAATTATTTAAGAAATTATTATATTAATAATAATAGGATTGTAGTTCACATTTTATTTGCCTTAAGCATTGACACAGCAATGACAAATAAATAAAAAAAATTGCAACTAACAACAAAAGCAAGTAAAAAAAAATTCTAGTGGAGCAAAAATATGTTTACGATACTTGTATTTCAAAATATACATAGATATGTGTGCACATTAAAAATATCAACATCGAAAAGTAACAAATTGTGTTAATTAGTTGATATATTAACATCCATGCATGGTCTGCTGTGATCTGGAATTCAATTAACAACCTATACAATCCGATTAGATTTGCTTATTTTATCATATTTCGTGTTTATTCCTTTTCACTTTGACAAAAAAAAATGTTGTATAAATCGACAACCAAAGTTACTTAAGTTAAGCGACTACTTCAGATTACACAGCGTCTGACCCCTAACCGTGGTACATTTACTTATTAAACACTAAGTTGTTGCGGGGATGAAGCACATAGATTTCCATTAAACTTTTGTATGACTAGATTTTTTATATAACTCCCATCTGATGATCTTACGGAAGCAGCGACGAAGAGGTAATTAGCCGCCCGTAAAATTTTATCTTTTTTTTTTCAACAAAAATCCTAAATAAATAAAAAAGTCATCACTTCTTACATCTGGAAAACACTAGCATAATGGCATACATCTGAATAACATTTCAAAGGCCCTACATAATTTTTTTTTGTATTTTTACTATTAAAAACTTTAGTTTACGAAAAAAAAGTAACGTATAATCGAATTTCATAAATCGAGGATCATTTTGCCATCCCACTAACAGATGCGCCCGAGGCGACTGCCCCCTACGCTAATGCACAGAAGGAGTGGCTATAGTCATTCTTGAAAAATAAAGCCCACCTTTTTCACTTAGAAAAAAAATTCTTAAAAATTCTAAAAAATATCTTCGGTCGCACTCTCCGATTTTAATGATATTGATACATATAACATATGAGCCGCTAAGAGCAAAATATAACTCAAAATTTTCAAAATGTGAGTTATACCCGATTTCTAACTTGTTATGTTAGTAATTATCATTAGACAAAATGCCTTAACTTTAGCGTGTCATATGGCCTCTGCAGAGCATCGGAAAGTTTTGCCACGAAACAAATACCTCAAACTTCAAGCGGAACAGTGGTACAGCTCTGCGCGAGCCATTGTGTTTTTTTTTTAATCCTTAGGTAAGAAGCTAATTTCGAGTTGAGATGCAGTAAAAAGCAACCCTGCTGCGTTATACAATAAGCTTACAAAGTTTTCATACGTATTTTTAAAAAACAAACAAGAGTAAGACCTTCTCCTTTCGCTCAAGTTCAACTGGTAAAACTTTATCAAGAGCCTAAACCGGTAACTTCAGCTAAGAAGAAGGACAGGATGGAACTTCTTCAAAGGATACCACCTAACCAACATGCATTTTTCATCAACCTTAAGGAGGGGGTAGGGTTTTGGCGCTACATTTTTGACATAAGTTTAAAAATGTTTTTTAGCGATACGGTAAAAGTAAATTTCTTTATTTAAAGAGCATATAAAAGTACAATATTTAAAGAGTATTCTGTAAAAATTTAATTAAAAAATATTGGAAAATAAGCCATTGGCAGCAAGTTTCCGCGGACGCCTAAAAAAAAAGGTTGTTTGCGGTGGACAAGATATCTCATCACGTTATCATCTGAAATCAAAAAAAAAAACTTCCTTTAGCTTATAAGTTTTTCGAGGTATTATCGAGAGGCTTTTCTTCTTTGATGATTTTTAAGATTTTGGCATAATTTTTAAGCCAAAAAACAAATTTTTTTTAAAAAAAAAGGCAAAAATCAGTGTATTTATTATTGCAGAACTGGTTGTAATGAAAAAATAAAAAAACCCCCTCGACATTACCTGGTTTTATATGTATTAAAGAAGTGTGTCAAATTTCAAGAAAATCGGTCTCGTAGTTTTCGAGAAAAAGTGTCCACCGACTTTGAAAAGTTAGTTTCGAGAAAATCACGTTTAAAGTTTTAGCACTGTCTTTTTTTTTCATATACTCACAGAATCATCGACACTCAAGACACTGTATCTTCGTCAGTTTTACTCCAATCGACCTCAAATTTCAACAGGATACTTTTGAAGAGTTATACTATTAAATAAAACAACAAAAAAAAATTGGAAAAACAAAATTTGGCAAAACCCTACCCCCCCCCTTAAGTCCGCAGCTGACTCTTTGGACAATGAACCACTTTCCGAGATCGACGAGGATGAATGGCTCTTTAACCTGAATAATTTAATTGATTTAATTAATTCGATTGAGTTTTAATTTATCATTTTCCATGTAAATGTTTTAATTTAAGTAAATTTAATAAATTTTTCATTGATTAAAAATGATTTATGAAATTAATATTTCAATGTAGTTTATATTCTCAAAGTAATAAAGGAATTTGCGAATGAATAGTTAAGTGATTAAGATGCGCTGTGCTTTAAATGCCAAAATTCTTAAGGAAGTGGTATAGCTTATTGACTTATACCACTTCATCGCTAATTTCTTCGAAATAAAAATTGGAAGAATGGTATTCTAACTTGAAGCTTAATTGGTACTACTTGCTTTTTCAAAATTTTAATTATTTTTTATAACATATAAAATTTTGAACATTTGCTTTTCCAAAAGTGTCAAAGTTTTGACTAAAAAAAGGCCCTGTTGTTTTGGGATGCCGAAACGTAAAACTCCAATTTTCTTTAAACTACTTAAATGTGACTTATACCACTCTTGCTTTCATCGGCTCATATGTTGGTTAGGTATTTTTAAGCCTAAAATTGTATGGGAGCTTACCAAAAATTTCTTAGAGTTCGATTTTATACTACTAGTGTTTTTAGGCCAATTTGAAACCTGTTAAAGAAAAATATCCAGTATGAAGGATTCTCAGTACATAGGGGTCCAAATATTCGTATTTTACTGCCCACACTCATTTTTAATTATTCGAAAATGAGCTCTTGTGAGCGGTCACTCCTAAAATATTAAAGATTAAATTCATCCATTAACACGCTACATTTTTGTATTAAAAATTTTAATATGAAATCAAAAAAAATTAATGTTCAGAAATACTAGTTATCCAATTGTTTTGCAATTTTATCATATTCACTTAAATTTTTTTCGACCTTTTGGTTAATTTCGGTAATAAGTCCCCGTTGGTAAATGAATACGAAATTTTGATAATAATCAAAAATCTCCATAAATAATAAAATTGATAATCCTCAAATTTTTAATTTCTGCTGAATTTTTGACTAAGCTGCGAGGGTTTTAGTTTCTCTTTGCTCCTACATTTTGTGTAAACATCGTTACTTAGACATGTGTAACTCATATCACAACGATTTTTCTGCATGAAACGATAGCTACTTGGCGCACTACACGGCATTTTTTCCCAAGCTTTAGCCTCTTCTCATCACTGCTTACTTGATCTGTTTCTGCCACTGCCAGAGATCAAAAAATAACTAGGTATGGCTCGGATCGAAAAAGAAACATAAAACTATTTTTTGGCTTCGCCAAATATTAAATACCTTACACCGCTTAGCAGTAAAAAAGCGCTAACTTAAGTCTAACATTTTTATTAATTGATATTTTTTCCACCACATTACGTGCTGGCTGGTTTGACTAAACGCAACCACGTTTACTACTACTTTTCGAAATTCGCTAAATTTTATCTGATGATTTTTATCTTATATTTGTGTGAAATTTGGTTTAATTACTTAAAAATTATTCTCTCAGTATAGCGTTTTAAAGTGTTTGTTGCTATGGAGGTGCCACGCCTTTTTGTCGTAATTCGGAAACCTTTTATCCGGCTATATTTGTGTGGAATTTGGTTGCATTAGATCAAATAAATCTAGCCGTGTACCGAATTTCATTCAATTATCTCGATTAGTTTACCCGTAATCGTGATTACCATGGACAGACACACTAACAGACGCACGGGGCTAAATCGATTCAGATAGTGAAATTTAAAAAGAATATACATATGTTATGTATGGGTCGTTTCATCTATAATTTGTCTATTTTTACCCTGACGTGTTTTAAATTGGCTAAAATTTTTTGAGTGACTAAGCCATTATCTAATAGACAGAAAAAAATTACATCAAATTTTTTCGACCAATAGTTTTGATAAAAAAATTAATTTACTTAACTCTGTTCAGAGCCGCTCGTAAATAACACAAAAAATTCATTGATGAATATTGTTACGAAATTTCTGTCTCTTTGACGATAATTTCGATCTCTCACACTTTTCTGAGTTCGATCACTGGATTGTGTAACAATTAAAAAAAACACACAAACTTATTTAGTTATAAAATGGTTTATTTTATAAACGTTCAAATTCTAATATTAATTTAACACTGTATAGAAAACTGTTTTACTTTACTACGGATCACACTGTATTCACTTTATTGCTTTTAATTCAAGTATTCCACTTCACTGTTGAACTACAACTGTTCTGCTTCGCTGGTTTAATTCTACTGTCTGTTCAGCTCAGATGACAACCCTTTTTATACTGCAGTCATCACTCTCTCGAATAATCCAGTACCTTCTAAGTGGCGTATATTCTACCATTATCTACAACCCACCAGTGCTACTTTGTAGCGTGCATTCTACTACTATCCACATTTCACCACAATACACCAGCATGGCGCACTGACGTTGAGCTAGCTATTATGCTAGATGTTAGATGGCGTTGTACGTTGTACGACGGCGATAATTTCTCTCGGTTGTTGACTTTTTATTGTTTACTGCAGCGTCTGTTCGGTTTATTATTTTTAGCATTTTGCGCTAGATGGTGCTAATATCTTTTAGTTTCTTTCGTTGGTATTTATTTCAAGAGTCTTCTAGCATAAACCAAATTTCGCTACAATATAAACAAACAAACACAATTCAAATTCGTTTTCATATTATTTTTAGGTATCTGTGTACTAGTAGATGACAAAAAAACTGCAATTTTGGAAAAATTAACGCCTAAGCGTTATATATATGCTGAAAGAAAAAAAAGTTTACGATTCAGGAAAACATCGATTTCTCAAATTAAGAAATTAGTTTTTTTATCAAAACTATTGGTCGAAAAAATTTGATACAATTTTTTTTTGTCTACATATTTGATAATGGCTTAATCACTCTAAAAATTTTCAGCCAATTAAAAACACGTCAGGGTAAAAATAAGCAAATTATAGATGGAACGACCCGTATATGTTATCGGCCAAACTAGTTTTTAGGATAAGCCAGTTTTTCCTAGGCCAAACTAGTTCAAACTAGTATTAGGATAAACTAATAATAGGATAAACTAGGGTTGTTATTTACTTAAAGGCCTCACTCCCGATTTTCTAGAAATTTTAGTATGTTGGGGTAGCTGGGCGGCCTCCGGTCGCAGTTCAGGGCTTACATCCTCCTATACGCCGACTTCGCAGCGGTCTTCAGCCGCGGTTCACTGTACTATATCCAACAAGGTCTCCGCTAACACACCGGCTTTTTGGAAAATTTGTTAATATAAATTTTTTTTAAATAAATTGAAGTATTAGCACTAAAAAAAAGCTTAAATAAATTTTTAGGTAGGTTAGCTTTTTTGTAAAATTTGTTTACTTTAAACATTACACGTTTACATTGCTTTTAAAGAAATTTAAATGCTAGAATTTAAAAGGCTTAACTAAATTTTTAAAGGCTAAATATGATTTGCCATCTATTTTTGGCGAAATCTTCTGAAAATAAAGCTCAGTAAATTGATCAGGCACCCAAACGCTTTGGGTTGTTCTAGTTTATTGTACTTGTACTTTTTTGGTATATATAGTGCGACGATAATTGTGTTCTTGCTTTTCATACATATGTACACACGTGTGTATGGTATTTGAATCTCACAAGCATTGAAAATGTAGAAGCAGGGTTTCGAACCCGAACTGAACCTGAACCTTGAACCCGCTCCGGAACAATGTTTTTTGTTACATTATGTGAACCCGAACCCAAACCCATTCAAAAACTCGGTTCAGGTTCAATTTTTATTGTGCTTAGAAATTCAAATTTCAGTAGAACCTCTGTAAGTCGAAGTTGAAGGGAGACGCCAAAAAATTCGAGTTATAGAGTTTTCGACTTATGGAGGACTTCGACTGAAGCAAATTTTGGCAGGAAATGTTCAGCTTGTAGAGGATTTAAGATTATTTTGAGTTAGAGAGGGGAAATAAACCCCAGTTATAGAGGAATTAAACATTGGTGTGTATTGCAGTAGGATACTAATACTTAATTTTTCAATCGACAGCAATAAAGTAACTTCGCTAAAGTTCAAATGAAATCACGTGTTAACGTCAACCATAAATTCCTTTATCATTTCATAGAATTGATTTATTTTATAAGTAGGCTTTTACATTGATTTCTAAGAAACAATGATTTACATTGTCGGCATATTTTTAAAGTCGGTACCTTATTTTTCTTCGAGCTATAGAGGTAATTCGTTTCAAATAATCGAGCTATAAAGGTTGCAAAATCAAACATTTCCATGTTCGAGATGTGGAGTCAAATTTATTTTTTCGAGTTATAGAGGGAAAATATGTACTGAATTAACTTGTAGGGACTCACTAGTTATTTCGACTTATAGAGGGGTTAGACTTCGAGCAATGGAGGTTTTAGGGCTTGAAGGGAAGGGAGCACAACATTTTTTCGAGTTTGGGAGGTTTTCGACTTATCGAGGTTCGACTTATAGAGGTGCCACTGTACATATTTTACAGAGGTTTTTAAAATTTCAAATCTTATATTTCACAGAATTTTTTTTGTTCCAAGCAAGATTATTATTTCTTGATTTTGTTCTTTATTTACTTTGATAATTTTCATTGATCTCCTAAGTAATGAATGTGAATTTCCTTATTTTGAAGAAGTTGAAGATGAAGAAGAAGTTTTAAATGCAAATAAAGAAGGATGAGAACTTTTGTCTATTTTATACAGTGGAAGCTCTATAAGTCGAACCTCGATAAGTCGAAAACCTCCCAAACTCGAAAAAGTGTTGTGTTTCCTTCCCTTCAAGCCCTAAAACCTCCATTGCTCGAAATCTGACCCCTCTATAAGTCGAAATAATTAGTGAGTCCCTACTGGTGAATTCAGTACACATTTTCCCTCTATAACTCGAAAAAATAAATTTGACCTCTGCATCTCGAACATAGCAATGTTTAATTTTACAACCTTTATAACTCGATCATTTGAAACGAATCACCTCGACGAAAAATATGATGTGTACCTACTTTAAGAATATGCACATACAATCATTGTTTCTTAGAAATCAATGTAAAAGCCTACTTATACAATAAACCAATTCTATGAAATGATAAGGGATTTTATGACTGACGTTAACACTTGATTTCATTTGAACTTTAGCGAAGTTACTTATTGTTGTCGATTGAAAAATTATCAGAAATAGTTTGGTCCTACTGCAATACACACCAATGTTTAATTCCTCTATAACTAGGATTTATTTCACATCTCTTACTCTAAATTAATTGGAATAAATGTTAACCTCTACAAGCCAAACATTTCCAGACAAAATTCGCTTCAGTCGAAGTCCTCCATAAGTCGAAAACTCTATAACTCCATTTTTTTGGTGTCTCCCTTCAACTTCGACTTACAGAGGTTCTACTGTATAACGATATAATTCACTTTAGGTACATAGCTCATACTTCCCAGTTAGCAGCTTATGACACAATATCTACAGTTAATATTAATGTTACTAAGTGAATAGATTTTTCTAAGAAGCCTGGTGCGCCTATTAAAGCTTCTTTGGTAAAAAGATTCGGCTTAAAACAAGCAAAGCCAACTCCATGGAATTCCTCTTTTTTATATGCTCTAATGCTTATTAGATAACAAAACTTTATCTGTACATATGTAACTTTTCATGTTTTTTTACTTTGCAATTTTAACTATGTCTCCCTCTGAATTTTAATTGTTCCTCCTTTAATATTAATTCAATTAACTCCAAGAAAAACGATGGTTGAAAGTGTGCTCAAAAAAAAATCGAAACCATGGCGAAATTGTCATTTCAGCCCGGCCTAGTGATGCCCGATATACATCGATTTTCGATATAACATCGATGTAAGCCTTTGATATATCGAATTAACCCGATATATCAAAGCACTCAATATCGATGCAGAAAATCGATGTATTTGTCCGATATATCGAAAATCAGTTTTTACTGTTTCACTTTTACTTTAACTTCCAAACGACTGAATCGCATTGTGTATGGTAAAGCCCAATTTCCATATGATCTTATCTTATCAAATAGCAAATGTATGCTATTCACTCTCGCATTCTCCAAGCGCATTAGGTTCTGTTCGCATGCTTTTTCTTTCTTACGATTAGATAAGATCACATGGAAATTGGGCTTAAGCATAATACTCGTTCAGTTTTTGACATTTATAATCATTAGTTTTCATATTATTAAAGTCGGTTAAAATGGCTGCGCTGAGTGCAATCTAGCTCTAGCGTTTGCACTTGTCGAAAATGAAGGTTTTAAGAAATTATTGAAAAGTATAGCACTTCATTATAAGATTCCCAGCAGAAATACTGTGACACGTTGTCTTGACGACAAATATGACGTTTAAGCCACAACAATGAAAAATAATTTATCCACGATTCAAGTGATATTTGGTCGGATCTTCAAATGAGAACTTTTTTAGGTGTCACAGCTCATTTCGGTATTGGCATTGAACTTCAGGCAGTAAAATTGGGAGTGTATCACCTGAATGAGAGACAAACTTCTGAATATGGTATATAGCAACAATGCTTACTAAAACCTGCAATGATTGGGGTATTAATACTAATAAAATCACCGCGGTAGTCACCGATAATGCCTCAAATATGGTGAAATCTGTGGAAATTGCTTTTGAGAAAAAAAAAAAAAAAAACATCCCATGCTTTGCGCACACACCTTAATATTATAGAAATTCCAGAATTGCAAGAAATATTGTCGAAGGTTAAGAGCATAGCTACATTTTTTTAAGCAAATTTGTGTAGCAAGCGACGATTTGTGAAAATCTATGAAAGCTGATACAAAATTGATATGGTTCAATGATTTTTGAGCTACGGAATGCAGTGAACGAAATTTTAATTCAACACAGAACAGCACCACCGATGTTGACTGGTATGGAATTGACGTTACTACCAGTGCTTCTTAACATATTACGCCCACTTGAAGCTGCCACTAAAGAAATATCCAGCGAAAAATATTGTTCTAGCAGTAAAGTCAGTGCGATGTATAATTTCAAAACTAAAATGTCTAGTAATTGAAGAACCATTACTGAAGGAGGTACATAAACGTGCTATTGACGAGATCAACAAAAGGCTGGGCTTAATCGAACAGGTTTCGTCATTAGTTTTTGCAACAGTATTGGATCCACGGTTCAAAAAACTTCATTTCGTAGACCCGATGGCTTGCTCTAGTGCCTTAATTAAAATTTAAGATTTGATGAAGAAAGATATTCGTGAAGAAGCATGTGCTGTAGGAGCGAAATCTGACTCTGACGGCTTCGAGAGGAGCAGAGAAGCAGACTACAAGCTAAGAGAGTAAACAAAATTTTGTTTATGCAAGACTTAGAAAATAAATATTGGGAATTATAAAAATTAAATGTTTACTCCTTCGCTTCTTTTTAACTTTCAGTGCCAACTAATGAAATGGAAATTGCATGCGATATATCGAAAACATCGATGTTTTTTGTTGATATAACGAAAAACATCGATTCAACATTTCGATACATCACATCGAAAAAAACATCGATGTTTTAATTTTTTTTTTGGAGCACACCCTTCAACTATCGTTTTTCTTGAAATTAAGACGCCTTGAATTTATATTAAAGGAGGAACAATAACAATTCAGATGGTGATATAGTTAAAATTGCATTCAAAGTAAAAAACATGGAAAGTTACATACATATAAAGTTACATAAAAAATAAGTAACCGAATTTTAACTGTTTCACCTTGAATATAAAATTAAAACAGTCTTTACTTCAAGAGCAATCATTGCATTGAAGAGTGTGGTCCAAAAAATTAACAACGTGGCCGGCTTAAATGACAATTTCAGTGGAAATGCACATAAACGTGTCAGATACGGTATCAAAAACTAGTATATTAAACTAGTAATATGAAAATATTAACGACACAAGTGTAGAAGTATCTTATTCCGAAGATGAAAGAGCAGTCATACTAGAAGAGCTTGTAAAGATCAAGAAAACAATTCAACATCAAAGAATTCGAAATTTATCAGACTTATCTTGTAACAAAAAAAAATTGATACACCTCTATTGTGTGAAGCTGCTCAGGTCATATTAGCTGTTTCAGCAACTCAAGTCAGTGTCGAGAGGGCTTTTTCTACGTTGGAGCTTGTTTTAGCTTCGCAAAGAGTGCATCTTTAAGCAGAATCACTAGAGAATATTCTACTTGTGCGTTTAAATGAAAATTTTTTCCAAAAATAAATAAAATAACATTCTAAAATTAAAATTAAATTGATTAGTTTTTTTATTTTTTCGGAAGAAAAATTGAACCTGAACCCGAACGGAACCCGGAACCACTAAATTTAAATGCATTGAACCCGCACCCAAAATGTACAGGGTTCGAAAGCCTGTATAGAAGCATAACGGCATGTGCTCTTAGGGAAGCAGGTGGGCTTGTTGAGATAGATGACACGTTTGACAAATTTATTCAGCTTTTACTTCATATAAAAAAAAAATTATAGGAACAAAATCTAACAAAAATCCTTGTTGAAGCAGATAATTGACAGCCCTAAAAATTTATTTAATCTTTTTAAGCATTAGCATTTAAATTTTTTTAAAAAAAAGTTGATCAAAACAAAAAATCTGGTGACAAGTTCTAACAAGGTTTTTACAGTTCGACTTAAATTAACTGAGGTAATGGTGGTGAATGTGAATCAGATTTAAAGAAGCTTTGATGAAAGAATTTTTTCTTTTCTACTTTAATCATCCTTGTTTGAATAATCTTTATCGTCTCCATCGCACAGTGGCGACATCTGGCTTTTCTCGTTACTAAAATCATAGCTCCTGAACGAATTGAGATATCTCTAAGATTTGTTATGGACAGAAAAATAATACAGCTTTTTATTATAATTTATTATATGGATGCTACGGTATTCATGGTCAAAGTTAGACTTTCTAATAGATGTACAAATTATGAATATGAAGTTCTCCATATGAGTATTTTTTTAGAAAAAAATTATTAGAACCATGAATTATGATTTATTTATGGTTGCTAAGAACAAATCCATAGTTAATTAAAATTTTTAAAGTTCAAAATTTTTTTCCACACTGAAAAAAAAAAAAAATTGTCCCAAAACTGCATCGGTAGTTGTACCGATTTACGAGTTGTAAAGTTCTAAATAGTAGTACAGTGGGAACTCGCAAATTAAAACCACTTTGTTTTTCGGGTAACTCTAATATCCGCAATGTTCTAATTTCTTGAAATTGTTTTTTTCATAAAAAAAGTAAAAAAAGAGTCAATTTAATTCAAAGACTTTATTTTTACACAAATTCTTTTCATAACAATTACAATAAATCTTTTCGTTGGATGTAGTAATCCGTGATGTTTGTTTGTTTATTTGGTTTAGTGAAATTTGAAATAACGATGTCGTTACGTAACACAGTGCGGCCGAAAGCAATAAATGTACATAAAAAATTAAAAAAATACAGCGTGAAAGTACAAACGTTAAATTTTTCGCATGACCCGATGCCATATTGGATCCATCGTTTAGAATTTTGCAATTCTGACATCGGGTTCATAATCAGCGACTCCAAAAACCCCCGAGTGTACATTTTTGAGTGAATTACTTGAATTTTGGAATTTTTGCCGCAAACTCTAGACTTCGGCCGTACTGTGCGTAAGGCCAAAATTTTGCACCAATTTACTAAGTTACTAACACTTTCAACAGCTACAGAATTGGAAAAACTGACGGCACATCGATAACATCATGTTCGTTGGCATCTGAAGCCTATGAGTTCATCTTCATTAAATATATCTTCATTACCTTCTTCGATTTCTTCAATGCAGATGGAATTGTTTGGGTGAATTGTTGCTAAAAGAGTTTTATTGACTCCTATGATATCATTATAGTCTTGCACCAATTGTGCTAGTGGCAAAACATCGTCATTGTCGTATTGGTCAGAATCCCAATTTAACAAGTTAGATCAAGACTTCTTTAGTACTCTTTGTGGCAACTCATCCCAAGCTTCTTTCAGAAATATTATAGCAGCGCGTATTGAACAGCAGTGTTATACAGTTCACCACCTTTAACGATTAAACAATCATATGCGTGTGACCAAATATACGTGCGAAAAAATATTGCGAGAATGGTTTTTAGTCTTATTTTTTGAAGTTTATAAAACAAAAATTGGAATCGCCTATGTGCAAAAAACTTAAAAAAAGAAAACTCTCTGAAATTAGAGCCACAAGTTCTAATTTTAGAGTATGCAATGCATGACAAAATCAGGTTCTAATATATATATGGAAGATTCTAATTCCCATAATGCCAATTTGTGAGTGTCCACTGTACTATTAATAATTATTTTAGTTTGTGTTTTATTTTATTCTTTGTTGTTTTGCTGTGAGATTTTGATGTTCTCACTTACCAAGCCCGGGATTGAAAGTTTCGATCTCAAAAATTATTGATCTTAAAAGAACTCCGGAATCGCAACCCTTAGTGACAGCAGATATTTGGCAGCCTTAAAATTTATATAAGCATAGTAAGTTGTAAAATTTCAATAAATTTAAAATATTTTGCAAGCATTTCGTGCATATCAACACACTCGGAAGTATTCCCTTTTTTTTAAAAAAAAAAAACGGGAAATACACTCCCATTCAATGTTTGCAAACACTCAAACGATTCGACTCGTTTCAAAAGAGCCGTGCATGCACGAGTGTTGCTTCAGTAGCGTACCTAGGGGGCGGCAAATGGTCTTCGTATATTCAATGTGAAATATATCTGATTTTTGCTAACGTTTTTCAGGAAGGAAGAGTGAGAAACTTTTTTTTTTTTTTGGTCATCAAAAAGTTTTCTTAAAATTATAAAAAAAAACTTTGTGTAGGGGGCGCTAACTCAACTATTCGACCCGGGCACCCTCAGCTGCCCAGCAACATTAATGATATGTTTAATAATATGTAGTTTTCCATATTATTTACATATAAAACTAACAAACTTTGGCGCCACCTTTTAAAGTTAATCTGTATATAGAGTAGGGTGACCAAAAAAAAAAAATGACATGTAAAAAAATGAAGCACTGAAAATTTCATTAAAAAATATTGATCGTAGATCGTATAATTTTTAAGGGTTGTTTTCCGAAGTAATTTTTTGCGTAATAAAAGCATCAGTTAGAACCGTTCTTCCCTTTTAAAATGAGCTTACAAGTGATCATTTGTGATGTTTCATTGCAAAGTTATAGCCATTTTAATGTAACATGAATTTGATCCCCTACGACACAACAGTATTAATAAACCGGTTTCAAATTTGTCACCAAAAATGGTTGTAACGAAGAAACATCGTAGATGACCATTTAAAAGCTTATTTTAAAGGGGAAGAACGGTACTAAATGATAGTTTTATTAAAATTAAGCTGAACAAATTATTTGAATCCTGTACATGTCCTCGAAAGTAGACAAAAAACTTCATTATTTAGGTACTTACCTCAATTATTTCAGAATTTCGACATGATGGGTCAATTCTGAGGCAAGATTCGGATTCAGCACAAGCCATTACTTTGGAAAACAATCTTTAAGAAATGTATTACACGAATTTACCTCATTTAAGCTTGAATTTTGGCCTGTTTTCGAGGGTTTTTCATTTTTCTATTACTCTGGTCTTCTGATAAAAAATACTGGAACATCGACTCTGATCAGAATATCTGTTTTCGGACTACAATACTGAAAAATATTAGACTCAGAAAAAAATGTATTCCCCGAGTTTACCTCATTTAAACCCAAATTTGCGCTGTTATTTCGCTGTTTTCTTGGAGTTTTTCTAAGTTACCATATACACGGCCATTGTACAAAACTACCATCAGCATCGTGTGCTTCAGTGCTTCATTTTTTTACATTACACTAACTACTTATCATATAAGCAACATAGAAATCGAAATGTCACTTTTTTTGGTCACCCTAATACAGAGCTGCTTTTGCGCGAAATTTGTTTCCATATCACAAGCTTACTTAAAAAAATTTGAATCACCCTCATGGGTGGTGGAGGGCAGTTCGTCCCAAATTGCCAGTTCTTGAAAAAATCATTATATATTTGAAAAATATGTAGATACATAACGTTTGATAAGGCTTATTTTAATTGGCTTAAAATTGCTTATTAATGAACAAAACAAGCAACAGCTTGTGTTTTCAGTTTCTTTCAAAGCAAACTAAATATTAGTACATATAATGTACATAAAGGAAGGTAGCTATGCACTTGAAAGCTGTGTACCGGGTGACAGGTGCATTTGGCTGACCACATGACGCTGTCATGCGTCTATGGAGACGTCGGACGTGGTGGAATGTGAAAAATGAATTTTTCTGTCTTCGCGGTTTTTTTTTCTATGAGTGTCTATAAGTTGTTATTTAAAAAACTACAAATTACAAAAAAAAAAATGTGTCAGTAAAATAGTTTGAATCATGTTGTCCGTGACCACTTCTAAAGATTAATTTTAGTCTAGCACTGCGCGTAAATATTTATTTCCATTTGTGTTTGTAACAAACATTGTATTGTTTATTTGGTTTACTACGCAATTTGTCAAAATTTCAACGACGAGCACATAAATTATATTTTTTATTGAGTTGAAATTTTTTTAAATACAATATGAAAACTTATACATAGTTTGTTTATTTAATCTAGTAAAGGTATTATCTTTCAAAAAGCCAAGAACAATAAGAGATATATGTAGGTAGTAGTTTTCAAGAAAATCGTATCTGCTTGAAATTGCACTTTCGAGTAAATATCTGAGTTGTGTAGAAATTAAAATTTATGTTTTGAAAATAAATTTGTTTCAAAAATTATTTAGGAATTGCCATTTCTCTTGCCATGGAATCGAAAAAACCAATTTTTCGGTTTTTGATGAGTTATTAAGAATGTCACAATGATAGATATACATACATATGTACTTATATCATTTTCCAAATATTGGGTAATCTATGTACCCATGTTAAAGTGACATGAATTTGATCTGCTATAACCCAACAACCTTAAGCGAACGGTTGCCAAAGCATTAACCTTTCACAGCTGTTTGTAAAATGTTAATAAGATATTGAAATAACTTTAAAAGTAAGAATTCATTAAAATTCATTAACTTTAGTGGTGCGAAAACATACAAAGCTGTTAAAAGGAAAATATGGAAGCTCACATTATTTTTTCTATGGAAATTACCAATCACTCTGTTGATAGGACAAACGTGATCCAATTATTTTCAAATTATTGCACAGTAACTTTTTCTCATTTTAAAAAAATTGTGAAAGTCGCCTAATAAGTATATCAATCTGTATTAAGTGCACAAATAAAAAATATTTTTAGGTTAACCTTAATATTTTATAGATTCTTACGGCTACCTTTGCAGTCCGCTATATCTTGAATTGACTATCATTTCACGCACGCTTAAGAATGATGATAATTTGTGAAAAATAAAATTAAAACAAAATGTTTTGTAGTGCTACAAATAAGTCACTTTGATTTTTTACCTAATTTGCATCAGTTGTTCAATGTTTAGTTCAAATATTGTTTGCATATTTACATATCAATCTTCATACATCAAATTGAATGTATCATCAAAATAAGCATATATTGTAAGTGCAATTTAATATATAATTTTGATGTAGGTACTTGACTCCACAAACGACTTTTTAGTGGAAATCGAGCAATGAACTATTTTAGACAACCGATGAAATTTTGGACTACAGAGCCTTATTAGAGTTTTACATCATAATTTCTAAAAAAAATTCCGGTCCCAAAATTTTGTCAACGGATTAGGATCAGAAATCGGATTTTCGGTACATTTGTAATTTTTTCAGTACATTTGCGTTGTGAAAAAAATTTGCTTTAGTACCAGGGCTACCAAGTCGTGGAGAAGCAATTCCCGGTCTTCTCAAAAAAAAAAAAGTTCCCTCAAATCGATTGAATTTTGTCTTGACCGCTTTTATTTATTTTTTGGCTTCGTTAAACAAAAATTTGAAGTCCATGTAACAAAAAAAAAAATCTGGCTTTGACATGAAATCGCGTGCTTAGCCGGGTCAATCCCGGTCACTTGGTTACCCTGGTTAGTAGATTTGAAAAATTATTAGTACTTGCTGACAATGGACGAATATTTAGTACATTTGACGTATTTCAGTATATTTTCAATACATTTGGATTATTGATAATTATTACTAATTTTTTTGTAATAACAAATATGTATGCGTTAAAAAATCGTATGATCTTTTTTATTATTAATAATTTCTTTGGAAATTTCTAAACGATGAATATAAAAGTTTGTTTCAGATCGGTTCATTTGCTTAAGAGCAATTAAGCCTTTGTTTATAAAGTCACTCAAAGTTTAATTTTGCAAAATTTTATTAAAAAAGAAAACCTTTAGACATGGAACCGTTTCTTCAACATTTCGATAAAAGTCACATTCCACGCACATTATTATGAATATTATGTACATATCGAGCACTAGCCTTCTAAAAATTTTGTCTTTCAACATTTTCAAGATATGAGCTTTCTGAGATATCACCGTAGAAGTAAAGTCTTCCTATCCAAACTATAAAACATTTTTAATGGAAATGGTTTCAGATAGGAGGAATCATATATGAAAAATCAAAACTGAAATTTAAAGAATATCAGTGCTATCTGAGGTCTTTAGAAACATGAATTTATCTAATTTCACTAGGTGTGTATTAGCTTGAGATATTCCTTGAAACTGGGTTTTTTTCTATTATGTAAGGAAATCTTAAAATCCTGATCTAATGAAATAAATGGGCAATGAATTCGTGTTATCAGAAAAAAAGTTCGAACTCCATATAGTTAAATCGCCAAGTTTAAAATGTGTGCAAACACAAAAACAAGAAAACCTTAAAAAAGCATTTTATGCGTCAACATGATGATGTAAGAAAATTGTAAACAAATATCGTTAGTATGGCAAACCAATAAAAATTAAAATAAATTAAAAAGTCTACTACCTTGCACATACAATTTTTTGTAATAGTGGATATTTTGTCACATAAGATTTAGACGCACGTAAATTATTATGCACATATGTACGTTCACAGAGCTATATGTATGTACATATGTATGTAAATAGGAACCAACCACACACCACAAATAACGCAACCTCAAATATTATTCTAAAAAACTTACTACACCCATGTTAAACTATTACTATAAGCATATTAATAATAAGATACCAACTTTTAAAAATTTACCAAGGACTAATTTCACACAAACGTCCGAGCTTATTTCCTATCATCTATACTTTTTGAAATAAGTTTGAAAAATAATGTCCTCCTCTGCTAACTCGGCAGCCTCGGCAATCTTCTGCCAAAATTTTAAATAACTTTTTCGCAATTTGGCAATGCAGCTAATGTGAATGGAGTCGATATTGAGATATGCCTAGAAACTTTTTGTGGAGTCAATTAGAAGATATTGACGTGCAGTATATGTGGTTTCAACACGACGGTGCAGCATGCCACACAGTAACGATCTTTTGAAAAAAAAAGTTCAATAATCAAATAAGTTCTCGTAGAACAGACGTGAATTGGCCCCCAAGATCATGGGATTTAACAACATTAGATTTTTTCTTATGGGGCTTTTTGAAGAGTTAAGCTTATGGTGATAATCCTCAAACTGTTCAACACCTCAAAAACACAACACCATTGAGCAATTATCGTTGATAGAACCATCATTGTGCGAACAAAACAAAACCATTGATGAAATTGTGGGATATTTATGTTTATTTTTATTGAAATTGGGTTCCGGTTAATAAGGCAAAAGAACGTCGTTCAAATGACCTACTCAGCTAGCTAAAATTTGAATAACTTTTTCGCATAATGATGGTGCAATTAGTGATATCCGCTCGATGATATTGTCTTTGAGGCGTTGATCAGCTTAAGGATTATCCGCATAAATCTTAATCTTCAAAAACTTCATAAGAAGAAATCCACCTCGTTTCAAAATTGATCAAAACTACTTATTCGATATTACTACTAAATTGATGATCTCACGAAAGACTATAGCAAATTTGAGGACAATAATCTCTACAATTTTTTGCTTAGCTTTTTTTTCGTAAGTCTGGTGCATTAGTAATGATCCCATATCACTTTTGCTTAAAAACAGGAGAAACTCACTAAATCGTAGCATTATATAGTTTTTTTTTATTTTGAAAAAGTATCAAACATGGATTCAATGTGAGAACTAATTTCTGTATAATGTAAGAAAAATACGTAATAATATGTACTAAAGGTTATTTTCCATCTTCTCATGGCGTTAAAACGTAAATAAAGAATGTTTCTTGTGAAGAATCATCATCATCATTAGATTTTGCGGAGCATAGGCGGAACCAGTGAATTCGGAGGTTTCGAGGTCACTGAATCCGAAAATGTAAACCGGTTTTTTTATTGGCTCTGAATTTTGAGTGTAACTTGAGCGCGTTATCTCTCTAGAACGTTAAAATTTTGAGCCATTCCATTCAGTCCAATTTGCAAAAATGGCATTTTCACCATTGAAGGTTAAATATCTCGAAATCCAGAGCCTATCTGAAGTAACCGTTAGCATATTTGGGTTAAGAGACATCGAAAATCTCTAAGTTCATTAGTTTATGTCAACACGCTACCGTTCACGCAATAGCAACTCTTTTTTTTTTTTGACCCCTTGTTATTTGAGGAAAAACTTCGTTAGATTTCATCTTTGTTCCACTGTATTTCAGTATCGACTGGGCATACAATGAAAGTATGCTTTACAACTTTGCTCTAAGGCTTTTTCTCATAGAATGAACGGTTACCGAGTTATTTCGAAAAACTATTTATTATTATGTATTTGCCATTAAGTTCGCAACAGGCAACACCTTTGCTAACCTCCATTAACTCCCCCAAAAGGTGTTGGCAAAAGTTTAGTCTGTTACAAGTATTTTTATCTTATTTTCCTTGACTAATGTAATATTTTATGTGGATAAAGCTATAATTTTAACGAGGGTATAAACTTTGAACCGTGCAAATTATTAGAAAAATTTAATAATTTTGATGCGAATTGAGCGATTTTCTATGAAAATTGTAAAATTATAGCTGTGTTATTCAATTTGAAAAAACAGCCAAACATTTCTAAAAATCGGAAGCTAAATTTACTGAAGTATTACCCTACTGAAAGTCCCGCTCTGGGTAATTGCCACTTCTGTTATCTGCAAGAGTCTGTGGCTTGTTGACATGGACCAATGATTTCTTATAAATCTACATAGATATGTAAGTAGTAACATAGTTGAGATTGAAGTTGTCGCCTTATTGAAGATTCTTTTTTTTCGAAATTGCGTCAGCTGATCTCTGCTCTAATTTATCCACAGGAGTTATATGGAATAAAATTGGCACATTTGAGTTATCACTACAAGAAGCTCCTAACAGCCTTTGGAAAAGAATTTAAGACTGTATGATAAAAACGACATGTAGATGTAACTGTTAACTCGTCTATTAATTCGATCCATACCTAAAATGCAACGTGCTCGATGGAAATGGCATCAGCTTATGTGTTCTATCATTTACCAGGGCCTTTCAACAGACTCATTGCCATTGAGATAATTTTTCCTTTAGTCGCAAGATCAAGTTGTGGAATAATCTACCAACAAGCATTTCTCCCGATAACTTTGACGTCAGTAAATTCAAAACATATGTGCACCGAAAGTATTCCAGTAATCCTACTTCTCCATTATTTTTTTCATAACTAAATTAAGGTCATTACATTTCATAAGAAAAATATTTAGGCGTAACAGCCTATAAAGAGGCTTGGCCTAGCTTATTTCTCTCCTCCATTCTATTGTGTCTCTATTGATTATACAGAATGGCGGGAACCTACGAATCTGAATATATTCTCGAAGCATTAGAATTATTTGTGAGAGAGAGTGTGGTAAATAACAACGTTCTCCACTTGACAGCCGTTAAATTTGATTGCGACGACCTGCGTTATAGCCGGAGACATTAACCACTGAAATACTGGGCTTTTACTACTTTAAATTTTGATCAATGTAGTTCTAAATTAAAAAAAAATTTCCATCAAATATAATTTTTTTTTTTAATTATTTTTGGGCGGATAAGCAGCATTGAAATTTTCAAAATCATTTTTGTACGAACTTTAAGTGTTTGGGGGTTTTTGGTTAAAAAAAGTTAAGTCTTAACTTAAAAAAATATGTCAGTGTGTATTTGCATCAGTAATTTGAGCATAAATAACAAGTGGATATTACTTACCGTTACAATTTGATGAAAGAACAAATTGTACCTGGATGAATAGATTTTACTGTCAAATGTAACCCAATATGTTTATTTGTCAAATTAAGTGGTTTTTGTTGTTATAAGTACAAAATTTAAATGACACTTGTAAAGATATTTAAACACGTAGCGTTGTGTGTATCTGCATATGAGCACAAATATTTTACTTTTGATTTTAAAATAATTAATTTTTAAAACACAATTAACTTCACTGTTTTGCTTTAAAAAACATACATTGTAGAGCGAAGATTTTATTGAAATATGTATGTATGTATGTATATGTATATTTTTTCAATAGTTCACAACCATTTCTTGCTTTTTCTTTTCAATAAAACAATGTTTCCTTTTCGTTATTTGTTTTAAAGTAATTTTGCAGCTGTTTTTTTTTCGCGCACGCACATTAAAAAAATATCAAAACATAACATCGGATTTTGCATAACAAATTGATCCCACACATTTAAAATTTACCGGCATCTTTTTATAACTTTTTCATTGTTTCTTTATTTTTAACACCGATGTCGTTCGTTTCGCGTTTTTGACGAAAATGAACTAAATAAAAGATTTTGCTGTCGTTTACACTCGATTACTGACGTTCTGTTTCTGCTGCAGTCATTGTCGCTGCTTCTGATGTGGCTGTGTTGATTTATTTACATTGGTTAACAAAAATAAATAAAAAAAATTGCCAATTACATGGAATATCAAAGCTGACATGGCATTAGAATATTATGAGCTTTTTCGGTTACCCCCTACAAATAATTTTTGGACATCTTGGAATATTTCGCAAGAAAACGATGATACATATTGCTTACAGAATCGAAGAAAGACATACATATGTATAAAAACAATTTTGATTTTCGGAGAGTGAAAATAGAGTGAGGGGGTCCGGCAAAATCTCACCAAGGGAGGGTCAATGAAAATCTCTCGTCAACTTTTTAATGCAAAGAGTAAACGAGTATATTATTATAGCAGATTACATTAAATATTATAAGACAAGTTTCACGGAAGGGAGGTGGGGTCCGAATTTTCAAAAAAAACCCCACATAATTAGTGGATGGCCCCTTATTGGGACTGTACTGCCCTCAGAAGCGAAAAAGGCGTATCTCAAAAAAATGCGTTTCGAGATAATTGATGCTTTGCTTATGTCAATTTGTTGAAATACCTGTAAAATTGAGACAGAGAAAATTCTTTTAGGAGATTTTTTATATGCTTGAACTAGATATCGGCATTTGGAGTAGTGCATTACACGCATAATTTCTTGGGCTGTCCGATGCCATAAGAGTCACAAATGTGAATTTTTTGAGATACGTCTTTTTCTCTTCTGAGGGCAGTGTAGAGATTAAAATTATTTTGTTTTGCAAAAGGTAGAGCTTCAACTATTTCATCATATATTGTTAAAATCAGACCTTATGGGGAGTAAGCCTGAAGTTTTGGTCACTGATTTTAAATAAAGTAGGTTTACGGTACGTCCTCAACACTTCCTGCATTTGATAAAGTGTTCTCAAAAACCTGTAAGTATCTTCGATTTGAGTTTATTTGCACTTAAATGTTCTCTATTTACATATCGAATCAATTTTCAAACCGTGCGAAAGAACGGGTAAAAGTTTGAACGACCTCGAGTTGTCTCTTGGTCGTCTGGGAACCATAAAAAAGAATTAATTATTTAAGATTTCTAACTCTGACCACGGTGTGTTAAGTTGGTCCACTGCCACCAATTGGGTTTCTAATAGTACTGGAAGAAGTCATCGACGGTTTTCAGCGAACACCTAGAAGACCTTTTATATGAATACTAGCTGTCCCGGCAGACGTTGTTCTGCCCTTTTCGATGTGTGGCGTGATGTTGTATGAACGCATGCGATGGAATGTAAAAGCGAAACAGCCCATTTTCCCAGTGAAACTAACTTTTGTCCCTATTCTTTCACAGATATATAGCAGGCCTGGCAGACGTTGTTATGTGGGCGATAACTTTTTCCTTTGAAACTTACTTTTGCCCGTACCTTTTATATACATGTTTATGTACCAAGTCCCATTCATCTGCGTCCAGTAGTTGGTGATAAATGATGAATTTGATTTTGAAGGGCGTGTCACCGACCATTTTTTAAACTAAACTTTGTAAAAACCTTCCATAGGCCACAATTATGAAATCTTCATGTAAATTCTATTTAAAAAGTTATTTTGTATAAGGGCCATCCAAAGTATGCACCCTAAATAAAATGTGTATGGCCTAAGTTTTAAAAATGTTTTTGTATCAGGGCCAACCTAAATGTGCACCCTAAATTAAAGTCTTATAGCCTACTTATGCTTCTTAATACTATAAAAGACACGTGCTGTAAATTCCATGTGGTGTAAATTCTATGTGAGTCGATTTACCGGACTTAGTGAAAATTCTATTTTAAAAATTTTTTTGTTTTTGTTTGTTTGTTTGTTGGACGTTTCTAAACCAGATGAGCCCTGGGTTTTCAAGTATCCCGCCAAAAACCCTGGCAAGCTGCATTTACTGGCACTATGTCCGGTTCCATCCGAACGGGAAATCTCTTACGGCAGCGCCAGTGGGATAGTTGGCCTCTAACAAACCTAATTTGCAAGCAAGCGACATTTTTATTTTGATAAAATGGGGTGAATTCTTTTTTGTCCGGTTAAGGGGTAGATGGGGTATTCCCACTCAAAATTTGTGGCACCCCAGGACTCATCTTGTTTAGAAACGTCCAAATTATGGATTAAAAAAAGTTTCAGATATGTGCACGTAGTTTGAAATTTCCATTACCTAAGCACGTCTAAAACCAGAAAATTTAAAGAAGTATTTCTCATATGCTTACAAATAGAGCTGGGAAAAATTGTTAAAAAACATCGATGTTTTCGATGTTTTTTTATACAAAATCGATTATCATCGATAACATCGAAATTTCCTCCTCCATTATTGATTGATTAATAACATTTATTTTGATAATATGTAATAGTAAAGTATTAATGGTGTATGGCTTAGGTAGTTGGTAATAAAGAAATTAATTTTACATTTGTGTATAATTCACAGTTTGGCGCAAAAAAAAACAGTTTTTCAGCCATCTCGTGGCAGAGTAAAGCTCTCTTTTTAGATATACTATTGCCCGCTGTTGAATTGACCCTCTCCGATGATGTGAATGAAGCCGGAATAAACAGATATCGCAAGGCCACTCTTCTTAATGCATCACAATTTGTATAGTTATTCCAGTATTGAATTATGTCCGTTTCCTCATTTAACAAAGGCTCTTCGAGAAAAAAAATGACAAAAAATGTCTCTCGGATCTAGTTTCGGAGATATAGACATCGAAAGTTGCGGACATAGCTTTTGGAAAAGTGATTATAAGTTGGGAACCACTGAATAGAAAATAGTAAATATGAGTGTCGTAAGAAAGGTAATTCAATGGCCTACGATAATGAAGCGTGCAGTTTTGAAATTTGACCTTTAGTTTTGGAGATCTGACGAATTTTCTGAAATTTTGACCAATTTTTTTTTTAAAAACCTTATTTTTTCCTAAAAATGTGTCAACAACTTTTTTTAGCACGTTAAAAATACTTTATTTTTTTTTTCCTTTAAAATGGTATATAATTAGTTGTAAAATTTTTTACATTTATACCTTTTTTAAAGTAAAATATTAAAATTTATTCAATGATTAATAGATTTCGATTTTAATCGTTAGGGCTCAAAACTATCGATAGTGAGCGATGTTGAAAAACATCGATGAACATCGATATTAATCGATTTTTCCCCAGCTCTACTTACAAAATCAATAAGGTGTCAGTTGATTGTAAAACCAAAATACCTATATTTTTCTTTACTTTTTAACCCTTTCTTAACCTTTAAAAATAGTTGCTCAGCTTTGCCCGAAATAAATGCATATTTCAAATGCTTTTGGTTTTTGAATCAAGAACAACACATTTTGCGCGGAGGAATTGACAAAAACTAAATGGTCGAAAATCGCTAAAGCCAACAAATTTTTAACGGACTTTGATAGTTCTTTTTTTCTGAATATTTTGCGCAGAATTTCCCGTTTAAATAGATTTTTAAAAAAATTGCAAAAAAGTTTAATTGTACCTAGAATTTAAAAATTTAGTGAATGGATTTGAATATTTTTTGCTTTATGATTTCAAAGGTCATAAACTAAAAAGTTTACCCATTAGAATTGCTCATGCAAATTATATCTAAAACGCTTTAATGTGTTGAGGATAGCTCTGCTTTCTGTACTTCTTCTGGTACTTTGACAATAATTTGTTTTCAATACTTCACCGCAACTCGCAGGATAAGCTTAAAGACGAATATTTCCTTGATCTGCTATTTCTGACTCAGATGGAATAGATACCAATCGTTTGATTAGATCTCTAGACTTAATGCCGTTAAATGGAGTAATAATTTGAATCGAACATAAATTGTGAAAAGTTCCTTTACCATTTGTTTTATTGCTTTTTATAGACTTCAATGTATTATTTATTAATATACTTGACGACTTTTTGTCTAGTGCTTACATAAAGCACTCCAGTGTTTGTGTGAAATTTAGTTGAATTAAATTACATAAATATTTGTCGGTATAGCATTCCAAGGTTTTTGCTTACCATAACCTGCATAACCATTGCCTAATATTTTCCCAGATCTCGTATGACCCATTTCTAGTGTTTGTGTGAAATTTGATTGCAAAGTCTTAAATAACTTTTCGCTTGCATGTAAGTCTCACGCCCTCTTGTCGAAATTCACCTAATTTTAGTCCAGAACTTCTCAAAGTCATATCAGGCATTATCTTAAATATCTCACGCATTGTATCGTTTTAAATTTAATTTATATGGACGGTAGTCGTATTTACGGATTTTCGAAATAGCTGATTTTTTACCCTTTTTCGTTTATGGCGTTAGGAATCAAAAAAAAAAAAATTATTCAAATCCATTCACTAAAGCTTGGTTCCATAATTTTTCAGTTATAATGACTAATTGCACTTAAAAAACGGAAACCAATTCTTAAAAGTGTTTGTTTCTTTACTTATTAGCTGATGCAAAAATCTGGGATAAATTCGCATTAAACTCCCTGAATGAGTCATCGATTTGCGTGATTAAAAAATAAATTTTTGGGCAACTTATTCTTAGGTCTAAAAGATTACCCAGTATAAGGGCTTGTTTGCTTCCTTGTGCCTATTGAAAAAAGTTTGTCAATTGAACAGTTTTATATATGTAGCTTGCGGTATAGTGTTAGTTACTATTTTTCGTTTTTTTTTTTCATTTTAATTTTTTATTTTTCAATATCCAATTATTACCAATACCTACCCAACGATATATACGAGTAATGACTGAGCTTTGACGACCAAGAGAAAGGTTCATTTTTATTTTCAGTAAAAAATTGGATTCGATTTGGGCGGATATTTAAATAAAAGCCACTGAAAACTGAAAATCACAACTTGATGGATGTTTTTTAATGTGCACAAAGATGTGTCGATTATTTAAAAGAACATTAAATCATCTTTAAAACATGTCCATATACTTGGGACCCTGCTAAAAAAATTACGGAACTATGAATTTTTAAAACTACGCAAAAAAAAAAAGCCGGAGGATTAGACAAAAAAGTCTATGGATGAAACTTAACATAAGCACACTTGGTGAGCCGGGCCAACTTTCCATTCGATATGAAATGGGTGAAAAACTAAATTTCATAATAAAGAGGTTTGAGTAAAAAATCCTTTTGTGCAGATTTGCCTCATCGCATCAGGTTTTTTTTATTGTTTTTATATTTAAAATTTATATACTCGTGATTCTGAATCTTAATATTATATACTGCAAAGGAACTAAGTTTTAAGATAAATTTCAATAAAGAAAAAAAATTAATTTCATTTAATTTCTTGACGAAAAATTAAAATTTCGAAATACCAATGTTAACCAGTGTATTCACTACTACTCGTACATACATATGTATGTCTATTTTGAGTTGGCTGCCTTTAAGTGTTTTGTTGCTGCTGCAGTCACTGTTGTTGCTGACGACGTCGACCATGATTTGGTCACCTGTCGCTACCAAATGCGAAAACTGTTCCAATGCTGTTTTCTATTGTTGGTTCATTCGGTTTTTCGATCGCTTTTGTTTTTACTTGCGCGTTTGTAATTTTTATGTCATGTTCGGAGCAAAATTTGAATTTATTTGGATTATTGTGGTCTTCCTTTTTAATTTTGTTTATTGGTCAAAATCATAGTAAATATTTTTCTAATTAAATTGCAATAGTGTATTAGCAATTGTAATAGTGTAAGTAGCAATTAGATTTATGTCGAAACAACAATTCACAGCCCGCTATACATTCAAGATATCACTTAATATGCATAACATTGGCGTAAAGCGTTAACTTGTCACTTGTATTACTTGGAAAAATGTTCGTTGACTTTAAGGCCGACCGCTGAAACAAACGCTGTGTCTGTGTTATATGCTCGAATCCATTTTCGTTTATACCTCATTTTTTAAAGAAATGAATTAAAAAATCTTCCTAAAGCACTCATTAAAAAGTAAAATTGATCCACTCTGAACATAAATATTAGGACCCCTATATATTGACAGCCCATCAAATTAGTTCTGCTTACTTAACAGGTTTTAAGAAAAAAAAAAGTATTCTAAAAAATTTGAAGCGATAGTGCTTGTAAGACTTTTTCCCGTATATCAATTTTAAAATCGAATTTAGCACTTAAACTTTGAAAAGGTATGAATCACCTCGGTCAAATATTAATGACGTCACAATCCGAACCACCAATCGAACAACTCAATCCAAGGGTGTTTTAAGCACTTCAGCTCTCACGTGCAAGTCAACTTTATAGCGAGGTATACTCGTATGTAAATATATATAAGTGTGTTTATTTTGAAAATTTTGTAAATGGATTTTATTTTTTTTTTGCCTACATTTTATCTTGAGGAATAAAAATAATTGTCTCAATATTTGAGCCTCCTAGCTCAAACCTGTAAACTGCGCTGACAGAGTTTATGTCCGATTTCGTTGAAATTTAACGAAAAAAGTGACTTACTAAAACGAAGAAAAAGTCTGCTTTAGTTTCCAAGATATAGCGTTTTAGTTGTATAAGAGATGTCCCCCACTGTTATCAAACCACGCGCACATTTTTCGCGTGACTGTAAATGCATATAAAATACACCCGAAGGGAGGTTTTTAATTTTTTTTTTAAATTTTCGGTCCATATGTCTATATTATAGAATTGGGTTTGATGATGATTCTCCCAAAACTATAGCTTCCAAGATCAAGCCTGTGAACGTCGTTTGTTTCCTATTACAATTCATCTGGAAGCAATTGTTTTTTTACTACATACAGTTGGTGGCCATATTAATGGGGACAGTACTCATATTTTTGCATTTTCTAGTTTGAAAAATTTTTTGGAACAAATAATTAAATCTAGGTCTAGTAAGTATTTTTTATACCCTACACCGAGGGTATATTCACTTTGTCTATCCGTTTGTAACACATAGAAGGAGGCGTGGCAGGTATGGAAAAGTATATATATTCTTGATCAGCGTCACCACCTGAGTTGATTTAGCGATGTCCGTCTGTCTGTCTGTCTGTCTGTCTGTCTGTCTGTTGAAATCAGGTTTACGGGAAAACCAAGAGAGCTAATGGAATAAAACTTTCGCACACAGGTCACATCTTCTTGCAGGCATCTTGCTATTGAAAATGGGCGAAATCGGTTGACGGACACGCCTACCGCCCATACTCTATGTAAATTTACCCAGGCCAATTTTGAAAAAAGTTGCACCGATTTTGATGAAACTTGGTGATTTGGTGCACATATGAACCAAATTAGGATTAGGCTAGGTTTCAAGTTTCCAAAAGGTCGTACAGGGGCGTGGCACAGCCCTAAATTTTATCATTTAAACTACCATATCTTGTAAGCCGTTCAAGATATTGCGATGAAATTTGGTATACGGATACATATCAAATATATCTTGAATTGAGATAAAAGTGGGCGGAATCGAGAAAATGAGCGTGGCAATTTTCAACTGTTAAAAATTTTGATTCCGTATATCTCAGAATTGGCACAAACGATTTCCATAAAAATTTTGGGGATGATGCCGCTGAAAGCAGTCATCAATACAATCTCAGCTACTTTACTGAAAAAACTCGCTCAAGGGCGTGGCACCGCCTACAATATTTATAAACGTTATATAAAGAGAACTAACAACGTAATCGTTATGAAATTAAATGAGGTAGATATACTTCCTATAAGGTCTCTTATAACAAAAATTTGGTTCAATTGTACCTGTGGGCGTGGCACCTCCCATATAAGCAAAAAACGTTTATTGTTATAGACAGTGTGCTATGAGAGTAATCTTCATAAAATTTGGTCCATAGATGTCAGTTACTATAAGCTTTAAAATAAATGAGTTTTGACAGGATTGCATCAGTGGGCGTGGCACCTCCCATATAAACATAAATTTGTAAGCGCTGTTTTAAGTGAACTATTGCAGCAATTGCTATGAAATTTAATGCAAGTGGTTCAGTTGCTATAGAGTATATCTGAATAAAAATTGGCTGAAATAGCACCAGTGGGCGTGGCACCTCCCATACAAGTAAAATACGGTAAGTGGCATATTTATCGAAATATGTGAGCAATCATACTAAAATTTGGTGTAAGAGGTTTGCTTATGGAAAGCTATTTTTGGATCAAAACCGGGCTGGATTGTACCAGTGGGTGTGTCACCGCCCTAAATTTTAAATTTAACTGCTGCACATATCGCAAACTATACAAGCTATTGTTCTGAAATTTAATATGAGGATGTCGATCACGAATATAGTTTATTGAACCAAAAGTGGGCGGAATTGGACAAGTGGGCGTGGCATATTTCTAATTTTTCATTTTTATTCGATTTTTTTCAACATTTTCCTTATTCTTTCGACTTTTTCAACCCTGTAACTTTTTCCAATATATCCTATATGTATGTATTTGTTCGACTTTTTCAACTTTCTTCATTAGTTTCTTTATTTTTTCGACTTTACGTCCATTTTGAACTGTTTCAAGTTGTTTGAACTTTTTTAGAGCTTTTCAACCTCTCTCAACTTTTTTCAACATTTTGCATATATTTTCGACTTTTTCAACATTTTTCAACCTCTGTCAACCTTTCTAACATTTCACATTTTTTTCGACTCATTCAACCTCTTCAACGCCTTTTTAACATTTATTTAAAAGGTACTTTCAACGCAGTGTAGGGTATGTGAGTTTCGGCATGGCCGAAGATAACACCTTAACTTGTTATTTATTATAATATTCTATTAAGATAATAAAATCAACATATTACGTAGTGTACATTCAATTATTTTTTCGTAAAAGTCATATTTACGTTCTCTGAAAGTTTTATGTAAATAATTAAAGTATTTGGTGATTCCACCAATAGCTGTAATGATGGCTTGTATGCATCGGACATTCTCTGTATACAATTTATTTGGATGTTGTTGGAGTTTGGTGTTGTGATGCCATTCTCTGACGATTGCTTCAATCAACTTCCGCTTGATGGTATTCAATTCTTTGACGATTGGCCGTTTGGTTAGCTCCCACATGTTCTCAATGGGGTTCAAGTCAGGTGAGTGCCCATCCAAGGCAAATAGCTAATATTTTTTTCAGTTAGAATTATAGTTACACTCCTGGCTTTATGGTATGGTGCCGAATCGTGCATAAAAATGTACTCTCGTCACCAGGGAACCATTCTTCGAGCTGTGAGAGCAGGCGAGTTCTTCGTACTCGCTTGAGTTGGTCCTGCCATATGGTCCCTACCACGATGTATAGGAGTCCCATACCTTTGACTGAGATCATAGGCTACACCATGTTGCTAGCCAGGTGCTTAGCCCTCTCTACAAGGCTGTTGGGGTGGAACTGCTCTCCAGGGCATCGTCGAAAAAATTTAATTTTGTCAACCAAAAGTTGGAATTTTGACACGTCAGAGAAGTGTACCTGTAAAACACGATTATTAAAATAAAAATCAGTAGTTTACGAACTACTCTATTTTAAGAGGTAGCACGTACTCGATTCCATTACGCATCAGTCATTTTTAAGTGTTAATTGGCCAATTGCAGTCGATTCTTCTTCATGGCATTGGTCAGGCACCTTTTTTTTGATTGGACGACAAGCGATCAGGTTCTATTCAGTCAAATGCAGCCGACCTGTCGTAGTTAAGTGAGATATACTTTTCTTACAATTTTTGAGGCAGATGTCCATAGTTTTACGGTCGGTACGAGATGTGGTGATTCTTTTTCTACCACATTTCCCTACACGGTTTGCGTTCAGAGGCTCGTTTTGATCTATTATTTTTTAATACGGTTATAAACCGACTTTTAAACACCTGCAAGTGTAGCTATGTCTCTCTGGGGATATGATGAGTTACATGAGTCTATATTTCTCTATATTTTTGTATACACGTGTCTGAAGACTTGTCCATTCAAAAAAGAAACACTTTTGAAGATACACCTCAATACTGTCCAAATATAAATTAATTCATGAAACTTAGTAAAACTAAATAAATAAGAACCATTATTTACATTTTGAACATTACGGACAGGTAAGGCGGACAAAAAATTATTTATTCAAACTTTAAACGACTAAACTACAACAGCACGTTTTACCAAATAAGAAGTAATCTCACTTAACCTCACTTATTTAGTAGATGACGCAGACTACTAATGTTGCCGCTTATCAAATACAACAATAATGATACCAGCAGCAAAAGCAAATTAATTAACTTTATGAAAACTAATTTATATGCTCAAAAAACTCGGTTAAACTAGAAAATACAAAAATGAGAGTACTGTCCCCATTAATTTGGCCACCTACTGTACATTGCAAAAAAAACTGTCTTTCGTTTTTCTGCTTTTTCTATTTTTTCATATGAATTGTAATAAGAAACTGACTGCGCCGTTCGCAGATTTGATCTTGGAAGATAATTACGGTTCCAAAATTTTCTCAACGGATTCGGATTTCCAAGGGTTTTTAGCTACATACATTGGAACAGTGACATATTTTTCAAAATTTTAAAAGGTGTAGAACACAATTAAAAATTAATTGCTTATAAACAATTTAGTTATTAAAAAATTATGTAAAAATAGTTTCTTTTTTAATTTGCAAACGATTAATTAAAGTCAAATTCATCCTATCCCTATAATATGCCAAACTTTCATTCAGATCGGTTCATTTGCTCAAGAGCAACAAGTTAACTAAAATTTGTAGGCCATTCAACTTTTTTGCCATATAAACACCACGCGTGGTCATCTGATCAATGTAACTAGCATCCACTGGTCGGATGCGTCCAAAATAAATCGTTTGGGATCAGACGGACGTGCGTGGTGTTGATATGATAAAAAAGTTGGCATTACTGCACGTACTATACAGGAGACTTTAAAGTTTGGCGGTGGCTCCTTGATGACATAGTGCTGTTTTCATCGTAATAAACTGGAAGTTCTTCGTAAAATCAATGGAATAATGGAAGGAAGAGATTATTTTAATATTCAAGTGGACTTAGACCAGTGACCGGCAGCCCATCTGGCCGCGGCCAAGCGAAGAGCATAAGCATTCGCTCTTGCTTAACGAATTCAAGATTCAGTTTCAATTGAAACGTTGAGTGAGTAGGTTCGCGCTGCGCATTTTATTATTGCACTGCGAAAAATGTTTAACGTGGAATGGGAAAAACCTTATTTTTTCGCAGAAAATTTTTTTGGTCAACCGTTGCTGTTTTCTTATTCGGCTATATAAAAAAGTGAAAGTTTTTACGAATAATGAAAATCATGAGTTTCGGATGAAATGTTGGGATGGAACTCACGATAAAGCTTATATTTACTGAAATTACTGAGCTTAGGTAAACCACAGAAAATTGATATATTTCTACCCAAGGCATTTCGAAATCATGAATCAAATTTTTTAAAACTTGACAATATTTTAAGGAGGGTGCCACATTCTGTGCCCATAGTACGGGTAGATTATGAAATGAGGTGGTGCAGAAGATCATAAAATTATATTACTTCATTACGGTTAGGGTAGCACGACGTAATTCAGAGTTCGCATACATTATCTATACTATTATATAAAGAGGTAAAGTTTGTTTGTTTGTTTGTATGTTCCGGGTAATCTCTGGAACTACAGATCCGATTCCAAAAATTTTTCTACTAATAGAAAGCTACACTATTCCTGAGTAACATGGGCTATATTTTATTTTGATAAAAGCAAGGGGTGTGGCACTTTACGTGCAATTAAGACCTTTAACTCGCTATATCTTGGTTCATATGATAGCAAGAGTATTAAAATTCGGTGTCTGGATGCACATAGCCTATGTTAAGCACTTCACAAAATATGAACGGGATTAGACACCAGGGGCGTGGTGGCTATAGGACTTTAATTTAGGGTGGCCCTCATACGCAATTATTTTTAAAATAGCATTTTACAAAGACCACTTAATCGGTTCACATGGAACTTACACCACCTGTCTCTTATATTAAGACGCATAGCTAAGACGATGAAACTTTTATTTAGGGTGGCCCTCATACACAAATATTTTAAAAATAACGATTTCTCAAAGACAGGTGAATCGATTCTCATGAAACTTACACAGTATGGCTTTTATATTAAGGAGCACAGATAAGAATATAAAAATTTTATTCAGGGTGCATACTTAGGGTGGCCCTCATACAAATATATTTTTAAATATCATTTTCACGAAGACACGTTAATCAGTTCACACCGATTTTACACCACGTATTTTTTATGTTAAGAAGCATAGCAAACAAAACTTTTATTTAGAGTGGCCCTCACCCAAAAATATTTTTCAAATATCATTTTCTCGAAGACCGCTAAATCGATTCTTATGGAATTTACACCACATGGATTTTATGCGAAGAGACACAGATAAGATTGTAACAATTTTCTTTAGGGTGTATATTTAGGGTGGCACTCACACAACAATTTTTTTAAATATCATTTTCACAAAGTTTGGTAAGTCGATTCACACCGAACTTACACCACGTAGCTCTTATGTTAAGAGGAATAGGTAAAGATACAAGACTTTTATTTCGGGTGGCCCTCAGACAAAAACTTTTCTCGAAGACTGCTTAATCGATTCCCTTTGGTACTTACACCACATGGCTTTTATATTAAGAGGCACAGATAAGCTTAAAAAAATTTTATTTAGGGTGCATATTTAGGGTGACCCTCATACAAAAATATTTTTAAGTATCATCTTCAAGAAGGCAGGTTAGTCGATTCACTCCGAACTTGCACCACGTAGCTCTCATATTAAGAAGCATAGCTTAGGCTACAAAACTTTTATTTAGGGTGCATATGTAGGGTGGCCCTCAAACAAAAATATTTTTAAATATCATTTTCTCGAAGACCGCTAAATCGATTCTCATTGAACTTACGCCACATGGCTTTTATATTAAGAGGCACAGATAAAGTCGTTGAAATTGTATTTAAGGTGCATACTTAGGGTGACCCTCATACAAAAATATTTTCAAATATCATTTTCACGAAGAACAGGTTAGTCGATTTACACCGAACTTATACCACGTAGCACTTATGTTAATAGGCATAGCTTAGGCTACAAAGCTTTTATTTAGGGTGGTCCTCACACAAAAATATTTTTAAATATCCTTTTCTCGAAGACCGCTTAATCGATTCTCATGGAATTTACACCACGTGGTTTTTATATTAAGAGGCACTGCTTAGGTTGTAAAAATTTTAATTTGGATGCATACTAAGGGTGGTCCTCATACAAAAGTATTTTTAAATAGAATTTTCACGCAGACTGCACATCGAATATACACCACGGTTGAGGTGCAGCGATGCGCACAGGGTAATGCTAGTATCTTAATAAAATTCGAAATTGACCTGATTTTGTTTGAAATTTAAGTTCCCTTCAAAAAGCCCCTTTGCCACTAAAATTGGAATATCTTTGCAACCATAAAAGCTATCGCTTATGTTTTTAGCATTTTAGAATCTGTATTAAATAGGCAATTTTTTAACAAGTTGGCCACTTAGGTAATCATACATTTTTTTTACACCACACCAATTTAAAGTTTGAAAAAAATATGGAGCAAGACGAAAGTTTTAAGTTCAACATCTATTTTTTAAAGATCTATCTTATCTTTTTAAAGCTGTATCTACGGCTTAATTTTAAATCAAATATGATAGCATAACTATTTAAAAATATTATGCAAAAAAAATGGACCAAAAATATTTTCATTTGTGGCTGTGGTACCAAAGCGACTGACAAAGGTCGCATTTTTTTGTAAATATGAGAAAAGTCAATTTTCTCGAAAACGGTGCGATTTATACTAAACATGATTTTACTTTTTCTAACCCGCCTTGAGGTCGCCCATCTGCTGTTAGAAGGTTATCCACTATTTATGGAACACCCTGTATAAATAGACAATGTTTAAACGGTTACACCACTTTTTCTCAGCCATAGCACAACAAAATCGCTCAGTTTTTTTTTGTTGGAAAGGTTGTGAAGAGAAGGGAGGACATGTATACTTTTAGTTTCTGTAGTAGGCGGTGCCACGCCCCTAAAGAGGAAAAACGTTTCCACGACTAAACTACTCGAGCGATTTTGATGAAATTTTGTTTGAAGATAGATTGAATCCTAAGAAAGATAATTAGAAACTTTGATTTCTTTGAAGGGGCGTGGCATCGCCCCAAATGGGGAAAAACGGTATAACGGCTGTGCCACCACACCAATTTTGATGAAATTTGGTATGTAGAATATACTATTTTTAGTGGGCGGTGCCACGCCTCTTACAGGAAAATACGTCGTTACTACTAAACTAACAGACCGATTTTGATGAAATTTTGTTAGGATATAGACTGAACCCTAAAAAAGATTTCTGAAAACAAAAATTTTTTTAGGAGACGTGGCATCGCCTCTAATGGGAAAAAACGGTATCACGGCTGTGTCACTACACCAATTTTGATGATGTTCAGATTTGGTCAGTTTTTTAATATTATAAGGGGAAGTCCATATATTACGTGAGTCAAAATAGGGGGGGGGAGGGGGTCCAGAAAAATCTCACCAAGTCTCACAAAGGGAGAGGGGGGTCAATAAAAATCTCACGTCAACTTTTTAAGCATTATTATAGCAGATTACATTTAAAAATTATAAGGCAAGTCTCATGGAAGGGAGGGAGGGGGGTCCTGTCAGGACTCACCAAATCTCATCAAGGGTAGGAGGGGGGTCCGAATTTTCAAAAATACACCTCGCGTCATTAATGGACGGCCTCTAACCAAACCTTAGAGTTGAGACATGCAACAGCTTCTTACTTTTGTTTGTGAGAAAGTGAGGATTACACTAGTTTACAAGAAAAAAGATCTGGTTTCTCATAGACTTTTTTCGATGTATTTTGGGGCGTGGATTCCAAAAATGGCACCCATTTTTTTTTTCTTGAGAATCGTTTTCGAGATATTCCCAAAAAACACATTTTTTCATTTATTTGACTATATCTCCATAAATTTTTTTTTTGACCAAAAACGACTTTCAGCATTCGAAAGATATTTGTATTCCCTTTCTAACGATATGCTCTTTGCTTGAATCGGATAAGATTTTATGGAGTTACAAGCGCTCAAAGTCCAAAAAATTGAATGAAAAATTTTTCCTTTTTCATATTTTTAAAATTTTTAATGGAAGACTATTCTTTTGCAAATATTTTAAGTATAGTTTTGCGAAAATCGGACAAAAAATGAAGAAGTTATTCGAAAAAACACTAAGAAACTTGCAATAAAATTAAACGAAAATACATGCGTTTTTTATTTAAAAAGAAATAGGCTATTGACTATGTATTTTAATTAGGAACTTATTCGTTAAAGGTATTTTTTTGTCTTATATGTTCAATTAAACCCTAAAAATGATGTAGCCAAAAATGCGATTAAATTAAGGCTTGGACTTCTGAGAACGGTGCAAATTTGCCCATTTTTTATATTTTTAATTCTAACTCAAAAACTGTATATTTTTAGCATATACACATTGGGAGACTTATTGTAGAGAATAAAATTTCCTATCAAAATGATACTTTATAAAATCAAATAACTTATTTTTTCATCAAAATAAGTTAAAAAAATTTTTTAAAAAAAACCGAAAAATTTCAATGTTTTGAATTTGTTTTCATTTTTGAGTATCATTTTTTTCAGAGTGGATTTAGGGGATTACTTTGTTCACAAAAAAGAAAGGTGACGTAGTTTCCTTCACAATAATGACCTACAAAAGTATCTTAGATTAATATTGACTGAAAAACAGTCGTTCAACGTTACCTACTTTTGTATGATTTTACCTTTATGCCATTAGGCTATTGACTATGTATGTATTTGAATAAAAAACTTATTCGTTGAAGGTATTTTATTGTCTCAGATGTTCAATTGTAACCTGAAAATTATATATCAAAAAGTGCGATAAAATTTATGCTTGGACTTTTGAGAATAGTGCAAATTTGTCCAATATTATATTTTTTTCTATAACTCAAAAACTATGTACATAGTTTTATTATATACACAATATCAGACTTATTGTAGAACGTAAAATTTCCTATCGAAATGACATTTTTAAAAGTCAAAAAACATATTTTTTCATCAAAATAAGATAAAAAACTATTTAAAAAAACCGAAAAATTTCATTTTTTGGGTTTAAATTTTTTCTGAATGAACTTTGGCATTTTTTTAAGTGTACGAAAAAGATGCCAAACCCAAAATAAGTTTTTTGATTTTATAAATTATCATTTCGATAGGAAATTTAATTCTCTACAATAAGTCTCCCGATGTGTATATGCTAAAAATATACAGTTTTTGAGTTAGGATTAAAAATATAAAAAGTGGGCAAATTTGCACCGTTCTCAGAAGTCTAAGCCTTAATTTAATCGCATTTTTGGCTACATCATTTTTAGGGTTTAATTGAACATATAAGACAATAAAATACCTTTAACGAATTAATTCCTTATACCCCTGTTATTTATGACATAGTCAATAGCCTAAAACGGAGAATTTTTTTTTTTTGTTGTAAATGTTATGAAGAGGATCAGTGCAGAATGTGAATTTTTTTTAATAATAGGCGGAGCCACGCCTTCAACAGGAAAATACGTTTCAACAGGAAAATACGTTTTACGGTTAAAAAAGTGGACTGATGTTGGTGAAATTTGGTTTGTAGATGGATTGGAACCTTAAAAAAGGGTATTAAAATCTTCAAGTTCTTTAAGGAGACGTAGCATCGCCACTAATGGGAAAGAACGGTATCACGGCTGTGCCACTACACCGATTTTGAAGAAAGTTTTGTATGTAGATAGATTGAATCTTGAGTAAAAATAATTGTTTTGAGTGAGCGGTACCATGTACCTTGCAGGTAAAAATGTTTTACTACTAAGCTAATGGAGCGATTTTGATGAAATTCAGAAATAGATTGAACCCTGAGGAAACGTATTTGTTTTAAAATGGAGAGTGCCACCTCTACGCTACACTAATTGACTGATTTTGATGAAATTTGGTAGGGAGATATGTATATTGAACTCTAAGAAGATATAGATATAGGGACAGGGAAACATTTTAGCATGATTTTTACTTTTAAAAGCGATGACAAAAATAGTCTTTTTTACGTCAGTTTTTAAATACCAAAAGCATTTTTAGTGGTTGAATTTCAACCACTGGGTGAACTGTAGTATATATTAATGCTTGAAATGTGTTCAATACCATAAAACTCGAAGAGCCTAAATAGAGTATATAGGGTTGGCTTTTCGAATCCTGTCTCAAACATGTATCGCCACCTATTTAAGAAAAATTGCCCTTAAAAACAGGTGGCAACCCACGTTTAAGACCGGGTTCGACTAGGCAACCCTATATATTCTATTTAGCCTCTTTGAGCTCTATGGTTTGGCACACATTTTTAGCGTTAATATATATTATTAAAAATTTACCCTAAAAACCGGTCACAACTCATGTTGGGGAGAGGATTCAACAATGCAACTCCTTATATTATTTTTAGGCCTCTTCGAGATCTATCATTTGCCATATATTTTGAGGTATTATATTATACAGTTTCAATTAAAACAACAAAATTGGCTAAAATTCGGGAATTTTCGGGCATCGGGACAGGCTTTGGCAAGGCAACCAAGGTTGTTAGTTTCACCGAAATGCCTCACTATGTTTCCCGTACATCCCATCCCGTAATCTTATACTCTACTTTCTGCAGCGGGCTCTTGGGCTATTGAGAAGTAAAACAAAAAGTGAAACAAACCAAAGTAAAAATTCTTTGTTTTGTTGATTATCTTTGTTTTTTTAACTCATTTGATATTAACTTATCTTGATGGCGCTTAGTTGCAAGCATTCCTGGTGAGTCAAAACAGGATGAAAGACTAGGTATCGCGTTCAGACCTTTCTGGCACAGTTGCATAGAGGTAAACGAGAAAGAATTTGTTGAACACTTCATGACTAGGAATATGCTTAGATATCTAGGGAAGCCATTCTTCAATGAACTCAACGAATTTGTTGTGATTAAAATCGTCTAGCTGCTTAATTACAGAACTGAATAAAATTCTTACCTTCAACTATGTTATTTAATTTTCTCTGACAACCAGCTGTACCAGTCGGTTGGATCCAATATTTGGTATTAAAATGGTTTTCTAAGTCATTCTAACCTAAGGTAAACTTATTTATTCTTAACAAAATATATAAATATATATTTTCAATTCACGAATACGTTCAAAAATGAACCTTAATATTAATAATAATAGAATATAGATAGTACAGCTATTAGCCTTCTTAGCTATTAAGCTCGAAGCTTTAAGTCAAGTAATAAGCTTATTAAAAACTAAACAGTGAAATGAAAAAATATGCTTTTTATTTTATTTTATTTTATTTTATTTTAATTTTTTTCTTATCTGCGTTTGCGTTCTTGCTCATGACTATTTTTCAAAATTATTGAACATTTAATGTGAAAATTAGTACTTATTAAACAAAATATTGAAAATATTTTCATGACATTAATCTATGATGATTGGCTATATTTTTGGGTATTTTCCGACTTTAACAATAGCCGGCTGACTCTACTTTCAGTTTCGATATAAGACAGCGCGCGGCAGCGCCAATTATAGTTCTACCTTGGGCGCATTTTGATTTTAAATTTCGTCGCTAAGCAAACACAGCTCAAATTGAAAATTTGCAAAATTATTGTTATTAGCTAATAAGTGACGATATGTAAACTGTGTTAAGTTTACTTTTGCTTAGATTATTTGTTCATGTTATTTTCCTTAACTTTAGTGTTAATTTCTAAATTATAAAAAAATTGGCTACGGCCTGATCTATTGTAAAATTTTCCAATTTTATTAAAACTTAAAACTTAGCTTAACATTTCAAATTTAACTTTTAGCTTCGTACAAATCGATTTACATTAAAATCAAGTAACATTTTTTTCACAAAAAGAAATGTTGAGCGCACAAACATTTGTATTCTTCTTATGCACCGTTATATTGGACATGTACAATTTTCTTACCAAATTTCTCTTAACATTTGTACAGTCTGATTAATATCTTTAATTTCCAATACAGATATAAATTTAATGCACTCTTTAAATTCGTCTAATGACTCTATGCCATAGACAAACATCACTTCAATAACTAATAGTTCTTGGTACAACAAACTCCAATCTATTCCTATCGATTGTGCACAAGTTTGCAGTAGCCAAAAGAATGAGCGTGGAAATTGATGTTCTAAGACTTTTTTCTGTACTTCAGTTAACATGGTCACATAACCATTCAAAATCCAATAGTCTAGATTGGAGATTAAAAAATTTAACTTATTAGTTGTTTGGTCTTTTGATTGATGGCTTGCATTTTCCGTTTCATAGTCGACTTCATGTTCTGGATCACTAACCTCACCATCACTTACATTATTCAAAATTTCTACACCATCAAAACGTCGACGTGGTGATGATAAATTCAAATTTTCAATGGGTTCCATGTTGTCCTCTTTAAAAACGTCAATGGAGTGTAACGATAGGATATCATAGTAATCATTTGTGTTTTGAATACTATTCGCACAAATCTAAATAAAGAGAGAAAACATTTCAAAATTTAATTGTATTTTTTTAATAGAACATTAAAATCAGTTTTCATTAAATATGATTTGTTCCTGATGGAGCTTCTAAGAGTAATTGTTACCAGTACAAAGGAACAAAGTATTTTACATCAGTTTGGAGTAATAAATGAGTATTTAAAATTATTCTTTTCCAATTTTATTGAAATTTGTTTTACTTGATTTTTTGCTAGATGACAATTCAAAGTTTAAAATGTCTAACTCCGTATGTTAAAAATCTCTGTACAAATAAATTTTGTACATTAAAAATAACTTAAGCCTCATAAAAGAGTATAATAATAAAATAAGAGATAATAAAATATTTCTTCTTCCAATAACACGCAATGTTAAATAGATTACTCTTGAAATTTTTAAGGCACTTTTTCTTTATATATTTGCGGTTTTTATGTAGACTTGAACAACCATCTAACAGAAAAAAATCAAGTTAAAACGTTATCTTCGGCCAGGTCGAAACTCACATACCCTACACTGCACTGAAAGTACCTTTTAAATAAATGTTAAAAAGTTGAAAAGGACTGAAAAAATCGAAAAATATGGAAACCATTGCAGAAAGTTGAAAGAAATTCAAAATGTCGAAAAAATATGTAAAATGTTGAAGAAGTCGAAAATATATCCAAAATGTTGAATAAAGTTGAAAAACGTTGGAAAATGTTAAACAATTCAAAATCGATGAAAAAGTCGAAAAAATAAAGAAAATAGCGAAGAAAGTTGAAAGTAAAATTTTTAAAAAAAGTCGAATAGAAATGAAGAAGTTGAAATATCCCACGGAAACTTCTCCAATTCCGTCTACTTTGGTTCAATAAATTATATTCGTGATCGACATATGCATACCAAATTTTATCACAATAGTTGTATAGTTTGGGATATATGCAGTAGTTAGCCTTAAAATTAAGGGCGGTGACACACCCACTGCTACAATCCATTCCGATTTTGATCCAGAAATAGCTTTCCATAACCAAACCTCTTAATTCAAATTTTAGTATGATTGCTCACTTATTTCGATAAATATGCCGCTTAACGTATCTTATTTGTATGGGAGATGCCACACCCACTGGTGCTATTTCGGCCACTTTTGATTCAGATAAACTTTATAGCAAGTAAACCTCTTACATTAAATTTCATACCAATTGCTGCAACAGTTCTCTTAAAACAGCGCTTACAAATGTATGTTAATATGGGAGGTGCCACGCCCACTGATGCAATCCCGTCGAAATTCATTTTATTTTAAAGCTTTTAGTAACTGATATCTATAAACTAAATTTTATGAAGATTACTTTGATAGCAAACTATTTATAGCAATAAATATTTTTAGATTTTATGAGAGGTGCCACGCCCACAGGTACTATTAAACCAATTTTTTGTAATAAGAGAACTTAGAGCTAGTATATTTACCTTATTAAATTTCATAGCGATTATGTTGTAGTTCTCTTACTATAACTTTTATATAGATTGTGCCACGTCCTTCAACTAGTTTTTCCAGTAAACTGGCTAAGCTTGTATTGATGACTGCTTTTAGTGGCTTAAATTTTATGAAAATCGTGTGTGCCAATTTCGAGTTATACAGAGTCAAAATTTTTATTTGTTGGAAATTGCCACGCCCACTTTTTCGATTCTGCCCACTTTTACCACAATTCAAGATACATATAATATGTATTCTTTTATCAAATTTTATCACAATATCTTGCACGGATTACGAGATAAGGCGATATAAAGATAAAAGTTCAGGGTTGTGTCACGCCCCGTACGATTTAGGTCACATGTGCACCAAATCACCAAGTTTCATCAAAATCAAAGATTTGCGGTAGTTTTGAAAATGAGTATTTTTATAGATTTTGATGTGCTCTTTCTGAATTTCAACTTTGCCACCTTGTATTGTTGCCGCTCGCGCCGACATAATGGAAAAATGGCGCCCAAAAGCAGTTTTTTGACAATACCTCCTCTCTGACTCATTTTACGATAAAAAACATCTGTACACAAAATTAAACTTAAAGAAATTTCCTACAATTTATGATATATTCTTTTTTTTCGTAAAATCAATAGTTTTGGCGTACGAGCTCCGCAAAGTGTACTTCCGTTAAATACGATATTGCCATTAGATATTTTTTTTTTGATAAAAAAAGATTGAAAAATTAGTGATAAAAATTATATTGTAGAAGCATTCTTACGCCATAACTATTAATTTGACGAAAAAAAAGATATTAACATAAATTGGTGGAAATTTTCTCTAGTTTTATTTTGTATACATATGTTTTTATCGTAAAATGAGTCAGAAAGGAGATATTGCCAAAAAACTGCTTTTAGGAGCCATTTTTCCAATATGGCGGCGCGAGCGGTAACAATAATAGAATATAAGACTTGTCTTTTTGCTGTTAAAACGTTTTTCCTATAAGAGGCGTGGCACCGCCCACTTAAAGAAAATATTTTTACTCAAGTTTCAATCTATCTACATACCAAATTTCATCGGTGTAGTGGCACATCCGTGATACCGTTTTTCCCCATTTGGAACAATGCCACGACCGCTTTAAGGAATCAGAGTTTTTAATAATCTTTCTTAGGATTCAATCTATCTTTAAGAAAAATTTCATCAACATCGGTCCATTAGTTTAGCCGTGGAATCGTTTTTTTCCGTTAGGAGCGTGGCACCAACTATTGAAAAAAAAAGTATACATGTTCCTCCTTCCCTTCACAACCTTTCCAACAAAAAAAAAATTATGCGATTATGTTGTGCTATGGCTGTGAAAAAGTGGTTTAACCGTTTTGAACTTCCTATTTATTACACTTATGTTTTCGAACATGACCAACTTCAAACAGCTCCAAAAATTTAAAATTTTATTTTTTTTGCACTCGTTTTTTTTTTTTTAATTATGTACATGAAACTCTGTTCGTGCGAAAATTTTGACACACTTGCTGCTGTTATCAATTTCGAAATGAGAACAAATGATGTTTTTCTATTTTATTTGTGACTTTAGAACATGAACTTAAGCAAATTAAAATTTTACAGTTAATAGAGATTGGTTTGATGTTTTTGCATTGTTTTTAGATAATTGACGTTAGAAAAGAGATTTTTCGGAAAGACTATCATCATAAAATACTATTCAATATTACAAAAAAAGAGAAATTGCATTTATGCAAGTTTGCAGGTGGTTTGCTCAATGTGATAAATGAATTCTGGTGTAAATTGTTTAAATTAACAAAATTTGAATATTTTCCTTAGATAATATCAGATAGTAACGCTTTTATAATAACTTTTAATTTTTCTGTCACGGTTGGCTTTTTGGCGGAAATGCCCATATATGTATTGTCATTTTTCGAATAAATGTGCCTTATTTTATCCGAATCTTTCAGGTTATAATTGGATTTGTTAGAAAATAACATAGTCTATCATTTTTGGACACTCCAGTTGAGGTGGGCGTGGAATAAGGCGTATACGCAGACCAAAAAGAGAAAGATTGAATTCTATGCATTACAAAGCCACTGTAAGGAATGGAGGTGGCAGTGTAATGGTCTGAGATTTCTTCTCTGGTCAAGGGATTGGGCCAATTCATAGGATTTAAGAAACTTTGGATCACTTCGTGTACGTTGACATACTAAAAGATGTGATGTTGCCATATGCCGATGTAGAGATGCCACTTAAATGGAGGTTGCATCAGGACAATGATCCAAAATATGTCTTTAAAGCTTGTAAGGGCTGGCTTCAGAGCAATAGGGTAGAAGTTTTTGGTTGGTCTGCCTCGGCCTGAATCCTCTTGAGATCCTGTGGGACATTTTTAACATGAATATCATCAGGAAAAATTGCGAAGCCACGGAAGATCCATTCAGTCCTTAAAAATATCCTGGGGAAGGATATCGCAGGATATCATTAATAATTTAATTTCTTCTATGACTTAAAGAGGTGCGCGAGTCGTCAAGAATAAAGGGTTCGCAACTAAGTACTAATTTTAAAAGTTTTAATTTTCCATAAAAATGGGGGTGCTTTAGTTTTGTCCGTTAAGTTTTTGGGTTTAAAATGTTCCTTCGATGTTAACTTTTTATTTATGAGACACAGATTTTTTTTTAATTTTTGCTTGTCAATAATAAAGGTATAAATAAATAAAATAAATACGTAATATGTTTTAAAAACGTAGTTTTCCTAAAAAAATCATAATTTGAAAAAAATGTACTTAGGGGGTGCTTAAGTTTTGGCCAATACTGTATATAGGTCATTCGATCTATAATTTGCCTATTTATACCCTGACGTGTTTTAAATTAGCTGAAAGTTTTTTGAGTGGTTAAGGCATTATCTAATATATAGAAAAATATTATATCAAACTTTTCCGATTTGATAAAAAATTAATTTCTTAACTCTGTTCAGAGCCGCTCGTAAATAACAGAAAAACTTGAATGATGAATATAAACAAACAAACACAATTCAAATTCGTTTTCATATTATTTTTAGGTAGCTGTGAACTAATAGATGATAAAAAAACTGCAATTCTGGAAAAATTAACGCCTAAGCGTTACATATACACTGAAAGAAAAAAAAATTACGTTCCAGGAAAACATCGATTTCTCAAATACGATTTCAGCTATTTTAGGCTCAAAATGTTCAGAACATATAGGAGTACCATCCCTTAAACTTTCATTCATGTTTTTTGCACCCTATTTGATTTGACAAGCATATTAGTAAAGATTTAAGAAACTTAAAAATAAAATTTGGATATTCCATTGATACTTTTGTTAATTTTTCGATGTTTTTTTGCAATATTTATAATATTTTCAAAGTTTCGAAATCTTTAGCTTTTTTCAATTTTTAAAAGTTTTTCAATTTTTTTTAAGTTTTCTATTTTTTTGAAAATTTCAAAAATTTTTGAAATAATAAAAGTTTAAAAATGGAAAAATTTCAAAAAAAGTTAAGTTTTTCAATTTATGCCAATTTTTGAAATTTTTCCATTTTTAAAATTTTTAATATTTCATAAATTTTTGAAATTTTCAAAAAAACAGAAAACTTAAAAAAATTGAAAAACTTTTAAAAATTGAAAAAAGCTGAAGATTTCGAAACTTTGAAAATATGTATTATAAATATTGCAAAAAAACATCGAAAAATTAACAAAAGTATCAATGGAATATCCAAATTTTATTTTGAAGCTTTATAAATCTTTACTAAAATGCTTGTCAAATCAAATAGGGTGCAATACATAAATGAAAGTTTTAGGGATGGTACTCCTATATGTTCTGAACATTTTGAGAAACTTAACTTTTTTCAATTAATGTAAATTTTTTAAAAATTTTCCATTTTTAAAATTTTTAATATTTCTTAAATTTTTGAAATTTTCAAAAAAATAGAAAACTTAAAAAAATTTAAAAACTTTTAAAAATTGTAAAAACCTGAAGACTTTGAAAGTTTGAAAGTATTATAAAAATTACAAAAAAACATCGAAAAATTAACAAAAGTATCAATGGAATATCCCAATTTTATTTTTAAGTTTCATAAATCTTTACTAAAATGCTTGTCAAATCCAATAGGGTGCAAAAACATGAATGAAAGTTTAAGGGATGGTACTCCTATATGTTCTGAACATTTTGAGCCTAAAAAAGCTGAAATCGATTTTGGAGTATTTGAGCAATCGATGTTTTCCTGAAACGCTTAGGCGTTAATTTTTCCAAAATTGCAGTTTTTTTGTCATCTACTAGTACACAGCTACCTAAAAATAATATGAAAGCGAATTTGAATTGTGTTTGTTTGTTTATATTCATCATTCAAGTTTTTGTGTTATTTACGAGCGGCTCTGAACAGAGTTAAGAAATTAATTTTTTTATCAAATCTATTGGTCGGAAAAGTTTGATATAATATTTTTCTACATATTAGATAATACCTTAACCACTCAAAAAATTTTCAGCTAATTTAAAACACGTCAGGGTATAAATAGGCAAATTATAGATGGAATGACCCATATACTAAAAGCTGGTCTTTTAAATTTCTTATACTTAAAGATGATAAGTTTGAGAAAAGAAAAAATTTAACAAAAAAAAAACAAACAAAAATTGTCATAGAAATTTCTAAAATGTATGTATGTACTTAAGAATCTTGTTAATTTAAGAAGAAAAAAAATTCAAAAAAAAAAAAACACTATGTGTACATATATACTAACCTCTTCTTTTATATATTTCGAGTTAATTGTCTGTATATCAAGTGGTTTCTTAAGTTCAGTGGTATTTTTATTTATGCCCTTTCTTCGGAGTAATTGCATATATTTTTTATGATAACTATCGAAAGTGGTTTTAAATTCCAATTCTTCCATTTTTGGTTCTTTTTTTATTTGTTTTAGCCAATCTTGGTCACTTATATCAAAGTCAGCTTCCAGGGTATTTTCCATCACCTTGCCATCAGGAGGTGTACGAAATATGCCAACAAAAGTACGATTTGTGCTACAAGCCACTTTTTGTATTTTAACATCTTCTCCTTGTTTCTTAAAAAATGCATTAAGTAGTTTGGGCTGCAAATAATCCTTCATTGAACGCTGCGTATGATCAACGCGCATAAATTCAGGAATAGCTACTGAGAATTTATTTGAAGTAGATACATGTAGAAGAATACGCTTGAAATATGAATTTGCCGGTGTAAAACTTGGACTTAGTAATATATTTTTAGCCTTTTCTGATTGTGAGTGATCGTAACTTTGATGTAATTGTTCAAACATTCTTTTCATACTTTCTATTCTCGTATTTGTATGTTCTTTATTACCAGTTTTAGTAATATCATCTTCCTGTTGGCGTTGAAACTCTTCGCCTATATCTTCTAATAACTTTGCAGGGTCTTGACATTGATCGAACTCACGACTGAAATACGGACTAAATTGTGCAATTATCACTTTACGCATCTCAATATACTCCATCCAATCGCTCCAAACAAAAAGTTTCTTTTGGTGATGGCCAACTGCATCGTTTATTTTAATATTTAACAACCGTGATGCGTTTGATATCATTGTCTCTTTATGCCCATCTAAGCCAAAAAGTAGTTTTAAAACAAAAACAATGTATGCCATGGCACGAGCCTCATAAGCAGGATAATTAGATGTTCCGCGCATCTGCATTTGAGGGGGCAGCAAGTTTATTAGTCGCTCAACACAAAAGGCAACATCGTCAGGAAGACATAGATCTGTTATATAACGTAATGCGAGTTTGTAAATATCAGGTTTCTTAAATTGATTAATGTGCAAAAATTTTGCAAGAACAGAAGTTTGTTCGCGTAAACTCTACGGGAAAGAAAAAAGTTTTTCATTAGTACTTGAATGTTGAAAATTAAGAGTCAGTGACCGTAAGACTTGAATGTTGAAGATTAAAAGTCTGCGACCGCAAGACTTATCTATACCAATTCCCTAGAATGATATTTTTTGTACACGATACATTATAATTGGTAATAGTGGTTTGAGGATTAGGAATCACGAGTGGTAGTGCCTTCGATGGACATTATCGAAAAATTGACAATTTTTCTCGAAAAGTATGCTTTAAATCAAAAAAAAAACAAATACGTGCATTGGATATCGCGAAAAAAATACGTTAATTTTTTTGCTCAAAAGATTTCCATGAGGCAAGATTTGACAGAGTTATTGTGTTTTGAAGTTTCAATGTATTGGCTCATTAAATTTATTATATTAAAAACAAAGAATTTTAAATTTCTGTACAAAATTATTCAAAACATTTAAACTTCAAAGCACAAAAACTCGGTACAATCTTATCAAACGAAAGCATTTTTGGGCACAAAATCTATCTCCTCTATTATGTAATACCCAATTTGAGACGCATTTTTCGCGTAATGAACAAAAACTGGGAAATGGTGATTTTGCGGTTTCTTTCAAGTCTAAACGGTGATATCTGTTGAAAGCATCTTAACTCTAGTTTTTTAGCCCCTAAATTATTGCAAACTATTATGCATCACAAAAAAATATCAACGTTGTTGAAAGGACGTAAGTCCTTAGTCTTTAGGTCTTTGTGTCTTAATTTAAATCATAAATATCTCATCAACTTACTTTGTAGGAACAAACAGTTGGATTTAAATAAAATAAAATATCCTTTAATAGTTTTTTACAATGCGGTGCAATGTTATCGGGAAAATATTGTGATACAGTGTTTTTAGAAATTCGTTCCTCCTGAATAAAACGCACCAAATCACATAGTTGTATTTCATCTTCTACTAAATTAAGTGCTATTGCAAGTACACTATAAATTTGCTTAACATTTAGACTGGTAGCAGCAACATCAAAACGCGGAAGTTTTTTTTTAATTGGCCGCATTTTATGACAATCCAACAATCCTTCAAAGTCTCTTTCATGTGCTACTAAGTGTTTTATTGGCATAACTTTTTTGTAGTGTTTACGTGCATGTGCTGAGAATTTTAGTTGCACTGCTCCTGTTGTCGTTCCCGTTGATGATGAGTTGTATGAGTATAATGTTCCAGTGTCACCTGATTTGTCAGTTATACTGGCCGACTGTATCGAGTACTGGCTTTCATCAAGTTTTCGCTAAGATTAAACAAATTAAAAATTATACTTGTTCAAAATAATTAACTGATAAGATGTTGCTTGTGAAAAATTTCTTAAAATGGGTATTATGTATATCAAGGCCAATTTTAAGTTAAGTAACACATTAAAGTCTGACTAACGAAATAATCCGGATATTAGGGCTGCATATAAACCTAGTAGCTTAAACAAAATTTAATACTATGCCGGATGTCAATATTTAAGCAGCACCTAGTATAATTTGCTTTAAAAAGCTGATTGATAAACTACAATATTTCAAAAAAAAAAAAACTTTGATAGAACTCCTTATTTTATAGAGATTTTCAATAGGGACGGGTACATGAAAATTTAAAATTGAATAAAACAAGTGCGTGAGATATCAACGAATCTTTAGTTTTTTTGAAAGACCTTTCTGCTGTACTAAGCGAAAAGAGTGTATATATCCGAGATTCATATGGCATCGGATAGCTTAAGAAACTACGCGACTAATTAAATACTCCAAATGGAGGTATCTTAGTTTTATCATATAAAAAATCTCGTAAGAGAATTTTCTCTATCTAAATTTTACAGGCATTTCAACATATTTACATTTACAAAAAATCAATTATCTCGAGATACGCCCTTTTCGCTTAGTACGGCAGTATTGATGACATTATGTATGGAACACGACATTGTACAAATGTCCGCCGCATCTTCGCTGGGTGGCGCGCATACGAGAGGTCCAATTTTCAATGACTCTGGCGCATATATCAGGGATAATTTGAGCGATTGACTTTGAGGGCACCGGTCGTTTGCGACTTATTGGCACAGACCTGAAACTTAAAAAAGCCACACAAGAAAAAATCTAACGAGGTCAAACCATTTAAATAATGACCGATATATACAGGGTCGTCCGAATCCCATGTGCGATTTGGAAAAATTAAAAATCACTGATTCATTGTGGGTAAAATATTGCATAAGAGGATGGGGTCTGTCTTAAACACCCTTTGAGTTACAGGGTGTTTAACAAAGTCCCTTTACAGTAGTTCTTACAAATAAAGATTATCTTAAACTTTTTAAGTAATTGAGCTAGAGCAATAACATAAGAATCATTCCATCTACAATTTGCCTATTTATACCCTGACGTGTTTTAAATTGGTTGAAAATTTTTTGAGTGGTTAAGGCATTAGGGTATTTCCATGTATATGTGGACACGGTATAGGATTATTGTTTTATTGCTTTTCAATCTTCAACTATGTATATCCAAATTAATGTTCAATAATAGTAGTTTTGCCACCAAGTGTCAAATTTAAGATTTGACCATAAAATTCGTCATTATTTTCTGTTTTAGTTACTGTGTGTACGCGTGCTTTCAGTTTTGAAAAAAAATCATTTTTTAAATCTCTGTGTTTTGAGTTTCTTGTTTTATTTGGTAAGTAAGGTTCATGTACCTGATATAACATATATTCATGTTATCAACAATGCGTTGCAACACTCGTTTTGAGAAAGCTGAGTGCTTAAAAATGAAGAAAAAAGATACCCTTGTTTTTTGTAACGTGAGTTACCAATAAGAACAATTTTTTCTAGTATTGTAGGTGTTTGTTGTCTAATTCAAACAAATACTTAGATTCTCTTTTTGTGTTTCAATTTGTACCGAATAACGGTAAAAACATCCTCCGTTTGATATTACTAGTCTAAAATAAATGTAAGTACTTTTTGTAACGCGAGTTACCGGTAACTCGCATCTTCATCATTTAACAAGAGTTTCTGATAATTTTTATCTATCTTCTTTAGACTGAATTTTTTTTTTGGCTTAGGACCAAATGCCGCTCTGGGCTGCCGAAAAAATGAAAAGAAGGAGGGAAAAATTGAAAGTCGAGGGAAAATACGATGATTTCAAAAAGACACATAGGGAAGCTTGCCGAAAGAGTAGAGCAAAGAAGAGAGCAAAAATTGATAGTTTGTTAGAAGCAGAAAAGAAAGAAATAATACGTAATGAACGTCGGAATATCCAAAACCCATTTAATTTACTGGCAAAATGAGAAACTGCAAATGGCCCAAACATCAAAAGAAGTAAACATGGGCATCAAACCAAAACATTCTATTATGAAGATGTGTATGGATGTAGTAGTGATAGTTATAGTTCTGAGGATAATATACCATTATCTGTACTTAAATCATAATTCACTGCATTCCCGATTTATACATTCTAGAGTAATTTGATTTATTATTTAATTTTTGCACATTAGAAACTGAAGAAGTTCCTTATTATTATTAAACTTTGATTTTATTTGTATTCTTGTGTATTACAGCTAGAAAAAGCTCCTTACATTGGTATAAAATTATTTGGTAACACAAGTTACCAATCTTTTGTAACGCGAGTCACTACATAATTTTTGAATTATTTTAAAAATTACGATTCATTATCGTTGTTTTTAATAATGGTAAGCTTATTGATATATTGCTCATTTATTTATGTCAAATATAAAGCAGTCTACTCACAAATTTCGGAGAAACTTTCAAATTAAATTTACTCTCTGAACATGTTGTCCAAAAATGGTAACACGAGTTACCAACACAATTTATTATTTTACTGGATAAATACTATGTTAACACTGAATTTTTAGACTACTGTAGGACATGAGAAATGTTATGTGTTCACAAAGAATCCAATTTTATTAGTTAACATAAATAATTAAAATTTATGGCATCATTAAACTCAAAAATACTTTCTGGATGTAACGCGAGTTACCATGGAATTACCCATTACCTAATATATAGAAAAATATTATATCAAACTTTTCCGACAAATAGTTTTGATAAAAAAATTAATTTCTTAACTCTGTTCAGAGCCGCTCGTAAATAACACAAAAACTTGAATGATGAATATAAACAAACAAACACAATTGAAATTCGCTTTCATATTATTTTTAGGTAGCTGTGCAAAAATTGGCATAAATTGAAAAACTTAACTTTTTCAACTTTTTTTTGAAATTTTTCCATTTTTAAATTTTTAAAATTTCAAAAATTTTTGAAATTTTCAAAAAAATAGAAAACATAAAAAAATTGAAAAAAGCTAAAGATTTCGAAACTTTGAAAATATTATAAAAATTGCAAAAAAAACATCGAAAAATTAACAACAGTATCAATGGAATATCCAAGTTTTATTTTTAAGTTTCTTAAATCTTTACTAAAATGCTTGTCAAATCAAATAGGGTGCAAAAACATGAATGAAAGTTTAAGGGATGGCACAACTATATTTTCTAAACATTTTGAGCCTAAAAAAGCTGAAATCGATTTTGGAGTATTTGAGAAATCGATGTTTTCCTGATATGTAATTTTTTTTTTCTTTCAGTGTATATATAACGCTTAGGCGTTAATTTTTTGCAGAATTACAGTTTTTTTGTCATCTACTAGTACACAGCTACCTAAAAATAATATGAAAGCGAATTTGAATTGTGTTTGTTTGTTTATATTCATCATTCAAGTTTTTGTGTTATTTACGAGCGGCTCTGAACAGAGTTAAGAAATTAATTTTTTTATCAAAACATTTGGTCGGAAAAGTTTGATATAATATTTTTCTATATATTAGATAATGCCTTAACCACTCGAAAATTTTTCAGCCAATTTAAAACACGTCAGGGCATAAATAGGCAAATTATAGATGGAATGACCCATAAGTGAATTTCATTAGATAATTAACTCATACATGTGTAAGTATTTGGTATTGTTATTGCTAGCAGTGTTTTCAGTTCAGAATTATAACTTATTAAAGTAAAAAAAATTTATTTTTTTTTTAAATTGCAGTTTTTTCCAAAAATATCGTAATAAAAAGTAGTATTCTTATACATATTTGAGTGCAACATAATAGTATCAACAAGTTTTGCCCTGAGTCGTACAATTTTTGTGGTATAAATTTATCGATATTAATACCAAAGTAACTTTAAGCTACCGTCTCCAATCAATATTTTTTTTTTTTTTTTTTCAAAAAATTTTTTTTCAGATTTCTTTACAATTTACAATCCGATCCCATAAAACAGCAAGAATTACACACAAAAAATTTTTATTGCAAAAAAAAATTCCTTGATAGCTACAAAGTCAATTTGGTATTAATTAAGATTAGTTTCCTGAGTATTATACATATATCCTAAATTATGAAACCGAAATAGAAAATATTTGTCAACTTGCCTTATTTTGTCGAAATGCTCTGCGTTGATCAGATTCCCCACTTTGTAACGAAGAGTTATTAGAACGTTTACGTTTTTTATATTTCCGTTCTATGGAATGATTGTACAATATTTTTAAGTCCCTGAAAAAGTTAATAGAATGTTTTAAAATTGTAATCGTCGAAATTAAATCTATGTAGCCTAAAGAAAAGGAAAAATATGTTATGCATATACATATGTATGTAGATTAGGGTGTATTGCGTTCAAACTTTTTGAGAGGGATTTTATTTGTTTTTTCCTATATTATAGCTTGAAGAACAAAAATAATTGTCCCAACATTTTAGCTACCTATCTCAAACCTGTAAACGGCGCGGGCAGAATTTATGTCCAATGAAAAAGCAAAACAACGAAAAACAGATTTTTCTTTTGCGTTTTAGTAAATTTTCTGTTTTTCGTTGTTTTGCTTTCTCGTTTTTTATATGAATTGTACTAGGAAACAAAGTGGAAGCGAAATAAAGACAACTTCAAACAGCCATATACTTATGTCAAAACTCTCGTCGCGTGAAAATTTCAACAATTTTGATTTTTTACGCTGCGGGATCTCGTCGTCAAGCGATTCATTGAGCGAAGATACATCAGACATGTGTTTGAAATATTTTTGACAGTTCGTCTCGCTCGTTATCATTGCGATTGAGGCATAAGTAAAACCATTATTGTAGCAAGTTTCTTATGTTTTGTTCCTATTCATATGACTGTTCCTTGTTTTCGAAATTGTTGGTTAAAAGCAGGCTTTCGAACCCTGTAAGTTTTGGGTGCAGGTACGGGTTCGGATTCAATGCATTTAAATTTAGTGGGTTCGGGTCCGGGTTCAATTTTTCTCCAAAAAAATTAAACAATTTCATTTAATTTTTATTTTAGAATGTTATCTATTATATAAAATTCATTTTTTGTCTGTCTGTCTGTCTGTCTGTCTGTCTGTCTGTCTGTCTGTCTGTCTCTTACGCACGCGGAAACTATCCAGCCGATTTTGATGAAATTTTTACAATATGTTAGTATCGATCAGGCGGGTGTCATAGGCTATAAAACTTTTATTTAGGGTGCATATTTAGGGTGGCCCTCATAAACAAATATTTTAAAAATAGCGATTTCTCAAAGACAGGCAAATCGATTGTCATGAAATTTACACCGTATAGCTTTTATGTTAAGGGGCACAGATTGGATGGTAAAAATTTTATTTAGGGTGCGTACTTAAGGTGGTCCTCATACAAATATATTTTTAAATATCATTTTCGCGAAAACAAATAAATCGATTCACACCGAATTTACACTGCGTATCTCTTATGTTAAGAAGCATAGCTAAGCTACAAAACTTTTATTTAGGGTGGCCCTCACACAAAAATATTTTTTAAATACTATCATTTTCTCGAAGTCTGCTAAATCGATTCTCATGTAATTTACAACACATGGCTTTTATGTGAATAGACGCAGATTAGATTGTAAAAGTTTTCTTTAGGGTGCATACTTAGGGTGGCCCTCATACAAAAATATTTTTAAATATCATTTTCACGAAGACAGGTTAGTCGATTCACACCGAACTTACACCACGTAGCTCTTATGTTAATAGGCATAGTTAAGGATACAATTCTTTTGTTTAGGGTGGCCATCAGACAAAAATATTTTTTAAATATCATTTTCTCAAAGACTGCTTAATCGATTCTCTTGGAACTTACACCACATGGCTTTTATATTAAGAGGCACAGATAAGCTTAAAAAAATTTTATTTAGGGTGACCCTCATACAAAAATATTTTTAATTGTCATTTTCAAGAAGGTTAGTTGATTCACTCCGAACTTGCACCACGTAGCTCTTATATTAAGAAGCATAGCTTAGGCCACAAAACTTTTATTAAGGGTGCATATGTAGGGTGGCCCTCACACAAAAATATTTTTAAATATAATTTACTCAAAGACCGCTAAATCGATTCTCATTGAACTTACGCCACAGTGCTTTTATATTAAGAGGCACAGATAAGGTCGTAGAAATTGTATTTAAGGTGCATGCTTAATATGACCCTCATACAAAAATATTTTCAAATATCATTTTCACGAAGACAGGTTAGTCGATTCACACCGAACTTACACCACGTAGCTCTTATGTTAATAGGCATAGCTTAGGCTACAAAACTTTTATTTAGGGTGGTCCTTATACAAAAATATTTTTTAATATAATTTTCTCGAAGACCGCTTAATCGATTCTCAAGGAATTTACACCACGTGGTTTTTATGTTGAGAGGCAACGCTTAGGTTGTAAAAACTTTATTTTAGGTGCATACTAAGGGTAGTCCTCATACAAAAGTATTTTTTAAATAGATTTTTCACGCAGACCGCACATCGAATATGCACCACGGTTGAGGTGAGGCGATGCGCACAGGGTACTGCTAGTTTTATATATTTTTGGAAAACAAAGTTCATTAAACGCACAAGTAGAATATTCTCTAGTGATTCTTCGTAAAGAAGCGCTCTTTGCGAAGCTAAGACAAACTCTAACGTAGAAAAAGCAGGGACATAACTATTATAAGATTTATGTCAAAAAATTGGTTTATAACTATTATGAATAAGAGATATTTTATTAGTTGTCAATAACTATTATTTTTCAATGGATTCTTTTTTACGTTGAGTCATAACTATTATGAACAAGAGATATTTTATTAGTTGTCAATAACTATTATTTTTCAATGGATTTTTTTTACATTGAGTCATAACTGTTATGCATAAGAGATATTTTATTAGTTGTCAATAACTATTATTTTTCAATGGATTTTTTTTACGTTGAGTCATAATTATTATGAATAAGAAATATTTTATTAGTTGTCAATAACTATTATTTTTCAATGGATTTTTTTTACGTTGAGTCATAACTATTATGAATAAGAAATATTTTATTAGTTGTCAATAACTATTAATTTGGAAAAAATATTTTTTTACGTTGTTTTGAAAAAAGTGTTCAACAGATTTTCATTTTTGTGAATCTTTTTGCACCAATCGATGGGGAGGTGGTTTTTATAACATCACCAGAGGTGGTCATCGGTTCGAAAATGTACGCGATTTGGTTTTTTTATGAACCACCCTAAAATTTTTTATTGCTCCAATCGATTATGAAAGGTTGAAAATGCGTTTTGGATATCTTTTAGAGTAGCTCCGGAACTTGAAAACTACCAAAATTATCGAAAGCGGTCCTTTCCAGGGCCCGGAGCCACCCTAAATGATGTCAAATATTTATATTCGACGTTTTCACATTAATTACAGAAAAAAAAAAATTTTCCGAAAATGGGTCAAAAACGGTTCTTTCTCGGGGCCGGACTCAGAAGCCACTCTAAGTGATGTCCAAAATCCATTTTCGACCTTTTCCCATTTCTTACAGAAAAAAGAATTTTTTTTTCGAAAATGGGTCAAAAACGGTCCTTTCCAGGGTCCGGAGCCGCCTCAAATGAGGTCCAAAATTCATATTCGACCTCTATTTAACGACTGGTGCAAACAAAATTTCGAAAATGGATCAAAATCGGGCACATTTTGGGACTCGGAACCACCTTTGATGATGACCAAAATCTATTTTCGGCCTCTTTCCAAAGATTGGTGCAAACAAAATTTCGAAAATGGACCAAAATCGGGCACTTTTTGGTACCTTTTTTTAGGACTTCAACCTCTTTCCAAAGATTGGTGCAAACAAAATTTCGAAAATGGACCAAAATCGGGCACTTTTTGGTACCTTTTTTTTCGACTTCGAGCTCTTTCCAAAGATTGGTGCAAACAAAATTTCGAAAATGGACCAAAATCGGGCACGTTTTGGGACTCGAAACCACCTTTGATGATGACCAAAATCTATTTTCGGCCTCTTTCCAAAGATTGGTGCAAACAAAATTTCGAAAATGGACCAAAATCGGGCACTTTTTGGTACCTTTTTTTTCGACTTCGACCTCTTTCCAACGATTGGTACAAAATTTTTTTTTCAAAACGGACCAAAATCGACCACTTTTTTAGTTGGGACCAACTCTGGTGATGGCCAAAGCCCATTGTCAACCTCTTTCCATCGATTTTTTGCAAAAAAAATTTCGAAAATGGACCTAAATAGAGCACTTTTAAGGATCGGTTCCACTTCTAGTGATGGCCAATATCCTTTTTAGACCTCTTTTCATTGATTGAAGCAAAAATAACTTCAAAAATGAGTCCAAATCGCGTACATTTTCGAACCGATGACCACCTCTGGTGATGTTATAAAAACCACCTCCCCATCGATTGGTGCAAAAAGATTCACAAAAATGAAAATCTGTTGAACACTTTTTTCAAAACAACGTAAAAAAATATTTTTTCCAAATTAATAGTTATTGACAACTAATAAAATATCTCTTATGCATAATAGTTATGACTCAACGTAAAAAAAATCCATTGAAAAATAATAGTTATTGACAACTAATAAAATATCTCTTATACATAATAGTTATGACTCAACGTAAAAAAAATCCATTGAAAAATAATAGTTATTGACAACTAATAAAATATCTCTTATGCATAATAGTTATGACTCAACGTAAAAAAAATCAATTGAAAAATAATAGTTATTGACAACTAATAAAATATCTCTTATTCATAATAGTTATAAACCAATTTTTAAAAATAATTATTAAAATTGGGCAATTTTTTCAATCTGAAAAAAGAAAATAATAGTTATTTTGGGTCCCTGAGAAAAAGCTCTCTTGACACTCACTTGAGTTGCTAATATGACCTGAGCAGCTTCACACAATAGAGGTGTATTAATTTTTTTTTTGTTACCAGAATTCTAAAATCTATTTTCTTTAGAAATCCTAGGAGAATTCTGATAAATTTCGGATTCTTTGATGTTGAATTGTTTTTCTTGTTCTTCAGCAGCTCTTCTAGCATGTCTGCTCTTTCATCTTCAGAATAAAATACTAACTAATACACTTGTGACGGTAATATTTTCAGTTGTAAGTTCTATACTAGTTTGTGATACTGTTTGTGACTCTATACGTATATAAATTATAAATTGTCATTTTAGCTGTGAAATTTGAGATTTTAAAAACTTCTGTAAAATATGTTATTTGTATTTCTAAGCGCAATAAACATTGAACCTGAACCGAATTTTTGAATGGGTTTGGGTTCGGGTTCACATAATTTAAAAAAAAAAACATTGTTCCGGAGCGGGTTCAGGGTTCGTGTTCGGTTCGGGTTCGAAACCCTGGTTAAAAACAAAATTTTGACCTTGTCACCGAGCACTCATAGTTTTTTATTTTATATTTTACTCGTAAAGTTAAAGACTTACAGAAAAAATGCTTCAAGTTTGTGTTCGTTGTGCTATTTTACAAGAAAATAATGTACACTAAGAAAAAAACATTTTTGGACAAACATTTTTCAGTGTATTTTATTATATTTTTTAAAGCTCATAACATAATAAACAAATGTGAAACTATCTATATATATATAACGTTGTTTAAAAAAAGATAGTTTCACATTCATACATATATAGATATATATATATAGATATAATGACAAAATTAATGGTCCATAATTATAGTCGCAAAATTAAGTTGAAACCTGGTTTTTACCCAAAATCGAAAATATAGAGTGATCCCATAAAAAAAAGAAAAACTTGCATTAAATTATGAGAAATTTTTAAAAAATAGATTACCCTGCGTTATTGACACAAAATATTGTAGACGCAGTGAACAAAAGGAATAATAAAAAATCGAATATATGAGGCAGCGTGGTGTAATGGTTAGGATTGTGAACTCATACGTGCACGTGGGTTTGATTCTCGTCAGAAAAGATGCTTTTTTCTATAAGCACGTTTTAAATTTAAAAGCAGGACAACGTGCTTTTAAATATTTACATTTAGGTTTTAAGTAACATTTTTTTTCATTGATATCAATAAAAAAACATTTACATTTACGAGAATCGAACCCACGTACTGTGTGCTAACCATTTCACTACGTTGCCTTGTATTTTCGAGTTTTATATTATTCCTTTTGTTCACTGTGTCTACAATATTTTGTGTCAATAACGCAGGGTAATCTATTTTTAAAATTTTCTCATAACTTAATGCAAGTTTTTCAATTTTTCTTATGGGGAAGAATCGCTTAAAAGGTTCCGCTGATGCTTACGAAAAATTTGATTATGAGATTTAATTTCGCAGTCTCACACCAGCTGATCGGGCCTTGATGGTGGGGAAGAATGGCGAAATATGCTTTTTTGTGAATCGCACATGGAATTTCTTACCTTTGCGGCGTCTCATATTTTTCCGTAGACATTTCCAAATAAATTTATTTTGGTTTCGTCGCTCGATAAAATATTTCGTTTTTTTTTCTCACCATCAATGCTCGATCAGCTGGTGTGAGACTGCGAAATTAAACCTCATAATCAAATTTTTCGTAAGCATCAGCGGAACCTTTTAAGCGATTCTTCCCGGAAGGTTTGCCTTCTGCAAACGACGACGAATTGTAGGAGCGCTTACAATATTTTCGATTTCCGCAGAAATTGACTTGGAGGACTTGTAAAGGTCTTTTTTTGAAAGAATAATTATTTGGCGATCAACTTCTGGAGAGGTTTTCGTTGGTCTACCCCTAGTTTCTTTCCTTATTTTTTTTATAAAAACATTTTGCACAAGACACAGAGGCTAATCCATCAAGCTAGCGATGTTCAGCAAAAATTTTCCTCTTTTTCGTAGGCTCAGAACCAATCGTCTCTCTTTTGCTGTGCAATGACTTTTTCGGCCCATATCTACATGAAATTTTTCATTATTTACTTGCAATTAATTTAATTTAATACTTTTTCCGTTGTTCAAAAAAATGTAAGTTTTAGATATATAATTGAAAAACAAGACAAGTGTATTTATTATTTTGATCAACGAATTCGCACCCGTTTTCGATTTATATCCACTGGCGAAAAAATAAGGGAAGTACCTTCTTTCATTTCTCAGTTAACGGCATTGCCAGATTGTACTCTCTAGTTTTACAAAAAATTCTAATGCCAATTTTTCCAAATATGGAATTTTTTGGGGATTGAGTGAAAATCTTTTTGGTGTATCTATTATTTTGACCATGAGTGTGCATACAGTATACATATGCACATTAGACATGTTCAAAATGTTCGCATTTTCAGCCACACTAAAAATGTGTTTTAAAATACCTAAGGCAAATTTTTTTCCACGCTTTAGTAATATACTTAGTTTTTTTGCAAAGTTTTAACGAAATCGAATCCTTCAATCCTATGAATTGGCCCAATTCCTTGATTAGAAAAGCAATCCTAGACTATTGCACCAGAGTGCGTAGAGCACTCAAAATACACAATTGCTCTTTTTCATTTATCTTTGTCAACGTTTACACGAGGAAAGTCTTGCCGCAAAGTTTCCTTGTTCGTGGGCAAGAGGGGAAAGCGAAAGGGACGAGGTAAAAAATTTGTCATATGTTGCAAACGCGAAACGAAAATCACAAAAGAGAATGGACAAGAATTTGTCTCTCAGACTTTCCTCGTGTAAACGCCGACTTTCTATACTTATCCATTTTTAAAACTCAAGAGCGCAAGCAAATCAGCATTCACTCTATTATAACTCCTCGTTTGTTTTCATCACTCGTTTTTTTCCTCACTGATAAATAATAAACGAGCGAACATTGTATTGATGCGTATCGTTTCATTTTCATCACTTTCGAGTTTATCAAATGATAAACTCATTTTGAGATGATGTGAAAAGTGAGGAGTATTCTAATGATAAATTCATTTGTCGATTTTTCTATTTCAAGCAAAATATTTGTAGTGAAGGGAATTAACTTTTAATACAAGTATGACAGAGTTCGGAAATATTCCTGTATGTGCACTCAAAATGTCGCATTTTATTCATGTATGAATTTTCTTAAATTTTTTTGCAAGATTGAAAATCGCTCTTTATTGCACCGCATTCGTATGTGAGTATCCGTTTTTTTTCAACGAGTAGCATTGCTAAAAGAATGAATTCAAGCCAACAATTTTTTCACCGATCATAAATGAATATGAACTATGTGAGAAAGCGCGATATGCGATTGTGCAAGAACAAATTTTCTGTCGCTCAAAAATGTGCACGTAAAGAAAATGATCTCTATCACGCAGAAATGCATGCGTACGATCAGCGTTTGTATTTGTGTCCCCGGGCCATGCTACCCGTTTTTGACCCATTTTCGGGAAAAAATTTTTGTTTTTTTAAACGAAAGATAGCTCAAAAATATTTTTGGACATCACTAAAGAAGGCTCGGGACCCTGGAAACAAACGTTTTTGTCCTGAAAATGTGTCCCCGGGCCATGATATACGTTTTTGACCCATTTTCGGGGAAAAAATTTTGTTTTTTTAAACGAAAGATAGCTCAAAAATATTTTTGGCCATCACTAAGAAAGGCTCGGGACCCTGGAAAGAATCGTTTTTGCCCATTATTATAACATAAGAAAATCGCTTTTCTTTCGTTTCAATAAATTGAAAAAAAATTCAACGTTTTGACTCAAAAGTTCAAGTAAAATAAAATTCAATAAATTTATGAATGAAAAGTATGGGCGAGTAAAAAAAAAAATTTTTCACTCATTGAGTCTTATTGAAAATAATATTCAGTGAGTGAAAAATATGAAAGAGAAATAAAAAATAATTTATTCATTCAAGATATTAAAAGAATGAGCGCTCTTTATTTTTTCCTCATAATTGATAAATTCAAAATTGAATACTCTTGAATTGAATTGTATTGAGGATGAGGAGTGAAATTTTAGTCCTCAATGAGGAGTATTTACGAACTCTGTATTGCACTGCCTCCTCAGTGCTTTAGAGTGGCTTTGCAATACTCAGGATTCAATCTTTCTCCAAAAATGGAAGACTATGTTGTTTACTGACAAATCCAAGTACAATCTGAAAGATTTGAACGCATGGTCAATACTGTACTTGTAAGGTGGGAATTTATGTAACTTGTCGTTAATGTCATGATAATGTCAGGATAAGGAACGAAATAAGGCATATTGCATGCAACGTAATATTTATTATGCATAACAAGCCACAAAGCCAAGGAATGAACTACATAGTTTTAAGTTCTATATTTGATTGAAATGTGTGCTAAATATATGCGGACTTAAGTGTTCTGAGGGATCTTAATTGCCCTGTCTGGAAAAAATAGTTACAAAGCGGTTTTGAATTTAGAAAATCTGATTTTATATGATGAAAGTGCTAAAAAATGACGCTTATGAGATACAAACTCATTTCTGAAAAAAATGACTTAAGTCGGTAGTCTGGGCAGCGACAGATATACAGTGTTGGAAAAAATAATAGGGACAAATGCTACAAAATATTTATTATTGTAATATTTTTTTATGCCACAATCTGTTTTTATTGGAATTGACTGTAAAGTTACGTTATCTAACGGGACTTAATTTAGCAAAATCAAACAAGTTTGAAAGCGCACACATTTTGCATAGAAGCGTCTTGAATTTGCACAGTTCATATTTCAGCTGGAAAAAATAATAGGAACAAAATATAATTTTGAGTCCCTTGGACAAAGTCTATTAATAAAAGTGATCATAAGTGGTAAGTTGTATTTTAGAATGATATAGTAAATACTTAATATGTGGACCCTTTACATATTTGCTAGATTTAATCGATATTTATTGGAAATGGGTCGTGGAAAACATTGTTCTCAAGCTGAAAGAGATGCTTTTAAAAAATTGGGGAAATCAAGCCAAAAATTCGAGATATGGCCAGTATAATGGATTGCTAAAAGGACATGAATTGCAATGCTTTGAAATCAGTTGCGAAAACAGAGAGCAGATAAAGAAATCCAAAATTTTACCAACTTCGACGAACGTTTTGGATCATTGTCGTGCATAAATTCCCATTGAAGAGGCGTTTCCTCTTCTGAATCAGGCAACATTGTAGAACTTAATATGTTTACATAATCTGCAGCGCATATTTTGTCTTTTATCCAAAAAATTTGCCCATTTCTAGCCGCCGAAAAAGAACCCCGTTATCATTATGGATTCGACACCATGTTAAACAGTGTATGTCGAATGGAATTCCGCGTTTTTGGGCTGCCTAACAAAGATTTTTCCGTCAGAACCAGACAAATTAATATTGGTTTTGAAGATTTTGTACTTTGGCCTTATATTTTATGCTGGGTTTATTATGCACTTGTATGCATGAGTTGTTAGAAATTTTTGTAAACAAAAACTTCCCTGTAAGTCAATTGGTCCAATATTTCTAGTTAAGACACTAGTAAAAAAAGAGCTAGTTTTATACCGATTATAACATCTATATATTAATACGTGAACATCAAATCTTGTGGTACACTTTTTTAGTATTTACTTAAAGAGAGGGGAATAAAACTTACATCATTGGAAAGGTATTGTTCCATAGATGTGCAGAAAAAAAAATAATGTGTATATGTTGCCGTTAAGGCAGGTAAAATAAAGTTAACATGGACCTATGATTTCCCCATACAAAACGCTTTAACCCCTAAAGGGAAAAAAACGCTGTCACGACTAAGCCGCCTCCCCGATTTTGATGAAATTTGATACGGAGATAGATTGAAACTTGAGTAAAGATATTTGTTTAGAGTGGGTGGTGCCACGCCCCTAACAAGAAAACACATCTCCACGGCTAAACTAATGGACCGATTTCGATAGAATTTAGTTTGGATACAGATTTAATCCTAAAAATTTCTAAAAGGTTTGAGTTATTTTTGGGACACTTTTAACAGGAAAATCGTTTTCACTACTAAACTAATGAACCGATTTTGATGGAATTTGGTACAGACATAGATTGAATCTTCAGGAAAGGTATTCGGCGTACAATGGACGGCGCCACGCCCCCAATAGGAAAATATTTTTTTACAGCTGAAATAATGGACCGATTTTGATGAAATTTGATATGAAGAAGAAGGAAGAGAAAGAGTGGGGGTCAAAACAACATGATACCCTGACTTTAATTTTTCGGAGCGATGCCAAAAAGTAGCACTTTAGTTTAGTTTTTTAATACAAAAAAGTATTTTTTGTTACTTTTGTGTGGGCTTCAATAGAACATATTTTTATAATTTGAGCGAGCTGATTTTCATTAAATGAGTATTACATATAACTAAATAATTTTGTAAAACGGTGCTGTAAATATTAAAATAATCATATCTACATACTTGCGAATACATATTAATATTTTCAACTTTGAAAATTCATAAGTAATAAAATAAAATAGTGATTCCCTTATCCGGGATTTCCATTATTTGGGATTTTCCATTATCCGGGATGAGCTCGGTTCCAACAAACACGGGTAATCGAAGTTTATTTTGAGTTAAAGTTGCGATTTCGCTTATTTTCTATTTAAAATTATTATTATAAAATAAACGAAAAATATATATGAGTTATGCCTTAAAGAAGAACGATAACTGGTCGGACTGAACGGTAAAGAGATTAGGAGGGAAATTTTTGAGTCAAAATCAAATAGACATCATAATAAAACTTATGTATCACTAATAGAAATTAATAATTCTGTGTTGTTTTGCATTTAAATGTGCATTGAATGTAATTTCAAAGGTGTGGTGAGGTGAGGTGAGGTGATTAGTGAAACTAAATAAGATCTTAGTCAATGAACAAAAACGTTTTGATATTAATAGGCCGGTAAAATTCTTCCAAAATTAAAATTTAGTGCTAACGGTCGAATATCAACCAAAAAAAAGCTACATCATGTATGTAAATGAAATTTTTTTTTTTCAAAAATAAAAATAAGTCGAAAAAAAAATTGTGGGCACAAATAGATATGTAATTGAAAAATAGTATTCATACTTACTTGTTATAGAATATAATATATCAATTGGAGACGTGTACAATTTGAACCAGCTTATTTTATACGCTTGGACCATACTATTCCTAGCACTAGTTTTACTAGCGTCCTAGTTTTTTTTTTTTTTTTGTGTTATGGTAGAAACAAAGAGGAATGGAGTTCTTTTTATGTTGGCAGATAAACAATATAAGCGCCTCGACAAATTTGGCCATATATTAGAAAAGGTAAACATTATTGTGTCGCGATAAAATACAACAGGTTTTTAACCTTCAAACAGCCATGCCAATAGAAGTTTTTTCTTAACTTACGCATTACCTTTTTAAAAAACTCACACCCAACTTGGGCAACGCGATGTGTTTCTTATTAAAGAAAGCAACCTCAGTACGTCTTAAATAAGCTGCCCAAACTTGAAGAGCCATCAGTTTAAGATCATCTTTCGCACCCATGGAAATTAGTTCCTCGACGAGGCCACGAAGGATATAGTTGTAACATTCCCAAGATGTTAATTGTGCTAAATTATTGAACACAAAATTACTCCTGAATAATCCTATATTATTGTTAGTACATACGTTCCTCTGATTTGGCAGCAAGTATTTTATGCTTTTTCCCCATTTTAGTTTTACCATTTTCGTTGAAGTCATTATCTTCAATAACAACAGCACGGACTTGATCGTCTTTTGTGCCGCATTCACTGCAATAGTAAAATCCATCTTTCAAGTAAAAGTTTTTTTCTCCACAAACTTTGCAACTGAGGTTAAGATCTGTTCTTATTTTTCCACTGGGCTCCATAATTTATTTACACTTCTTTTTTATTTGTTTAATCCTGCTAAAAACACGATTTTCGCTATTGAAATGCACACAGCTGCATAGACTATGCACAGCTGATAGTAAGTCAAGGTTTACACGAAGAAATTCGATGAAAGAAATTATTGTCCATTCGCTTTTGTGAATTTGTTTTGCGTTTACACACGAAAACTAGAATTTCTTTCTGCTTGTGAATATCATAGCAGTTATTATGTCGGCGTTTACACGAGGAAAGTCTGAGAGACAAATTCTTGTCCATTCTCTTTTGTGATTTTCGTTTCGCGTTTTCAACATATGACACATTTTTTACCTCGTCCCTTTCGTTTTTCCCCTCTTGACGACAAACAAGGAAACTTTGCCAAAAAAGTTTCCTCGTGTAAACCTTGACTATGTCGATCCACCACAACAAACGTAGAGTCAAAGCATAATATAAGCTAAAGAACAGAACGAAAGAGAATTTGCGGGTACGGAAAATTCTGTACACCCCCCTTTCGTTTTTCCCCTCTAACCAACTAACGAGGAAACGTTCCGGCAAGAGTTTCCTCGTGTAAACGCTGACTAAGGGTTAGTGCTGCCAGATTTTAAAAACATCTCTCTAAGAATCTATATATTAGGCGTGTTTTTTTTGACGCGGCTATCCGCTTAAAAATTTTTTTTGTATGAGAAATTAGTCAGCGATGAGTATCGCCGACTAAATGAACTGTCATTCTCATATAAAAATTTTTTTTTTAGCGGGTAGCCGCGTCAAAAAAACACGCCTATTAATACGTGAACATCGAATATTGTGGTACACTGAGTATCTATTATATAAAATTAATTTTTTGTCTGTCTGTCTGTATGTCCTTTATGGACGCGAAAACCATCCAGCCGATTTTGATGAAATTTTTACAGTATGTTAGTATCGATCAGGTGGGTGTCATATATGCTTTTTACACACACCGAATTTGAGCGTCGACGTATGACTTCGGAGTAGTTTTTTGTTGTGTAAATGCGACATACGTCGGAGTGGTAGTTCGGTACTTCTACGTCAACGTGGTGAGTCGATGCACAAGTTCGCTGCTGTGTAAATGGAGATTTGAGCGTCGACGTTCGAATGTCAAAAATGCTTATATTAATGTGTTAGTAAAATAAATGTTTAAAACAGCATTAAGCCAAAATAAATCTTAAAATTTAGCAAAAATAAGTTTTAAAATACGAAAACAAAAGAAAAATTAGAGAAAACATCTATCAATGTTGATTTTTCTTCTTAATCTTAGACTACGTCGCAGCAAACTATTTTGTTGTTGTTCGTTTTGTCATCAAAGAATGACATTTGAACGTCGACGTATCTGTGTGTAAATGCCTGAATAAGATCGAACTTGTGAGTCGGTGTTACAAGTCGACGCTGCGTGTAAACAAGGTAATAGGCCATAAAACCTTTATTTAGGGTGCATAATTAGGGTGGCCCTCATACACAAATATTTTAAAAATAGCGGTTTCTCAAAGAGAGCCAAATCGATTCTCATAAAATTTACACCGTATGGCTTTTATGTTAATTGGCACAGAATAGATGGTAACAATTTTATTTAAGGTGCACACTTAGGGTGGCTCTCATACAAATATATTTTTAAATATCATTTTCACAAAGACAGGTTAGTCGACTCACACCGAATTTACACTACGTATCTCTTATGTTAAGAAGCATAGCTTAGGCCACAAAACTTTTATTTAGGGTGGCCCTCACACAAAAATATTTATTAAACAATATCAATTTCTCTAAGTCGATTCTCATGTACATAATTTACACCACATGGCTTTTATGTGAAGAGACACAGATTAGATTGTAAAAATTTTATTTAGGCTGCATACGTAGGGTGGCCCTTATACAAAAATATTTTTAAACCACATGGAATTTACACCACATGTATTTTATATTAAGAGGCACAGATAAGATTAAAAAAGTTTTATTTAGGGCGCATACTTAGGGCCACCCTCATACAAAAATATTTTTAAATACCATTTTCAAGAAGACAGGTCAGTCGATTCATTCTGAAATTCTGTTCAATTTCACATGATCAAATATATTATAATTTTTGACAGCGTATATTTGTCGCCGCTTTACCGCCACCGCTCAATTGTGTTGAACGCATTAATTCTATTTTCACCGTCCGATCAGTGTTGCATTTCCAAGACGGCTTGGAGTGCAGTTGCAGAAATATATATTTTAATGTACACATAGGACTACCAGATGGCATACTTTAGTAGCAAAAGTGCTACTTTTGCAAGGCTGTGCTACTTTTCACTCGAAATGTACTACTTTTGGATGGTTTTGCTACTTTTGATGTTTGCATTCAAAAATAAAAGTTATTTCAAATATTCTTTTAATTTGCAGGGGTTTTGTCGTACAAAGTTAGGACCTTTTTTTTTTTTTCTTTTGCTAATCGAAAATATTTCTATGGAAGTAAAAAAATTTTTGGTTTTGATTACTTGCTGCTTTTGTAGGCAGACCATCTGGTAGCCCTATGTACACACACAACACATATGTACAACAATTTCATTGACAATTCAGTGATGCTACGCGTTGCATTTGCCCACAATCTTAACGCATAGTACAAATGAGCAATTTTGTTTTCTTATTTGTTTCTTAAAATTAGTAAAAACAATATCTGGATTACATATTTATTGCTTTAAGTATCTATATTAATGTCATTGAATAGCATTTTGTGAATGAATTCAATTTATTTAGGAAATATAAGAAGTAAAATTTATAAAAATGTGGGAATATTTCACACGCTTGCAACTATGGCTACATCGCTTCTTAAGTTCAACGAAGTATAACATAGCCACTAAAAAGTCTTCTCTGAGTTTCTTAAGCATCTGACAGGCTTTTCGTTCAAATTTAACAGTAGGTTAAAGGCCCAACTAAACCATGCATCGCCTAGCGTAACCTACTGTCAAATTTGAACGAAAAGCCTGTCAAATGCTTAAGAATCTCAGAGAAGACTTTTTAGTAGCTATGTTGTACTTCGTTGAACTTAAGAAGTGATGTAGCCATAGTTGCAAGTGTGGGAAATATTCCCACAATTGCTTAAATTTTATTTCTTATATTTCCTAAATAAATTGATTTCATTCACAAAATGTTATTCAATGACATTTATTAAAATACTTAAAGCAATAAATATGTAATCCAGATATTGTTTTTACTAATTTTAAGAAAAAAATAAGAAAACAAAATTGCTCATTTTGTACTATGCGTGTAGATTGTGGGGAAAAGTATTGGCAAATGCAGCGCGTGGCATCACTGAATTGTCAATCAAATTGTTGTATGTATTGTGTGTGTGTACATTAAAATGCATATTTCTGCAACTTCACTCCAAGCCCTTTCCTTTACATTTCGATTACAATAAAATGCGTCTATTTTACTGTTTAATTATCTTCTTTTTCACATTTTCTATTAATTTCTCAACAAAAGTATTTCCCACTTCAAGTTCCATTGCAAACATTTTTTGTTATGTATACAATGCATAAACAGCTGATTCCGTACAGAAAGTGCGTTCAGTTTCGCTCTTTCCTTAAGCAAATGACATTTGTGGAAATTGAACGAAACTTTTTGTTAAGTACGTTGTAGCTTTGATATACGATTTGTGTGTATTCGCACACTTGCAGAAGTTGACTGCAGTCAAAGCGTGCATGGTTTAGTTGGCCCTTAAGTCTGGCGATTTTACTTCCCATCTTTCCGTAGAAGTTTCGATTTTGGATATGGTCCTGGGCGGAAATATGACAGTTTTAATGTTTTTTTACATTAAAATTATTAACTTTATAGAAATCCACAGGTTTATAACAAAAAATGGACTTTGAATGCAAATACTACCACAAAATTAGTTTTGTTTAACATTTAGTAAATATAACTAATCGATTTCTTTATCGATATTTTGTTACTTTAAAACTCGAAAGCCTTGGAGCCTGCTACCGGAAGCACCGCTATCAATGCAAATGAACAATGGCAATTTGACAGTTTGATCAGTGTTGCCGTGCTGCAGTGTTTTAGTCAAAACGTCCACCATTTCAGTTATCCTGATTTTGTTGAAAAACAATCAAATTTTTCATCAAATTCTTTGTCAAATAAAATAGAGTCTTTAAAATGCCGTAAAATAGTAAAAATAACAAATTGTTTCAATTTATTGAAGAAATTACTATAAACAATATGCAGTAGAACCTCTTTAAGTCGAACTTGAAGGGAGACGCCAAAAAATTCGAGTTATAGAGTTTTCGACTTATGGAGGACTTCGACTTCAGCGAGTTTTGTCAGGAAATGTTAGACTTGTACACTCAAAAAAAAAAGTGTTTGTCACGTATGATATAGATGGAACCAGGGACGTGAACCGGGTGAAAAATTTGGTCGGTTCGAACCGTTTTTGCACTTTTGGATTGGTTCGTCAAAACGGTTTTTGTTTTCTTTGAACCGGGGTTTCGGTTCGGTTCAATGGTTCGGGAATGAAAAAAAAAACTGCAAATTTGTGTTATTTTTATTCAGTGACAATCCAAAAGAATATAGAAATATACATATATGAACATATAATTTATGTCATACGCTATAAGTATAGTAACTTCGGGTATTGTAATATAGGTATTTTTGTATTTTAAATTACACGTAACTTTTATAGCCTAGCTTCTACTTCTTTATGTATTATGATTTGTTGATGCATTGTGTTGTGTATTATGACTTCGGAGCATATGCCAATCTGAAGCTATTTCAACAAAATGAAAAAAAAGCCAAGTGACACCTCTAAATGAAATTGATGTATAATGTTCGGATAATGTGATATACCACCATGAAAAGTATAACAAGTATAAAACAGTAGGAACTAAATATACAATAACATTACATTTTTCAATAGAATTTTTATAAAAAAGGAAACTAGATTTAAACTGAATCAATAAGCGAAAAGGTGAACATATTAAAGTCAGATAGATGACTCACGTACAAAAATTGGAAGACGATCATTGTGAGCCCAAATTAAATTGCATTGCAAGCATTGAACTCAGGTTTGATTCTATGTATCTCTCTGGAAGAATTTGTTGCAAAAAGCACAGGTAACTTCCTTACTGGGTGGAGCAAATTGGACTATATCACATTACCCGAATTTCAGTTATAATGCACTCAGGGTATTTTTATTAAAACACACTTCAGCAAATAAAGAACTCACATTATTTATGACAAAGTATATTCACCCACTAACAAATTTTAGTACTTCGGCTATAATCCTTACTTTATTTTGGGCTTAATTCACACATGAAATGCACACAAATAAAATCTCGACTTGTGGCTAAATCAATTTCACCATACTGAGTCCAAAAACAGTGAATGCGTACGCACAAAACCTTGCATCACGTATCTTACTCCGTTACTGATATGCTGACAAAAACATTTTTGTCGAGAGTTGTTTATTTAAGGGAATATGCTGGCATATCACATTACACGACCATAGCACAATACCCGAAGTTACTCTACGTAGTAAAAAATTAGTATTTGATAAAAAAATTTGGTTTACAAAAATCAGTTGAGATTGATGAGAAAAAATTCTTCTAACAAGTGCTGTCAATATGTCCCAGCAGGTCTCCGAGAATATATTTTAGGGTGGAAAATGTCCTCTCTACCAAAACCTGGGTTGCTGAAACATCATAAATGACTTGAGCTAAATTAGATAATTCTTTGGCAGAGTAGTTATTCCAAAAGTTCAAAGCATTAACATTATTTGAAAGCCGCTTTATATTATCAAACGATTTGATTTTATCTATTAATGATTTATTTTTGAACTGTCTCATTCTTCCCTATTTCTTTCAAAATTTCATCAATTTCCATATATAACAAAAAAAAATAAATATGGAAAATTTGTCCATTGAAAATTGGTCAGAATGAACCCTCGAACCGTTATAAAAAGTGGTTCGGTTTTCGGTTCGGATCAATCATTTGTCGAAAATTTCGGTTCGGTTAATGGTTCAGTTAATTATTAAAAAAAAGCGGTTTTCCGGTTCAAAACCGGTTCGGTTCAAAACCGGTTCGGTTCAAAACCGGTTCACGTCCCTGGATGGAACTATTTCAAACGTTTGCAAAAACTATTTCAAGTGATTTGGGAAATAATAAAATGTTTGCATCAAAAACTCACATGCTTGTAAAATTTAAAGTTTTTGGTGCAACATTTTTATTATTTCCTACAAACATTTGAAATAGTTCCATCTACGTGGCAAACACTTTGTTTTTTTGAGTGGAGAGGTTAATATTTATTCTAATTAGTTTTGGGTTAGAGAGGTGAAATAAATAAAAATCCTAGTTATAGAGGTATTAAACATTGGTGTATATTGCAGTAGGATCAAACTATTTCTAATAACATTTCGATGGACAACAATAAAGCAACTTCGCTACAGTTCAAATGAAATCACGTGTTAACGTCAGTCATAAATTCCTTTATGATTTCATAAAATTGTTATATTGTATAAGTAGGCTTTTACATTGATTTTTAAGAAACAATGATGTACATTGTCAGGTCGGTGTCTTATTTTTCTTCGAGCTATAGAGGTAATTCCTTTCAAATAATCGAGTTTTAAAGGTTGCAAAATCAAACATTTCTATGTTAGAGATGCAGAGGTCAAATTTATTTTTTTCGAGTTATAGAGGGAAAATATGTACTGAATTTACTTGTAGGGACTCACTAATTATTTCGACTTATAGAGGGGTCAGATTTCGAGCAATGGAGGTTTTGGAGCTTGAAGGGAAGGGAACACTACATTTTTTCGAGTTTGGGAGGTTTTCGACTTATCGAGGTTCGACTTAAAGAGGTTCCCCTGTACTTTACTAGAACCATGGTACAATTATCATGGTAGCAGCAACTCTAGGTGACAGTTCTTCTTCTTGTTTCTAATGCCTATCCTTCCTGTCAAAATCAGCTCAGATACAGGGGCGCCGCAATTAAATTCTTCATGGGGGAGCAAACTCAAATAAAAAAGATCGATACATTTTTCAAAAAAAAAAAAAGGATTTATTCTATACTTTAAGACGGGACATAAAGAGAATTTTGTACGAAGATGTATTTTTATTCGTTGCAATTTCCATTAATTAAAGTTAAAGTAAGTTTTGTTCAAAGGTTTCCAAAAGTGGATTTTCGATTTCTTCGCGAGATGAATTCTTTCATAACCCTTCGCAAATCTAAAGATCCAGTTTTTTCCTTATAGTCATGAAGAAGCGTTGCATGGGTAAGGCGTTCTTGGGTCATTTGTAAACGAAGATAAGTCGTTGTGTGAGATGATTTGGTCTGTATATGAACTGAGCTTCAACCAAACTTTCCATTAGTTTGTGAGTTTTAGTTATAGTCACTTCAGTAGTATCGACCGTTTCTAGTATAGTCGAGATAAGAGATGCATACTCAATAGGAGCATACACATGATCAAACAGTTCATCAAATTGTTTGTCAAAGAATTTGACCGACTAAAAATTATATGGTGTTTGATGAAAATTCGAAGATGTGAACGCTCATCAAATTTTAGGTTATTTTGAATTTATGCTTGTTTGATAAACAATTTGACCAACGCTCATGATCGAATAGAATGAAAATTCTCCTGAATGTTCAAAAAAAAAGTTGTGGATTCGATGCAGAAGCGCCTTAAAGCCGTGTTTGATCAAAAAGGTTATCCCACAAAATATGAGCGATTAAGTTTTTAACAAATTTTAGGTGAAATAATTACCCTTTTTACTATCACCCCTATCATGAATAAACATTCCTTCGGATTTTTTCTCTAATCCCCTGTTTTGCGATCGTGAAAGATTTTTGGTGAATGGGAATAAATTCCCTGCAAAATTAGGTTATCGGCAATACTTTTTTGGGGAACATTTTTTGACGTTTCACGAAAATTTTCTTTTATAACTTTTTGGCTAGGAATTTAATGAGGAAAGAGTCAATGCTAGCAATATTTTGTAATTTTATTTGATAAAAAGATTTTTTTAACATATTTACAAGATCTAGCAACACAAACAAAGTACATGGAATGCAATTCGGATACAGTAAAAGTCTTCATGAAAAGGAGTAGATGGCAAACTATCAAGCTATGCTATACTATATTTTAGGTGATTTTTTTTTTGTGATATAGATAAATGTACTTCATTTTTATTTATAAAATTGTTCAGCTGACAGGTAAGCTAATGTCAAATATGCAAAATTACTGGTAAGCTAATGTCAAATATGAAAAATGCAACTGTGATTTTGGACTGAATGGAAGTACATAATTGGAAATATTTTGGCAGCATTAACTGGACATGAAGTTTTCCAATCCGCAATTATTTATGATCGCAAAATACTCCTCATGAGAAACAAAAAAATCCGAGAGAATCGTTTTCCTCCGGGTATTCATGATAGGGCTGTATATGTTTTTGATTGGCCATTGAATTTGTTTGTGTAAATTGTCATGAATTTTGTTTAAGTTTTTTCTTTTTTCATGTAACTGTAAAAACTCGATACTTTAATTTTTTTTGTGGATAATAAATGAAAAGATTTCAATCATTCAACATTTTACGATTTACGTAGGTTGCTATTTATATTTCGGGATCGGCAATACTAATGTCAAATTCAGCAATCTGACACTTCCATTGGAAAGTTTGACATTTTATAGCCTAAACGTACTCAGAACGTTTTCACGTATCATTGCAATTGGTATTGTTTACATTCATTTGAAAATTGTGCTTCAGTAAAAAAATGGAATTAAATCGTGAACATTTTCGTGTTATTATTTATCACAACTTTCGGCGTAAATTATCACAACATGAGTGCGTCGATGAATTAATTGCTTTGTATGGTGACGAAGCACCATCGAGGACTACTGTGTTTCGGTGGTACTCAGAATTTAATCGTGGCCGTAGTTCGCTCAGTGATGAATATCATGAAGGTCGTGGTTGTGGCAGAAAACATCGATGCTGTGAAAAATCTAATAATGCTAGACCGTCATGTGACATATCGTGAAATAGAGGCGACATTGGGCATTAGTATGACTAGCATCAACAAGATTTTGCATGAACATTTGGCCGTAAAAAAAAATCTGTTCACGTTGGATTCCACATAATTTAACAATTACTCAAAAAAAGGCTCGCATCGATTGGTGCAAAGAAATGTTAAAAAAATACAATCGTGGTACATCAAAAGCTGTGTATAACATCTACACAGGTGACGAATCGTGGATATATGCATATGAGCCCGAAACAAAGCAGCAATCGACTGTTTGGGTGTTTCAAGATGAGCTAAACCCTTCAAAACACACGTTTCTGAGATACCAACTTCAAAATGGCATGAATGCTTTTCAAATTGGTTTAAACGGTTGCAAAAGTGTATCGATCTTAATGGAGAGTATTTTGAAAAACAATATAGCCAATATCAACTGAATTTTTTGTCTTTTTCTTGCTTATCCCGAAATATAAATAGCGCCCCTCGTATATAGAAATATCGTTTTGTGTAACAAAATAAATTTATAAGTGTGTGGGTCAAATAAGTTGTGAGTCACTGTACTCTTTCTTAAATGTTAATTTTATCACATTTCGATATACTCAAGATGTGAGATAATCACATGAATAAAAAGACTTTCTCAGTCCTAAAACTGTTGATCGAATTATGATATAGCTTATATCCGAGTAGGGGGACAAAATATACACACAGGCCCTTTCCTCCCGGTTGCGACGCCCCTGCTCAGATAAGGTACCGACATTTCCAAATAACACAACACTCATAGCTAAAAACGCGCGTTATCAGATTTCCTGTCTTTTTTGTTTTGCTTATTCTTGACATATATGATAGGCAATTTCACGGTTGCACTATTTGATTTTGACAAGTTAGTTCTACCATCCATAATTGTACCATGACTAGAACTAAAAATAAAACGGAAGAATCATTTAGAAATGCTGCTACCATATTGATTGTACCATGATAAATAACAAAATAAAAATTCAATTATTTTCGATGCTCGAAAATGTGCTCAGTTTTCCCAGATTTCGAGGCTTTTTCGCGTTTTCAGGAATATCCTCATTGTTTCTACAAGTGGCCTAAGCCAACTGTTTACAGTTTATTCTTTAAAGCAGTGGTCGGCAGAGCGCAAATATCAAATATTTTCTTACTCTCAAAAGAGAGGGAATTGACAAAAGCACCAATCACTGCGAAAAATTTTTGCAGGTTTTGCTGTTTACGCTCCATATGATTTCGGCGAAAAAATATTTAGTTTGCCATTTGATTTCAAACATATTATGTTATTTTTTTTTCTGTCACCAACAGTAAGCAAATAAACTCTACATGACATTTAACGCTACGCTCTTATTTAGGTTCAGCGCTCAACTCCAAAGCGTAGCTCTGGCAAAGTCAACGCCCAACGCTCTAATTTAGGTTGAACAGTTAGAAGGATACGAAACAGCTAAATTCTGTTTAAAGTTTAAGAACACTGTATGGAATAGATCTTTTTTCTACAACAGTCGGTTATCTTTGTACAAGCTGTTAAGATCCTTATACGGAAGAGTCCATATTGCATTACCTTTGAGCATATTCAACGTTTAAAAAAAAAAAGAAAATACTCGAAACAGACAGTACAGTACACCAGGAGACTCCGTAATCAATATTTTAATATTCTGTAAGACTTATTGCAACAAGTAAATATTAATACAGCATATGCATCACAAAATTAGTATAGAAAAACTGTTTATCTAGTAAACATTATGGAAGATTAAGGTAGCAATTGTTTAAATACGTACATATTTATAATAAATGACCCGATTTATGCAATTACTTATCTGCAACTGTCAAGGTGATAAATTACAATTTATTAGATTATTTACACAGTAGTTGCAAAAACTGAACTTGTTCTCTTTGCAAAATTCACAAAAGTATAAAAGCACTTAGACTTATCCCAAAGCTAACTAACTAACAATAAGTAATTATGAAGCTTACAGTTCTATTCATATGTATCTGCCTAGCCTTAGCAGCAAATTTTAAAGATGGATTAACAGCATCTATTGGCGATATTTCAGATGCATCAGGTAAATTTTTCAGTGCACTCAAAAAGTGTCTTGGCTTATTTTATTTATTTCCATTTCAGATTCATTGGAAAATAAGCCTGACGCACGTACATTTCTCTCAATCCTTGCGTTGCTCCAAAGTTTGTTGAATTTAAGCTCTATAAATTAAAAATAACGTTACTTAAATTTTGCTTTAATAAATTTATAAATAAATACTTAGATCGTTGGAATAAATGGCTTAAAAATATATAATTTTTTCACTTTAATTTGGAAAGATAATCGATATCCGAAATGATGCAACAAAATAGTTCATGAGCAAGTTGCTTCTTTAATTTTGATTTCTCACAAATCAGATATCGTTCTCTATCTATAAGCATGCGATAAAAACACAAAAGACAGCATAAGTTTTGTGTCTTCTGAGGCACGTTGCTCATGCAACAAGCACCTCTGAACTCTGCGGGTTGTAATCAGGTATCACAGGGTAAGAAAGTTTATTTTTTTGTGCTTTGTCTTAAGTTATTGCATGTGGATCACAGTTTTCATCAGAAATTACATCCTTAGTGAATATTGTTGTCTAGGGTAACCCACTAAGATGTCCTTTGCGTAGTTAGCGTGTTCTGCAAATAAACATTTTGACCTAAATGGTGAACGGATATTAGGAATTTATGTACAGTACCTAATAGTTATATTTTGACCTCAACAATCGTTATCCAAACTTGTTATATCATATATACAATATATGGTAAAGTGGGGCACATTCATTATCGGGGCACATTTGTCAAGGCCCATTTCGATATGACGCACTCTTATTTTAGAACTATTTATCATGGTGAACGCAACCTTTATCGAATACATACTCACTCTCTTAGTTTGATGTATGTGAAATCGCGCTCAAACAAGTTGCATGCATTTTTGTGTTTTTTCGTTCCTCTCGGTTGTTTTGAATACCAGGCAAGTTAACGATTTTCAACTATTGTTCTCTGAATTTTAATACGGTGTTTTGTGACCTGCTACGTTATTATGTTAGAAAGTGAAATTTTAAGTTAAAATTCGATTGCATTGAAAAGTTTGCAAGATTTGTGAAGTTTTTTAAAATTATGAAAAGTGGGGCAGTTTCGGCGTCTAGGTGGGGGCAGATTAAGCAGGTGCCAAATGCGTTTGGCAATACGGCGTTTAACGTCAGTTTTCTTCGAAGAGCACTTTACTCTAACAACGATTTCATTGAACCGACCGAAGACATCTCGGTTGTTTCAAAAGCTGAAATTGAGCTAAAGCTACCTGATCCCACCAATCCGGCATCGACTTCTGGGTATCGTACAAAATATAATTTTAATTTTAACATTGATAAATTTAATGTTAAGTAATTCATCATTATCTAAGAAGTCTAAATTTTTTTTTGTGAAATTACTTGATTGCCGAAGCTGCCCCGTGTTGGGGCACTTTCATTAAATTGACTTGATTTTTTTAAATGCGAAAATTATTTGAAATAGTCAACAATACCTACAAAATGTATTTTTAATGTAGTTCTCTAATATCGAAATAGTCTGAAATTTCTCAGAGATTTGATTTCTATGCATTAATAAAACCAATACAAGGCTTTAAAAAAAAGTTAACCAATGTGCCCCACTTTACCATACGCTGAGTCACCGACTCTGTCAATAACATCTATATACCATCGGTCAAAACACTCATATAAAAAGTTGGGCAATAAAATTTATAAGAAATAAAAATAGTATGTATGTATGTATAAGTCATAATATTACACATACACATTAATGCTCCTTAGCATCCCTCTAGGAAATGGAAACATTCCTCTCCACTGTCTCAAAAATGAATGTGTGTTCAAACTTGGTACAAAATTACAAAGTAACAAAAGTGGTGAATATAATTGGACAGGTGGGTGTGGCGCATCCCATTGAGCCAAAAATTTTAGCTTATCTAGAGAGTTTTCTAATTTTTTAAAGTGAATTTTTGACTATGCTCAGAATGTGGCAAGGAAACCATTGGCACGAACAGTAAAAGGAATTGGGAAGGTAGGCGTGGCACTTTCTAATAAAGAAAAGCATTAAATTATCATATTTGCATAGTTTTCCAACGCAATATAAATTTAAATTATTATTGTGCACAATTTCACTTTTATTATATTGATTTCACTCAATGACAACAAAACAAAATTGAAAACTTTTGAAAAATTAATTTTTTTTGCCTCACAAGCAAAAGTTTTCACATGCATTCTTAAAAAAAAGCGGCTTGGAAACAATGAGTTTTTAAAAAAGAAATGGAGTGTCTAACGGAAGGGAATGTTTCCTACATTCCATGAAATGTTTCCTGTTTATATCTGGGAATGTTTCCATTTCCTAGAAGGTTGCCTCACAATAAGCAAACGTTTCCACATGCATTCTTAATATAGCGGTTTAGAAACAACATCAATTCAAATCTTCCCATAAGCTTCCAAAAGACACGATGAGGAATGTTTCCCCATCACTTCCACATGGAAGCCTTCCAATTTTTCCTTGAGGGTATTTATATTTAGAATACTTACTACTACAATGATCAAAGTAACTTAAAAGTAAAATATTTACTACACAAAAATGTCTCCGTGTGGGTCGCTAAAACTACTAATTGTGGTTGCAAAACATTAACATAATCAGTAACACAAACTACACATGCCCCTACTATCATATATTCCCCTCTCGGAAACTGTTACGTGCCATTTATGAAAAATATCGGGGTCTGAGTAGTTATCTACTCAAATACTAAATCGAAACAAAGCGAATGTGTGGTTACATTGCCGGCACCCCAACTGGGTATTATAAAAGTTTCAATGTGTTGAGAAACTAAAACCAACGCTTAGTGTGCTTGGTACCTGAATTTAAAGAAATATTTCTAACACAACATCATGAGCATATTACTATTCAAAGTATTAAAAACTTGCATCGTTTTGGTTGTATAACATCTTCGATTACACGAAGCAAACTGATGTTGGAACATCTTCATACACTAACCGATTTTTATTTTCGTTTTCGGCGCCAATTTGATATCTCTTTTCTAGCTGCTTTATATTAATCCGCTCTTACTCAGGGTTTCTTTCAAGTTCGGACACTATCCGTGCTTCATTATGTAGCTTTAAAAGTCAAACTTACGAGACTTTTAAACATATGTTAAGTAAAGTATTTGATCACTTTATGCTAAAGTTGTGGATACAAATTGTGGTGTTGTGATTTTCTACGCTATTAATATACTAATGCTGCCTGTTAAGGCGTACAGTTTTAGTGGATTGAAAACAAATTTTGTAATATATCTACTCCCAGTTAAGAATGAGGAAAGGCATTCAGTTGACTAATAAACACTTTTCACTAACGCTTCTTTTGCTAAGGCTTACGTCAGCCTATTTGAGGGAAGGTGAAAGTATTTCGGACAAAGATATGACTTTCTAACGAAAAATAGAATAGATACAGCAATAAATGAGTGCCCGGTAACTATTAGCTTCGAGATCGGTTAAACAAAAGCTGAGATATAAGCGTAAAGAGATTTTCTATTATTTTATTTTTTGTGTTTTTGGAACAAAATTTCATAATAATATTATGTTTTTGTACAGAGCTTATTGTTCAGTACTTTTTAGTGCAAAAAACCACAAAAAAAATTACAAGCGCAAAATGCATTAAAATGGGCAAGGAGCTGTTTATACTAGTTTCAATGACCGCTACGTCAAATCATCAGTAAGCTTTGTTAGCCGAAGTATAGTAGTCTGCAAGCGTACTATGTTCCCTTTCTTGCGTTGATCAGAATCACAGCAAAAAAACAAAACAAAGCTTCTACATTTCAATGCAAGTGATATGTATTAACAACAATAACGCTTAAGTGGGATACAATAACAACTACAATGAGAGAAAGTAGTAGATTCTCCTCGCTATGGCAAGACTTTGGTAGCTAATCAGGGCATTGCTTTAAAAAATATTAAAAAAAGGAAGTTTTCTACGCTTATTCATCTCGTTTTTGGTTAACCGATCTGGAAGCTGAAGTTTTCGGGCACTCTGCTCGATGAGTACTTTAATATGATATGCCATTTACTGTAGTAGCTATTCTACATCCCGTCAACTTTTATAATTTTATTAAGACATTTTCGCAATTTAGTTTTCTAAATGTTTGAACTGCATGAACTGCACACATGACTTTTTTTAATTTGAATTTTGTTACGAAGCTTAGGTCAAGATCACTTTCTTAACATTTCTATCAAATATTTATTTTCGTATATGCTATAGTTTTCCCAATCCAATGTGATTAAACTGCACAAAAATGAAAGTGCATAATGGCTAATTTCTCCCAATTATGATTACGTTTTCGGTATCCTTTTAAAATGACGGTGGCGCTATCTGGGTCAATTGTCCTATAATGAAGTAAATAGTTTTACAGAACAACTGAAATGTATCTTTAAAATAATACAGTTAATTTAATAAACATTATAAAGTACATTTTAATTGCATTGCAATTCAGAGGTTGGTCGAACTCAGAAATTAAAAAATGTTTAAGTGGAATTATTATCTGTTTCATATGGGTTAAGGTTAATGGACTGCATAATCCTCATCATTCCTCATACCCTGCACCATATCACTATGTTCATTCGTAATAATACGACTGTATGTAATTGTGTTTCATATCAAACTTTTGTTTTAATCGCAAAAACACTTACACTTATACTCTTCAGGTTAATCCAATTAATTTGTGCTGATATAACATTCTGCTCTAATCTATATTTTAAAGCTTTGTTCGATCGGCAAGTGGCTTATCATATATTGCAACGAAATTAACTGAAGCAACATGTCATCATCCCTTGTGTTTGACATTGTGCAACATTATTCCAAATACAAATGTTCCATTACCATTGGTCATTGCCAAGGCAAGTGTCGCGGTGTAAACAACATAACAGTCAAGGTATTAAATTAACTTGTGAATTAAACATTATCTTACAATAACAAGAGCAGTGAAGCGATAATTAATCAAAAGTCAAAAAATACCAGAAATAACAGAGACTTAGTTATGGTACTTGAACAAAATTGTGATATATGTACATAATTGTAACAGTGCTGCCTAGTTACCAAAAAAATATTTATAAAAAAAATGTTAAAATACAAATATTTATAGACCGCACAAGTCACTCAGCTGGTGAAGTGTAAAAGTCTCTTCCAGGTTGTGTTTGTAGACAACTGGCTTAACTGAAGTATTTATTATGGTCAGCCGTCAAATTCGAAGGAATTTAGTGCTAGGCCATTCTGCTAATCGGTTGCCTAATCGAATACTGTATTCAATAGAAAGATGTCTATGTACATTCGTTCGAAAGTTTTCGGGCTTCTGAGGAATAAGTAAAATGAGATAATATTAACTAGCGTAAAATTAATAATATCTAATACAACAAAAAGAAAAAAAAAGTTAAGGTGCTATCTTCAGCAAGGCCGAAACTCACATACCCTACACTGCACTGAAAGTACCTTTTAAATAAATGTTAAAAAGACGTTGAAGAGGTTGAATAAGTCGAAAAAAATGTGAAATGTTAGAACCTTGACAGAGGTTGAAAAAGTCGAAAATATATGCAAAATGTTGGAAAAGTTGAGAGAGGTTGAAAAATTCTAAAACAGTTGAAAGAAGTTGAGAAAATTTGAAACTATTCAAAATTGATGAAAAAGTCGAAAAAATAAAGAAACTTATGAAGAAAGTTGAAAAAGTCGAACAAATACATATAGGAAATAAGAAAAAGTTAAAAGATTGAAAAAGTCGAAATAATGTTGAAAAAAATCGAATAGAAATGAAAAATTTGAAATATGCTACGCCCACTTTTTTAATTCTGCCCACTTTTGGTTCAATAAATTATATTCGTGATCGACATCCTCATATTAAATTTGAGCACAATAGCTTGTATAGTTTGCGATATATGCCGCAGTTAAATTTAAAATTTAGGGCGGTAACACACCCACTGGTACAATCCAGCTCGGTTTTGATTCCGAAATAGCTTTCCATAAACAAACCCGTTACACCAAATTTTAGTATGATTGCTCAAATATTTCGATAAATTTGCCACTTACCGTATTTTATTTGTATAGGAGGTGCCACGCCCACTGGTGCTATTTCAGCCACCTTTGATTCAGATATACTCTAAAGCAACTGAACCACTTACATTAAATTTCATAGCAATTGCTGGAATAATTCACTTAAAACAGCACTTACAAATTAATGTTTATATGGGACGTGCCACGTCCAATGATGAAATCCTGTCAAAATTCATTTATTATTAAAGCTTATAGTAACTGACATCTATAGACCAAATTTTATGAAGATTACTCTCATAGCACACTATCTATAACAATAAACGTTTTTTGCTTATATGGGCGGTGCCACGCCCACAGATACTACCAAATTTTTGTAATAAAATACGTTGTTAGTTCTCTTAATATAACGTTTATAAATATTGTGGGCGGTGCCACGCCCTTCAACGAGTTTTTTCAGTAAAGTGGCTGAGCTTGTATTAGTCATCAGCTTTAAGCGGTATCATCTCAAAAATTTTTATGGAAATCGTTTGTGCCAATTTTGAGATATACGGAATCAATTGAAAATTGCCACGCCCACTTTTTCGAATCCGCCCACTTTTATCTCAATTTAAAATACATTTGATATGTATCCGTTTACCAAATTTCATCGCAATATCTTGAACGGCTTGCAAGATATGGTAGTTAAAATTATAAAATTTAGGGCTCTGCCACGCCCCTTCACGATTCTTTGGAAACTTGAAACCTAGCCTAATCCCAATTTGGTTCACATGTGCACCAAATCACCAAGTTTCATCAAAATCGGTGCAACTTTTTTCAAAATTGGCCTTGGTAAATTTACATAAAAAGTTTCATTCAATTAGCTTTTTTGGTTTTCCCGTAAATCTGATTTCAAAGGACAGACAGACAGACGGACATCGCTAAATCGACTCAGGTGGTGAAGCTGATCAAAAATATATATACTTTTCCATACCTGCCACGCCCCCTTCCCTCGGTGTAGGTTATAAAACCACGCAAAAGTCTCTGAAATAAGTTTCGCGCTGTATTTCCCAAGACCTCGATACTCAAATTTTTCAGCTAGAGTTTTTGGCGCATGTACAAAGTGGACGAATGACGTGTTTATTGTAAAGAGCTAAAATTGACTCATTTTTCCTATTTTGCCTATCGTCGCTCTAAAGCAGTGTTCGAAAATGTACAGTACGGTACAATTCAATCGTGATTTGTGACGATTTTAATATGTGCGCACAATTCAGTATTGTACTGTGCAAACACAATACGTTTATTTTTCCTTATAAAAATAGCGTGCCGAAGCTCTAACGAGTACACATACTTTTCATAAACGAAGAGTGCACACAACCAATCTTCTTTTGTACGTCTCTGAGCACAGAACATAACTTTATTCTCATTATGTTTTGTGAAATAGCACGAAACAAAACCAATTCGTTACCATGTCAGACTTGCTTCTTCTTGCTGTGAGAAGCTTACATAAATGTGGCCACATGTTTCGATACTTTTCGAATTTTTAGAAAAATGCGACAAAAAAATGTAAAAAAGCAGTTTAATAATAAAAAAAAGTGTATATAAAATTTTTTCAGAAAACAATAAAAAACCGTAACTCAGACTGAAATACATATTTCATGATTATGTATTCTAAATTTTGGAATTAAAAAAAATTGAACAAAAAAAAAACAATTAAATATTTTTTGAACCGGTGGTATCACTGGTGCAATTCGCTGTTGAGTGAAATAAACGACACAATTGCGAATTGTACCGAGCCAAAGCACGACACTCTATTTCTATTTATAAAGTACATGCTACGGTGCAAACACAAATACAGAACAAAACAAAAGCCAACAAATGCACAGAACGATTCATATTTTGTACCTTACTGAGTACACATTTCTGTTTTGTGCTGATATTGTTTTGTGCATTGGATTGCACACTATAGAAAATAAATAAGGTTTTGTGCTTCGGCTCGGTACACAACGAATTGTACTGTTTATTTTCGAACACTGCTCTAAAGTAATCGAAACAACAACGCGAAGTATTTTAATAACAAAATTAGGCAACCAAATGAGTTAAGTTGTTGTTGTGTATAGATTGACACTAACTCGCATATAGAACAGAGAACGTCATTGAGTAGCTCATTGAGGGTTTTGAGCCACTACCAAAAATATAAGACGTGAGTGTGCCTTTTGCATGCAACAGTGAGTGTAAATCATACTTACATTCACTAATAGTGAATACGTAGATAACATGCTGCTCATGAATCTGAGCTTGTAGTATGTAGCTCTGGGCTCATGAATATGAATGTGTGTAAAGCTCACACTCACATGGATTCAGATTCATGAAGCAGTGAATAGCTTGAGGCACTTATGTTGAGCTGTAATACAGAAAAACTGTTTTTTTTTCTTTCCAATCGATGAAGAAAGGCCGAAAATGGATTTTGGACATCACTTAGGGTATCTCCGGACTTTGGAAAGGACCGTTTTTGACCCATTTTCGAAAAGAACTTTTTTCCTCCAATCGATAGGGAAAGCTCGAAAAGGAATTTTGGACATCACTTAGGTTGGGTCCGGACCATGGAAAAGACTGTTATTGAATCATTTCCTTAACATTTTTAGGGTGGCTCCGGACCCAGGCAGAAATTTTTTTCCGAAAATTGGTTAAAAACGATCCTTTCCAGGGTCCAGATTCACCCTAAATGATTTCCAAAATCCAGTTTCAACCTTTTTCCATTAATTACAAGAAAAAAGTTTTTTTTTTCCGAAAATGGGTCAAAAACGGTCCTTTCCAAGGTAACTGAGTGATGTCCTATTCTATCTATGATGTCCTATTCTATCTATGATGTCCTATTTCTAATCTTTTTTCGACCTATCCCGTGAATTGGTCAAAAACTGCCCTTTTCGGGATCCCGAGCAACCCTAAATGATGTCTAAAATCCATTTTCGGCCATTTTCAATCGATTTTGCAAAAAAAAAATTTCGAAAATGGTTCAAAAACGGTCCTTTCCAGGATACGGAGCTACTCTAAATTATGTCAAAATACAATTTTCGGCCTTCCCCATATTTTAAGAAACTTCCCAAAATGTTCCACGCGAGTATCACAAACTTTTTTGATACAATCTGTGCCTTTGATTCATGAGTAACTCATGAAACACTCATATACTCATACGGAATGAAACGAAATGAATCAGGATTCACGTAAAAATGATTCTGAAACACACTCAAATTCACAGACTTTGCCGTGAGACGGAATGGTTGCTAGATTCATAAAATTTTTTGTGAGTGGTGAATCTGTCTAAATCCGCTAAAAGATTCAACAGATTCATGAATCGGAAAAATGATGAATGTCTCACTGACGTTCTCTGAAATAGATGCATAACGGCGTTTATGCTTAGGAAAACCCTGTATGCTTTATGCAACATAATGACTATTTGCTTTCAGTAGAGGAGCTAGGGGAAGGTGGATGAGGCTAGCATACTGGTCATCGGAATCCATTGAGAGATTGGCAAATATTAACGTAAAAATTTGTATTGGTCAGAACTTGAAAAGTTTCTTCCTTGCCTTCCTTTCATGCCTTTTTTTTTTGAGTAAACATTTAGTTTTTTTCATGAAAATACTCTTTTTTGTCCCGTGCACTATTTTTTTGAAACGAAGCAAATAATTACACTAATCTCTAAAATTTATAAAAAATTTTGTTCAGAATGGTTTGATAATAATTTCTTATGTAAAATGATAAGATGATTCCAAAAAATTGTTAGCAATTTTCCTCAAGTATTGTTTTTAAGATATTGTAAAAAAGCGCCTATGTTTTGGGCCCTTTACTTGAAATTCTTTTATTTCGGTCGGAAAATCATATAGTACTGAAGGCTGCTCCCTTAGATTGCGGTCAGTCCCTCTCCCTCTTCTTAAAAAAAAGTACCAATCCATACATACCATCCGTTTTCGGCTTCTCTCTTCTCGAATGAGCTAAAAAAAATAAAATAAAATGCCCAAACCATTCTATTAAAAATTTGAGGGCACATCTAGAGATGTCCAAAATATGTACATCTTAGACTTTTTTCGAACTTCTCTGAATAGACGCAAAACTGTTTATTGCAAAACTGGAAGAATATTTTTTTTTTGTGGATTCATAGTTAGCCTTTTATACTTTTTTAATTCTTCCTCATCGATTAGTGATATGAAAATGTTTGAAAAAAGTATTCATTCATATCATACATTTTCAGTATTTTTAATCATTTGCCTTCAATTTCAATATTTAATCTAAAATTTTTTTATAAAACGTCTTTTATTTTAATTTAATCTAAAATTTTTTTATAAAACATCTAATTTTAATTGTTATGGTACAGTCTTACAAAGTAAATTGGGAAACCAAATAATTAATAATTTTCTTGAATTTCCCGAATTTATACGTATGTAAGTATGTATGAAAAATGAGTCAAATCTTGTCATGCGGAAACTTTTCGGGCATGACATCGATATGCTTTTATCTCCTCTTCAAATTTGGTCTTAACATATTTTTCTACTTGTGGCTTACTTTCCTAGTAATTGAGCAAAATTCTTTATTCGGTCGCAACCAGGCACGATCCTGTCGACTAACACTTATTTCGATTATCAGCCTTACTTAAACAATCAATTGCAAAATATATAAATAAGCGGGAGAAAATGACTTTTAAAAATGCAACGCTACCTCCCGGACTATAAGAAGCATTTAAAACCAAAAATAAAGTTGCAATTCTCTAATAAACGCGAATAAAAGCAACACAGCCACAAAATTATCATAAGCAATATGTAAATTTAATAATAAAATCTTTATTTAAAATAAAAGCTATACATTTTTTAAGACGCATTTATTTATGATTTGTTTTGTGTCTGTAACCGACGCTCTTATTCCAACATATACATATGTATATAGCGTGTATATTGAACTTTGTTGCCTTACAAGTGTTCGCATTACAATGTTTATTAACATTTTTTTTTGTAATTTATTTTTTGTCTTACAACTAAACAGTTCACGACAGTCTTCGGTGTATACATATTTACTAATAAATATCTGCGCTAGATTACAATTAACACGAGACTATTTATATTTAATCGAATCAAGTTGTATTTAAATTTCTATATCAGTTTGTCAGTGACACCAAGTGGTGATCCGGTGGTTAAACAAATCGTTATCCAAAATGTTACATGATTTCACAAAAATAACACAACTCGACTCTGAACCGGAGAGAGTAAATTTACAATTACAACAATTGTCCAAATGGTTACAGGAGAATCCAAATATTAATGGCTGTAGTGATCTACGAAATCTATTGTTTTTTCTACATAACTGCAAATTTGATGTAGAACGAACTAAGCGAAAGATCAAATGGTAAGTACCTAATAGTAAGTACATATGTAGTTTAAATTAAAGCACCAGAAGCATACATTTTTTATGATATCTGGTCCCTGTTCCATAATCAAGCTAATGGTATTAGTTATACTTTCTGTTTCATAATGGGGACATCCTGACTAATACTATTAGTGACAAGGTACAAGTCAGCTAATAGGTTTGTGCGCAATTTTTTAAAATATATCCGATCTTCATCAGCAGCGTCTCGAGCTTGACCGACGACATTCGGAACCTTTGGTTAAACTCAATCTCATTTATTTCTGATTCCATATATTTTTCTCCGTCGAGTCAAGGTCTGTGGAATTACATTTTACGTAAAATAATGTAATATAAAAAACGGCCATTTGCATTTATAATGCCAACAATCACTTTTATATTTCAAGCATCTATTTATATTATTAACGACTGTTTCTAAAAAATTATTTTGTACTTTCGTTTTTAAACTTGTAGTTTGTGCAAGCTACAAGACTAATAGTATAACTTTTTACTTTATTATGAAACAGGGCCCTGTAAGTTCTGAAATTTCTCATGGTTCACCAGATTTTAAACTTACTATCGCAAAAACGTTAGGAGCATTGATGTTTTTTTGTATAAAATAAATTTGAGTGTGTCGTTGAGATGTTACAGAGCTTATGAGTACTTAGTGATGTTTTATGACAGATATGAGAGTAATTTTGCATCAATCAAATTTTCCAGCATACTTACAATTGCGACTTCTACTCCGATCTCAATGCCATTATAGTAAAATTTGCTCTAAATATAGGCTAAAGTAATCCCGGGATTACAAAGAGACAGTCCCGGGATTTTCGGGATTAGAAAAAAATCAACCTGCAAAAAGCACTTCAATTGTGAACCTTAAATTGATTAAAAATATTTTTTTTTATTGTAGCAATTTTTTGATTAAGATTTTCTTATTAAAAATGTCACATAGCAAAAAAAAATATCTTTTTTAATACTTTGACTCATTTTAAGAATTTTTTACTAAGTGCGATTTGTATTGAAAATTGATAGTTCATGAGAAAAATGATAAAATGTGAAATTAAGTGTGTTTGTTTACTTTCCCAGTAACAATTATCCAGTAAAGAAATTTTATAGAGTAAGAAAAAAATTTTCATAAAATTAAACAAACATAATCCAGTAAAAATTCGTACAAGCTGACAAGAGAAAAAAAAAAATATTTAAGTTTTTCAAAACAATTTGCTTTTTTCTTTATGAAAAAATATTGACAATCGTCAAAATCATATGTTTTCTTTTTGAAAAATGTAAAGGTAAAATTTTATCCAGTAAAAACTAGCAGGCTCTCTCGCAACAAATTATCACTTTATTCTCTCACTGCCTCTCTCGTTACTGGATATTTTTTGTTAACAAACACAGTCCAGTAACAATTGTTACATATTTGTACAAATTCGTACAAATTTTCAGTTAACAAACAGACCTATTTGGACTAAAATTATTTTTATCAAGAAAAAATCATAAGCAAAACATATCTATTTCTTATAATAAAATACAAATCTGCAACAAAAAATATAGGTTTGTCTTCAAAAAAAAAACCACAGCCGACCTTGGTTTGACATTGAAGTTTTGACCCATACCTAGACCTACCAAAACTTAAGTTCTAAGATATAATTATACTTTTGTCTGAAGCTTTTTTTCTGAAATCATCATCTAAAGATTTTGACAACTTAAATGAAGCACACTTATGGGTGCATCTACTGAGAGCGAGCCATTCGGTGCCACTAAATGCCATCACTGTCACATTTGAAGAAGGTGATAAAGTATTAATCAAGCACAAAATGTGGTACACGAATTTTTAAATGTAAAAATGAAATTGATAGTTTGGTCATAAATGCTTGATTATCTTCTATCATCTCTTTTTAATAGTGGCTATCTTCTACTAGTCAAACTTAGTAAATGTGATTTAGATGTATTAACACTATTATTTTTTCTATTATTTTGCGTTCTTATTCTTCATTGTTACTCTGTGAAATAAAGCAATTTTAATTTTATATATACAATAGTATAAACTTCTCGTTTTTTTTTTGTAGTTCTGTATGCATTTACTAGAACTATCAATCCCGGGATCCCGGGATTGGAATCTTCGATCCCGAAAATCCCGGAACTCAAAAAAGCTCCGGGATTGCCACCCCTAGTACATACATATGTATAATGAAAATAGAACAAAACAAATAGCCCAAGAGCCGGCTGTAGAAAAGTCGAGTGTATGATATAAGATAAAAGCATGGGAGAGCTCGATGAGCCTAAATAGAATATCTAAGAAAATTTTACCCCAAAAACGGGTGTCAAATAATGTTTAGGACATTATTCGACAAGGCAATCCTATACATTCTATTTAGGCTCTTCGATCTTTATCATTTGCCACAAATTTCTAGCTGATATCTTCATTAATAAACATTGACCCGAAAAACCGGTGAAAACCCATGTTTGGGACAGGATTCAACAATGCTATCCTAGTATTATATTTAGGCCTCTTCGAGTTCTATCATTTCGCATACATTTCGAGCTGTTACGTACTACAGTTTTAATTAGAACAACGAAATTGGCTAAAATTCGGGCATTTTCGGCCATCGGGACAGGATTTGGCAAGGCAACCTTATATATTCTTTTTAGGCTTATCGAGCTCTATCATTTGACACCCATTTCATGCTGTAATCTTATACACTTTATATTAAGAAAAATTGGCGCAAAAAACGGGTGGCAACCCTTATTTAGGACAGGCTTTAGCAAGGCAACCCTATATATTCTTTAGGCTCATCAAGCTCTATCATTTGACACCAATTTAATGCTGTAATCTTATACACTTTTTATTAAGAAAAAAGTCGTCCATGAGTGGATTTTTTTCGGCCATTGGCAAGACAACCCTAGATATTCTATTTAGGCTCATCGAGCTCTATCATTTGGCATAGGTCCCATGCTGTAATCTTATACACTCGACTTTTCTAGAGCCGGTTCTCCGCCTAAAATATATTTAAGAATAAAACAAAAATTCCATTGCATACTTTGAGTTGCTAAAGAAAGTAAAATTAAGTTGTCAAAAAATAAAAATTTCATTCCATACTTTTAGATTTTAAGGAAAAATTACACGATTTTTACACACGATTTTACTAGTTTTTGAGTTATTACCAATTTTTTTAAACTCCGCATGATTTATTTTTCAAAAACTGTATCTTAAACTTATATTTTTATAATTCTTTATTTTCTTAAACAGAAATATTCTATAAAGCATGCAACTAAAGAGTCGTCCAAAAAAAATGTCCGCAGTAGACGGGAAAGGGTAAGGGTTGATAAAACGAACAAAAGTGGACAAGCGGGGGGGTCGAGGCTTTTATGGACCTCCATTTTTTTAAGTATCATTCTAAAATTTTTCGTTCATAAAACGAATAAAAATTAAAAACAAAAAAAAAGGTGGTAGATCGGGAAAAAGCGAACAACCAGGAGGAAGGAGGTTAAAATTCCAGAATTTTTGCGGATGTCTTTTATGGATGAACCTTACCTATAAGTAATATAGAAGAAAAAATCGTCCAAGAATCTCATGTCAATAGAATATTTAATTCTATTTTATTTACAAAAGTGATTTTTGGTCTGCTGTTTTGCTGTAATCAACTTTTAATATATGTAAATCACTACATTGCGCTGTAGAACAATTTGAAAATAATTTTGATTCACAGAGATAAAATACATGTTTTTGAAAGATATTTCTGGGCTTATCAGCTTCCCAAACAATATTTTTGTCCATCACGTAACATTTTTGTCTTAAGTTTTTATATGAAAAATCCGAAACTTAGACGTGAACATTTTTTGGGAAAGTGGATCAGTTCGAAATACATTTCAATTAATTTTTTTTTTTCAAAATTACTCTGCAATAAATTAGGGTAGTTCTTAAAAGTTTTCAGGTGATACGAGTATTTCTCCTTGCCACACATTGAAAAAAGAAAATGACAATAACAATGTCGATATATGTAAATCGGTTCAAAATAGGATAAAAGAAAATTTAAAGATTAATTTAAAATTTTTACCTTTAATCCCTACGGACCCTATTTCAAAGTTAAATCTGACCTAAGCCGCCATTTTTTTAAACTATTTTTTCTTGAGTGGCTTTTAATTTTATGAAAGAATATATCATTTGGATCTAGTTTTTGAGATATAGCCATGGAAAGTTGCGGATACAGTTTTTTTAAAAATCGTTTTACGTTGGAAACTCCTGAACAGATTTTACATATATTGAGTACACTCAAAAAAAAAATTGTGAAGTGACACAGAAACACATTGGGATAGTTGTTCAGGACAAGATTACTAGCCCGATAATATTTACGTATGAATTTTTAGTTTCATTATAAATCTATTTTTGACGTACATTTTTACTCAAATTTAACAGCTTTTATCAAATGCGTTCTGAACGTGTTGAATGGTTTTCAAATCGAGATCCCTTTCTACCCGAACTTCAGGAACTACTGAGCTTAGGCGTTTTTCTTCCAATAGATGGCATCGATTTAGAGCAACGTAAGGTTGTGGTTATAAGGACAGCAGCACATAATCCTAAATTGCATACTCAAAATAGTGTATTTAAAGTAAGCTTGCAAAAATATATTCCAAAAATAGGACAAAACAAAGCAAGGCAGCAAGATTTTTGCATCTGTGTTTTCATTAAGCTTTTTTATGACCATTTTATTTTCAAAATTAATTTAGTACCGTGAAAAAATATGGGATCACTCACTAAAAATAACTCAATATCTGAATTTCTTTGTAAAGAAACATTCTGACTGCATTTGATTTTTTGAACTTTTTTTGCCACTTTTTTAGCATCAGACCTTAAAAAATTCTCAGAAAATTTTAACTTCCTAGATCAAATCTGCTAATGGCGCAAACAGAGTTTGTTTCCCATTTAATTGAAATTGAACAAAAAACGTTCATACTAAAACGTAGAAAAAATCTTTCATAGGCGCCAAGATTTAGCGTTTTAAGAAATTTTTCGTGTGGCTGAAAATGCAAACAATATATGTATGTACTTCCGAAGAGGTTTTTTTTCGGTCCCATTGACCTATGTTTTAGCATTGAAACTAAAGAAAACAACGGCTTCTAGATCAAAACTATGAACGGCGCAAATATTTTGTTTCCCATATAATCAACATAATAAAAAAATTAAAAAATACACATATTCATATTCATATGTGTAGGTACCAGGGCTGCCAATTTGAAAAGAAACCATTCCTGGCCTTCTCAAAAAAAAGTTTTTTACCTCGTTCTAAAAAACTTTAAAGTCCATGACACAAAAACCCGGCTACTTCAGAAATGTTTGAATTCCTAGCAGGCCCCCGGTATGAAATTCCAGAAATGCCGGGTCACTCCCGGTCAATTGGCAGCCCTGGTAGATACATATATTTTTTATTAACGTAAGCAATCAGAAAGCTTTAATTAAAACTCAGACATAAGCAAAAATTCAAAGTTGTCTTGCAAAATCAATACTCAAAATAAAATCTTACAATTAAATAAAATCTTTACTCTTTCAATTTGTATGTAGGTCAGCAAAATGATATTGGATTTACTACTCAAACTTGAACCAGATAATTGCACAAACGGTATTGTGGCCATATTTGACATGAATGGTGTACAATTAGGGCACGCATTGCAACTGAACCCAAAGCTAATAAAGCGATCTGTGGACAGTTGGCAAGCATATCCCTGCCAGCCAAAACTCTTAGAGTTTGTAAATACACCAACACATGTTAATCTGATTTTGAACACATTCAGGTATGTGAAAAATACTGTAATATAGCAATTTAATTTTATTTTAGTAATCGCATAAGATTAAAATGTACCCGGCGGGAAATGGTAATGTATCGCATATGTATCGATACATTCCAGAATATGTACTTGAAGTTTTTCATAGCGACAATAGATAATGTAACATACATAGTAGGTCCAATTTAATTTTTTGCTATGCAGAAGCGTTTTGTTTTTTTCGTTCTATATATTCGCGAATGAAATGTAATGTAATGTGTTTTTTTATGTATGACCTGATAAGTTATTATGGAATGCATCTCTAAATTGTTGTAAAATTTTATTTCTAAATATTTCTGCTAAATTTTGTAAAGTAATAAGACAGCTTAACACACGTATCGTTTGTGTAGAACAAAAAGTCTCTATTTTCAATAATAAAGAACTTGTATTGTTCAAAAAATTTGCTTTATTGACTAATAAAATGAATATTAAAAGCCGCATAACTAGAAAACATGAATATGCAGATAGTGACTTTTTGTTCTACAATGACGATATATTAATTTCTATTCCCTTTACTTTTCACTTTATAAACATTTTTAAGAGTTTCCCGGACCATGAAAAGCTTAATAGTCTTATTCGAACTAATCTTTCTTTTAAAGTTGAATGGCTTTCTTCGTAATCATACCCCTGCAGGGATTGGTCTCACTATGAACTAACTTGTCATTGACTTTTATATAAGCACATCTAGCTCATTTCTAAATTTTGCATGGGGATGTCCACCAAAGTAGTGAGCAGCCGCTATATCTGCATATGTTTTCAACTAACTACTAGCTAGCTATTCACAAGTTAGGTAATAGTGAGCCAAAAAGCTTATTTCAATTTCAATTGTCATAGTCACTTTTTTTTCTCGGACAGCTCGGAATCCAAGCCTGAAGGTCACTCGTATAATTGGCCGTTTTTCTATGACCATTCTCCTAGGACCCATCGATAGACACCACTTTCGCCCAAATTGAACCAACTTTAGTTTCCCATATATATTTTTCAGCCTAACATTTTTCCAATTCCCTTAGATGTGCTTGTGCGCCACACGCAGGCACCAGATAGCCAGCCTGGCAACATTTACTGATATTAAATATGTATGTTCAGTTGGTGTCGTATATGTATACAATTCTGAAAGCAAAAGAGTAATAACGAATCATAAAACAAACAAAATTGTGTACAGTGCGAACGATGTGGCCCCAGCATATTTTTACTGACTATTGCTGCATTACTTTTCAACCAGCTTTTAGTTAGCATTTACATGACGACAAATGCATTATTTCAGTAGCTAGTTGAATATTTCCCGACAGGGACAAAATAGGTTTGAAAAAGGTTTATAAGAAATTTCCTATTACAAAACTCTTTCGAATGATTATGATTAAGGGTGTAATTCTTCTCGACCCTTTTTTGATACGATATACATATTTTTATTTTTTTAAGGGTTTTCATGTCTGCGAAAATGCGCTCTCGAGTTATTGTACAGAAGAATAACTGCTCTCAGCAATTTCCTAATTTGCCTAAAGAACTAGGTGGTAATGGACAAAGCTATCAAGAGCTAGCATTCAAATGGAAGCAGCTGGTAGAGAATAATGCTGAATTTTATGTAGAATATGATAAATATAAAAGTAATTTAAGCAAGTAATCATAAAAACAATTGTGATGCGTGTTTCAAGGACTCGTTTTTGAGATTTTGCCAAATTCTTATTCATATATAGTATGACGATATAAAGTATAAAAAAATTACATTACTAGGTCATATTATTTCATATTATAAGCTCTTGAAAATGGGAGCTAAGCAAATCGATTTTGAGAATACAGATTAAAGTCTTCAACCAAGATAATGTATTATATATATATTTTACTGCATTCAATGCGATTTTTTAAATAAAATCAAGAGAATACAATGTGGCAGTATACCAAGCGTCAAAGTTCAGTAAAATTTTACTATAGCTATTTATGACACTGAATGACATTTTTCGCTCTGCTAAAAATATTGCTAAGGCAGAATTAAGTCCTTTAGCATACAATTACTTTTAAGTTAGTGTAACGAGTAATATAAGCTATTGCTTAGATTAAAATGTTAAATAAATAAAATACATATAATAAATAAAACAATATTTTTACGTTCAGAAGATTTGCATGTTTTTAATAATGGATTAAAAATAAGTATTCCAAGCAAATTTCCTACTTATACGTTCATCCGTTTCAATTATTTTAGATTTGTCTTTTTTTTATTAGGTTTTGTAGAATAAAGTAGCTTTTAGCCTACGTTATAAGTGCATTCAAAATTCAAAAAAAAAATTAAATAACCTTTTTTATGTTAGCTGTGAGACATTAAATATAGAATTGTAAATTTGATTTAAAAATTAGGAAACATACTTTCTTGAACCAGAAAATGCAATTGTTGTTTTGTCAACAAAAAATGTTCGAGCAGATCTTGGGAACATATGTACATATATCGGATCTTAAAACAAAAAAGCAGCAACTCGATCAACACTATGATCAAAAAACCAAATTTATAAAAAATAATGAAATTTAATTTACAAATTTTAATTGAAAATATTTGAATTTGTCATGTGAATAAGATACATATGTATGTACATAGTTCGACAAGCATAGTTCTAAGGTTTAACAGATCAACATTCTAAAAATTAATTTTTTGGCGAAACAGTTGCAAAAGAGCTTATTTGTGGTGCTGCAAAAATAGCAAAATTTTCACCCATACACTCCTACTAACCAGACAACTTCAATAATTGAAGTTAATTAAATATGTAGCCATCTCCCGATTGCAGTCAATTATGATTTTTAATTAAAACAAAAGTTTTAAAAATTTATTTTTATTTTACATATGTATATTCTAATGTATTAAATACAAAATAAAACAAGTATGAAAATCTTAATTCATAATTCCTATATTTTCCTATTCTTCTTTAAAAGAACAGCATAAAATTTTTTATGAATAATCACGATAGCCCTATTTATGTGTATTAAAAAAAACTTATTTTAATTGTAAGATACACACATACATACATATGTTTAATAATATTGCATAATACAAACGTTTTGTTTATTGTTAGCATTAGTAACTTTCTGTAATAAATTTAATTTAGATTATGATATTACAAAGTTGTTTAATATATTTACGATTAAACTATCTTAAGTTCACAAAAAAAAAATTGAAATGTTGATAGCATAGCAAAAACATCGACTACTCAGCCATACTCAGCATTTTTAAATCCATATTTAAAGTTAGCAACAAATTTTGGAAATATGCTTAACACAGCCAAAATCTATGAATATGTGCCAATATTGATGCTACGAATTTTATTTATTTTATTACGCTTTTAAAAAACTTCTTCCGATATAAAATATATATATCAATGATCGATATCTAAGCCCAATAAAAAAAATAAACTGTCAGTCTTCAAAGGGTGCATGTAAATATCAGTGTTATTGGTGAAAAGGTAAGCATATTTTCTCTTGATTAATTTTGCAATAGTACACCTATATTTAAAAAAAAAAAACATTTGTGGCGCTGTCCGTAAAAGCTGCCACTGTATTTTCTGATTTTTAGCATAACAATTCAGAAGAGATATCGTAATAGTACGTAATTTTTAATAAAGATAATAAAATTATTATTTCGTTATATGTGAACACTATTCCTCACACCTTTCCTGGACCAACTTATGACAGTGTTTTGCACGCCGAATTTTTCACTCAAACCTGGTTTTTATAAGAAATATATAAGACAAATCACTTTTTTATCTTTTACATAGGAAGTAAGTTTCGACACTAAAAACGCAAGCTTTGCACTCTTTTTAACTTTTGACATTTACTTAATATTCAATTACATGGCGCAACATTTTAATATGTCAACCTAATCTTCCGAAACACCAGAACGAGCTTTGAATTTTCATTATAAATGTTGTTGGATGTACCCTGTATTAGCACACGAATGCCATGCAAACACTAAAGTAAAGTAGCTTAAGTAACATCCCTTTATTTTTATGCGGCAGAATTATACTCATACTACTCGTGAGATAGGTAGCCGTACGGGTTTAAATAATCAAACAGCTTTTGTTGTAATTCTAATTCTTACTCTCTAAGGAATAGTTTATGCTAAAAAAAAAGGTTCCTAAAAAAATATCGCGTTTGCTCAACACTTACATTTGCTCGGTCTAGAGCCATCTGATCTTTGGTATTTGAAAACGCAAACAAGAAAAATTCTAAAAAAACTGATGTAAGGAATTGAGCAATTCTAAATCCATAAGAAACACTGATTTGGTTTGAATCAAAATTACAATATTAGACTTTTAAAATACCACAAGGTTTATTAAAAAGACAATTTTGATATACTTGATTCCAAACTAGTTTATTTTCATAGATTTCGGGTGACTAAGTTCGTTCATTCCGTTAACGCTTTTTTTAATTTACGTTTTTCCATAAAAAGGTACCGAAATTCAAGAAAAAGCTGTAAAGCTACCTCTTATAGTTGAACAAATGTGCTAAGTTTAGTTTTTTTATGACATAACCTAACTTAAGTATCCTGGGTTTAGAAAATCAATATATATTTTTGAACTTCGCTTATGTAGATACGTCAGGATGTGCCTCCAAATAACTCCAAATATAGTATCCGAAAGGATTTTTGTTTAATCAAAAATACAACAACATAACATGGTGAGGTCGAACAAGATTCAAATCCTATAAGAGCAAATAATAATAGCAATATGTGAAGACAATTCAATATATTGTTCAGTGTTGTGTTTATGTATATCAAGTCTGAGCCTTATTACACTTTCAATTGCACAAGCATTAAAAGATGGAACTATACTGTAATAAATAAATAATGTATTTTTTCTTTTTCTTCAATTAAGCTAGTGTCTAATTACAGCAAAGAACAAATTTACTGTTAAAATGTTTAAACGTTTTTTGAATGTCATCACAAGTTAATTGAATTAATAACAACATAGCACGCCAGGATTAAAACAATTAAACGTACAAAAGTAATTTGCTGCAATTGTGTTACAATTTTGGTATGACCTCTATTGATTAAACTATTCTTTCTCTATCTGTGTTTATATTATGTTTACTAATTACATCGGTCGTAAAATTAAAACATTACCTCATAACGTAATTACTTGAAGTCGTGGTAATGCATTAACATAGAAAAGCTTAAAATTAAAATATAGAATTTGTTTTGCGCATTGATAAAAAGCATTTGAACTAAAATTAAGCATTTAGCATAGTTCTACAAAATTAATTACAAAAAGTTGTCTTTCTTACATTTAAATTTTTTCTGTTACGTTATGAAGTCGCTTTAACATTGTGATTCACAAAAAAATATATATGTACATATATATATTTAGGTATGTATTATTATTCATCGTAAGAAAATAATTTTCGATATTGTACATTTTATTCAGTGAGTAGCATTAAATAAAGTAATTTTCACATACAGTACTCTATATTTGTCGCTCATCCTTAGCTGTCAGCTTATCGATGAGTTCCTGCAATGGAGCCAACTCTTTTCTTTCAATTAAATTGAACTCTTGCACAAAGAATATAAAATGCTTAAATGAAGTATTTAAATGTGCTTCTTCACCTAGCGTTATAACCTCGGAAAAATGCTGATGATAAATGTGTGCATAGACACGAAACAAACGTTTTAATATTGTTTTTGCAATGGCAAGAAAGTTCTTTGGAAACGGTATACCAATTTTTGATGGGAACAATGTCTCATCATCAAGTTGATCTTGGACCCAAGTCATTAGATAATCAATATATTTTGGTGCACTACATTTAATTGGTTTCTTAACTGTCAAACCATCAGCCCAGTGATATTCGTACTTTGGGCCAGCAGACATAATACCGCAACTCTCTTCAGTGCAAAACTCCGTTATAGTGCCGTATAACATGTTTATTTGATTGAAAAAGTCAACGGCTGTAAAAAATTAAGATGTAAATAAATTACTCAAAATATACAAGTTTCGCTTACTGTTAACTGCCACCCATTCATTGAGATCTTCACCATCAGGTAACGCAACTGCATTTCTTAAATTTCCGGAACCAAGAGTAGCTGCTGCATGTTTCATTAAGTCATATTGATGTGTACCTTCGGGTATGTTTTTTTTTGGCTTAAAAGTTTTACTAGAACGTGACCCGCTAGTTGAGAAAAAGAAGGGGAAAACATATTTTAAGCTATTTTAAAAAGAGCATGCCATAAAAAAAACAAAAAAAAAAAACGTAATTTGAGTTACTGTCATGTAATGTTGTACTGCAGAAAGTCAAAAAAAATTAATTCGTATCCTTTGACTTCTGGTCAGATGTACACTATGTGCTGTAATAGTCAAAATTTTCTGTACAAAAACAAAATACAATGCCACGAGTTGCGTCATTTTTTAATTCTAATCTTTTACGGCAAATGGGTTTCAGATATAAGTTAAACATTCCGAAATTACATAAATGAAAAGTAACATTTTAAAAGAAAAACGAAAGTTTTTCTCCTTACCTTAGAGATGCTGCACATATAGTCCGGCAGTTAGTGTTTTATTTTTCAATTTCCTTCGGCATAATAATTTTTACAATTGATAGTTAAAATATGGCTAGTAATCGAAATAAACCTCAGGCGCCAGAATCGTGGTGGCCTGGTTGTGAGAGACCAACAGAAAAAATTTCGCTCAATAACTCGGAAAGTAAGCCACGGCCTCACACAACCCGACCCACCATGATTCTGGTGACTGACACTTATTTCGATTACACTGTGCGACAGCCAAAATCGGCGGGGGTTCTGACTACCGGGAAAAGTTACTTACTTAGATGGCCATAACAACCCGTTGTCAGGTTACGGCCGACCTCATTAGCTCTCGCCAGGCGCCTCTGTTTAATGCCAAGCGCGGTTAGGGCTTCCTCAGCTTGGTCTATCCACCGGAAGCATGGTCTCCCTCTTCGTCGTTGACCGGGGATCTTCCCTTCGAATACCCTTTTCGCTGGAGCTTCTTTATCCATACGATGGACATGACCCAGCCAGCGTAGTCGCTGTATTGTTATACGTTTAACTATGTCAATGTTGGCGTAGAGCTCATACAGCTCTTGGTTCATTCGGATGCGATAGTCGTCGCCAACTCGAACAGGACCAAAGATTTTGCGGAGAACTTTCCTCTCGAACACCCCAAGAGCGGCTGCGTCTGTTGTCGAAACCACCCATGCCTCAGCGCCATAAAGACGCACAGGTAGAATGAGCGTCTTGTAGAGTGTTAGCTTTGTCGATCGAGAGAGAGCTCTGCAACGTAATTGCTTACTGAGACCGTAGTAGCACCTATTAGCAATTGTTATTCTCCGCTTAATCTCCAGACTGACATCATTATTGCTGATTACGGCAGTGCCAAGGTAAATGAATTCCTTGACAACTTCTAATTTACAGTTGCCCGCTGTAACATGAGAGTCTAGATCCCGTGCTCTCTTGTTGTTGTTAGTAGACATCATGTATTTCGTCTTGCCCTCGTTTACCGTCAAACCCACTTTGGCTGATTCCTTTTCAATAGCAGTGAATGCAGCAGTAACATCTCTCTTACTCCGACCGATAATAGCAATATCATCAGCGTACGCAAGGAGCTGAACTCCTTTGAAGAAAATGGTGCCATTATGATGCACACCGGCTTTTCGTACGATCCCCTCCATAATGAAATTGAAGAGATCGCACGAGAGCGGGTAGCCTTGTCTGAAACCTCGCTCCGTATTAAAAGTTTCGGAGAGGTCATTCCCTACCTTGACGGAGCTACACGTATTGCTGAACGTCAACCTGCAGAGCCTTATCAACTTTGCAGGTATACCGAACTCAGACATTGTTGCGTATAGGCAATTCCGCACTGGGCTATCGATCGCAGCTTTATAATCGACGAAGAGATGGTGAGTGTCGATTTGATATTCATATGTTTTCTCCAGGATTTGGCGTAGTGTAAAAATCTGGTCTATGGTGGATTTACCAGGTCTAAAGCCACACTGATAGGATCCGATCAGTGTTTCTGTATGCGGCTTCAATCTTTCACACAATGCGCTCAAGAGGATCTTATATGCGATGGAAATAGGACTGATACCCCTGTAGTTGGCGCAGATTGTCGGGTCTCCTTTCTTTATTACAAAGCACGCTGAGATTCCAATCGTCGGGCATGCTTTCCGCTAGCCATATTTTGCTGATGAGTTGATGCATGCACCTTATCAATTCATCGCCACCAGCTTTATACAACTCAGCTGGCAGGTCGTCAGCACCCGCTGCTTTGTTGTTTTTGAGTCGCTGGATAGCAACTCGAACCTCTTCATGGCTAGGTGATGGTACTTCCACTGCGTTATCATCGATTGGTGGTATCGTACTGTATTCAGTCTGGGCGGAATAGGTGGAATCATCGCCCGTAAGCAAGTTGGAGAAATGCTGCCTCCATAACCTTAGTACACTCTGTGTATCTGTAACCAGATTTCCATTTTCGTCTCTACAAGTGGATGCTCCGGGCTTGAAACCTTGAGTTAGACGCTTAACTTGTTGATAGAATTTTCGTGCATCCTTCTTGCCCTGGTACACCTCAAGTTCCTCACGCTCACGCTTTTCTTGCTCCCTTTTTTTACGTCTGAAAATGCGCCTCTCTTCCTTCCTCTTTTCGCGGTAGTTTTCTCGCACAGCTCGCGTTGCGGCTGACTGCAGCGTCTTCTTGTATGCGGCGTTTTTTTCAGCAGTCATCCTCCTGGTCATACCATTGGTTTCGAGGTTGTGGGCGTCGGAAACCAATGACTTCCTCGGCAGCAGCACGCATGGAGTGGGAGATGTGTGTCCAAAGTCACCGGCGTCTTCGGTTCCAGAGGTTGGTTGGTTGAGCTTAACCGTGAGTTGAGCGGAGTACGCCTCGGCAGTCCGTTGTGATTCCAGCTTGGCAACGTCCAGCTTTCGTTACATGCCCGTGCGTACATTCTTCGCATTGCATAGCCGCATGCGGATCTTAGCTCAACAAGATAGTGGTCGGAGTCAGTGTTAACCCCCCGTAATGTACGCACATCCAGAACGCTCGAAGCATGCCTTCCGTCGATCACAACATGATCAATTTGGTTTTACGCGTTTTGATCCGGGGATAGCCAGGTGGCCTTGTGAATGTCGAGGTGTTGAAATCTGGTACTACTAACTACCATGTTTCGCGCCGCGGCGAAGTCGATCAGTCTCAAACCGTTGTTTGAAATGGTCTCGTGGAGACTGAACTGACCGACTGTAGCGCCAAAGATGCCTACTCTTCCGACCTTCGCGTTAAAATCGCCGAGGACTATTTTTACATCGTGGGTCGGACAACGGTCATATACGTCCTCTAGGCTCGCGTAGAAATCATCCTTGGTGGCATCGTCCTTTTCCTCCGTCGGGGCGTGCGCGCAAATTAGGCTTATGTTGAAGAATTTTGCCTTGATACGGATCGTAGCCAACCTTTTGTTTATTGGCGTGAACTGGGAAACTAGGTGGCGTAATTTTCGACATACAACGAATCCGCAAACAAATTCGCGCCTCTCCGCATGGCCGCTGTAGTAGATATCACAGTTCGTCCGTTTAGAGCAGCCTTGTCCTTTCCATCGCATCTCCTGGATGGCGGTGATGTCTACTTACTTACTTACTTACTTGGGTGGCCATAACAACCCGTTACCGGGTTACGGCCGACCTCAAAAGCTCTCTCCAGGCGCCTCTGCTTCGCGCGCGCCTTTTCCAATCATTCACACCAAGCGTGGATAGGGTTTCCTCGGCTTGGTCTCTCCATCGGAGGCATGGTCTTCCTCTTCGTCGTCGCCCAGCGGCTTCCGCATCAAACACCTTTTTCGCCGGAGCTTCTTCGTCCATACGCACAACATGTCCCAGCCAGCGCAGGCGTTGGATAGTGATGCGCTTGACTATGTCAATGTCAGCGTAGAGCTCGTACAGTTCGTGGTTCATTCGAATACGGTAGTCGTCGCCGACGTGAACAGGACCGAAGATTTTGCGAAGAATTTTTCTCTCAAACACCCCAAGCGTGGCTGCATCAGTCTGCGACACAACCCATGCTTCTGCGCCGTAAAGTAGCACGGGTAAGAAAAGCGTCTTGTAGAGTGTCAGTTTTGTCGGGCGAGAGAGGTCTCTACTATTCAATTGCTTACTGAGACCATAGTAACACCTATTAGCAAGAGTTAGTCTTCGCTTTATCTCCAGGCTGACATCGTTTTGAGTGTTCACGGCGGTGCCAAGATGAAGGTGAATTCCTTGACAACTTCGAAAGTATAGTTGTTCGCAGTAACAAAGGATCCAATACGTCGCGTCTCCTTGTTTGTGGACAGCATATACTTTGTTTTGCCCTCGTTCACCGTCAAACCCACTTTCGCTGACTCTTTTTCGATAGCAGAGAACGCAGCAGTAACATCTCGCTTACAACGTCCAATGATATCAATATCATCGGCATATGCAAGGAGCTGGACACTTTTGTAGAAAATAGTGCCATTACGATGTACACTGGCTCTTCGCAACACCCCTTCTATCACAAAGTTGAAGAGGTTGCAGGATAGTGGATCGCCCTGTCTGAAACCTCGTTCGGTATCAAATGGTTCGGAGAGGTCCCTTCCTACTCTGACGGAGCTGGCTGTGTTGCTCAACGTCATTCTGCAAAGCCGCACCAGCTTCGCAGGCATACCGAACTCAGACATGGTGGCATACAGGCAATCCCGTATCGGGCTATCGAAAGCAGCTTTAAAATCGATAAAGAGATGATGGGTATCAATCTGTTTTTCGTGGGTTTTTTCCAGGATTTGACGTAGTGTGAAGATCTGGTCCATGGTGGACTTACCAGGTCTAAAGCCGCACTGATAAGGCCCAATCAGTGTGTTGGCAAACGGCTTAAGTCTTTCACACAGTACAGTCGACAGGACCTTGTAAGAGATGGCAAGAAGACTGATTCCCCGGTAGTTAGCGCAGATTGTCGGGTCACCTTTCTTCAGTACAGGACAAAGGACACTGAGATTCCAATCGTCGGGCATGCTTTCTACTAGCCATATTTTGCAGATGAGTTGATGCATACACCCTATCAGCTCATCGCCGCCGGTCTTGAACAATTCAGCAGGCAGGCCATCGGCACCAGCCGCTTTGTTGTTCTTAAGTTGTTGGATCACAACTCGTACCGCGTCATGGCTAGGTGGTGGTACGTCCACACCATCGTCGTTGATTGGTGGCATCGGGTTAATTTCCCCAAAGGCGGGATTGGTGGAGTCATCGCCAGCAAGCAGCTTGGAAAAGTGTTCCCTCCATAATCTCAGTGTACCCTGCGTATCCGTAACCAGATTTCCATGTTCATCTTTACAGGTAGATGCTCCGGGCTTGAAACCTTGGGTCAGACGCTTGACTTGTTGGTAAAGTTTTCGAGCATCATTCCTGCCCCGTAACACTTCGAGTTTCTCACGCTCGTGCCTTTACTGCTCTCGTTTCTTGCGTCTGAAAAGGCGCCTCTCTTCCTTTCTCTTTTCCCGGTAGTTTTCGTGCACGGCTCGCGTTGCTTCTGACTGCAGGGTTCTTTTGTAGGCGGCGTTTTTCACTGCAGTAGCTTCGCGACACTCCTGGTCATACCATTGATTTCGCGGAAGTGGGCGTCGGAAACCAATGACGTCCTCAGCGGCAGAGCGCATGGAGCGGGATATATGCGCCCAAAGTCCACCGGCATCATCGGGTAGAGAGTCAGGTTGAAGGAGCAGTTCTGAGAGGCGAGCGGAATAGGCTTCGGCCGTCCGATGTGATTGCAGCTTAGCGACGTCCAGCTTTTGTTGCGTACCAGAGCGTACATCCTTTGCATTGCACAGCCGCATACGTATCTTGGCTGCAACAAGATAATGATCGGAGTCAATATTGACTCCCCGGAACGTACAAACATCTAGCACGCTGGAAGCATGCCTTCCTTCGATCACAACATGATCGATTTGGTTGCGTGTTTTCTGATCACTGGACAGCCAGGTGGCCTTGTGGATATCGAGGTGTTGAAATCTGGTGCTACTTACTACCATGTTTCGCGCCGCGGCGAAGTCGATCAGCCGTAGACCGTTGTTTGAGTTGGTCTCGTGAAGGCTGAACTGACCGACAGTGGGGCCAAATATACCTTCTCTTCCGACCTTTGCGTTGAAATCCCCGAGTACAATTTTAACGTCATGGGCCGGGCAGCGGTCGTATACTTCCTCGAGTCTCGCATAGAAGGCATATTTGACAGCATCGTCCTTTTCCTCCGTCGGCGCGTGCGCGCAAATCAAGCTGATGTTAAAAAATCGAGCCTTGACGCGGATCGTAGCCAACCTTTCGCTCACAGGTGTGAACCTGGAGATATGGTGGCGAAGTCTCTTGCTTACTACGAATCCGCATCCCAATTCGCGCCTCTCCGCATGGCAGCTGTAGTAGATATCGCAACTTGCTTGCTTAGAGCAACCTTGTCCTATCCATCTTATTTCCTGGATGGCGGTGATGTCAGCCTTAATTTTTCCGAGGGCATCCGCCAATTCCATAGAGGCACCTTCCCTATTGAGGGTCCGGATATTCCAGGTGCATATTCTTAAATCATAGTCCTTTTTTCGTTTGCAGTGGTCGTCAACGTTGGAGGGTTCATCATACGAGGCTTTTTTAGTCTTCATTGGAGTGTTTTTTTTACGTGGCGGGTACCAAACCCTGCGCACAACCCAGTTTACTTCCAGGGAGGACACGCTGCACACATTCGCTCACTATCTCAGCGGATGCGGAGATAGCTACCAGATGGAGCCGCGGGGAGGCTGTGTGTCAACTTGCTGATGGTTGGCTCAGAGATCGCTCTGGCAATCCCCAGGTGGAAAGCAGTCAGAAACTTTAATCTGATCAACCAAAAGCCAATCCATCCTGGCGGTGATGTCAGCCTTTATTATTACGAGGGCTTCCGCCAGTTGGATAGTTGCAGCTTCCCTATGGAGGGTCCGGACATTCCAGGTGCATATCCGTAAATCATTGTCCGTTTTTCGTTTGCAGTGGTCGTCATCGTAGTGGGGGCTATTATCCGAGGCTGATTTGGTTTTCATTGGAAATGATGATAATGTGTGGTGGGACCCAAACCCTACGCACACATTCTAAGTTTTAAGTCTAGGAGAGACTCGCCTTCTCACAACTAGCTCACCCCCGGACGGTTGTCCAAGGGATCTCCAGAGGATACTTGGCCAAAAAGGCCGGAAGTTTGTGAGCTGCTTGAACTGCTTGCAAAAGAATCATCCCTGGCCACTCCCAAGTGAGTGGCGATCAGGAACTTTACCCACTTACGTGGACTTCTACAAGCAGCTCCATCCTCCACAGTTATTATGGGCCACACTGTACATATAAATGCATAATTTTGTGCCCGTCTTGCAATTGTTTCTTCTCTGTTGTGCTTTGCTTACTACTAGTCATTTCCTTCCGCTTAATTTTTTTTTGCAATTGATAGTTTAAGTATGGCTAATAACACTGTGCGACAAATGGCAGGGGTCAGTGATCGGCGGGGGTTCTGACTACCGGGAAAAGTTATGTCGGTCAAAAAAAAGTTATACGTGTCCCGGCGTTTCGCTGGGTCACGTCCAGGAATCGTGATATATCGATTTGAAGTTAGTAAGTATCATATAGGGGAATTTGTCACGTTTGACAAAACCCGAGAACGACTAGTCTGATTTTGCTAAAACAAACTTAAAAAAATTAAAATTGCTTTAATCTATTGATACACTGTTTCCCTACATAATCAACAGTATTGCATCTATAAATAAATTTATGAAAAAAAAAATAATTTTATTCCTAAAAAATTAAAATTTTTTATTATTAAAAATCATGAAGAAAAAGTGTCAAGTCTTATTACTTTCTCTTTACTTTCTTACGTAGTGGTTCACCTTCTTATTCGGAGTCTATATCGGATGAGGATCTGTCTTCATCTGGAAAAAGTCAATTGTTTTTAATCAGTCAGTTAACTTCAATTTTGTGACCTACCCTCAGAGGAAACTCCCATTGTATTCTTCTTCTTCATCTTCACTGTCGGGATCGTACGTCTTTTGCGACCACCAACAAATTTCAGCCACCAGAGAGTCCAGCCTTTTGCCTTTATATCGCGTTTCCATGGCAAATTTTTGAAATTCATTCAGTACGATTATCCAAGCTCATTGAAACAAAAAATCAATATTCTTGTCAAAATGAGATACCTTCACTTCGATTTTCAAGATTTATGTCTCATTTTGTTTACAGATTATGTGACTTTACGTGAAAGTAATGAGGCTTGACACTTTTTCCCGTTTTGGATTTTTCATGATTTTTAAAATAAAAAATCTTAATTTTTTAGGCAAAAAATTATTTTTTTTTTCATAAATTTATTTATAGCTGCAAAACTGTTGATTATGTAGAGAAACAGTATATCAATAGATTACAGCAATTATAATTTTTAATTTTTTTAAGTTTGTTGCAGCAAAATCAGACTAGTCGTTCTCGAGTTATGTCAAACAAAAGAGCCCCAAACGTGACAAATTCCCCCATATGATACTTACTGACTTCAAATCGATATATCTCGATTCCTAGACGTGATCCAGCGAAACGCCGGGACATGTATAACCAGGGACCCCTGCCATTTGTCGCACAGTGTTATTAGCCATACTTAAACTATCAATTGCAAAAAAAATTAAGCGGAAGGAAATGACTAGTAGTAAGCAAAGCACAACAGAGAAGAAACAATTGCTAGACGGGCACAAAATTATGCATTTATATGTACAGTGTGGCCCATAATAACTGTCAGTAAATTTCACTGTTCCAAAAAAAATTGAAAACCTGATTTTTTTTATAATCTAAGGATGCATTGATTTTCAAAATTCAATTGTACACAACGAAAGTACACGGCAAAAAAAAATATTTTTATATCAAACTCAAAAGCGCCATGAAAGGTAAACGCGACTTAGTTATAAATTTTTTAAGAAAAAAAAAAAACTAAAAACACTCGAAATAGCAGAAAAATTCATACATAAGACAATAAAACGATATAAGGATACGGGAGGCTAGAAGATTAAAAAAAATTTGGACGCAGTCGGACTGTGGGAACAAATGACGTCATAAAACAAGTGAGAGGACGATATCAGTCTGTTATGTAGAAAAGGATATGAAAATTCAAAAAACTTCGAAGCAGCTTCTTATCAGGAATAATCTACGACTCAAGGCCTATAAAAACTAACGCCTTCATAAGCCAACAAATAAGCAAAAGCAATTACCTGTTACAAAAGTAAGAAGCTACTTGACTGGCACGGTGAAGATGAAATAATCTTTTCGGATGAAAAACTGTTCTTCCTGCAAGACAGCCACAACCAGCAGAATAACCGTGTGTACGCAAGAAGTTTTGCGAATGCTCCAAAAGATGAATTGACTGCTGAACGATATCAAAACGTGACCAAAATCAAGGTTTGGGGAACAGTATCACAAATAGGGAAAGGGCCAAAAAATTTGCCTGATTTAATTTCTGCGGAAGAATGGCCATCATCATCACCGGATCTCAAAACATTGGATTTTTGCGTATAGGCCATATGCCAGGTAAAGTAAGGTCAAAAAAAGGCTTAACAATTGATGGGTTAAAGCAGCGTTTGACAAGGATTTGGGACGAAATGGAGCAGAAAATGGTGCGTGCCGCCTGTGAATCGTTTTTCAAACGTTTACGTTTTGTAAGCAAAGAAAAGGGTGATAGTTTCGAACTTCATTATTAATTTAATGAATTTGGGAATGTGGTTAAGCGTTTGTGATAAATAAAAAAAATATTGTAGACGACTTTGATTTTTATAACACTTTGTTTTACTGACAGTTATTATGGGCCACACTGTACATCTTATTAGTCGTTAAGGGGAAAGTTTACATAAGAAAATTATATTTAATTACTACGTATTATCGAAAATAACAAAGTTATCTACGTTTTCTTCACTTCATAAATTAATTTAAATTTAAAGATACATATACATACTAGCAAACAGGGTTTAGTTTCTATCGGAACGGCGTTCAGGCTCTTTTATAACACCAAAAAAAATATTTTTGCATAAAATCAAGACTTTTATTTAAATTTAATGCAAATCAAGAAGCTACAATGAGAGACCATTTATAGATGCTGCTGGCACATAAATCCTCACAAATCGAAATGAACTTTTAACAGCAATTTCAAGTGCCGACCGTGAGTGAGGATTTTCAGCTATGAATTCAATATATCGATACGTATAAGTTGATAAGTCCAACTACCAGCTTTTAAAGGGACAGTGTTTATCAGTATCTGAGCATTGACCTTTATTTGGTGATAATTTTGTGGACTTCTAGTTAAAAATTTGAGAAATTGGCATATATTTAAAAAGTTACGTCTCCATGCAAAAATTTAGCACCTTAAGTTATGAAAATCAATTTTCTCTCCCGCTCTCAAAATGATTTCAATTTAAGCACTCATGGCTCTCCCTAATAAATTCACCTTTGGAAATTACACCCTGGAAAAAACAAAACGCACAAACACATTAAATTGCCATTCAACGGTTGTTATGTTTGCATGGTTGTTCCTATTCGTGAAATTAAATTTTTTTTTAAGCAATTATAAAACTTTAATAACTTGATATTAATATGGGAATAACGTGATAAATATTATTGGACATTAAGACTGAGCTTTTGAGGAATAAAACTAATCAAATTTGATCAAATCGATCCAGTAGTTCTTGCATGATGGTCGGAGATCGATGGACATAACTATTATTTTATTTATATAGATTGCTCCTGTTTGCTTCCTGACATTTAAATCAATTGTTTTTGCGCGAAATATATCTTCTTCTTTCATTTTAAATTGTAAAATAGGCAAAATACAAATCTGGTGGTAACAATGGCACTTAAGAAACTTGCTATCTATACATAGCAACTATAATTTTATTCGGTGGGTTTGCAATTTTGTTTTTGATTTCTCATACAACTATCGTTGCTAGCTATAGATAGCTAGAAGTGGATGGCGAATAAAACGCAGCTAATTAACTAGATGACATGTATGATATTTTTTGTTACTTGCGGTATGATATTTGATTAATTTAGATTTTCGTCTTTTTATTCATAAGTTAAATGTACTTTTCAGATTAAAATCTCAAAATCAGCCAGGCTAACGAAGCAAAATACGAATAGGGTCTTCACAGTTAAAAGCTTTACCAAATTATCAAACTGTCGAGGCTGGTGTGAATACTACTATTTGAAATTGACGAACTTAGAACCTTAGAGGGGTACAAGTTAACCAGCTTTTAGTAAAAATTTTAATCCTGCACTTGGTTTTAGGGGTGACATTTAACGAAAAAATATTTTAAAAAAACAATTAAGTCAAATTTTTAAAAAAGTTTTGTTTTATATTTGCGTAGTAAGGGGACGTCCATAAATTACGTGAGTCAAAATAGGGGGGGAGGGGGTCCGAAAAAATCTCTCCAAATCTCATTACATTATTATAGCAGATTAAGGCCCCTATTGCCGTTGTCGATTTGCGATAAAATCGATAGCTATCGATTTAATAGAAACGATGCCATTTTGGTATTACGAAATTCAATAGAAAAAATTGCGTCATTGTGACTTGAAATATTATTATTTTTCTTGAGACAGCCGTTTAGTTTCATTCAGTTTGAAATATTTTGTGTGAAAAATTTAAAAAATTATGAAATATCTACAAAAATAAAAAAAAATCTTATCTATCAAAACAAAATGATAGAACAGCCAGCGATTGTGATCGATAAACACAATACCAAACAAAATCGCTATTAGAAAAAAAGCATTTGTCTATTGTAAATCGACAACCGCAATAGGCGCCTAAATTTAAAAATTATAAGGCAAATCTCACGGAAGGGAGAGGGGGGGAGGGTCCTGTCAGAACCCACCAAATCTCACCAAGGAGAGGGGAGTCTAAATTTTTAAAAAAACACCTCACGTGCCATTACAAAAAACAGAAGTGGGTTTTGACTTGGATTACAAAATTACAAAACTCTGTGAATTGGCAAGACTTTGTGTATAAAACTTTTTTAAGAAGGATTTGAAATAATAGCTGTGTTTTATTCGCCAAGTTGCAAGCTATTTTATATGTACGAAAAAACAATTAAATCGCTAAGTTTCCAGCTCGTAGTTTATACGTGTACTCGTTTGTTATTTTTTCTACTATTTTTATTTAAAATTGCTTATTTTTGTTGCGTGACATTTTAAACAATGACTTTTTCGCGAAATACCTCTTCTTCTTTTCATTTCAAAATGCACAACGTAACGTTACTTCAATTTCCTTTGGAAAATTTTTAGTTAAGATTGTTTTTAAAAAATTATTTAACGCCAATTCTTATAAATTTTGATTCCATGTCATTTTCACGAAAGCGATTTCACGAATGGTCATTTTCACGAATGACCATTTTCACGAATGGTCATTTTCACGAATAACCATTTTCACGAATGACCGTTTTCACGAATGGTCATTTTCACGATAGCGATTTCACGAATGGCCATTTTCACGAATAACTATTTTCACGATGCGAAAATCTAATTAAAGAGTTTAATTTATGGAAAAACGTGAAGGCAGCTCCAAAGAAAAAATAGCTATGGCTCCAAGACAGAATAAGAGTTGTAGTGGCTAGTTACTACACTTACAAAGAGCAAGATAAAATTGTGGACTATTTCCGGATGTTTTCATACAATATTTAATGCTTTACAATAAAAAAATAAACCAATAGTGTACTGTAAACTGTTATATTTATTAAATGTTGTACAACAGAAAAATAAACCAACAACTTGCTTGTGCGCCGAATAACGGTGAGAGCAATGAGAGCAAATAGAGCCACTATGTGCCCATCACTGGTTTACACCTTTGTTAAAATGTAAAATTACACGCGTTGCGATCGTCAGAGTAGAGATAATGAGAATAAATGGTTTTAGTCTGAAGTTATCTTAGAGTATCATTGAAAGCAAATCAAAATTTTACCGTTAATTGATATTTGTTTGCTCTTTTGCATTTATTTCACAGTTAGTTGCTATAGCAAAAGTTTTGCGATAAGAGTGCAGTTGCACATTTACTCTTAGAAATGTAAATTGAAAAGATGCTCTTAAAAATAAAAAAAACTGAACAAAACATGAACTTGAACTTTGTAGCCCGATATCTCGCCATCGCAACTAAGGAAACCTTTGAACTTTTTATTTCAATTAATTTTGAATATTTCTCTTTAATAATACAAGTAAGAAAAAATTGTTGGCAAACTTTTATTTTTTTGGTCAGGATGGTCCTTTCTGTGGAAATGCCCATATCCATCCAGCTTCCAAACAAGGCAAGGCCACCAACTCTAATGATTATCGATCCATTGCGATATGATCTGCGCTTTTCCAAAGTTAAGAGTGTTCCTTACCGAGAAGTAGAACTAATGTGTTTACCTTTTCGGTGAAAGTATGTTTGTCGTTCAAGATATTTCAAAGACATGACGCCCTATACCAGTAGTCGCTCTATACGTGTTGTGGTAAACGTTTTCACACTTAATGAGCAGTCCAAGAATGCTGGAGGTCATGAGGGTTCTGTCTTATTTCCGAACTTTTTACTTGTTTTTATCGATGACCTTCTAAGTATAATCCATCGATAACGTTAGCAGCTAGCAATGTTTCCTCACAGTCTAACGGGTAAGTTCCCTCATCTCCATATATGGGTGAAGTGGATAAAAATTAATGACTTTTAAAGTTTTGTGCATATCGGATCAACCGGACCTGATGTAGACAGATCGTGACGTGTGGAAATAAGCAGCCAAATAATAGATTGCCTTAAACGGTGTACAAAATAATCCTTATGACGTGTTTGTTCGAATCTCTGTTCAAGCAAACATATTTTTTTATTATATAAAAATAATTTATAGTTTCCTAAAATAGTATACAATGAGTTGGAGTAATAAAAAGCGGAACAGGTACAATCGATTACGTCTCTTGGATTGCTTTAAGATAGCTCTCTTTTTTAACTGGATCGAGCTTTTTTCTTAATTTTGAAAATTTTTTATAAAAGGTAGAGCTTTGGTTCAAGTCTGGTTAAACAAACTATACGGTACATTGTTACATCGAATACTGTCACAATTATTATTATTAAATAATTTGTGAACGACCCCAGTTTAAATTTGCTTTCCTGTAAAATTAGGGTGTTGGATTTAAGACGTATCCACTTACGTGACGATATGTACCTTCGTATTTAATATAATTTATGATGGGGTTTGATAGCATAGACTTTGATATCATGAGCCCTTGTTTAAGTTTCGTCATATTTGTGTTCAAATATTTTTTTTTCGCTTCAGCCCTCTAAGGATGTTTTTTTTGACAAAACGATATATACATCAACATAATTATAATTACATAAGAAATTGAATAAAGTTTTTTTAATTTTTAAATTTTAACTAAGTCAGTTAGAAAAAATTATTGATATTCCAATCAACTGATGCTTATCATCGCTAACTCTGAACTCGAGAAAACTATTTTATCAAGTTATTCTAAAGGTAACTATTTCACTTCAAGAAAAAAAACATATGTAAGCATATTGTATATGTATTTTATAAATCTCAAATAAAAAACTTTTTTTTCGATTACTAGAGCAGCGTTGGAATTATTACTTAAGGAATCAAGTTCTTTTAAATTCATGATTTCAGGAAGCCCATTGATTGAATGGAATGATTACTTTAAAGGAATCAAAATCGAAACTGAATTATTTGTAATTCTATTCTAGAAAATTCGAATCGAGTATTTTAACTCATTCCAAAGAATAAAAAAAAATGCAGTCCAAGTTTCAGAAAAAAGTTACAATTTTATTCCAAGAAAGGAAAAATAAACATTAACTTTTCATACAAAACTTTGAAGTTCAAGAGCCTCCTAACTATCCAAACTTATTTAAGGAAGTTTTTTACTATGTATTTGTTTAAAAACTATAATATGAAAGCCCAAACTTTTTTACTAAACTAAAAAATCAATTTAATACACACAACTTTGATACAAATAAATTTTTATTTTTTAGTTTTTTGTGATTAATAGTTGTATGTACATAATTGTTTCTTCGTGCTAAGAAGAAGCAAATTAACGCTTTAATTTTAAACAAACAAGTTGTGGAACTTTCCGGTAAAGCGTCTCATACTTCATTTTATATGGAGAAGGATTTAAATCTGACGTTTTTATACTACAAAATGGACTGATATATTCCAAAATAATAATATTTAAAAAAATAATTTTATTCTTCAATGTCATCTTTTAACTCAAAACAATGACTCTAACGATTATCAAGTTCTAGATCACTAAATTGTTGGCATTTTTTTAAAGAAAATTTCTCTCCCTGGAGGTATTTATTCAAATTAAGGAACATCACAAATACTTTTGCATACAATTTAGGTATGTATAGCTACTGGCTGCTTACTTTTAATGTGAATAAGTACGCAGTCCGCGTACTACTAATTACAGTTGAATTTCGATTATCCGTGATGGTCGGGACCGAGCTCATCCCGGATAATCGAAAATCCCGGACACAGTGCGTGTCGTATGAAAACCGAACAAAAAAAAAACGGAATAAAGCAGTTAGACTTTCTCATCACGGTTAATAGAGTCAATCTCGGTTAATAGAAGCAAAATGAGCAGCAGAGTTCCCGGATAATAGAATTACGGATAATCGAAGTTCAACTGTACCTTGTATGAAAAGTAAATAAGAGTTTGGTTGGGGTAGTGCATTATACTGCCACTAAGTGCTTAGCGGTTAGGTGCACATACATATCTGTGAGCATTTGACAAAACAACCTCTTCGATCTACGCTAATAATTTAATACAGCATAAGCTATTTGCTTCAACGTAAGACTTACGCTATGAGTTATTACCGTAGATCGAAAGAAGTTGCTTTGTTAATTTAACTGAAATAACTCCGATCCTCTAAATATAGATAGAATACTGTGAAATACAGAGACCCACATTGTCTTGATAGGCCGACCCCTGGTTTATATACACTCGAACTTACTCGTTATGTCTCGTCTATTTTGGTTTAGGCTTAAATATGGGGATTGACAGAAAAAAAAAACACAGAGCAGACAGATAAAACTAATATACATTTTATTTATATTTATAAGAGTACATACCTATATGAACGCACTTTTAGAATAAGAATAGAGAAAAAACTGTGGAAGAATCCACATATAAAACAACTACTGACTGTTGATGTTATTGAATGTAAAGGGGAGATTGACAAAATGGTAGTAAAATAATGAAACAAGTTTAAGGTAGGGGATGGGGTAAGTTGTGAGCAGGTCACTGCACCCACATAGTAAAGGAAAGGTATATAATAGAAAGTATTAATTTGAAAGCCTCTTTATGTTGAAAAAAAAAATATTGTTTTCAAGTTAAACTCAACTTACAACAGAAACTCCATTTTTTGCCGTAGGTGTCTTTCCAATCAATGTATAAACGCGTTTGTTGTATGAAAACTTTGCAGCGGTGTAGAAGAATGTCTGAAAACTGCAGTGCAATCTTGTGTCCTTATGATTATATATTTTTTTAATGCACCAACAAAGTTACGTGGAAATTTTATTTTTAGCAAAACGAATGACGAATTTCTTGATAGAGAAAGTTAATGCGAGTGAAATTAAATTATATCTGGAAGTTCCGACGTCGAGACTTTGACGGATGACGGAGCAGCACAAGAGGAAGATTTTGCACGAAGTTCCTTTACGTAAAGGTTTTTTATTAAAATTGTTTTATTTTTAAATACTGTTCTTGATTTATTGACACCGAATTTTTATTTAGATAAAAACAAAAACAAAATGTTGCAAAAAAAGGAACTAATGGAATAACGATACAATGGACTCGTTCAGCCAAGCTAAGTGCTTCAAAAATTTTGAAGCGCTTTTAGCAGGTTTGTTCTGAGAGGCATTTTTGTAAATCGATTAACAAAACAGAGCGACCAAAAATTTTGGAGCGATCAAAAAATTTTTTTCATTGAATATGTACATCAAATATAGATATTGAATTTGATGAGGATTTGAACTTTGAAATAAGATTTCAAAGAGTCCACATAGCAATGATAACTAAATTGTGGGCGAATTTAATTTTTTGAAATAGAAGGGTGGTTTTATCTAATAAATTTTATATTCTGAGTAAGGACTGAACCAATTTACCAATAAATCTAATAATTTCGATTATCAGAGACGTTTAAGTTTCAATTTCGAATCGATTGTTATTGTGATCTTAAATAGAACTTCAGCATATACAGTGCCGCTCAAATGGTTTGCAACTGAAATTAGTTTTGAAGAAATATTAAACTATTTCAGTGAAACCATAACTTTGAGTTTAATTTTATGATACTTTTATTAACTTCACTTATTGCTGATTTTTTAACAAAAAATGGAACCAAATATTGGACTGGCTATGCATTTTTCTTGGTATTGTGCTGAGTTGCGCATGTTTTGAGAGCTAGAATTTTCGCTTTCTTTGTTTACCTTAGATTTTTGTTGTTGTTAGCTAACGGAATAAAATATTTGTTAAAAAATCAGCAATAAGTGAAGTTAATAAAAGTAAAATGAAATTAAACTCAAAGTTATGGTTTCACTGAAATAGTTTGATATTTCTTTGAAACTTATTTCAGTTGCAAAGCATTTGAGCGGTACTGTATACATATATATTGTTATCCTTTTTAGCTTTACAAATAATTTCCTTTTTCATAAACAAATATATTTTCATGCCATCACGATTATTTCTCTGTGGAATCGGAACAAAACCACAGCTAAATCACGTTTACGATGAGCAGTAATATTGTTTGACAAACAGTTTGAAAAAAAGTTTAGTAGCCTGAACACTTCTTCATATACAGCAGGTTTCAATCTGACAGCGATATCTTTTTGTTGTGACAACAACTCTAACGTTATTCACACACACCGAATTTCAGAGCCGGCGTATGACTTTGGAGTAGTTTTTAGTTGTGTGAATGCGACATATGTTGAAGTACTAATTCGGTATTTCTACGTCGGCGTTGTTCGTCGATACATAAGTTCGCCGTCGTGTGAATCATGGTACAATTAAGCCCAATTTCCATGTGATCTCATCTTATCCCATATCAGGGATATCAAATCAAATTTTTGTAAGTAAGAAAAAGCATTCGAACAGAACCTAATGCGCTTGGAGAATGCGACAGAGAATATCATACATTTGATATCTTTATAGCATGTTAAGTCCTCCCTTATATTAGATAAGATAAGATCACATGGAAATTGAGCTTTATACGTGGTAGAACTATCTTACCAAACTCAAATAATGCAACCGTAAAATTGCAGTCAATCGCTTAATTTCAACTAAAGAGACCAAACAAACAATCATGTTTCCGAAGTGTCAGTATTAAAAAAAACCAAAGAAAAAAAAAACCAACCAATAAACAATGTAAAATAAAATAAACAATAAACTAGTACTGAACAAAAGGAAAGATGAATAAAACAATAACAGTAATCAATAGCTTCTAATTACGAAACATAAATGGCAAATTCGTGTTTCCGAAGTGTCAGTATTAAAAAAAACCAAAGAAAAAAAAAACCAACCAATAAACAATGTAAAATAAAATAAACAATAAACTAGTACTGAACAAAAGGAAAGATGAATAAAACAATAACAGTAATCAATGGCTTCTAATTACGAAAACATAAATTGCAAATTCGTAATTAGAAGCTATTGATTACTGTTATTGTTTTATTCATCTTTCCTTTTGTTCAGTACTAGTTTATTGTTTATTTTATTTTACATTGTTTATTGGTTGGTTTTTTTTTTTCTTTGGTTTTTTTTTAATACTGACACTTCGGAAACATGATTGTTTGTTTGGTCTTTTTAGTTGAAATTAAGCGATTGACTGATGATGATGCTATTGCATCGAAACAGTTGTATCAATTTTTAAAAAATAAATATTTGACATTAAAGTGTATTTTCACTCAAAAAATTTATCTCTTTTATTTAAAATTTTAAATATTTTTTTTTTTAAGGAAAAAGGGGTAGCTGCATTCGGCATGCAGTTACTACGGTTGGGAAGGGATCGCTATAGGGACGAATCACCAGTCCCGCATGAACAGAAGTGATCGTAGTGGCCTAGTAATTTTGTTATTAGAAACGTTTTAGTAGAGTTCGTTTTTTTTTTTTGTTGTAGCTTGTTTTAGTAATAACGTAGCGAAAGATATGTTTATTGTGCTCCCTCGACCGGATGTGTTGGGTCGAACAACACCCTGACAGGCACAGAGCTAGCTAGCCAGAAGAGCACATCCGGTAAGATATCATATCTGTCAAGTATAAACAGAACATAGGAAGACAAGAAATCTGACAATGCACGCTCTTAGCTATGCGCGTGTAATTTGTCGGTGTTTTTATCTAAGCTGATTTTGACAGAAAAGGTTGGCATAAAAATAAAGAAGAAAAACTGTCACTTAGAATTGCTGCTACCATGAGAATTGTATCATGGTGTGAATGAAGATTTGAGCGTTGACGTTCGAATTTTTCAAAAGACTTACCTTTTTAGCTTATTTTCATCATTTTAATAAAACATTGTCGTCTCATTCTATCGCAGTTTAGTTTTCTGAAGGTTTCACTTCTACCACGTGTGTACTCCACACATGATTTTTTTTAGATCCTTCCGGAACCCAATACAACAGTTTTTATAAGAAGATCACTAACGCAACGATATAAAAAATGCAATTTTTATCACGTGTTAAAGAATTATCGATTAACGCTAACTTGCGTTAAGTTTTCCGAAACGTTACGCTTTAACGTTTAACAAAGTTAGCTTTTTTAGTAACGGATTAGGGAGCGTTCAAGTATTACGTAACGCAATTTGTAAAACGATACGATGCGGCACAGGGGCGGGAGGTGGTGTCGAACAACGGATGATTTGAAATTAGGTGTGCATAATGAAACGATTTCTAGATTAGCTACAGCAATAAATATTATATTTATTATATAAATAAATAACAGCGCATTACTTTCAAAGATCTTTAAAAATTGTGTTACGTAATACTTGAACGCCCCCTTAGCGATTTATGTAGTAAGCTATTTGATTAACGGTACGAAGCTATGCGTATATATGAAAATGGAAAATCAAAAAACAAAAATTTAAACAAACATAATGGGACAAAGCCTCAAAGTTTACAAGTCGCACGCACCAGAAAAAAACTCCCTTAGCTTGGATTTTTGCGTTTTTCGAATTTATTTTTATTCGCCACAAAATCAGTCTGGAATTGAGAATTTTTGTTTTTGAAAAGGTAGAATGCATGATTGAATATTATAGGTTGCTACGAAAAAAAATCCTGCTTCTTCTAAAAGTAGATTTAAAGTCAAAATTAATCAGCTGATCGATCAAAGCACCTTTTTCTAAAGCGATCAGTTGTCAAAATGCATAATTTTTTTTCCTTGTTTTGTTTTGGCATTCGGTTGTTCATATCGTCTATTACTTTCAGAGATGAGCTTAGACGAGTTTGACAGCTTGCGAGAACCTTAATAGTTTTAAATTTAAATGTGTTTGTTCTTATGAAAAGTTTTTGGAGAGTTTTTTTCTGGGAACCCTGGCTACGTTATAAACATAACACGTGGGAAACAGAGTGCGTTTCCTAAAATATAAATTGGTTGAAATTATTTAATTTACAATTTTGTGTAACGTATGGATTAATTAAAATATGGTAAGTTAAAAGTAAAGTTTTACTTCCAGGAAATTGAATTTTTGTAACAAAATACTTGAATAAGTGAAAACAAAAAGTAACTTCTTTTTTGTAACCTTATTTCATTTGAATGAAAATGTGGGTGTTCACGAGATCTTAAATTTTATTTTTCATTACAGTCACAATTATATGTTCTCTACGAACATGCAGCGGGCTACTCGCTATTCTCCGTTAAGGAGCTTGAGGAAATTTCAATGTTTTTGCCCCAAGTAGAATCGTCGGTTACTGATATCGCCAAGTTTAACTCAATAGTTAAATTGGTGGGATTCGCACCATTTAAAACGGCTATTGCTGCTTTAGAAAACATAAATGCCATATCCGAAGGTGTTGTACCACAGGACTTGATGGTATTTTTGGATGACTTCTTTGCCAAATTGAAGAAGAAGAAGTGTACACTTGGAATAGCTGATGCAAAATTGGGTGCTGCCATCACAGAGTCAATTAGCGTACAATGTAGTCATTTTGGTGTTGTACCAGAGGTGTTACGTGGCATTCGACATCATTTTCCTAAACTTGTTAAAGGTAAACTAATTGAAGAATTTTTTTATTTGACTAAGTTAAATTTAGGACCCCCTAAACCTAATTTTTTTGCGTGGCTTTGAATACTGACACTAAAGCTTTATAGATATGTATAGACATCGGAATTCGTGGCCTATAGTTTTTCATAAAATCTTTTTAAGTCGGAAACCCTTAAATTAGTTTTCAAAACATTAGTTTCATTTGGAAGATAATTTATTAAGCTGTAATATTGGTGTGCTAAGATCTGTCTTGTAGTTTTAAGGATATAATAACATCAAAACAAACATTTTTGTCCTCGTTGGGGGGTTTTTTAAGAATAGAATTATAAAATTTATGGAGGATGCAAAGCTGAAGAAGTTATATATGTTATACATTCTCACTTGGTTAAAGTAGCTGGGGAGCTAATTTTTAATAGAAGGACCCGTAATAAAACCAAATTTAAATAGAGACTTAAGGTGTTCTTACACAATGAAAGAAATGGTTTGGACAGTCACTGGACAATAATGAATAGAATTTCGAACAGAAAGTGTGGCTTCTATTACATTAGTAAAAACTTCGCTATACTATACTGAAAAAGATAACGTAATGCTCAAATTTCACACAAAATGCTAAGAATGATTCGGATAAAAAGAAAAAAATAATTAGCATAATTTTTTCATTTCCAAAATTTATTTTCAATAAACTTTAGCTTTAGGTTATTAATATAAAAAAGGGGGCACATCTTGACATGAAAAAAATTTTGGACGCTATACTAAGAGTTATTTAAACCAAATTTCATATAAATACTACGATTGGTTCGTACGAATTTCGAAAGGAGGTCTTTGGCAACTCGAAGGCAATTAAAAACTCTATATTGACAGTAATTTCAGGAAACGCGGTCAAATTTCGTACAAATGCTTGGAATGGTTACGACTATCACTAGCCAAAGGAAGCGATTTTTGACTTACGCTCCCTTTTACTATCAATGCAATGTAGAGCATTTAATTTTTGACAATGCCAAAGATAACACCTTAAATAGTTTGTTCATAAAACATTTATTTTTATTACAAAAACCGATGAATTTATTTTACATAAAAACTTTCTCAGATCTATTTAATCTAACCTTCATTAAAAGTTGTCGTTGGTTAAAATCCCAGTATGTCTAATTTATTCAAAAAGATATTTCTTTTTAGGTTTTACCGATAAATCTGCTGGTGTTGCCCAACTTGGTTTGGGTCATAGCTATTCACGTGCAAAGGTTAAGTTTAATGTACATCGCTCAGATAACATGATTATTCAATCGATTGCTCTTCTTGATCAACTTGACAAAGATGTCAACACCTTTTCCATGCGTATACGTGAATGGTATTCTTTCCATTTTCCAGAATTGGTTAAAATTGTTCCTGACAATTATATGTTCGCAAAAGCAGCAAAATTTATCAAAGACCGTAAATCTTTAACAGATGATAAATTAGAAGAATTGGAAGAGATAGTAATGGATTCATCGAAGGCTAAAGCAGTAATTGATGCTGGCAAAATGTCAATGGGTATGGATATTTCTATTGTTGATTTGATGAACATTGAAATGTTTGCTGAACGTGTTATAAAGCTATCAGAATATCGTACAAAACTTTCAACATATTTGCACAATAAAATGAATTCTGTTGCTCCAAATTTGCAGTCTTTGATTGGCGATCGAGTGGGTGCACGTCTCATTTCGCATGCTGGTAGTTTGACCAATTTGGCCAAGTATCCCGCTTCAACAGTACAAATTTTAGGAGCTGAAAAAGCACTTTTCCGTGCACTGAAGACACGTTCTAATACTCCGAAATATGGTTTGCTGTACCATTCTACATTTATAGGGCGAGCTGGATTGAAGAATAAGGGACGTATTTCACGTTTTCTTGCCAACAAATGCTCGATTGCGTCGCGTATTGATTGTTTCCTTGAACAGCCTACTAGCGTATTTGGTGAAACGCTTAAACAGCAAGTTGAAGACCGTCTTAAGTTTTATGAATCCGGTGAAGTGCCACGCAAAAATATTGAAGTAATGAAAGAAGCAATTGAAGCGGCTAGCCAAGAGACTGCAAACACAGCTGTGGAATCCGAAGCACCAAAATTAAAAAAGAAAAACAAGAAAAAGAAGCGCAAGCATTCTGAGGTGGAAGCCAATGGTACTGAAGAAGTTGTCGCTGCTAGCGAAAACGTGAAAGACGAGGAAGCCGCGCCACCAGTAGCTGAAAATGGTGATGGTGAACCCAAGAAGAAGAAAAAGAAGAATAAAAATAAAAATAAGTAAAAATTAATTTCATTTGCAAGGATTTATATTTTTACCTCTACAACAGCTTGAAATAAGCTTTTTTAGCTTGGCAAAATCCTAAAAATAAGTTTAAGGTAAAAAATACTTCCTTTATGCATATTTTACTTACTTGTTTAATTATCTAAGCACACTTATCCCTTGCATAGTGCGGAAGTTAAGTTCCAGATGAATTGCGCGTTATGTAATATGTACGAAAATAACGGTTACGTTCCAATTATTTTTTTATAGAAGAAAAAATGTGTTTATTTTTTAAAAACATTTAATTTTAGTTCAGAAGGAAATGATAGAGCTATCCATTTTCAGATATAAAAGAAGCAAACTATAATCATCCTATTAAAGTACGAGTGTTAACATTTATTCTTCCTAAATTTCATTTACATTTATATTATCTTCTTTGTAGCGCAGAAGAATTCAGAGTTTTGAATTTATAGCTTCACAAATTCTAATCTCTGTTCAAACAATTTTATTTCTTATATAAATTAACTATCTACTGCAAAGAGTACTCCAAATGGAGTAATAAAAGATTGATACGCCCCAATGACGCACAATGTTTAAAGAGAATAATTCATTACACCTCTTGATTGGTTCAAGATTGCTCCATAGGACATCCTCTTTCAAACTGGAAGATTAGCAGCTTCTAAAAACTCATAGAGAAAAACGTTTTTTTTAAGTTTTTATATCGAAACCGCGTTATAAAAGCACCGCGAAAGGATCGTAACTTTAGTAACGCGTTATATCGAAATCGCGGTTCCGCATACAAGGGATAAGAATATATATATATTAATAATTCTTAGTTTTTATCAATATTCATTTAATAGTGTAATATTTTTGATAGTTTACAATAAAATTTACTTACGAGTATTTTTACTGTTATTTGACAGGCTGAGAGTAAAACTGATGCAACAGCACATTGTGGGCAAAAGTTATTAAAAAATGCTTACGTGCAAAAACGAGTAGTGTGAGGTTCAGTGTAAAAGCTATTTAGAAATACACTGCCCAAAAATACCTTAGTAGGTAATTAAATACATTAACGAAATATTATTTGAGGTGGAAATTTAATTAATAAAATAATAATTTAATTAAAAATATTTTTCTTTCACAAATTATTGCAATAAAGTCGAAATTTGGTTTTAGAAGTCACCATGCATGGGTTATCCAACCCATCGAAGGGGAACCATTCGCTTTATTGATTCTAGCATGGAGGTTCTTATTCGTACCGCCATCAGATGTTATTATGCTGCCCAAGTAAATAAAGATATTCACTGCTGTGCTGTATTCGCCTATCATGAAGCTTTTACTGCCACTGGTTGGGTAGACATATTTTTTTTTTTGTATTGATTTTTAACCATGCCGTGTGAGGTGCTGTTTTCGTGTATTCTTTGTTCTTTTTTTCCATTTCAATGCAATGGCGAGCAATATAGCAGCAGCAGCACAGTCACGATACGCTCGAAATAAAAAATTCGGCTTGTGCAAACTCTGTCTATGTTTGTGTGGTCGTAACAACGACTTGCCGAACGACCGATTTGCACAGACGGTTTGTGTCGTGTATTTGGCACTTAAAGAAGATGCATCTAAAGAATTGCAGTACCTGCGATATATTTCGAAAACCACCAGAGAAATTTAAAAATTTCGCCAAAAGGGATACTTTACCACCTAATGATCCTAAACTGGAAAGTGATAAGCTGTCAACTAAAATTTGTTCTTTTAACTTCGATCTGTTTTAAATTTGAAAATTGAAGTACATACGTATTTATAAATTAAATTAGATATTTCATTTACCGTCATGGCTAGAACTATGAAAATGGCATTTGCATCGAGAAATTCAAAAATAGTGTCTTGGATAATTTTTGATACTGCTCGCGTTCGTAATTCCCGATAAAATAATGAAAACGTGCAACAATTATGATATGTGTTAAATATTGCTTAAAGGGGCGATAGCTACAGACTTAAGTTAGCGAAGAAGTCAGACAATTTATAGAAATAGTGCGATGCAAAAAAAAATCCATTCATCCCTATATTTTCTACTGATGAAAATCGATCGTTCGTTACAGAAAATAACTCCGCCAGAACTGAATTTCAAGATTGACGTTGTTCACAATTTGCTTAAAAATCTTGGATAAGTACGAAAACACACACACACATTTTTGTCAAAAGGTGCAGAAAAGTTTCGGATTGCATATTTAGCAGACTATAGTCAGTTCATTTTGATGATAGGTATATCCAGAAAGGCTGAAACGTGTTATTTCTAAACACAACAGCCTTTTGTGTTTTTTTGAGCGAAAATAAAATTTCAAAATTTTCGAAAAGTAAAATTAATTTATCAAAAAAAAAATTAAATGTAGTTTATATGATTGAACCAAATAGAGGTAAAACATTGAGCTTATTCGATCGTTGGTTTTCATTTTAGGCTTAAATTTCTCGAAATATAATGTTAAGTCAAATCTGAACAGACCCGAGAACGGGCGTACTTCTGTGTTAAGTAGTATGTTTTGATTTTCTATTTTTAAAACTTCAGATAATATTTTTTGGCAAGAAATAAATGTTCATATGTTTATCATATTCCATTCAGAGCGTCGAAGTTAAAAGTATGCACTGCATAAAATAAGCTGTGAGCCACTGCTTATAGTAAAAACTTATTAAAAAATTGTAACGTAATTTATAAATTTTTCCCATATTAAACTATTTCCCGAAATAAAAATATCCGTGAATATATTAAAAGTAAGAAAATATCTGTAATAAGCTCAGATTTTCGGAATCTCAATATTATATGAGTTCCTCATCGATGTGACCGCCTAGTTCAGTCTCGGTAAATGAAAGATAACAAGGATGGTTTTATGTTGATGTCAATTTTTTCTAACATGCTATCTTTAAATGGGTATATTCACGTAAATAAAATCTTGCGATGACAATTTAAAATAAGTTTTAAAGAAAAAGTTCGGTTATTTACGATTATGTTGTCAAACATATTTGCGTACCTAAAATAATTTCGTGAAATTGGATTTAATGTCTTAAATATATATCTCAAAAACAAAAGCAAAATAGTCCTGTGACAAAAAACATCACTCAAACAAAGACTTCAGAAAATAATAAATGCATTAGTTTTCTTATAATTGTTTATTTAACCTTTCTGATATATGATGTATGCTCTCATAATATTATAAACAAAATATTTTTATTATTTGTTTTATTACAATACATGAACGTATTTCTTTAAATTTGTCATTAACTCTTATTGTAGTCACTTAGTAAAACATTATCACGACATATAATAGTATTATACACTGTGTTTCACTTATTTTATTTAAATATTTTTTACGTAGTCTTTAACAATACATTTTATTTTCATATTCAGATGTTTGTTATCAAAGAGCTTACTCTTGGATATTTTTTGTTTTTGTAAATAATTTTCAAGTTGTATCCTTTCAACATACAATATAATAGTTTTTATAACAAAAGTTTATTTACAAATGTAAGAAACAACGAAGAGGAATGTTATTAAAAAATAATTCGTAACAATATTGCACAATAAATCGATGTGCGCTAATTAATTAGTATAATGTGAAGCTTTTAAAGTATGTACAGGGCTTGCATAAGTACCTGGCCTCGGCAATAATTGGCGTACTTAAAATATTAAATCAATGCTATTTTTCATTAATATCCTTCAAAAAACTATTGTCAGTTTGTCTTTGATTGCCATTGAAAACTAATTAATAACTTGAATTTTTAAAAAAATTAAGGACATTAACTATCTAGCAGTGATAAAACTTTTGCTTTTGCAAAAAGAAAACCAACGATGAAATAAAATCGGAATTAAACAAATTTTATAACATATGTTTGCATTTTAGATGTTGAACGTTGATAAAATGAGGTCTTCACACCAGAAATTATTGCGAAATTCAACGATATGGTAATAATTGATCGAAAATTGGAAGTGTGTGATATTGGTGAGGCTGTAAGTATCTCGCTGGAATGGGTACAGAAAATTTTGAATAGTGAAAAATGCCTATTTTTAAAGCTCGAGGAGTCTTATTTTTGATTGGCTTAAAAAATAATTGGAACGTCGTTGAAAGAATAGAATTTCATTTTGCAGAAAAAAAATATTTTTCTTAGTCAAGACCAGCAGGTTCTAGTATTAAGCAATATTTTAACATAAGCGCATTAACGTTAATTTACACATATGTAGGTATGTATGTATATCCCAGTAGCTTAAGCTCGTTACCTGTACCATTGAATATGAATCGCTTACCTGTTAGGCAAGTTAAAATACTATGTGATTGAATTCCATCCGAATGCATAGTTTTTGAAAAAATGTTCGAGTTAAGGTAATAATGTGTCAAGAAATGGCGTGTTAATTAAACCAAAATATGCCATGTATTTTTCTATTAAAGCTGAGACACTATATTTTATTTTCCACTAAATATAGTGGTATTAAAATATTTTTCCACTATCACTGGTTGAAATTTTTTCACACATATTTTTTTCACCTTTTTTTTTGTGATGAAACTATCTACTGATGTTTCTTTATGGTTGGTATATGAAATGTTGAAAAGTCAAAAAATCGTACAATAGTCGAATAATGTTGAAAAACGATGGTTTTTCACTTTTGTTTAAATTCTATCAAAAACTACGCACTAGCGTGAATTGACTTTCCACTTTGTGAACTTTTACAGCAAATTTAAGCGTTTTAAGCCTAATGACAATTCCGACACAGCGTGACGAGCAGTAGCTTTAAAACTATCGCATGAATAATAAAACAAGTATTACTTGTCATATTTAAGCCCTGTCTCGCAATTAATTTGCGAAGATACACAGTGCGACTATTTTCTACCCAGAATTTTCTCATAAAACCCAAGCTGCTCAATAATTTCAAAACTTTCGCTTGTTATTCAAAGTACTCCACCTTCCGCATCTACACACTGTTGACAGCGACTAAAAAGTGATTCAAACGACTGGTACATGTTTTTAACCGGTGTTGTCGTGCAACACAATGCCATTTTGATACTTCAATTTCTAGCGAAAAATCATATCTGCATGCTTGACCGTGTAACTTCCTTCTACTTCCGAAACTGAATTCGGTGCTCAAAGATTGTTTTTTTTTTGAGGCAAAAAATTATTTATTCCAAAATTTGATCTCTTGCATGTATCGACAAATGAATTGGAAAAATCGATTAACAATTTTTGAGGAATTTAATACCCAAAGGAATATTACGTATTAATTTTGTTGCAATTTCTACCAAATAAATTGATTATAATTGCACATTTTTAGAAATATAAAAGATTGGTCAGTCCAAAATCACAAACATTAATTTATTCAATTTCCAAATAGACTTACGCCACTTGCAAAACAAACGATTCATATGCAAGGAAATTTGAATAAGCAAATTATAAATATAAAAATAGGGCTCAGTTTCGAATTGCCAAAGTTCATATTTTTTTTTCAAGATATTTTTTTAGTTACTAAAATACATTATCTTAAAAATGTTTATAATAAATGTTACTAAATAAATATAATTGTTAACTCCATCTGAAAGTTATTTACAACCTCTAATTAATCGTTTTAATTTCTTTATGTTCTACTTAGTGGGGAAGGGAGGACGTAAGGACGGAGTGAGCTTTAATCCAAGTGTTAAAAATTTACATTGAATTTTTTAATTTCTTTTCAAATGAAACGTTCATTATATAATTATTATCTTAAACAGCAATTGTTTTATTTCAAATTTTGTTATTTAATATGCCGAAAATTAGTTAACAAAATTTATTTGAAATATAAGCAGTAACATTTAATTACTGCTGTTAATACTTTACTGCTTTTTAACTTAATATTTTGAGATCATCCCACCCCCATTCCAATATCGTTTTTCTATTCATTTGATTTCTTATGTCCAAAATAGTGTTAAGTATTTTTTTAACATTACTTTATGTAATGAAAATGCAAAAGATTAAAAGATAATTTCTTGTTAACCTAATTTTTGGAATGTTTCTTCCAATAATCTTGATATATGAAAGAAATTAAAGGTCTTAAAGCGTCTCAGGAATGATAGTTTTTTCTGAAATCTGATCCAAAAACAAAAAAATTAATTAAAATATGAAGCGGATATGTGAAATGATTTTATAGATTTGATTTTTATAACATATTGTCAACAAGTAATTTATGGGCGAGTTCATTAACAATGTCCCAACCGCCACGTAGATAATTTCAATTTTACTGCACGCAACTTTTTTCTACTCAAAAGTAAAAAAATAATGAAAAGGCCAGTGATGATGATTCGATTAAGAAATTGTATATATGTATGTACAATTCTTTTTTTTTTTTGCATTATAATTTTTAGAAATACCATCCGACTAAAAAAAAAAATTACGTACATTTGTAAAAATATTTTTACTGGACATACATATTTAAAAAATTACTTTCAGTACAAAAAATATTGAATCGTAGTGAAATCTATTTTATCTATCTTTGACTGTACGTAGTGACTTAATTCATATAATAAATTATATTCCTCGAACTCAATTCATAGTTCCAATGCCATTGATAACATTCCAATAATATTCTACAAGATTTGCATAGTTTGAAAGCGGTGATAAGAACCGCATTCACAAAGTTTTTTCAACAGGTGCAAAGTTTTACGAAAAATGGAATCTTTTTTTTTTAATTTTTTATGCACAAGGATGTATTTGAAAGAAATGTTGAAGGTAGCTTGCGAACATTTCAACTCACAAAATAGTTCATGGTATGAATACAACATAAAAAACTAGTTAATTCTTTCCAAATATTTTTAAATATTTTCTAAAAATGTTCATACATTTGAAGTTTGTCCGCGAATATATTCACCATTACTGGAAGATATTCCACCAGCTACCTTTAAAATTTAATTTATAAATTGTAGCCATAAATTTAATAACAAAGCTTATGAGAAAACTGTGTAAATGTGGTTTTGATAAATTTTGTGCAATAGTCTGTATGGCTCTTGTGGGTCAGAGAAAAGTTTTATTTGGACTGTGTAGTTTCAGGCTGCTAAAAAAAATATGAATGACGGTTTTACTAGGACTATAGCGGCTTCTGATGTTTTATGTGGTATTTGTAGTTAATTCTTTCTTGTTTTTAAAACTACAAAAAAAAATTAATTTAAAAAATTTTATTTAAATATATATCGAATGTTAATAGGTTAAATAAAGCATCATTACGATGAAATTAATTTTTAGATTTATCTAAAAGGACTGAATTAATTTAATTCTCTTTGTTGGAATTTTTACGTGAGACAAATGACAGTGTCCAGAAACTGAAAAGAGTGAGTGACATTATTCCTCAAATTTCAAAGGAATTTCGTCAACAACAACAACTTTTTGTCTTAGATAGTTAATTTTGCTTTGATTTTAATCAACTTAAGTACTTAGCCGAGCTAGCTAAAGAATGGAGTTGCCATCAATTAATTCTAGGGAGCAAACAGGTTCAAATCAGATAATTTAAATAAATATAAAATTTAAATAAAAATAATTAAGTGTCTTCCGGATTAGAACCCATACGCGCACCGTCCTAGACAAGCGTTCGTAATACTGACAACTGTGTACACTAGGGTGGTTCAATTTTTTTTTTTTTGCTGCAAACAGGTTTAATAGTTGCAGGTATTTGAATGAAAAGTTCTGGTGCAATTGTAGCTCATAATATTAATATTTATTGGTGGCTCATCGAGCTTTTTAGTTTTCCATACGATTTGTATGGGAAAAAATGCTTCATTTGACAGTTTCATCTACAGTAGCGAGCAATACTGGGACAATGTTAGGCAGTTTCATGCTTACATGATCATAAAAGTATTAATAATAAACTGATTTTAAAAAAGTTTTTGATTTAGAAATCCTTGTTCCTTCTACTTTAATATAAAATTAATTAATAAATTTAAAATGTATACAACAGTTAATTTTTTTCAAAATACGCATGTATCCAGTTTTGCACGTCTGTATTGTTTTTTGATTTATAGCAGCAAAATTCCCGTTATTTAGATCGTTTTATTAAAAATGTTTATGGCAAGCTTCTATTTTGTTAATTTTCAGTTGAAAACTGCAAGTTAATAATTCGGTTTTCCTTATTTAAGAAAAAAAGAATAATTTAATTAATATGAAAAAAATATCTATTGAAACCGAAGATAATGTAGTTATTATGACTCAAAATGGTCAGTCGTCAAGAACTACAGCAAAAGCTTTGAAAATTAGTCATAGAACAGTTCTTCGTGTCCGAAATCGGCGCAATAATAAGCATACAATCAACAAGAGATGCCGACCCAGAAAGCTAACAGACAGCCATGCCCGCCTTATGGAGCGTATACTAAGACGCAATCACTTTAAATCACCTAAGGAAGCTGCAGTTATGATAAATAAAAGCGTTAGCAAGTGGACCGCACGCAGTTCGTAGGATTGGGCTAAAATCAGCTATTAAACAAAAAAAAAAAAAAAAAAAAATCAGCGCTATCAGAAAAAAATGTCATAACGCGACTAAAATGCTGCAAGGAGCAATAACATTGGGGTGTGGAAAACTGGAAACGAATAAATTTTGTTTTGTCGGACCAAATTTTGTTTCGTCAGACCAAATTATTCGTTTGCAGTTTTCCACACTCCAATGTTATTGCTCCTTGCACCATACAGACGTGCAAAACTGGATACATGCGTTTTTTAACGTGGGAAAGAATGTTTTATTAGACAGTTTCGTGTATATCTCGTGAAAAAAAAAAATTTTACATGAATAGGACCAAGACTATCGGAAAGAGCATAAAATTATTAAAAAAAAAAAAACTGAAAAAAGATTTTTTTTTTTCGCGAGATATAGGCGAAATTGTCAAATGAAGCATTCTTTCCTTTATAAATCGTATGAAAAACTAAAAAGCTCGATGAAGCCACTAGTAAATATTAATATTATGAGCTATAATTGCTCCATAATTTATCTCTCGAACACCTGCAACCATTAAACCTATTTGAAGCAAAAAAATATTTTTTGAATCACCCTAATGTACACATTTTTTTATCAGAAACAAATATAAATTTCGTTTAAATTTTTTTTTGTTTGCTTATTGATGAAGTTTACTTAACGTTTGTTTTTGATTTTTTTAATGAAATTGCCTAAACGGTTCTATCAAGTGAATTTCCGGACACCTGTATGAAATTCACACACGTTTGTTCGAGAGCTTCCATCATTCGTTTAGGATTCAATGATGATTTAATTTACAAAGTTCGACTAAATAAGTTGGGAAGAGCTCTGAGAAGTCCATTCTACGTAATATGTGAACGACCCCCAATTTACAAAAAAAAAATTTTTTTACTTTAATTTCAGAATAAAGTAAGTCAATTGTTATTTCATAAATCGAATTCACGATTAAGAGTTTGATTTTTATAGTAACTAAAATGTTTGCAGTTTTCAACACTGATTGCTTAATTTCTTCTTTAATTTTGCACCTTTAAAAGCTTCTAATTGTTCAAAAACAAGTTGAAATATTTTTTTTTTAATTATTGATTTAAGGAATTATTCTTAGCTTTGTTTTATACATTAAGGAACAAAATTCTGTACCAGTCCTAATAAACATTTAGGTTCAACCGTAATAACTGCAGTCAATACATGTTTCACCTCGAGTTTACAAAAACTTAAATAAATTTTATAAAACTTTTTTTAAAAATTGGATATTTATTTGTTTGAGTAGTTGAAAGTAATTAAGTCGATTGTTGTTAGTCATGAGATAAAAAAAGGTTTGAGTTTTGATCGATTAAAAAGCATTGGAAATAATAATGCAACGTTCACTTTTGGTGTCTTAACACTACAATGCAGAACTTGATAAAGAATGGGTCTGGGAAACTATATTCGTAGGACATTAATAGTTTTTAAACATTATTTTACTGTAGTGAAAGTTTTATTGAAGGTATCCGAGATATGTATAGGCGAATAAATGTAATTCCTTCTAAGTCTTAATACTAAAAGTGTCCTTTAAAGAGAAAAATAAGAAAATGTAAGTTTCAATTAGTCTTGTAAGAGGTCATAAAGGAAAGTGTTGGCTGGAGCGCAGACAAACATTGTTTTTATACAAATGCAAATTAATACAGGAACCTGCGTTAAAAAATCAAATTTGTAGAACCGAATGTTTGAGCTACGAAATGCAAAATTTCTGTACTCATGAAAGACAGAAACCCCTGATCATAGTCTACAGTTATATGTACAAGTTTTTATTACTGGCACAATTGAAATTGGCAACATGTCGAATACAACAAAAATATCAACGAAAGCGGAGAATGTCATCCTGTACCTCGTAATCGTACACCCTACATATTCGATTCCACCTATTTTTTAGATAGCCGTTTTCAATCGCAATTTTATTTGCATTTTGTGCTATCCACCATATAACGCAACAATATATATTGATCTTTGGGCGTTTCCACCAAACCCTCCCAAAAGAGTTTTACAAAAATATTTACCTCATTTTATTACTTAAGGGCTAACTAAAATATGCATGAATTGATTGAAGTCAGCTTATGTAACTGTGCGAATACACATAAATCGTATGTTAAAACTGCAATGTAGGGGAGGGTGGGGCTAAACCGGACTGTCGCGATTAATCAAAAACTACTTTGAATATCGGAACGGCCATATGCGCGATGAACGCACCCTGTCATAAGCTACTAACTTCCCAAGTGTCCATGATATTTCATCATTCAGTTTAGCGTCAGTCGTCGAAGAGTGCAGACACATGTATTTTTTCGCTTAAAGTAAAAATTGTTTTTTTCAAAATTTTTAGATTGTGAAATTAATATGCAAGTGCGCAGAATATTCGGTGAGTGTTTTAAGGTAATTAAGATGTGCTGAATCGAATGGTGTTAGCAGTTTTTATGATAAAATATTTTTCATCAACGTTTTTCGATCGAGTTAAAAAAATGACACGATGGGGCTAAACCGGACACTTTTTGGTGGGGCTAAACCGGACACCTTATTTGTCATTTTAAACTCGTGTTTGTTATTCATAAACACTTCAAGCACATTGAATGTTCCTACAACATAACTAAAGCACAATAAACATTGGTATTAATTATTTTCAGTTATTCACAGCAAATGGTGCGTAATTACAAACGTAAAATGCCTACAGTCGATAAGGTGCATCAGAATTGCATGGTGTTAAGCGAGCAACATTGGCAGATTGGATCAAGAAAACCAGATGAAGATTTTGAATGAATTTCAATATTTTCCGTTAAGTTTTCGTTGAAAAAAAAAATATTTTCATTTTTCTATACAAAATTTTTTTCATCATCATTTTGCGTTTAGAACTTAAAGTCAACATTTTTTCAATCAAATACAATCTTTTCTTGTACGAAACACATCGAAATACATCAATAAAGATTCAAAATAACAATTAAACATAATGTGCCTTCATGTTTGATATTCATTTTGGTTTTGGCGTGACTGTCCGGATTAGCCCCACCCCCTGTACGGTTAAGCCCCACCATTTTTGGCCTTTTGGATTTCGAGGTTGGTATAGTCTGAATGAGCTCACGCCAAACGAATACATATTAAACCATCAAACGATATGCGATTTGTAGCTTAAGGATGTAGCTTTCGAATGATATATAACACCCCAGGTTTCGAATAATTTTTTTACATTATTTTTGCAAAAAGACAAAAAGTGTCCGGTTTAGCCCCACCTTTCCCTACTTAACCAAAAGTTTCGTCAAGTTTCGTTAAAAATCATTTGCTTAAGCAAAGAGCGAAACTGATCGCACTTTCTGTACGGAATGACCGGTTTATGTTATGTTTATGTATTGTATACAAAAATATGTATTTCTTTTTTTTGACAATGCAATGATGTACACTTTGCATTTGCTAGTAATTTTCATCACAAGTTACACGAATAGAATAGATTTGCATATTTATTGTTTTAAATATCTAAACTAATATCATTTAATAACATTTTGTGAATGAATTTCATTTATGAAGAATATAGAAGGAATAAGATTTATATAATAGTGGGAATATTACATTGATTTCCAACTTTGGCTACATTTTTCCACATAGCCATCAAAAAGTCATCTGACATGCTTTTCGTTCAAATTTGACAGAAGGTTAAGCTAGCCTTTGCATAGTATAGTTAGTCCTTTAAGATTTTAATACAGAATCTCACCGAGTTTCATCCAAATCGATGAAGCCATTTTAAAAATAAAAGTAACACGCATTAAGATATAAAAGCACTCATTAATAATGGGGCACATGTGTAAGTAATACGCGAAAGTCACATCAGGACCTAAACATTTTTCTGAAGCTTTATGCAACGAGGAACAAGATGGCGTACTCTGTTTTCGTTGACATTTTTGTAGCTTGCTTCTAGCCGTGTAGATAAAGAGGTGGTAGGACTAATATTACTAAAAAACTATGTAACATTTGATAATGATGAAAATTATAAAGGTTACATAATTTTTTAACAAGCAAAAAATATATAAAGTTAAATAATTTTAAGCAGTTAAATATCATTGAAATAAATCAAAGGATTGCGTTTGTAAATTGTTATTGTGAAAACTTTGTTGTTGTTTTTGCTGTTGTTGCTGCTGCTGAACTGCAGACGTCGGGGACTGCACTACATTATTGGAAAAATTAGCAAACATTGGAGTTTGTTGTTGTACTGCTGGAATGTTTGTAGGCGCCATATTAAAGAAAGATGTTGTATTTGTCCCCAAAGCACCAAAAGCTGGACTTGTAAGTGGCGAAACGCCACTGCCGCCAAAGTTTGCGAAATTGACCTGTTGCTGCGGCATATTATTAACAGCTCCTTTTGTAGGACTCTGTACTTTTAGAGAGTTCATTGATGGCGCTGGCGCATTGGGTTTATTGCTTTTATTTGTTAATAGATTATTTAAGTCAATTTTTAAATCGCCTGCATTTAAATTTCCTGACCAAGTGGCACCAACATTTGCGTTTACTGCTGCTGTTGAGGTAGGGACTGCTTGTTGATGCTGCTGGTTATTATTGTTAGCACTAATGGGTTGCAGTAGATTGAAATCATTTGCAGTAGTCATTGGTGTCATCATGTTATCTGGAATGTAGAAAAAAAAAATTACTAGATGTGATATAAATATAAACATACAGACATTTATAAAGAGCTATGTATTTAAATACGGAGTAAATAAAAAATAGGCATCAAAGTGAAGACAATTTAAAACAGAGTAGTTTTTCTGAGTGTAAATAAGTGTTTACAGCGCTCTGTGAACGCATTTTAGAAAATAAGAGCAAATAATATAACTTTTCAATGATGTAACAATGAAGGTATTCGTATCAACATAAATAAATTTTAGTTGAATTTCTAAATTTATAAACTTCAAATCAGAGCTGTCATGTATTTCTGATACCTATACTTGAGTAATAGCTACGTTTAAGTATCGGTGCCTAAGTACCATTGTGATTAACAAGTATTAAAACTCAGTAATTCGTTTTAAAACTTTGTATATTTGCTTGTACTTACTTAAAGTTTTCTCTATATACATAAGTATATACTAATACGTAAAAACCAACATTTAAATAAAATACTATTAATGGGAAGATTTCAGAACTTTAAAGTTTGTATTGAAATAACACTGTCATACCGATACTGGTACTTGTAAGTGTTGTGGTACTTTAAATTTTACAGCTCTATTTTCTAACACCCAAAAGATTGTTTTCATAATTTTTTGTTTAGCTGTTGATGTTGTTGTTCCATATACATAATCTTCATTATGTAATCGCTCATTTATAAATCGCAGCACTACTTAGGAAATCTAAAATATGATTAACATTTAAGCTTTGTATGTATAGTTGGTAGTTCTATTTTTTGGGAGTTCAATGTACGCCTTGAATCTGGTAGTATTATAGTTGTCAAAAGCTCATTTGCCTCCCCCATAGTTTTAATAATGTATATTTCAAGTAATGAACCATAAGTCTATAACGTATAGTATATCAAAGCTGGGTTCTGAATTCTGTAACTTTTTCCTCGTGAGTTTATCAGCCATTTTGTTACTATTAACACTTATGCATCCCATAAGAGATAAGTTGTATTAGTCTTGCAGAGTTCATTTATGTTTACTTAACCAATAACATATGGAGGATGGGGCTGCTTGTAGAAGTCCACGTAAGTGGGGAAAGTTCCTGATCGCCACTCACTTGGGAGTGGCCAGGGATGATTCTTTTGCAAGCAGTTCAAGCAGCTCACAAACTTCCGGCCTTTTTTGGCCAAGTATCCTCTGGAGATCCCTTGGACACCCGTCCGGGGGTGAGCTAGTTGTGAGATGGCGAGTCTCTCCTAGACTTAAAACTTGGAATGTGTGCGTAGGGTTTGGGTCCCACCACACATTATCATCATTTCCAATGAAAACCAAATCAGCCTCGGATAATAGCCCCCACTACGATGACGACCACTGCAAACGAAAAACGGACAATGATTTACGGATATGCACCTGGAATGTCCGGACCCTCCATAGGGAAGGTGCAACTATCCAACTGGCGGAAGCCCTCGTAAAAAGAAAGGCTGACATCACCGCCATCCAGGATATGCGATGGAAAGGACAAGGCTGCTCTAAACGGACGAACTGTGATATCTACTACTGCGGCCATGCGGAGAGGCGCGAATTTGGTTGCCGATTTGTTGTAAGTCGAAAATTACGCCACCTAGTTTCCCGGTTCACGCCAACAAACGAAAGGCTGGCTACGATCCGTATCAAGGCAAAATCCTTCAACATAAGCCTAATTTGCGCGCACGCCCCGGCGGAGGAAAAGAACGATGCCACCAAGGATGATTTCTACGCGAGCCTAGAGGACGTGTATGACCGTTGTCCGACCCACGATGTAAAAATAGTCCTCAATTTTAACGCGAAGGTCGGAAGAGAAGGCATCTTTGGCGCTACAGTCGGTCAGTTCAGTCTCCACGAGACCACTTCAAACAACGGTCTGAGATTGATCGACTTCGCCGCGGCGCGAAACATGGTAGTAAGTAGTACCAGATTTCAACACCTCGACATTCACAAGGCCACCTGGCTATCCCCGGATCAAAAAACGAAAAACCAAATTGATCACGTTGTGATCGACGGAAGGCACGCTTCAAGCGTTCTGGATGTGCGTACATTTCGGGGGGTCAACATTGACTCCGACCACTATCTTGTTGCAGCTAAGATCCGAATGCGGCTATGCAATGCGAAGAATGTACGCACGGGCATGCAACGAAAGCTGGACGTCGCCAAGCTGCAATCACAACGGACTGCCGAGGCGTACTCCGCTCAACTCTCGGTTAAGCTCAACCAACCAACCTCTGGAACCGACGACGCCGGTGGACTTTGGACACACATTTCCCACTCCATGCGTGCTGCTGCCGAGGAAGTCATTGGTTTTCGACGCCCACGACCTCGAAACCAATGGTATGACCAGGAGTGTCGCGATGCGACTGCTGAAAAAAACGCCGCATACAAGAAGACGCTGCAGTCAGCCGCAACGCGAGCCGTGCGAGAAAACTACCGCGAAAAGAGGAAGGAAGAGAGGCGCATTTTAGACGAAAAAAAAGGGAGCAGGAAAAGCGTGAGCGTGAGGAACTTGAGGTGTACCAGGGCAAGAAGGATGCACGAAAATTCTATCAACAAGTTAAGCGTCTAACTCAAGGTTTCAAGCCCGGAGCATCCACTTGTAGAGACGAAAATGGAAATCTGGTTACAGATACACAGAGTGTACTGAGGTTATGGAGGTAGCATTTCTCCAACTTGCTTACGGGCGATGATTCCACCAATTCCGCCCAGACTGAATGCAGTACGATACCACCAATCGATGATAACGCAGTGGAAGTACCATCACCTAGCCATGAAGAGGTTCGAGTTGCTATCCAGCGACTCAAAAACAACAAAGCAGCGGGTGCTGACGGCCTGCCAGCTGAGTTGTTTAAAGCTGGTGGCGATGAATTGATAAGGTGCATGCATCAACTCATCAGCATAATATGGCTAGCGGAAAGCATGCCCGACGAATGGAATCTCAGCGTGCTTTGTCCTGTAATAAAGAAAGGAGACCCGACAATCTGCGCCAACTACAGGGGTATCAGTCTTATTTCCATCGCATATAAGATCCTCTCAAGCGTATTGTGTAAAGATTGAAGCCGTATACAGAAACGCTGATCGGATACTATCAGTGTGGCTTTAGACCTGGTAAGTCCACCATAGACCAGATTTTTACACTACGCCAAGTCCTGGAGAAAACCCATGAATATCAAATCGACACTCACCATCTCTTCGTCGATTATAAAGCTGCGTTCGATAGCCCAGTGCGGGATTGCCTATACGCAACAATGTCTGAGTTCGGTATACCTGCAAAGTTGATAAGGCTCTGCAGGATGACGTTGAGCAATACGTGTAGCTCCGTCAAGGTAGGGAATGACCTCTCCGGAACTTTTAATACCGAGCGAGGTTTCAGACAAGCCGACCCGCTCTCGTGCAATCTCTTCAATTTCATTATGGAGGGGATCGTACGAAAAGCCGGTGTGCATCATAATGGCACCATTTTCTTCAAAGGTGTTCAGCTCCTTGCGTACGCTGATGATATTGATATTATCGGTCGGAGTAAGAGAGATGTTACTGCTGCTTTCACTGCTATTGAAAAGGAATCAGCCAAAGTGGGTTTGACGGTAAACGAGGTCAAGACGAAATACATGATGTCTACTAACAACAACAAGAGAGCACGGGATCTAGACTCTCATGTTACAGCGGGCAACTGTAAATTAGAAGTTGTCAAGGAATTCTACCTTGGCACTGCCGTAACCAGCAACAATGATGTCAGTCTGGAGATTAAGCGGAGAATAACAATTGCTAATAGGTGCTACTACAGTGTCAGTAAGCAATTACGTTGCAGAGCTCTCTCTCGATCGACAAAGCTAACACTCTACAAGACGCTCATTCTACCTGTGCTTCTTTATGGCGCTGAGGCATGGGTGGTTTCGACAACAGACGCAGCCGCTTTTGGGGTGTTCGAGAGGAAAGTTCTCCGCAAAATCTTTGGTTCTGTTCGAGTTGGCGACGACTATCGCATTCGAATGAACCACGAGCTGTATGAGCTCTACGCCGACATTGACATAGTTAAGCGTATAACAATACAGCGACTACGCTGGCTGGGTCATGTCTATCGTATGGATAAAGAAGCTCCAGCGAAAAAGGTATTCGAAGGGAAGGTCCCCGGTCAACGAAGAAGAGGGAGACCATGCTTCCGGTGGATAGACCAAGCTGAGGAAGCCTTAACCGCGCTTGGCATTAACGATTGGAGAGGGTGCGCGCAAAACAGAGGCGCCTGGCGAGAGCTAATGAGGTCGGCAGTAACCTGACAACGGGTTGTTATGGCCATCTAAGTAAAGTAAGTAAGTAACCAATAACAGACCATTTTCGATCTAATTTTAAAAGCAAGCTTCTAAGGCAGCTTGACCATCAGAAAGTATAGCAAAGTGTCTGTCTGTAGCAAAAATTTCTGCTTGAAAGATGATATGGTTTTTTCCTAGAAAGTCATTTGAGCCCGAGACTCAAGACCCATGCACATATTCATTCATCAGTAAGATAGCTGTGTTGCTGCAAAAGTGATAAGTTTTCTCTGTGCTGTCGAATTATCTTTTTTGCTTAGTTGTAAAAAAAAAGATTTTTTGTTTATGTTGTATGATATCATTTAATTGCATTTTGTTGCATTTTATTGGTAAATGATTCACATTTCTTCCTTTATATGCAGTCACCATTTTCTACACCCTCAAGAATTATTCTTCAATTTAAAGTGGTGTCCAAAGTGTGGAGCATATCCTCATTGCTCCTGTGATACAAACGCAAGCAATACTCTGAACTTTTCCCCAAGTTGATCTTGATTGTAGAGAGATTGGCTCGTTTATTCCATAATCTCATCAGAAAAATCTAATTTGCTTTAGGTGGGTTATTATATTTTTATTTATTTGAATTAATATTTAATTTAACTTTAGCATACTATTAATTCGTCACATTTAGTCGAGTTAAACTCTTCGCACAGAGCTTGTACCGTTTCACCTTTGCTGATGTCATTAGTGTAGCTAAAGCAGCTTAGGCCGATACGTGTCAGTTCCCAAGTAGTTCATCTCCCAATATATTTCAAAGATTGGTATACAGAACCCCTTGAAGGTGGTGCTAGACTAGTGGTACCAGCATATGGCTTATCCAGCCATTTAAGGTGTTGGTGACTTCCTTTGAGATGAGAGTTCTGTTTATATGACTCGTAGACTCATTTGAAACTCATGTAGAAACTTTTTGAGAAATTCCTGGAATGGATTTTGAAAATTTTGTCGCACACATTAAATGGAGCATATTGGCCTCATTTTTTGGATCAAGTCAAGCAATATCCTTCACTGTAAAATTTTAAGATGTACGAGCGCAAGGAACAACGACATCAAAAATTAAGCAAAAAATTATGAAAAAAAAAATTATTTTTTTTTTAGGTTTTATCGGTTAATACGCATTTTTTACTATATATTCAAAAATTATTTGTGGGTGTAGCGCATGAGGTGATGCTTTTGATCATAAATGATGTAAGTTAAAGATTATGGTATTTTAGAAAAGTTAAGCAGACTACGTCAATGTGCATCAAAGAAAGAAAAAGAAAAGAAGTTTCTAGAATAGCAAATAAATTATAATACGACTACTAAATAGTCGCATTTCTAAAAGCATTTAGTGTGCACATTGACAATACAAACAGCAACAACATCTACTAATAATTGGAAAATGGGTGTGTAGAGAAAAGAAGCAACAGTATTAGCAACTTTAGAACTACAAGAAGTTAAGTTTAAAAATAGGACATTACTAAAATCAAATAATTTAAGAACTTTTTTACCTAATAAGTCCGCGGCGGTTTCGTAATGCCTGGTATGTTGAGAAAGGCTTAAAATGAGCACGTAAAAAATTAATTCCAGCGTTAAGCAATGAAAATTTAAATAAAGTTGAAAAATTAATTAAAAAAAAAATTAAATTATTATAAGTTAAAATAAACTCAAATTGCATCGGTATAAAAGGAAAAATATAAGTATGTACATTAGGGTGATTCAAAATTTATTTTTTTTTGTTTTTTTTAAGGTGCTGTTGCTTAAAAAGTAAGTTTATGATATGAAGAAAAAGTTCACGAAAATTCAGCTCTGTAACTCAATTTTATAAGGTGGCGCCGGAGCCTGATAGTTTTACATGTAAATTGTATGGAAAAATTATTTTTTACAAAAAAGATATCTAAATGAATAGGTGATTAGTGTTGTTGAGCTGAAAATGGTGGTTTTTCGAATCCGAATCTGGCCTCAAACTTGACCCATCATGTCGGAATCCTGAAATATTTGAGGTTAATTACCTAAAACATGATGTTTTTTGTCTACTTTCGAGGCCATGTATAGGATTCAAAGAAAGTTGATCAGCATATTTTTAACAAAAGCATCATTTAGTACCATCCTTGCCCTTTAAAATGAGCTTTCAAGTGGTGATCTGTGATGCTTCCTTGCAAAGTTGCAGCCATTTCGGATTCAGCGTAAGAAATTACGTCGAAAAACGACCCTTTTTAGCTCAACAACACTAATCACTTATTTATTTAGATACCTTTTTTGTAAAAAATAATTTTTCCATACAATTTACATGTAAAACTATCAGGCTCCGGCGCCACCTTATAAAATTGAGTTACAGAGCTGAATTTTCGTGAACTTTTTCTTCATATCATAAACTTACTTTTTAAGCAACAGCACCTTAAAAAAAACACACAAAAAAAAATTTGAATCACCCTAATGTACATACATACATATGTATATTAAGAACCAGAATTTTAATGGGGTAACCAACTCTAACGTTTTACGTTGAAATTTTCCCAATTTTCACGAAAATTTTACGTCACATTATTTTTACCGGTATTAAGAGAATAAACAAGGTTTTTTTATGAATTACATGCAGATATATTTTTTAAGATCTTAAAGTTTGGCCTTCTTCTGTGAGAAGTGAATTTAAGAAATGCGGGTAGGAGCCAATAATCTGAAAGTCTCGCTGTTCTTCCTTTTGCTAAAAAATTTTCATCTTGATCCCATTTTTGGTTTGTAAGAAAAGTACATTGATTTAAGAAAATGAACTTTTCAGAAGCAAAAACTGAAAAATAAATAAATTTGGAAGTGTAAAGTAAAAGAATCATCATCATATGTAAACTTCGGTGTTTCCTTCAGGAAAAGTAAAAAACTATTGTTGGTCTCCCCCTTAATCATTTACAGTTTCTGAAGTTTTTGGTTTTATATTTTTTTACATTCTAATGCGACACAATCATTAAATTTTACATTTAAAACATAAAGGCGAGTAATAAACAACAATGGTACATTTTTTGATTGGGCAGAGTTCGTTTGTCTTTAAGTGCAAAAGAAAAAATCGAATTTTTAAAATACATATACATATTACATAAAATGTTAGAAATTAGTTGGTTTTTTAAAATAATTTGTTTTTGAGTTAAATTCAAAAATTGGCCATGGCTCAAGTTTCGGTATTTTTAAATTTTCATTTTATTTTAAAATCTGCGCAAAAAGCAGTAGAATATTATCGAAATAAAAATAGAATCTGAATGCCTTCAATTATTCTGAATTTGTAAAAACTTTTTTAATGAATTACTTTTTAAATAAATGTTGTATGAATGTATGTACATTAGAACGGTTCAGAAAAAAACTTTTTGTTTTTGTGAAATTAGATAATCTTTTAAGCAAATAACAGTACATTAAAAATGATTTACCACGGGATCGGCGGTAAAATAATATTTGAGGTGTTGCAACTAAAAATTCATTTTCAGTTTTTTCATAAGAAAGAAAGAAGAAGAAGAACAACTAATCATGGATTTGAATTCCCCGATCGAAAGTTGTTCGAAAATTATACCCATTTTGTTGGAAAATTTGATAACCTCTATAACTTGCACCATTTTTCAAATCAATATTTTTGAAAATGGGGTGTCTACTTAAAACAGAAGGCGCTAATCCAGTTTTCAACATTAATCTTAGTCCTAGTAATGGTCTAGACCAGAGTTTACCAAACTTTTTTTTCTCATAGACCACTTTCAAAATTTTGCTGGTTCCGGTGGACCCCCTGCAGCTACATTTCTACTATATTCCCAAAACTCGACAAAAAATGTGAAGATTAGATATAACAATGGAAATTTGCGTTGCAGCTAAGTTCCGACACGTTGTACTGAACATGGAATATGCAAGTTGTTACAAGTAACAGTCGATGAGCTTCTTAAAATATTATCTGCCTACATTGATAGGTTAAGTCAACCCAACATTTTAGTTCTTCATTATCGAAAGCAGATAAATTTTCGTGGACCTCCGCTTACGAATTGTGAACCCCCATATTTTTGTCACGCCAACGTGGACCCCTGTCGAGTCTCCCATGGACCCCTGGGGGTCCACCTGGACCACTTTGGGAACCAATGGTCTAGACATATAAGGCTATTGTAATCCGCTGACGCATCATGCACGCGGATTATTTCATGTTACGGAATTGGTTGCCAATTAAATATGTTGTTTTTCAAAGGATATAAGGGGACCCATATTTCCCCGATTTGATTAAAAATTTTTTTTATGAAGTTATGTCCATTTTAAACTGACAATTGTTTCAAAAAAGCGGCATTTACATCTAAATCAAAATAATTAACTTTTGTCTTTTGATTCTTATAGAACTTCCTATTTTCTGTTAGAATCTTTAAAAAATTTCAAAATGGTTGAAAATTCGCAGAGTTATAGCACTTTTTATGAGAAAAAACAAAGCTAATTTTCTGAAAATCCCCACCTTTTTTTTCGTTTGAAATTTTATTTTGGACTTGTACTAATATAAGAAAGAGATGATATGAGTTTAATGCGCGCTTAGAGACATTTGAGGTGAGGAGAATTTTTTTCCCAAAAAAAAAATATTTAAATTTTTGTTTCAACCTTGCCAGCCATCTCTGATACCACTACTTCCAGCTTATTTTTAATAACAACATCATTTAGTACCGTTCTTTCTATTTTAAATGAGCTTTCAAGTGGTAATCTTGTTTCCTCGCAAAGTTACAGCTATTCGAAAAAGACATGAATTTGATCCCCTACGACCAAACAATATTAACCAACCGGATACAAATTTATTTCATCTTGATCGTTGGGGACCAAATTCATGTCTTTTTCGAATGGCTGTAACTTTGCGAGGAAACATCGCAGATTACCACTTGAAAGCTCATTTTAAAGAGAAAGAGCGGTACTAAATGGTTTATTTATTAAAAATAAGCTGAAAGTAGTAGTATGAGTGATGGGTAGCAAGGTTGAAACAAAAATTTAAATATTTTATTTTTGGAAAAAAATTCTCCTCACCTCAAATGTCTCTAAGCGCGCATTAAACTCATATCATCTCTTTCTTATATTAGTACAAGTCCAAAATAAAATTTCAAACGAAAAAAAAGGTGGGGATTTTCAGAAAATTAGCTTTGTTTTTTCTCATAAAAAGTGCTATAACTCTGCCAATTTTCAACCATTTTGAAATTTTTTAAAGATTCTAACAGAAAATAGGAAGTTCTATAAGAATCAAAAGACAAAAGTTAATTATTTTGATTTAGATGGAAATGCCGCTTTTTTGAAACAATTGTCAGTCTAAAATGGGCATAACTTCATAAAAAATTTTTTTAATCAAATCGGGGAAACATGGGTCCCCTTATATCCTTTGAAAAACAACATATTTAATCGGCAACCAATTCCGTAACATGAAATAATCCGCGTGCATGGTTTGAGATGGATTTGGTCTATACATTAGGGTGGGTCGATTTGTTCGGGTGGAAAAAAGTTGGCAAAGGGTATAGCAAAATTAAATTCTACGTTCAATTCTAAGAAAATTCGCCCAAAGAACCATGGGTCTAAAATCAAAACCGAGCCGCCGGAAATCTCGTTGAAAGTTTGAGTATCGAAGAAACACTAAAAATAGTACTTTACATGCAAATGAGGCTATAAAATTATTCGTATCTTTATAAAAACTTGCCTTGGGTGGTTTTTCGATAAGAGGAATCTATTTTTAACAATTTTTTTCCTAAAACATCCGCCAGGGGGCGCAACAATAGAAATTTTTCGCTCTTTGGCTATTTTGAATGAAAAATTTATTATTTTTTCAGTATGCTTCTTATGAAATTAACATACAATAAAAAAAGGTAAATTTTATTATTTCTTATGAGTGATACATAAAGTTATGTTTATTTATAAAATTCCTGTTATGGTAGAAACTAACTCAATTTCATTAGTAGGGATTGTATTATCATTTAACCACAGCAAAAGCAAAAAAAAGAAATAACAAAAAAATTTCAGTTCGGTTCGAGATCATTAGTGATGTTAGTTTTGAAGTTTTTGTGTGAAAATAAAATAAGTCATAACAAGAAAAGTGAAAACTTCTCCCAACCGCCCGATCTGACTGTAGTTTTTTTATATTAACAATAAGTAAAAAGTTTTGTCATTCATTTATTTGAAAAAATTGTAATTATTATGGAGCCGTCAATGTTATCACCTATGGAAACAGATACCAGCTTTGAGTCAAATTTGGGACATATGTCTTCTCATAACGTGCTCGCTTTGGGCTTACCAAAAGATTTTGGTGGTATAAATTTACCAACAGAACAACACGTGTTACAGTGTTTTTTTTTTATTTATTTGAACAATAAAAAACGGCAATGGAAAATAAACGCGCTCGAAAGCGTAAAGCACATTTTGACGAGGAAAACTCCACGGAAGATTTTTAGTTTTTTGCATCAGAACATTTCTGAATGAACGTTTATTTTTCAATTTTAGATGTATCAATTCAGAATTTGAAAAAACGCAAAGTTGCTTATGTAGAAATTAATGAAAATTACGGGTTTCTAGTCAAAATACAACAGATGAGTCTTTATGTGATTGCCAAAGAAGTCGATAAGCTTACAAAAATGTATCCTCAAGATTTAGATGACTCCCTCACAGTTGAATGCCTGCACTTCGTACTTAAATTCAATAAAAATTTAAAAACCCACAGGTTTAGATTTATCAAAAATAATCTGTGAGAATAAATTTCAACATATCTATCCAAATCTCCATACTGCGTTAGGCATAATGGTTTCAAATTGTAGTGGAGAGCGATCTTTTTTGGGTTTTAAAAGGGTAAAAAATTTCTATCGCTCCACTGAACGCAACGAGCATCTAAACGCACTCGCTTTGCTGAGCATTGAGGCTGAACTGAATAAGAATTTTGATTATAACCAGTTTAAAGATTAATTCAACTTACTGAAAACGAGAAAAATTGCTCTGTAAATATATTTCTGTTTACTATACGTTAAATAAAAATTCTAAAGAAAATATTCATACAGACTTTCATTTCTTTCTACCACTTCATAATTGGTGTTAATTTTTGGATTTAAAAAAAAAAAAAACTTTTTTCAAAACTTTGCCGCCCCCGTGGCCTAGCCACCCATACGCCATGGCGTCAATGGCGTTTGCGGTAATACGGCCCTGCCAAGTACTTGCGACGAAACATACATGCCACCAGATGAAGTAAGAAATTATATTTGAAAAGACGTCGAAAACAAGAGGTTTATATGTTGCAAGATATGAAGTATTTCATTTTGCAATGATGTGTGAGAGATTTAGTATCTCAGACCGTGTTGCTTCTTGTTTGGCATCAGCACTTTTTAAAGATACATATAAGCTTTTGCGACGATCACGGGCAACTTGATATAATGGATAAGTCTAAATTTATTTTATTTTCAAAAATTTTTACACAAAAACTTCAAAACTAACATCACTAATGATCTCGAACGGAACTGAAATTTTTTTGTTATTTTTTTTTTACTTTTGCTGCGGTTAAATGATAACCAATCCTTACTAAAGAAATTGAGCTAGTTTCTACCATAACAGGAATTTTATAAATAAACATAACTTTATGTATCACTCATAAGAAATAATAAAATTTACCTTTTTTATTGTATGTTAATTTCATAAGAAGCATACTGAAAAAATAATAAATTTTTCATTCAAAATAGCCAAAGAGCGAAAAATTTCCATAGTTGCGCCCCCTGGCGGATGTTTTAGGAAAAAAAATTGTTAAAAATAGATTTCTCTTATCGAAAAACCACCCAAGGCAAGTTTTTATAAAGATACGAATAATTTTATAGCCTCATTTGTATGTAAAGTACTATTTTTAGTGTTTTTTCGATACTCAAACTTTCAACGAGATTTCCGGCGGCTCGGTTTTGATTTTAGACCCATGGTTCTTTGGGCGAATTTTCTTAGAATTGAACGTAGAATTTAATTTTGCTATACCCTTTGTCGCTTAAAAATTTGACCCACCCTACTATACATACATATCTAAATTATTTTATTTCTTTAAGATTTTGAATAATTTTAGCAACAATGGTTTGGCAATATGATTTCAATTGATTGGAACATCATCAGCTACCCACAAAAAATAAATAAAAATAAAATATCGGAGACATCAAAATCCATCAAATAATAAATGCCCTAATCAATATCAATGGTAATGCTTATTGGGTCTTAACATATTTGCATTTAAACAAGAATTACCTAGTTTTCTCAGTAACAACTTTTAAAAATGGTTGGTAGCAAGTTTTTACATTTTCTTTTACTCGAATAGATTTATTTTGCTGTTAAACTTTAACAAAAAATAAAACATACAAAATTTTTGTATTTGTTTATAAAAACGAAAACATCATGTATTTTTTTAAGTAATTTTATTTCAATTCAAACTTTATAAGATTATTGAGTGGAAAAACTATAACATTTATTACATATGAATCTCTTCTGTCTGTTGCACAGCAAACAATCTATAACAAGTTCCCAAAATTCGTGTTGCAGTTTCTCGGCATTCGTCTGACGTCTCACCACCAATAAGAGGCGATTTGATGAAGTCCTCCAACCAATGCTGTAACTCGATAAGCCGTTCGGCAAACTGCTCAACTAGAATATAACCCGGCATGCTGACAATTGTAACACCTAAAAGCTCTAATGTGGCTAGTCGCACTCTTGATTCTGCACTGAAACGCACAAATGAGCAAATATCAAAGACTTCACGCGCTATCGTTGGCAGTATTGAACTATTATGTGCACCCATTACTATGATGGAAAGCGTGCGTAGAAAATTTACCAAAAGCATGGTATCGATGTCATGTGAAACGTGATCATACTTTACATAAAGCATTTGCTTTGTACGTTCACCACGTACTAGCGGAAAGAAAAACGCCCCAGCCACTGAATGAAATCGATTGATTTGTTCTGTTTTGTAGTGCAATTTACTCTTACTGGCAAAGTGTTTTGTTTTCTCCTTTAAACGTGTGCGTATTATTCTGGCTGCCTGATTTAGGCGTGACTGGTGATCATTTTCAAAATCAAATTTGCGTATTTGTAGGTGTGTAGGGGGGATCTGAGGAGCTGGGGTATCCACTTCCATTCCATCTTCAGATGTAGTACTTGCTTTTATGGCACCTGAAAGTTCTTTTGCTGCTCCAGCTAATATTTGCAACATTAAAATACGAGTGTCTGCATTATATTGTGAATTATCTGTGTGAAACTCACGACAAAGATAGTCAGCACAGATAGCAGGATGAGCGACACAAATAGCAAGACAACAATTGTACTTTGTGTGTTCAAAGTTTTCAAAGTAGAACTGCATTTCGAGGGTGACAAAAATGTGCATCAAGTCAACAGCAAGCCTTACATCGTTTTGTGGCAATTGCGTTCGTATCAAAGTTTCTGCAGCTGATAGTGCACTTTCGAATTCTTCAATATCTTTTGTACGCGTGCTGAGTTTGTGTAAAAGATCTAGCAAAAATTTAGGACGTTTCTCACGTATAATCTCAGTATCATTGGACATGTCGTACGGTACAAAATCATCATCATCTGAGTCCAAATCCATAGGAGGTGGTTGTGATGTTGATTGTGTAGTGTAATATTCTTCATCTTTACTTTTCTCAGGTGGACTTTTTAAATATTTTGTTGAATCACCGGAATGGTTGGATAATTTTGGTGGTTGTTCTTTACACATAAACTTTTCTAGAAGCGCCGAAAATTTTGCATCATCCATCACAGTTTTTTCATTAGCTACTTTTATAGGTTGCCAATTATCAGCAAGTTCTTGTAAAGTTATTAAAACTTGTCCTCTTGGCAGCTGTTCAGCATCAGTATAATCGAATTTCAAACGATTCTCCTCAGCTGCTTTTGCGTCCATAAAGTTAAAAATCAATTCTACAGTTTTCATGCCAATATGACGTTGTATTGTATCAGTTGACTCTAAGTGGTAACGCAATCCTTCATGTAGTTGGAGTTGGATTTCATTTTCTCCTTCAACGTCTTGCCTCACGTCAGCAACAGTTGAATACAAGGATTTGGCCGCTAAAATAAGTAGCTTTGAAATACTAAGATGTTCTTTTGAAGTTAACTTTTGTAATGAAATTCGTTTTGCCCAAATGCTTAAGAGATTTTTGAAAATTTGCAAGAGTAATTCTTTTGCTTGTAATGTAAAATACTGAATCAGTCCAATTAGAGCTGAATCTGAGTCTGGCGAACGTTGTATTGTTACTTTATGCATAAGAGCAAACTTCCATTCTTCAGACTTGTACACAGCATCACCTAGTAATTGTATCAGATTGATATTGTTGTTAAGCATGTGCAATGAAAGTTTGTACACAGCATTGCCATCTAAATGTTGTAGAATTTGATTGATAATTTTTCTCGGTAGCTGGGCATAACAGTAATTCTCCAATATTAACAAAAAGTCAATGAAATTATCATCTTTTATAGTGTTACTACTATAGAAGTTTGTAATGATCCTTGATAAACTTATTGAAAGAAAATTCAATTCAAAGTAATCCCTGATATCTTCGCAATGGAATAAGAAATTTAAAGCGCATATATAATTTTTCAGCAGAAGATGTGCATACTTTGAAGGTTTAAATATATTAGGAGTTTTTGTTTTTAAATTATTTGCAACATTGTTTGGTAGTGCTATAATTAGTTGTAAGAAGTCACTGCAGTGTGCGATGAATTCCTCTATCTCTTGTACTGGCATTATTTGGGCTATTTTGCCGTGCCTTGCTAAAAGTTCTGCTTTGTGACGACAAATGTGCAAGAAAGATACGGGTATCATTTGTTTATCCTGTAGCAGTTCTGCTAAAACTACTGCTACCATAGTTGGTTGAACTTTTAGATGATTTGTTAATGCACTCAAACTCTCATAAATAAAAGCAAAACTCTGATCCAATTTAAAAACGTTTATAATAATGTTATCCTCTTGTGGTTTCGGCCAAACACCATTGAAAAGCTTAAGCAGCTGTTGCAGCAACTCCGCATATTCACGTGATGCAATATATGACCAATCAAATTGCTCCACATCAAGTCCCACGACTTTTTCCGGTGTGGCATAGCCCGGGAGCGCATTGTTAACGTGTAGCTTGATAATAAGTTCTTCAACCTTTTTAATATCCGCTGCACAATCGATTTTGGGAATATCTTGCAGCTCACTTATAACTTCCCGAAGTTTTACTTGTACGCTGATTAATTGCGACGTTGTGGCTGCTATCGATGTTGTAGTCTCTTCAGCTGAAATTGAAAAATGTGTGCACCCAATTGGAATGTGTTTCCGTAATGAATATATTATGAAGTTATCTACAGAAGCAGGTTCTTCTTATTGAAAAAAATTCTTTGAAGTTTAAAATTCAAAATTATATCATGCACAAAAACACTATTGAATGTTTGTTGAAAACCAATTATTTCAGCTAAAAGTACATTACATTTAATATAATTTTCTAAAATAATTTCGTTGCAGTAAGAACCTATTTAGAATAATATATTTACTCAAGTTAAAAAAAATAGTTTTATTTCTAGTTCGCACTGGACTTATTTCAACTTACCCATTGGCATGCTCTGATGAATAGAAAGATCTCCTAAGCCAGCCAGAAGATCTGTTGCTGTCATTGCTGTGGGAGGCTCAGCGGCAGCTGCACGGGTGTCAAACAAATTAAATGCTTCATTTGCTGGTGTTGCCGTTGTCATTAAATTTCCTTCAATACCACCCATAATAGGTTGTATCGTAGATGAAGAAGCTGTGCTCTCTTGAAATGCAGCAAAATCTTCGAATTCATCTATTTGTGAAACTGACGCAGTTACGGGAGGCACATTGCCAAATGCGGAAGCGAAATCACCAAAATCTTGCTGATCATCAGCGCGTGGATTAAAGTCATCTAAGTCATTCCCACCAAAGGTTCCATCGCTTGATTTTGGCAATGGACATGTTTTAAAAAGGTCATCAAGTAAATTATTGTTGTTTATATTATTGCTTTGCTGCTGTTTGTTGGTTGATATTCCAATGTTATTATTAAGCGCTGCTAAAGTAGGCTCTTTATTAACTGGTGAGTCACGATGTGTTGGCGAATGTATTCCAGCAGCGGCTGCGGATGTTTTACCAAAGTTTGCCGCGGCACCCATATCAATTTTTTTCGTGCCCACAACAGGTTTTGCTGGTTGTTTTGTGACTGTTGATGTTGTGGTATTTACTGGCGGTGTTGCTTTGGTGCGCATATTCATGTTTGCTGAGGAATTTCCGGATTTTGCTTCAGTGCCAACTTCTGTGGGACTTGAACGATCATTGTAGCGGTAATTTCTGCAATAACAAATAAGTTGAGTTGATTTTACCAAGTTAAAAACCGAAAAAATGTTTGTTACAAACCTTGGACTGGGCGAATCACTATCAGAAAATTCTTTTTCACCTTCGTATTGAGCATCATCATCTTCATAGCGATCTGCACCGCGCGAATCGGAATCTATTCGCAGAAATATTTACATTTAATAAAATTGATTTCATTTAGTAATAAAATTTAGTATTTACACCAGTTATCGCCATGGTCAGTGCGTGATGTTCGCCAACCACCATCATTATAACCGCCTGCGCCACTGTTCATACTGTGCATGCCCATGGCATCACTACTCATTCCAATGTATTTGGTCTTATTTTTCTTAGCTTTTTTACGTTCTTCGCGCAAGCGATCGTCATCCTGTATAAAGTCTATTAATTCTCTAACCTAAAAAATAAATAATTATTCAATTTCATTTTCTTTTACTTTTAATACTACTGCAACTACAAGTTCTTTTTTATGCCCGATACAATAATCACCCTTATTTGAGCATCGACGTATCAACTGCCGACCTATTTTTCGATTCGATCTAGGAACGATATCTCTGTGGGTGGTTTCATATGTCCACCTTGACAAAACTTGAGCAGATAGAATTAGAAAGAAATATTTATGTTGTCGTTGAGTCTGCCCAATTCAAGGTTTCCAATTTTAAATCAAAACTCCACTACCGTGATGGAGGGGAGGATTAATCTACAGTTTTCAGAACTATTTTATAGTGAATAGTAAGGGTTCTCGTGACGGCTAAACTGAATGCTCAATTTCCTTTTTGCCCAAATATAAATCCAATAACTTAATTCAAATCGATTATAACTTTATATTAAAAATAAGACCTAAATGATTCTTTATAATTTTCTTAAAATGTAATTACCTTATGTCTAATGTTAATACCCTGATCCTTGCCACCTTCATCGGTAAATGTATAATTTTCAAGTTGACGTAAATCATATATATGTTCCCTTGATGATGTTACGACTCTTTCAGAACCATTTCGTACTAAATAGTTCAACAAAAGTAAGCTCTAAGCAAAAAAAAATAAGTACATATAGTATAATATTATTATATTTGTCTTCAAGACTACCTTATAAGTTCTTCGCCAGTTTGATTTATTGTCTTGTAGCATTCGTTTCCACAACATTGACATCACCTCGGGGAAACTTTCATACGAAAATGTTGAATGTGCTAATTCTTGCATAAGAGGTCCGGTGGGTCCCCAAGGATCGTCGTTAGTTGCCTCTCGAACTTTACCTTCTATTTCAGTGTAGTTCATAACTACATTGGTGCTGTAATGTGAAATATTAAAATAAGCATATATAGCTTTGACTGATGATTTAAAGTTAATTATTAAAACTGAAAGAGATTTTCAAATAAGATTCGTGTTTCTTGGTTCATGAAGATTTTCCTATCGATAGGGTTTTTTTTTTCAAATGTGCGCAATATTCTTTTAAATTGAAAGCTCAGATTGGTGGAAAATTTTGTTTGACACAATTTCGAGTTTCTACATGGTTCTCAATATACCGTTCTTCTAGGATCTTTTAATACAGAAATTATCTACCACCATCGATGGCTAGGGTAACAACTTCAATGTTGTTTACATACCTTGAAGCAAAATTTAGCTATACAAGCAACACTTTAATTTAGATCCGCAAAACAGTAACCTTAGGTACCCGTTGCAGTTTCAGATCATCGAAACGTTTGGGCTCGAAGTTCCTCTTGCGATGGACCAAAGTAATACTATATAAAACATTAATTTTGCCTATTGTTCTGTATGGTGCGGAGTATTGAAGGATGGACAGAGCTGCGGAACAGACCTTAGCACCTCTGTTGATTTTGTACTTTGAAATTTTTTTGAATGCAGAACTTATGTGCAAAATATAAGGAAAAGTAATTCAATTTTTATGAAATAAATAGTAATTCATTTCATTAAAATTGAATTGCTATTCCTTTTACTAGAACTGAATAACTTTAAATTTCATTAAAATTGAATTATTAATTCGTTAAGTATTAGGAAAAAAATGTTGGACATTTATAGCATCATTTTCCTTGAGTGCCATCTTCAGGTGAGTCATAAATACAATAATGCAACATAATTATATTAAATGTAGTATATCTTGCGTGTGAGTTTTGTTAACACAATATTTTCGAAAGAATTCTGTGGCAAACTTAAGTCTATTTGTAATCACAATTTGTAATTACTACTTATGGCTACATAATTAAAGCTAATTTTACACAAAATTTCATCAAAATCAATTAATTAATTTAAGATATGTTGAAGAAAGAATAATTGCTTTGTCAGTGGCCTACGAATATAATGCACTTTGTGTCATAAAATTGGTTCAGTAGTTTCCAAAGAGATCATAATTAAAATATGCATACCAAGATTTCGTGTATTTGAGCCGTTTGTGCATCGTAAAGCAAAAGCTATTAAATTGATAAACAATTTATTTCTGAACATATACAAAATGATTGCTTGACTCATAATGAAGAACAAAGACAATACCAACTAGTATAGAGTAGATCAAAAAGTACCTGCATGCTAAGACAGGTGGCGTTGCTAAGGGAAGTTGGCATTTTCTATACATTGGAAAAAGAACAATATCAATATGTGACCGGGAAAGTTAAAAGGGACCTACGGTTCGAAAAAATCGATTTTCACTTTTTTAGCGATTCTTATAGAAGAGGCTACGCTCTTTTCAATGCAACAAGCCCCAGCTTTGTAGCTGCATTCGTTTTTCACAAATTCACTCCAAACATGGACACATTGACAAAAAAAAAACAAACGTACGAAAAAGTCCAATCTGACAAACTTCTCTGAAATTGATCAAATTGGCTTGAAACTTGTTACTTGGGGTTTTTCAGGGTCGCTGATTACGAATCTCGTATCAGATCTCAAAAATTCAAAATGGCGAATTCAATATGGCGGACAAATTTTTTAAAAACTGATCGGATTTGCTTGAACTTGTTACTCGGTGGTTTTCAGGGTCGCTGATTACAAATCTGATAACAGATTTTCAAAATTCAAAATGGAGGATTCAGTCTGGCGGACAAATCTTTTAAAAACTGATCGGATTTGCTTGAAACTCCTTACTCGGAAGATTTTGGGATCGCTGATTACGAATCTGGTATTAGATTTTCAAAATTCAAAGTTTCAAGCTATAAAAACGTTCATGCGCTTAAAAAACCACTTCTTAACTTCAAAGTCGTTTTTCTCGAAAATTTATTTTCGTACCGTAGGTCTCTTTTAACTTTCCCAGTCACATATATTTTATTTTTGGATGGAAAAACGTGCAAAGGAATAAAATCGAAGTTGGATAATGTCTATGGATAATGTCGTACGGAATAGCAATCAATATTTTAAAAAAATTAGAAATGAGGCAGCTGCTAGCCCAAAGGGTGCCGCGGATTCTCAAGGTGAACAACAAGCGGATGCGGCAGTCAACTACGATTTAATGTTGAGTCGTCACTGTTGATGGAATCTGGATCCATTACTATACGTCTAAGACCAAGCAACAACCAAAACAATGAATTTTTAGGCAAAAAAAGATTTCTTGGAATTTGAGATTTTTTGAAGAAAGTAAGCACGATCGGGGGCAGAATTCAGTTCAAACGCGGAGCGTTTCTTATATGAAACAAGTTAAGGTGTTATCTTCGGCCAAGCCGAAACTCACATACCCCACACTGCGCTGAAAATACCTTTTAAATAAATGTTAAAAAGGCGTTGAAGAGGTGGAATAAGTCGAAAAAAATGTGAAATGTTAGAAAGGTTGACAGAGGTTGAAAAATGTTGAAAAAGTCCAAAATATATGCAAAATGTTGAAAAACTCTAAAAAAGTTGAAACAACTTGAAACAATTCAAAATGGATGAAAAAGTCGAAAAAATAACGAAACCAATGAAGAAAGTTGAAAAAGTCGAACAAATACATATAAGATATATTGGAAAAAGTTACAGGGTTGAAAAAGTCGAAAGAATAAGGAAAATGTTGAAAAAAATCGAATAGAAATGAAAAATTAGAAATATGCCACGCCCACTTGTCCAATTTCGCCCACTTTTGGTTCAATAAACTATATTCGTGATCGACATCCTCATATTAAATTTCAGCACAATAGCTTGTATAGTTTGCGATATGTGCCGCAGCTAAATTTAAAATTTAGGGCGGTGACATACCCACTGGTACGGTTTTGATCCAGAAATAGCTTTCTATAAGCAAACCTCTTACACCAAATTTTAGTATGATTGCTCACATATTTCGATAAATATGCCACTTACCGTATTTTACTTGTATGGCAGGTGCCACGCCCACTGGTGCTATTTCAGCCAATTTTGATTCGGATATACTCTATAGCAACTGAACCACTTACATTAAATTTCATAGCAATTGCTGCAATAGTTCACTTAAAACAGCGCTTACAAATTTATGTTTATATGGGAGGTGCCACGCCCACTGATGCAATCCTGTCAAAATTCATTTATTTTTAAAGCTTATAGTAACTGACATCTATAGACCAAATTTTATGAAGATTACTCTCATAGCACACTATCTATAACAATAAACGTTTTTTGCTTATATGGGAGGTGCCACGCCCACAAGTACTATTAAATAAAATTTTTGTAATAAGAGACCTTATAGGAAGTATATCTACCTCATTGAATTCCATAACGATTACGTTGTTAGTTCTCTTAATATAACGTTTATAAATATTGTGGGCGGTGCCACGCCCTTGAGCAAGTTTTTTCAGTAAAGTAGCTGAGATTGTATTGATGACTGCTTTCAGCGGCATCATCCCCAAAATTTTTATGGAAATCTTTTGTGCGAATTCTGAGATATACGGAATCAAAATTTTTAACAGTTGAAAAGTTCCCATGTGCACCAAATCACCAAGTTTCATCAAACTCGCTGCATTTTTTTCAAAATTGGCCTGGGTAAATTTACATAGAGTATGGGCGGTAGGCGTGTCCGTCAACCGATTTCGCCAATTTTCAATAGCAAGATGCCTGCAAGAAGATGTGACCTGTGTGTGAAAGTTTCACTCAATTAGCTTTTTTGGTTTTCCCGTAAACCTGATTTCAGCGGACAGACAGACAGACGGACATCGCTAAATCGACTCAGGTGGTGACGCTGATCAAGAATATATACACTTTTCCATACCTGCCACGCCCCCTTCGAGGTGTTACAAACGGAGAGACAAAGTGAATATACCCTCGGTGTAGGGTATAAAAACTTCAACGACCTTGAGTATGTTCAAAACTTTTCAGGTTTCTGAGGGATAAGGCGCGAACGTTTTTTAAGAAAAATGTTTCACATTGCAATTGTTTAATCTTCCTTTTATAATATAATAATTATAGAAATTAATTTTCAGAGTCCGAAAATAAGCGTATAATGAAAGAAAAAAGATTAAAAAACAAAACAAATATTGGAAGAATATAAAAGTTCCATTACATACTTTTAGTTAAAGAAAAGTAGAATCAAGTTGTCAAAGTGGTTTTCATCGCTGTCAAGAATAAACTAAACACAACATATATAAAAGAAAACAACAATTCTGAGAAACTCTCTTTCAATTTATTTCAAAATTTATGGCGGGTCCTATACCAACAAAATAGGTTTTGGTCAAAAAAGTTAGTTATTTGGAGCAAAAAATCGTTGTATTATATAAAATTACGGTACTAGAAAGATTAATTGGTAACAACCGATGAAAGAATAAATTGATATTGACACCAACAAGATATCAAGGACACTGGTCCAATTGAATGTACTATTACTGCTATATCTGTAGAAAAAAACTTACTAACAAGATAAAAAAAAAAACTTTAAACTTATTTTATTGAGAAGTACTTTTAAAGGACTTGTACCCCTTTTGTTCTAGATCCGTGAAATAGTTTTCGGTGTCATAAAATTTGCGTATAGAAGAAAATAAAAATTTTGATAGTTTAATGTTTATTTGTACGCTCAATGGACACAATTTTTACAAAGGTCAATTATATGTTGCTCTGTAAACATGCAGAAGCAGAGAAGGAAGTTGGAATAAAAGAAAATTCGTAATATAGTTTCTGGAACAAGTTTCCCGCTTTCCCAAAGCGTAAATGTACCAGTTCTTATTTAGTTTTCGCTTAAGCGAATTAATTTAATTTTACTGAAAAATAGCCTGTGAGTTACTACACTTTAGTAGAATGGCGTCTTCACTCATTTTTCAAATCAAAAATAAGTGCATTTTATATAGAATAGTAATATATGTATAAATGAAAACTAATAGTCAACCATAATGAAAACACAACTCTGTAGTTATAATTGAATGCTGTATTTGTACAAAAAAAATTTCACACACTATATAACTATACTTGGCTTTATCGTTTGTTTGTTTAAGTAAATAAATTTATTATTTGCACGTTTTCTTATCAGTTTTTTTTTATAAAGAAATGTGGCAAAATTTGTTTTGTTGTAAAGAAACATTTTAAGTTTTCTTTTCAATCAAAATAATGAAAGATTGGAAAAAAATATATACAGACATACATAAAATTTTTTTATCTTTATGATTTATATCTACGACTTTTACGTTATCGTTATATGTAATTACATTGCGGCAAGAAAAAGTAGAACAGAAACACAACATTTTGTCAAACCCATCAGACTAAAAATATTTTAAAAATTTCTCATGCGCTAAATACTTCATATTCATTTGTTCCCTATGATTTCAGAATTCTGATACTTCCATGGTTAAAAGAGCAAAAATTCAGTTTCAAGATATTTTTGAAATTGTTTCATATGTAAGGCCCAGCCCATAGGGTCGTCTACGTTGCGTCATAGTCTATAACTATTACAGCTTCAAATACATGTGTTCGTATGAAGTGCGGCCAAATCGTAACGTCTCACACAATGAGAAAATTAGTTTCTGCACACAAAACGAGAAATAAAAAAGCAAGATAATTACGGTGACTATCCATCCATATATTTATGTATATGAACCACATGTCGCTATAACTTTTTTAAGAAAAACGGAACGCACTAGTGTATTCTTTTTTTTAGATTTGCATATTGCATTTTTTTAAAAATATGTGTGTGACCATTTTATTATTTTACAAAACTCTCAGTCAGTATAACTAAGAAAATGTAAGCGGAAACTCTAAGCCACTTACTTGCAGAAAAAAGAAGGACTAAGATTTAGTTTTTCATCAAAATGTCATGTGGAATATGCGATAAGCTAATATTTGATCATTAAACATAAATATGGATGTACTAAACAAAAAGCATCTTGTAATATTGTTCAATTCCGTACTTGGAATCTTTTCGGAACTCAAACTCAAAATATGTCAAAATCTTAGATGGATATTATAAAAGTTGTTCAACCTTTTTGGTAAGTATATTGAGATTACAAAAATGTTTTCATAATGCTCTTGTAAAAATTATTCGAACTGAAGATAAAAACAATATTAATTTTTTTTTTGTGCAGAGTTTTCTGAAATACTCTTTCAATTAAGCAGTGGCTTAACAGAAAAAGACTACAATATATTTTTTAGATTTAGTTTTATTTTCTTAAACTTCGAAGATTTATCTTTCCAAGTTTATCATTACATATTTTAATTAAATGCTTATCATGTAATTTAAGTACAATGTAACGTATGACCAACTTTTAATTCCTATAGAAAATTAAAGACACTTATCTAAGTATTTAGCGGCAGTAAGCATAGGTTGCAATAATTTTTTACTGTATCATATCCTGAGTATTAAAATACGATTTCATCACTTTACGGTTGACCCCTCAATAACTTTTAGAATTTTTAGATCCTTTGATATATTTCGCCAAATAATTAATATACAAATTGCTTTTAGGATGGAAAGAAGACAAATTTCTGAAATTGTTTTTAAAACCGTTTTTACTATAATAAATGTATGAATATACATATATGTACATATATTTATTTTTTTTTAGCTTGAAAACCGCATTCTTCACTTTAGAATGAATGTTGCCAGCGAAACCGGTGTTGGACTTACTACAGTGTACCGCGGCCGATGAGGGACATTTTGGAGGATGTAACCACTGAACCGCGGTCGAAGGCCGCCCACTTTTCCTATCTTTTATGAGTATAATATTCCTGGAAATATTTTTTATCGTTTTGCAATAAAACGCATGATTTTCACCAAAAATTGGTTGTGGGGTTCAATCATAAAACATCCACGATTTCTTACGGAGTTTCAAAATCAGCAAAACACGTCTTACGCAATTAATGTGCAGCAAATTACAAAAAACAAATTGTGTGCGAGATATCAACAACGAATTTTTTGTTTTATTGAAAGGCCTATTGATGACATTACGTCGGAAAATGACATCGTTCAAATGGGTGGCGCGCATCCGAAGTCCAATTTTCGATTACTCTAGCGCATAGATCAGGTTGAATTTGAACATGAATTCCTAAAAATGTTGAAATTTGAAGCTATTATAATTACGATTTCGTTCAGAGTTAAATCGACAATTAACTAGTTTCAGCATTTATCTAAATAAAGGGATATGAATGTATTGTACAAGCTCTAGCTTCTATTAGACAATTTTAAAACGAAAAATATTTATAATTTTACTTATTTTTTCCATAGGTACACTTCTTTCATGATTGAACAAATACCTTTAACAGATTGTGTTGCTTTAGTCTCTTTCCATCAAAATACTCATAAATCATATATTCAATATCAGTTTGAATGAATTTACTAAATAGGTAGAACAAAAGAAATCGAAAAAGTCAAAATGTAGAAAATATATCGAATTCCAACACACAAATCGGTGCCAATCGAAATTTAGTGCAGTAGCACTTGTTTTCGTTGCTTAATTGGTATGCGCAAGCAGATATGAAGAGAAAAAACACTTGTTCGCTGTGAAAACAAAATTTAAGCTAAACAGCTTCTTCCCTACCCTCTACCTATCGTTGCATACCAGTTTTACACATTGGGAATATGTACTAGCTATAACAAAAAATACTGCTGATTCAGTGCGGAAGGAATAGAAGACTCCAATAAAATAGAGCAAGCATTCATTACCTTATTTTCTTTTGCTATTTATATAGATTTTTGCATTGTTTCCTTAGTTAATTTTTAAACCATTTGATTTCAACAAATGTTACAAATTTCTTATACTTACACTTTGTCAGCCAATTCTCGCACTTTCCACATACTTATAAATTTATCAACCATTTTGTTGCTGTTTCAGATTTTTTCGTTGAATATATTTTCCACTGATTTTTTGTTGAGAAAATTTGCAAGTTTGATAATTCTTCACTGTCAGAAAAATCAGCACGATATTAGAAAACTCAAGTTAAAGAAAAAATTGTTGTTGAAAATTAATAAACTTTTTAAATTTATAGCAAAAATTATCAAAAATAACACAAAATAGTTTTGATGATTTGGCCAACCATCCGTCACCATGAAATTTGTGGTGTTCGTTGCTATGAAGTTGGCTGTATTTTGGCTGTCAAAGCGAAGGTCTGATTAAGCGCATGCAGTGCTGCCAGACTTCTCCAAAAACCTATGAATTTTTTAAAGAGATTTTACTTAAGCCTTTAAAACCGTTGAGATTTTTGAGATATTAAAGTTTTTTAATTTAAAATAAAATAGAAAAGATATGAATTGATGCATCAAATGTATTACAATCCGATGCACTTTTTAAGAGATCTTTAGTTTCAAATATGCTTAATACGTTAAAATATTTTACTTTATTCTTTAAAGTCATATTTGTAGCTTATAAAATCACCTAAAAGAAGCATTTGAATTTTTTGTTATAACGTGTAATCATTCTACGTTATGCATGTATTAATCGTATATGGAGTAAAATTTGCCAAACGCACCAGGTTAAAATTTTTTATACTCCGAACTTGTTTAAGTTTTGGTTACTTGTAGCTCTAGTAGAGATCGATTAAGCTCTGGGAGTATTTTGCTTCAACGTCATTAGCTTCCAAAATACATAGATGTGAAATTGCTAATTTTCGTAATTTTTTCTACGAACGTCTATTTTTAAAAATTCTGGAGTGGTTGACTGGCAACTATCGCACTTTTACTCTCTTTAAGGTGATTGTCAACCTGATTATCGCTTGCTTTTATGTGATAGCTATTTAGGTGTCGTTTTTAAAAACGATAATCAAAAAGTCAACAGCCGACTATCACCTTAGCGGATACCACATTAGTTCTTGGATTTAATTTGTAAATTAGGAATTGCAATAAGTGATTCCAATAGATTTTTTCATGATCTTTCCAAAAAAAAAAAAATACGTTGTTGCTAAAAAAATTTTTTTATGAACATTCATCACTTAAAACTTTTTTTTGCATTTTTCAAAAACACATAGTTGAATAAGGCTTATATGAAAGCTTGATTTATTAGCTTTCAGAATATTAAAAACTCAACGTTCAAGAACTTTTGCAGCCCATTTTAAGTCCTTAATGTTCTGATAGGTAATAAATCGAACTTTCATGTAAGCCTAGTTAAAAAAATGTGTTTTTAAAACAAGTCTACCCGATAAAAGGGTGGTTTTATTGTCGCGCTGAAAAAAATTCTACCTATAATTAAAAACAATTGAATTTGGTAATAATCTAGTTCAACGGCATCAAGTCATTCTAATATCCCAACGAGCAATTCATCTTCATTAAATAAGTGTTTGGTATTTCTTTTGAAAGACATTTTGACGTTTTGATTTTGACATATTCCTTGCTTTTTGAACGCGACGTTTAGTTCCTGATGTCACTTTTTTCTTTTTGACATTTCGTTTGTCGGCCCTCATCTGTGGTGCACCGTGCAAGGAGTCGTATTTTTATTTTCATCAAAAGGTGTGTTAAAAACAATAAACTTGTTATTAATAATTAATATAATTGTTGAGATATTCCAATTGATCAACAGTTAACTCAAACAACTTGCGATGAAGTTTTCTTTAGTTTTTCTTAAATGAAGAAGGTTATGTAAACTTTTTCCATTTTAGCTGTATATCGAGACGAGCGAAAACATTTCTATATGAGTGGCAGTATGTTGGGGCTTCAACGATTTGCTGGTGGCATTGCATCGCAACTACTGCGAAGAGCTGGTTACTGCACAACTGTACGCACAGCAATAGCTACAACATCAACAGCAACAACCACGAATTCCAGTGAAGCCGTTGATGGTACTGAAAAGACAACGGGAGTTGTAGTTAAGAAATCAAAACGTACGTATTGTAAAGTAACACGGTAACTGTGTACGTTTATTCCATTCTGTTTAAAGGTAAACCATCGACCACTGGCTGAGCTGTGTTTTTTGGTTTTTTTTTACGCGGTATACGTAGAACCTTCGAATAAGATAGGTAATTTAATAAGCTATAAATTCGATATATAAAACTTAGAAATATGAGGATTTTTCCGAAATATTCACTGACTTTCCTAAAAACCGTTATATTCTCCATAAGATGTATTAACCATTTTTCATATAGAACATTGACAAAGCCTAGTTTGACTTGCGAAGTATTTTTTAGTAAAAAAAAACAAAAAATTTTCAAATTTATTATTTGTTATACATATGTACTTCCCTTGACATATGATTCATATTCCTGAGCTGTTACAGAAAGCCACCACGTTCCTCAACTTATATTCAGAAGTACTGTGGCTAACGAAACTGGTTTTGGACATGTAGGATGTAAACCCTGAGCTGCTCGTGAAGGTCTCCAACTTACCTCGACCCATGGCATATCGTTTTCAGGAAAAAAAAAAAAATAAGATACTGATTGAGAAATGTATATATTTTTTGTTGAAAACGGTAAAACCTTTTGAAAAATCTTCGCATCTTGTAAGCTATGTGAAATATTTCGAATTTTTGTGTACATACTTGTTTTATACCTTATTAAATTACCTTTCATATTCCATTCATATTTTGAAGGTCGATCTAGAGATTCCCATCTTATACTTCTTTTTAGAGCTATAGCTGTATCTTCTGATGGCTATTTATACGAATCTCAATCCGAGCTGCTTTTTATGAAAAATACCCTGTTTTAGGGAAAGAAACAATGTGTCGCCAAAGTAAACTGGTGCCGAAATTAGAAATTAGAACTTAGATATGTATAAATAAAAACTATAGATTTTTTAATATGTTCTTAAGCCTTTGAGTTTCAAACATTGATTCTTAACACAACTAATTACAGATTCAATAGTAGCAGCAGCGTTTGAATCATTAAATAATGACACGCTCGTAACCAACACTAGCAACGTCGGTGCCACTGCCGTCGGTTCCAACACAAACAAAGCCACTGAAATAAAACCTACATTAAACAACAATAACAATATTGATGAACGCATTATCAACGCCAAGACTGTAAATGGTTTGCTTGCTATCACAGAAAGTAATGGCCCCATCACACGTAAACATGCATTAAAAATTGTTTCAATACTCGCCGATTGGAGCTCTATGAATCGAGTAAAACTAGCTGAATTTGAAAATGATTCCCGCTTTTTGCGTATTTGTCGAATGTTGGGTCGAACTATAGGCAAAAATGGTTCACAACTTGCTGCAACTGACAACAATAATAACAACCAAAAGATATCTGGTTTTCGAACTGACGATCTCAATACAGTACTTGGCGTTGCCGGGGATGATGAAGCTGCAAAGTTAGTTGCCAGCATTAGTTTGCCACAAATGGTAAAAGTGATGAGCACGTTAGCTCAACGCAAGCGTCGGAGTACGCCATTACTGCGTTCACTTGCGTACAATATAAGTAGTACTACCGAACAGTTGGACTTAAAGCAATGTGCCGATGTTCTTTACGCTATGGCTACGTTAAACTTTCAGGATTCTGTACTGGCTGCAAAGATATGTGCAGACGTACAATTAATGTTGCCTAAAAACGTAGATAAATCTGCTGTTGTCGGTTCTATATGGACAAGTCTGGGTATTCTGAAATATCGTGATTTGGGTTAGAAATTTCATTGTCTACATCTATTAAACAATGATGCTCAAGTTAAATATTTTTTTTTTAATAGATATACTCGAATCACTAACACAATGGACACTTCAAAATAGTGACATCTGCCGTCCACAAGACGTGAGCGCACTATTTCTATCATCAGCTTTGCTGGGCTTTAAAAGTGCAAATATTGAAGATGTCTGTGCAAAATTAGTTAAAAGTATTGTTAAAGAAGATTTCACCAAACCAAACGATTGGGTAAATCATGTCTGGGCGCTGGTAATGTTAGGTTTAGCTAAAAATGAGCATTTGGAATCAATTTTAAGGTTGGTACAATTGACAAAAAATTCTAAATTACGTAGAAAAATTAAAAATTCCATATTTTACAGCGATGAATTCATAAAGCTTTTGCAAAAAGATGGTAAAACGCTAACACCAAATTTAAAAATGAAGCTTTTAAACTTAAACAGCTATGCGCAGTTATTGGCTGAAAACTATGATGGACCTCTTTTATCTGCGAATAGTGATATCTATGATGTTCCAATAGCTTATACCAAATCTAAACAAATTTTAGTTAATGGCATGTTAGATGCTTTGAAAAGTTTATTGCCTGCAAATAATCACGTTAAGAGTCGAGTAGACAGTAAGATGGGATTTCTTATTGGTAAGCAAAAGTTATGAAAAGTTTAAAGAAAAAATTTCCTTTCAAAAAATATTGAGATGTTGCTCTTTTTGAAATAAGAAATGTTGAATATCATTTATATGGTATAGGCAGAGACACCTTTGTTATAGAATGTTCTCAATTTCCCCTTCCACTGATACCGCACTTACCGGAAGGATTGCTTCGTCAAATAACACAATTTTTCAAACAAAACTTGAGACAACTATAGAGTTGGAGGCTGATGCTTCTGCGGGCGTGATAATAACAAAGTCTAAAAATTTAGGTGTCTGGTATACAGCTGTGAACATGAAAATAGCAGTACCTTCATTTAATTTTTATAAAGTCCCATATTTTTTTTTTCACACAATCCCTTTGAAGACTAATTTATTACTAGGGGTTCTGGGCTTATGGAAAAGCTTTACTCTCATGATAAAAAATCTCAACTCTGTAGATAACGGGTCTTAAAGTACGTAACCACGTTTTTTCATGTAACATTAAGGGGAGGATAACGTATTACATTTTTTTTCCTATTTTTTTATTCGATTTTTTGAATGAAAAACCTTTTAAGAATATTGTGTGAAAATTTGAGACGAACCGGAGCAAAACAAACGAAGATACAGTAGTTTAAGCAACAAGGTTATGAATGTTCCATTCTAAATTGTTAAGTGTTTAAAGCTTCAAAGCGTTTTTCCCACAACTCGCGTTTTCAAAGCCGGTGCCCCTCATAATTTGAAAACTACTGCATCGGTTCTTTTAAAATTTTGAACACTATTTCTGTACATAATTTACAAGGCATCGGTGGAGAGTTTTTTCAAATTTGTTAATATTTATTATAATTCCCAAAAACTAAAATTTCGAAAAACCCTTCTAGCGTTACCTGGGAAAGCGATTTTTTTTTGATTTCTTAAGATCCAGCACAGAAGTATGAGGGGCACCGCAATTCTACTTTTTTCTGAGACGTTTCCAAATAATTGCTGCCATTGCCGTATTTTTCAATATTTATACATGAATATTTTTACAAAATATTCTTCAAATGGTATACTTTGATGTACCATTGGTTTTAATAAATAAATTTTAACTGTGTTGTCGAAAAAAATTCACAAAAATGTGCCTTTTTTTGTACAAACTTACGTTACCCTCTCCTTAAAATAGCAGTGCAATTATCTTTTTGAGTTTTATTGAAAGATATGAAATTTTTTCCAAAAATTTTTTATTTGTAATATTTTTATAAATAACACTGAAAATTAATGCATTTATTCCTTTTTACTTGCAGATGCACTTTGCCACTTTGATGCTAAACGTAATCCACTGCCATTGGATAAAGAACACTCTAATGCAATCAAGTAATTATATATGCGTAATGTACTTGTTATATTTTTATGAAGGATTTTCTAGTTATTAAGAAAACATTGTTTTTTAAAAAAAAATATGTGGTTAATAATGCTTCTCGAGGTTCGGCAGTTCTTCCAAATAGTCATCCTTTTAAGGAAATTTTTTAATATTGCGAATTTTCGCAGTGTTGTATTTTAGTACTCTATATTTTACGTTACCCCAAAGGAAGAAGTCCAATGGTACTTAATCACGAATTTTTCCAGCTTCTTCAGTCAAATTGTCATAATTTTTGTGTGAATGTCCACTATTTTATCTATTTGAAAATAAATATTAAATGATTTTCAGTACAATCAGATAAATCCAAAACGTAATGAAACTACTTTTTCTTTGAGGAAAAAATATTTGGTCAATAAAGTTTTGATGAATAAAACTTCTAAGTATGTATTTATGTTTTCACCCTACGTTTCACTTTTGGATTTCAAACTGAATTAAACTAAAATAGGTACTTTTTCGGTTACACTCGAAAAAGATAATACCACTGCGAAGTAGTGTTGGGTCTGCAGTTTCGGATATGAAATGGGAAAGATTTTTACTAACGATGAATATACTAAACTGCCATGGAATGGGCTAGGAAATTTAAGGGTTGTTTTCGGGGTCAAAGTTATGATTATAATCTTTTTCAAGAAATAAATAAAATGTGAATTTATTTAGAAGGAAATTAAATCGCCATTTATGACCAATGCAAAAAAAAAAAACTATTGCAAAAGTGGAGGTAATTTTCGAAAGTTTCCAACATTTATATAGCGCTAAAAGAGTCTAGAATAAAATTCAAATAACTCACACATGCCAAAAATTATAATCATACTTTAAGCTATTTATATGCAAGAAACTTGCAAAGCTTTATGTCTAGTATATTTTTCGTTCTGAGCGTACTTTTTTAATAAATTAATAAAACCCTCTTTTAATTTGTTTTAACGTCCACTAGACAAGGAATTAACTTCCTCTGATTTTACTCGCTTCCACTAAATCAAACATTTTAACTGAATTTTATTTACGGACTAATTTTTTTCAAACTCTATATAGTAAATTTTTTCAAACTATTTATAGTAATTTTAAAGCGCTTAATGTATAATAATTAAAAGAGAAGCGCTTTTTTGTATTGACATGACAATGTTCAAAGAAGCTCTATTTGAAGAGAGAACGAAGCACTTTTTAAGTGATTTTTTTCAGAAGAAGATTCCAACAAGGATTAAAAATTATGAATAGAAATTATTGAGAAAATAAAAAAAAATACGTTTCCGCAGTAATTATTTCAAAGTTTAGTCGAATTGTAGTTTTAGTAAAAATAACTACTTAAACAGTAAGATTCTTATAATAAAGAATAATACAATTTTGGTTGTAACAGTCAGCAAATCAGAAGCATTTATTTGAATTATTGTATCAGGAGCTTTTGAAAAGGTTAATAACTTTTACGTTGAACTGAAATCCATGTTGTTTTCGTGTTGGTGTATGAGGGCGGGCAGAAAAGTATCCGAGCTTGGAAAGTTATGGCACCACTACTATATCCAATCCGTGAATACTTACCTTCAAATGACAGCTGTCAAGTTTTCAGCAAACTGCGTCATTCAGTGTATGTTTTGCATGCATTGAAAGCAAATCACGCTTGCATTAGACTAGGACATGTTAATCTTACCTAGTCTAACCCCTTAGGGCTATGAAAAGATTTTTATTTATATATACTGCAAAACCTCCTTATAACTTACATACTATATTTACAGAGTGGTGCTTATGGTAGTCGATTTTCATGACGTTTGTCATGGTACTCATCGAGCTGTGAGTGGTATAACAAAGCTTTCCTACGACTTATTGGAAAAAAGTGGTTACATGGTGCTAACCGTGCCGTATAATGAATTCAACACAAGCGACAAACTGCTAAAGCGAGTGCAGTACTTGGAAAAAAAGTTCAAATCGATTGTTAGTAGTAAATAAATTGAAAAAATTATATCAAGTAACTTTGAAAAGTGTTATAATAAAAAAAAAAGAAAAAAGTACGCATGTAAACGGTAAGCAAGATAATTTTATAGAAAAGTGCAGATTTACTTTATAACTTCTTACCTCTTAATGATTTGTGCCCAGTTAAACTTTGTTTAATTTTTATTTATTACATCATGTTCCAGTGGAATATGTTAAAATGATAGGACAAGAAATTACATAATTATGTTTACAGATTTAAAATATTTTCTAGCATTTTAAATAAATGTTAATAAAAAAAACCTATGCATTAAGTTACATACAAGCAATTTTTTTTATTATGAGAATTACGTATTATTTCAGTGCAAATTAAATTTTATATTCTTTAACATTGTCTATCAATAGCGGTTGCTTTGATTTTATGCTGTTGCAATATTGGATGCAGTTTTACATTTCTTTGTTTATTCATTCCAACTTTCCACCATTGCCCTGTTTCAACAAATTCAACGGCGGCACTTACAAGTTTATGGAATGCTGAACGTGCCAACTTATGACGATTACCAATTTCAAGTATTATCTTCTGATCGTAAACTTTTTCTAAGTCTTCAATAATATAGTGATTTCGTGCTTCAGCCTCTGTTAAGCATATACAGTTCCATGGTGACCAATCTTCATTTTTGATCCAACGTGGCAATCTAATAATAATAATTTTAAATAAAAAACTCATAAGCTCAGCTAAATACTGCCACTAACCTTAGATCTGTTAAATTTTCATTTTTGCTTAAAATCGAATGTCCGTGCCAGATACGGTCTATTATATAGCGTACATCATCGACTTGAAGTATAAAAGCATATGATGCATTGCAACGCTTCTTGCGTTCTTCTCGCTGAATGGCACGCAATATAGCAGTATAAGTATTGTTATCCGTAAAAGAAGTCTGTAACGACAGGAATTTTAAATTCACTTTTTCTTCTTCTTCTGTATAGAATTTCAGAAGTGAAAGAACATAATACCTTTAGATAATAACATTTATTGCAAGTGTCCACAGAATTTTGTCTTGTGCGAAGAGCAAATGATTCAAATGGTTTCACTTGCTTGCAAACCGTGCATAACCTATTAAAATTCACTGTATAAAAAAGAAACGTATTTTTAAAATCATGTTTGCTCTAAAGTTTTCTTTTAATTTTTTGTAGTAGGAATGACCATACTTAGGGCGGTGTTATTATCATAGGCTATATTTACTAGGTTGGGGCAACAGTGTCACTCAAACAACACAACTTCATAAATTTTTCGGAAATTAGTTTCTCAATATTTTAAGTTTAACTGCGCTTTGTGACGGTCCAACATCTTGGTAAAAAGATTTATTTTTTTTTTTAAATAAAGTTTGCACTTTTTTGGCTTACATATTTTATGTTAAAGAAACCAATTTAAAAAATAAAATCATGGTATAATGGCAATAATAAGATATGGTACACTGCAATCTGGGTCGGTAAATATCAAAAGCCCATTTTCGAATATTATATTAATCCATAATCAAGCTAAGTTAAGCAACTTAAAATTGCTATTTTCCAAAAGACAATTTATTCAACAGAAAGTCCAGAAAGTTTTGAAAAGTGACTTAGTCCAATTGCTTGTACTTATCTAAAGAGCCTTAGTGTAGCTCAACAAATCAAGTATCATAATTTTGGTTTATACATAGTACAAACACGTAGATACTTTTTCTGCTCTATTGGCATTAGCAATTGATGTTAGTCTGATTTGACTATATTTCAGCATTTCAATTAAAAATGTATTCCTCGTATTTGCAACTAAATTGTTAATAATTATTTTAATAATATAAATAATATAATACTTTTTGGAGGTGAATCCTTCGAGAATTTTATTAGTTCCATAAATAGTATCAACTGCCGTTTGCGTAAGACTTCGACATCACAAGATTTTGCATAGATAAGTAGATTCTTTTCACGTTCAAAGAGATCAAAAAGCTTAACGTATATATAAAAGAAAAATATATAGATATCGGTCTTACAAATTAACAGGCATTGCGAACAATCGCCATATGGTTAAAAATGTTACCTCTGGAAATTCTGGAAAGTCTTGTTCTTTTGTGATGATTACCTCTTTTATTTGTCGTAACAGCTCAAGTCTTTCCGATTTATCGAGTGGTTTCTTGAGGTCTTTATAGAGTTCATGTAGAAAACGTGCCCTTTGTGTACGTATTAGGTCCATATGAATAACATGATCTACAGATTATTATAATCAATATGCGTACGTTAAGATAACTTAACATGAACTCACCTTTGTAACCAATCCATTTTAGCGGTTTGCCCAATTCAGTTAAAAGTTTCTCATCGCGAAAATCTTGCATTGCTTTGAATACCAACTGCCTTTGACGATCGATGCCAGTTAGCAAGTGAATTTCCTTGTCCAGTAATATATTAACCTCAGCTATGCGTGAGGCGCCTTCATACATACTTGCAATTCGTTTCAATTCAGCCATTTTCCATTTATGCACTTCACCATATAGCAAATCAAAATCGTTTTTGGAATGTGGAAACTGTTTGGCAAGCGCTACGCGTTGTGTGCGAACTTGGGTTTCGTCTTCAAAACGCTCCTCCTCCCCAATGCGATTTGCAACGAGGCGTCTTTCAATTGTGGGTGTAAAAAGAAAATTATTATAGCATTTTTAGTATTCGAAAAAAGTTTGAACATGGTTCTGAAAATCATGAAAAAAGTCATCAACGTTTTTTCCAAAGAATTTTGTACATGTCCTCTAGCAAATTTTTGAAATTAATTCAGTACGATTATCCAAATTCATTGAAACAAAAAATCAATATTCTTGTCAAAATGAGATACATTCACTTAATTGTGAATAAGAGCGAAACGCGTTCATCGATTTTCAAGATTTATGTCTCATTTTGTTCATAGGTTATGTGACTTTACGTGAAAGTAATAAGACACTTTTTCCCGTTTTGGATTTATCATGATTTTTAAAAACATAAAAATTTTGATTTTTTAGGCAAAAAATGATTTTTTTTTCTTCAAAAATTTATTTATAACTGCAAAACTGTTGATTATGCAGAGAAACAGTATATTAATAGATTAAAGCAATTGTAATTCTCGTTTTCGAGTTATGTCAAACAAAGAGCCCCAAACGTGACAAATTCCCCTATATGATATTAACTTCAAATCGATATATCTCGATCCCTAGACGTGAACCAGCGAAACGCCGGGACACGTATAACTTTTTTTTACCAATATAACTTTTACCGGTAATCAGAACCCCCGTCGATCACTGACCCCAACCATTTGTCGCACAGTGTAATGTATAGTAAAGCTTATCTTTTGTATGTTCCCCGATTCATAAGTTTCAACATTTCAAGTAATCATAAGGCAGACAAAGAATCGATTAGATACAAAGCGTCCATTAAACTATCGACGACCTGTCTCAAGGTGTCTTGAGAATAATACCTGCATATATTGTTCAGAGGACCAAGGGTCAGTCTGACATACTCTCGTGAGCTATGCGACTATACTTAGCGCGTATTGCATTGATGCTTTTGAGAAAATACTATCTTTACGAAATAGAATTACAAAATCTAAATGTAACTGGAATATTTAACAATATGTATCTGGTAATAGCTCATTAATTCAGTTTGAATACAATAAACCTCATCCCAATTTGATTGAAAAAACTTCATTAGTTACTTACCGATATTCTTTCGCTGCATTTTTCATGTATCGAACAGCCAAGAAACGTCGCCAATTTCTTTGTAGAAGGATAATTTTCTTTAGTTTGTTTTCAATGCGCATTTTTTGTGCATATGTTTGATATTTTTTTGGTACAATTGTAAAATCAGTTGCAGCAGAAACGTAGAGAATATTGTTACCATCTAAAAAGCACTGAGATGCTTGATCGTGCATAGTGTCCTGTAGGTTGGAAATAATTTAGATTTTTTGGTCATCTTCATACGAATAATTGCTCTTACTATTAATTTTAGTTTGTATTCGTACGTTTGTGTATCTCTGCTATAATAACGACGATATTTCCATTTATCAAAATAAGGACCTGTCTGAGTAAAAGCATCCAAATATTCGATACCTGCATATGTTTTGAAAAGAAAATGTTTTGAAAGAAATTTCGATACATCTCATTATGCCCGCAAATTTTTCACAGTAATGTCCTAGGGAATATATTGTGTCTCTTTGTGCATTATCTGGCAATGCCCCAAAAAATGTTATAAAGAAAATTTAGTTGGATTTCAAAAGCAAAAACCCGATTTGTTACACTATCTAACAAAGTTTTCCTCAAATGGACAAGCCCAAGTGGGTCTGTAAAAAATTGTAGAAACGTACTCCTTGAAGTATGCAACATTGTTGATATGTACACTTATGTGAGTAATTGTTATATACATTTAAGCATTTTCAAAAACACTATGCGACCTGGCCTAATCAAGCGATGCTTTGATCAAATAAAAAGAAAGCATGTGTGTATAGTCTTTTAATATATCTGTTATCGGCAAAACTAGTTTTGGGCCAAACTAGTTATCATTAAGCCTAAAAATATGCCATGAAATCTTAATACAAAAGCACTATGGCTACTGAAGGCTAAGCCAGTAGCAAAGTAAGACAATAAAACTTATCAATTTCGTTCCATGCTTGGCAAGTGGTAAGTGGGTATACTTCGGCCGCAGCTTAGGACTTACATCCTCCAATATGTTCTATACCGGCTTCGCTATTCAGTAATTTGCATTATAATAAAATAACATACTTTCAGGCATACAAATCAAAGAGTTTTTCCTACTAGTTTATCCTGTAAACATAGCAATACATACATATATACCAAATATGGTGCCAAGACTACTTGTCTGATTTCAATGTGAAATATTGGAAAACTATACACGCAAGCTTCCTTTTTAATAATATTAAAGGATCGCTTAATTAGGCAACCACTTTCAAGAGAAATAAGTTAAAAATCACATAATAAAATTATTTCGCAAACTGTTCTATAGAATTTTTTTGTTTGGATTTTTTTTGCATTTGTTTTTAGGATAACATAGTTTTTTCTAAGCCAAATTAGTTGATTTTTTTGTTTGGATTTTTTTTGCATTTGTTTTTAGGATAACCTAGTTTTTTCTAGGCCAAATTAGTTGATTTACATGCCTAAAAGTATACAATTAAATTTTAATGCAAAAGAACTGTGGATAACGAAGTCGATGTTGAACACGTTATAGACTGAAACGCGGCCAAATGCCGCCGTGAAGCCGGTATTGGACATATTGGAGGATGTAATTCCTGAGCCACGGCCGAATGCAGCCCACTTACCACTTAATAAGCATACAATGAAATTGACAGTTTAAATGTTTTACTTTGCTACTATCTTATTTTTCACTAGCTACAATGCTTTTTCATTAAAATTTGATTGCATATACTAAGGCTTAACGGTAAATAGTTTGGCCGGTAAAATATTCATCGAGACACAATATATGTAATTTAGTAAGTGTTGAAAAATTGCTCAACAAAAATGGCTGTTGTATAGTGCAATGTGTAAAGTTGCTAACATCCGCCCATCAGTTGCACAAAACTTATGCATAGCATGCACAAAAATCATTAAGGAATTAACATATTCCGTTTGTTTTAGCTGAATTTTTTCACGCAAATACCTGAAATTTTGTCTTTGTAGCCGCATAAAAATGGTTTATCAATAGCTTTATTCTGTATTTCAACAACAATATTTTTCGGCTGCCCATCTGCTGAATCTTGTCCTGGTATGTGCACAGTTATAAAATCAGGTAAACGATATTTGCTACATTTATACAATAACAGAAAACAGTTAAATAAAATGTGTGACATGGTTTCATCTTCTAACGTACCTATAATAAATATTCAAATCTAATTTTGGCAATGATATCGATTCCGTCGATTCAGATCTTAACACTGACTGCAACAATTCCAAGTAGAACTCATGAATACCAAATTCATCGCTATCGCATTCCAATAGTAAACATTCATCAGATACTTCATGCCCGCATTGGCTTAAGCAAAGATAATCCGCATTCACCTCAAATTTACGTGCAATATCCTTTTTGACATCTCCAATTGACATACGATTTGGATAAACTTGTGCTATGACTTGAGCATCGGATATACGAAACTTAACGGTCACATTAGATATTTCGACGATTTCTTCAATCATATCATCAACTAAATTGCTGACTTCTTCTGCAGCTGCAGAGCTTTTCATCGAAAGAAATCCTTCCTCATCGAAATTGCTAAGTTCCAATTCACGGGGAGTCGTCGCTGGTGTCGGCGTTTGCACCGTAATATGACTTACATTTAGTGTACTTTGAGACATTGTAAAAGCTTTGCTATATAAAATACGAATTATTTGAAAATAAAATTGAAGCTATTGTATTTTTTTTTTTAAATAAATTTTGCCTTGTTTGGTAAAATTCTAAATATTGTCAATTTAACGGTGAGTTTGCTAGTGAAAGTTTTATGTACATACATAGGTATGAATAAGCACTTTTTGAAAATGGCTGCTAGGCAGGGTGTAAAACATTTTGTTTTTTTGTTTGCATCATAAATAACAACCGTATCCAGGCCTTATTTGAAAGAGGTCATAGTCATGAATTTAGCCATTATGGCTTGCAATTACAAACTCATGTATGTATGTACATTGGGGTGTTTATTTTGAAAATTTTGTAGACCAAATCCAACTCAAACCATGCACGCGAATTATTTTATGTTACGGAATTGGTTGCCGATTAAATATGTTATTCTCCAAAGGATATAAGGGGACCCATATTTCCCCAATTTGATTAAAAACATTTTTTTACGAAGCTATGGCCATTTTAAGTTATGGCCATTTTCGGCTGAAAATTGTTCCATTCAAATCAAAATAATTAATTTTTGTCTTTTGATTCTTATAGAACTTCTTATTTTCTGTTAGAGTCTTTAAAAAAAATTTCAAAATGGTTGAAAATTAGCAGAGCTATAGCGCTTTTTATGAGAAAAAACAAAGCTGATTTTCTGAAAAACCGCACCTTATTTTTGGCTCAAAATTTTATTTTGGACTTGTACTAATACAAGAAAGAGATGATATGAGTTTAATGCGCGCTTAAAGACATTTGAGGTGAGGAGAATATTTTTTCAAAAAAAAAAATATTTAAGTTTTTGTTTCAACCTTGCCAGCCATTTCTTGCTTATTTTTAATAGCAACATTATTTAGTACCCTTCTTTCTCTTTAAAATGAGCTTTTAAGTGCTAATCTGCGATGTTTCTTCGATCGAGATGAAATAAATTTGTAGCCGGTAGGTTAATATTGTTTGGTCGTAGGGGATCAAATTCATGACTTTCAAATTCAACTCTTTAATTTTGTTTTGGATTTTGTCAACCTCATTCAACTTATTTCAAGTTATTTAACGTCTTTCAGCATTTTTCAACCTCTTTCAACTTTTTTAAAATATTCCACATTTTTTCGACCTTTTCAACCTCGTTCAACTTTTAACCTCATTCAGCTTTTTTTGAGCTTTCAATTCCCTTTCAACTTCTTCAACAGTTTTCATATATTATCGACTTTATCAGCCTATTTCACCTGTTTCAACCTCTCTAAACTTTTTCCAACATTTTCGATAGTTTAACGACTCTTTCAGCCACATTCAAGTTTTCACGAGTTTTTCAAGGATTTTTGACTTTTTTCAACATTTTCCATGTTTTTTCGACTCTTTCAGTCTTTTTCACCTGCTTCATAATTTTTTCAATCATTACCATATTTTTCCTACTTTTCCAGCATTTTTCAGCTTTTTCAATCCATTTCAACATTTTCCATATTCTTTTAACCTCTTTTGTCGTTTTACAACATTTTCAATATCTTATATCTTTTTCACTTTTTCAACATATTGCATATTTTTTGGACTTTTTAAGCCTCAAAACGAAAAATCGAACAATGGTCGGTCTCCTGGTACTGAATTGTAATAGGAAACAAACTGTTTGCGCCGTTCTCATGTTTGATCTAGGAAGCTGAAATTTTAGGAGAGTTTTCATCAAACCCGATTCTATAATCCAATATAAAAAAAATCGTAATAGGCGTGTTTTATTGGGTTTGGTTAAACCAAAATTTCATACGAATATGCGAACCAGCTCAGTTTCTAGTTCAATCGATTGAACTTTTTTGTCTTTGCTAAATTGTACGCTAGTGAACAACAGATGGTGCTTATCGCAAGAAGATGTAGACACAAACCTAAAATAATCAAAAATATATGGCAACTTTGCCGGAATTTTGAAGAAGCGTTTTTAGGTCACGCAAGGCCTTGGGCACCCAGTCAGCGATAGGCCCAAATATTAAAATAGAAACATAAAAAAATTAAAAACAGTGATGAAACAACTTACTTACTTACTTGGGTGGCCATAACAACCCATTACCGGGTTACGGCCGACCTCAAAAGCTCTCTCCAGGCGCCTCTGCTTTGCGCACGCCTTCTCCAATCATTCACACCAAGCGTGGATAGAGTTTCCTCGGCTTGGTCTTCCATCGGAGGCATGGTCTTCCTCTTCGTCGTCGCCCAGCGGCTTCCGCATCAAACACCTTTTTCGCCGGAGCTTCTTCGTCCATACGCACAACATGTCCCAGCCAGCGCAGACGTTGAATAGTGATGCACTTGACTATGTCAATGTCAGCGTAGAGCTCGTACAGTTCGTGGTTCATTCGAATACGGTAGTCGTCGCCGACGTGAACAGGACCGAAGATTTTGCGAAGAATTTTTCTCTCAAACACCCCAAGCGTGGCTGCATCAGTCTGCGACACAACCCATGCTTCTGCGCCGTAAAGTAGCACGGGTAAGATGAGCGTCTTGTAGAGTGTCAGTTTTGTCGGGCGAGAGAGGTCTCTACTACTCAATTGCTTACTGAGACCATAGTAACACCTATTAGCAAGAGTTAGTCTTCGCTTTATCTCCAGGCTGACATCGTTTTGAGTGTTCACGGCGGTGCCAAGATAGGTGAATTCCTTGACAACTTCGAAAGTATAGTTGGTCGCAGTAACAAAGGATCCAATACACCGCGTCTCCCTGTTTGTGGACAGCATATACTTTGTTTTGCCCACGTTCACCGTCAAAGCCACTTTCGCTGACTCTTTTTCGATAGCAGAGAACGCAGCAGTAACATCTCGCTTACAACGTCCAATGATATCAATATCATCGGCATATGCAAGGAGCTGGACACTTTTGTAGAAAATAGTGCCATTACGATGTACACTGGCTCTTCGCAACACCCCTTCCATCACAAAGTTGAAGAGGTTGCAGGATAGTGGATTGCCCTGTCTGAAACCTCGTTCGGTATCAAATGGTTCGGAGAGGTCCCTTCCTACTCTGACGGAGCTGGCTGTGTTGCTCAACGTCATTCTGCAAAGCCGCACCAGCTTCGCAGGTATACCGAACTCAGACATGGTGGCATACAGGCAATCCCGTATCGGGCTATCGAAAGCTGCTTTAAAATCGATAAAGAGATGATGGGTATCGATCTGTTTTTCGTGGGTTTTTTCCAGGATTTGACGTAGTGTGAAGATCTGGTCTATGGTGGACTTACCAGGTCTAAAGCCGCACTGATAAGGCCCAATCAGTGTGTTGGCAAACGGCTTAAGTCTTTCACACAGTACAGTCGACAGGACCTTGTAAGAGATGGCAAGAAGACTGATTCCCCGGTAGTTAGCGCAGATTGTCGGGTCACCTTTCTTCAGTACAGGACAAAGGACACTGAGATTCCAATCTTCGGGCATGCTTTCAACTAGCCATATTTTGCAGATGAGTTGATGCTTACACCCTATCAGCTCATCGCCGCCGGTCTTGAACAATTCAGCTGGCAGGCCATCGGCACCAGCCGCTTTGTTGTTCTTAAGTCGTTGGATCACAACTCGTACCGCGTCATGGCTAGGTGGTGGTACGTCCACACCATCGTCGTTGATTGGTGGTATCGGGTTAATTTCTCCAAAGGCGGGATTGGTGGAGTCATCGCCAGCAAGCAGCTTGGAAAAGTGTTCCCTCCATAATCTCAGTGTACCCTGCGTATCCGTAACCAGATTTCCATGTTCATCTTTACAGGTAGATGCTCCGGGCTTGAAACCTTGGGTCAGACGCTTGACTTGTTGGTAAAATTTTCGAGCATCATTCCTGCCCCGTAACACTTCGAGTTTCTCACGCTCGTGCCTTTCCTGCTCTCGTTTCTTGCGTCTGAAAAGGCGCCTCTCATCCTTTCTCTTTTCCCGGTAGTTTTCGTGCACGGCTCGCGTTGCTGCTGACTGCAGGGTTCTTTTGTAGGCGGCGTTTTTCACTGCAGTAGCTTCGCGACACTCCTGGTCATACCATTGATTTCGCGGAAGTGGGCGTCGGAAACCAATGACTTCCTCAGTGGCAGAGCGCATGGAGCGGGATATATGCGCCCAAAGTTCACCGGCATCATCGGGTAGAGAGTCAGGTTGAAGGAGCAGTTCTGAGAGGCGAGCGGAATAGGCTTCGGCCGTCCGATGTGATTGCAGCTTAGCGACGTCCAGCTTTCGTTGCGTACCAGAGCGTACATCCTTTGCATTGCACAGCCGCATGCGTATCTTGGCTGCAACAAGATAATGATCGGAGTCAATATTGACTCCCCGGAACGTACGAACATCTAGCACGCTCGAAGCATGCCTTCCGTCGATCACAACATGATCGATTTGGTTGCGTGTTTTCTGATCAGGGGACAGCCAGGTGGCCTTGTGGATATCGAGGTGTTGAAATCTGGTGCTACTTACTACCATGTTTCGCGCCGCGGCGAAGTCGATCAGCCGTAGACCGTTGTTTGAGGTGGTCTTGTGAAGGCTGAACTGACCGACAGTGGGGCCAAATATACCTTCTCTTCCGACCTTTCCGTTGAAATCCCCGAGTACAATTTTAACGTCATGGGCCGGGCAGCGGTCGTATACTTCCTCGAGTCTCGCATAGAAGGCATCTTTGACAGCATCGTCCTTTTCCTCCGTCGGGGCGTGCGCGCAAATCAAGCTGATGTTGAAAAATCGAGCCTTGACGCGGATCGTAGCCAACCTTTCGCTCACAGGTGTGAACCTGGAGATATGGTGGCGAAGTCTCTTGCTTACTACGAATCCGCATCCCAATTCGCGCCTCTCCGCATGGCAGCTGTAGTAGATATCGCAACTTGCTTGCTTAGAGCAACCTTGTCCTATCCATCTTATTTCCTGGATGGCGGTGATGTCAGCCTTAATTTTTCCGAGGGCATCCGCCAATTCGATAGAGGCACCTTCCCTATTGAGGGTCCGGATATTCCAGGTGCCTATCCTTAAATCATAGTCCTTTTTTCGTTTGCAGTGGTCGTCAACGTTGAGGGGTTCATTGTCCGAGGCTTTTTTAGTCTTCATTGGAGTGTTTTTTTTACGTGGCGGGTACCAAACCCTGCGCACAACCCAGTTTACTTCCAGGGAGGACACGCTGCACACATTCGCTCACTATCTCAGCGGATGCGGAGATAACTACCCAGATGGAGCCGCGGGGAGGCTGTGTGTCAACTTGCTAATGGTTGGCTCAGAGATCGCTCTGGCAATCCCCAGGTGGAAAGCAATCAGAAACTTTACTCTGATCAACCAAAAGCCAATCCATCCAATGATGAAACAACAGAAAACGAAAATAAACTTTGGTATTAGCGTCTGCGACACTATAAAAAACAGTTTGAAATCATTTGATAGCAATTATTTGAAAAAAAAAAAAATGTTCTATTTCAAAACCAGAGCCGGCTTTATGGTCGTGTGGTTGAACGGGACCTAGCGCGGTAAGGGGCCTCATGTATCAGTACATAACTTTTTTTTTTCAAATTATTGCTGTCAAATCATTTCAAACTGTTTTTATAGTGTCGCAGACGCTAATACCAAAGTTTTCTTTTCGTTCTCTGTTGTTTCATCACTGTTTTTATACCCTACACCGAGGGTATATTCACTTTGTCTCTCCATTTGTAACACATCGAAGGAGGCGTGGCAGGTATGGAAAAGTATATATATTCTTGATCAGCGTCACCACCTAAGTCGATTTAGCGATGTCCGTCTGTCTGTCTGTCTGTCCGTCTGTTAAAATCAGGTTTACGGGAAAACCAAGAAAGCTAATGGAATGAAATTTTCACATACTGGTCACATCTTCTTGCAGGTATCTTGCTATTGAAAATGGGTAAAATCGGTTGACGGACACGCCTACCGCCCATACCCTATGTATATTTACCCAGGCCAATTTTGAAAAAAGTTGCAGCGATTTTGATGAAACTTGGTGATTTGGTGCAAATGTGAACCAAATTAGGATTAAACTGGGTTACATGTTTCCAAAGAGTCGTACAGGGGCGTGGCACAGCCCTAAATTTTATAATTTATACAACCATATCTTGTAGTCCGTTCAAGATATTGCGATGAAATTTGGTAAACGGATACATATCAAGTATATCTTGAATTCAGATAAAAGTGGGCGGAATTGAAAAAATAGGCGTGGCACTTTCCAACTGTTAAAAATTTTGATTCCTTATATCTCAAAATTGGCACAAACGATTTCCATAAAAATTTTAAAGATAATCCGCTGAAAGCAGTCAGCTCAGCCACTTTACTGAAAAACTCGTTGAAGGGCGTGGCACCGCCCACAATATTTATAAACGTTATATTAAGAGAACTAACAACGTAATCGTTATGAAATTTTATGAGGTAGATATACTTGCTATAAAGTCTCTTAATATAAAAATTTGGTCGAATTGTACCTGTGGGCGTGGCACCTCCCATACAAGCAAAAAACGTTTGCTATGAGAGTAATCTTCATAAAATTTGGTGTATAGATTAGGGTTGTAACGGAAGTCATCTATGCGGAGGCGGATACGGATGCGGAGTTCAGAAATTGATCTCCGCGGATGCGGAGTTTTAACGGAAGCGGAAGCGGAGGTGGAAAAACAATTTGAAAATATTTAAAATTTAGTGTTAGTATTCAATGAACACTAGTAGGCATCCTAGATTTCCAGCTGAAGAAGCTATTTTTCAGAATTTATTATGCAACCCTCAGTAGGAGATATTACTCGTATTTTAGTTCTTTTCAGGATCAATAAATACACTTTTGAAAAACACGAACAAGGTTTTTTTTAATTAATTTAAAATAATATATATTCAATGCCAAATCACCGAGGTTTTGGACCGACCCTCTTCGATTTCGCTAATTTTTTGATATGTTTTAGTGCGTATTTAAAGCAACAAGCACACCAATTTCCAGTCTTTTATTCGAAACCGTTATTGAATAATCCGTTTTTTAAATTTTAAAACAAAACACGATAGACTAGTTATAAATATTGATATCAATAAAAAGTAGGATATAATTTTTTTCGTATTTGAACGTAGTTTCTGAAAAAAAAAAAAAAAAAATTAATCGCAGTAATAATCAGTTAGTTATTAACGTTTAAAAATAAAAATCGACATTTTCGAAAAGTGCGACACCTTTGATTTTTCTTAAAAACTTTCTCAAAATTCTACTCTATATTGCGCAACTTTCAAGCTGTAGTTCAAGATGTGCTGACAATTTTTTTAATTTTTTTCGAATTTTGAAAATTTTATATTTGTTTTTTATGATGGAATTATATATGTATATCACTAGTTTAAACAAAAGAAGATATAGTTTCTCACATACTTTATTAATGTATTTTGAGTCATAAACTCTAGAAATGCCCACCTTTCTCTTAAGAATGGTTTTCGAGTTATTCCCCAAAAACCAGTTTTTTGAACTTTTTTCATTTATTTGGTCATATTTCCATAATTTTTTTTTTAACTAAAAAAAAAATGTCGGAAAAATAAGGATTTTATGGGTAATTTCTGTTTGAAAAAAAAAAATCAATATTTTGCTCAATTTTAGTTCATATGATACCCATGAATGTGACGAAAATGTTGATAAAATTTCATAAGGATCGGCTCAGTAATTTTGGAGAAAAGACTGCTAGCACCGTATGAAAAAAGTGAATTTGAGAGAAAAGCGTTCAATATTTGTTTATTGAACCGGAGAGTGCGCTCAAATAAAGTTGCAAAAATATACTTAGAGAGCGATGTTTCAAAACGATGCTTTTGAAATGGAACATTTTTGAAATCTGTGCAAACGAAATTTATACTAGGTTGTACCCATAACCATATCTTACGAATCTAGCCCATCACAAAACAATAAAATGTAAATTAGCATAAACACAGAATTTTCCACTTTGTAAGCTCTAATGTTGATTTTATAATTTCCGTTATACCTCCGATTTACCTCATCAAAATTTGCGGATGCGGAAGCGGAGGCGGAGGCACAATATCAAGCGGAAGTTCCGCACTTGCGGATGCGGAGCTCCGTTACAACCCTAGCGTAGATGTCAGTTATTATAAGCTTTAAAAATAAATGAATTTTGACGGAATTACATTTGTGGGCGTGGCACCTCCCATATTACCATAAATTTGTAAGCGCTGTTTTAAGTGAATTATTGCAGCAATTGCTATGAAATTTAATGTAAGTGGTTCAGTTGAAATAGAGTATATCGGATTCAAAAGTGGCTGAAATATCACCATTGGGCGTGGCACCTCCCATACAAATAAAATGCGGTAAGTGGCATATTTATCGAAATATGTGAGCCATTCATATTAAAATTTAGTATTAGGGGTTTGCTCATGAAAAGCTATTTCTGGATCAAAACCGGGCTGGATTGTACTAGTGGGTGTGTCACCGCCCTAAATTTTAAATTTAACTGCGGCATATATCGCAAACTATACAAGCTATTGTGCTAAAATTTAATGTGAGGATTTCGATCACAAATATAATTTATTCAACCAAAAGTGGGCGTGACATATTTCAAATTTTTCATTTCTATTCGATTTTTTCAACTCTTTAACTTTTTCCAATATATCCTATAAGTATTTGTTCGACTTTTTCAACCTCTTTCAACTTTCTTCATAAGTTTCTTTATTTTTTCGGTTTTTTGAATAGTTTCAAATTTTTTCAACCTCTTACAACTTTTTTTAACATTTTGCATATATTTACGACTTTTTCGACATTTTTTAACCTCTGTCAACCTTTCTAACATTTCACATTTTTTTCGACTTCAACGTCTTTTTAACATTTATTGAAAAGGTAATTTCAGTGCAGTGTAGGGTATGTGAGTTTCAGCCTGGCCGAAGATAACACCTTAACTTGTTATTTTTATTATGTGTTTCTATTTTAATATTTCGGCCTAGCACTGACTGGATGCACGACCTCGCGTTACTTTAGAACGCTTCTTCAAAGTTCCAACACAGTTGCCATATATTTTTGATTATTTTAGGTTTGTGTCTATGATGCTTCAAACCTTAGCAAAGACAAAAAAGTTCAACCAATTGAACTGGAAATTGAGCTGGTTCACGCATTTGTATGAAATTTTGGTTTAACCAAACCCAATAAAACACGGCTACTGTCATGCCACCTGTTGGCCAAATGCAGAATTATAAAAGGTTAAACTTATGCGTTTTATTCACTTTTAGGTTTAACCAAAGCCAATACATCTCGGCTAATATATCATGTGTGCAGTTCACACGTGGTAGAAGTGAAACCATTAGAAAACTAAACTGCAATAGAATGAAACGAAAATGTTTTATTAAAGTGATAAAAGTTGACAGGATCTACATAGGATTGGTACATCAATAAATGATATATCGAATTAAAGTACTCATTGACAGGCCTGTGCGCAGGAATCCTCCATGGGGGGGTTCATGTTCATAAAAAACGTCAAAAAACGTTTTACTTTTAATATAGACATTAGACCTGGTCGATTTGTATGAAGCAAAATAAAGTCAGCCAGACACCGACTCAAAAGTTAGAAGGACCCTTAAAACGATATCTACGTCATTTTGTTTTCGTTCACGAATATATTTGGGCATGAATTTTCATTGAAGCTGATTTTATTGATGCCGGAGCTATGCTTAAACATGCATTGAAAAAACGCTCCTGTTACTTAGCCTTAGCGACGCGCAGTGGTTCAAAATCGTGTTTTTTGGTTCAAAAATAGCTAGAGATCGCAAATCTTGTCGAAAATGAAAAACTCGGACTCCGACAATTTATTGGCATTTTAGTTCTTTCATTTAAAAAAAAATTTGTAGTCTTTGATTTTTCATTCAAATGTCAATAAAAACATATGTACGAAAACTCCCAATGGGGGGGTTTAACCCCCAAAACCCCCCCTTGCGCACGGGCCTGCTCATTGAACATAGTGCCCGAAAACTATCAGCTTCAAAATCGGTTAACCAAAAGCAGAGATATAATAAGTGTGGAAAGATTTCCTTTTTTCAATCATTGCACTGATTAACTACCAAAGCCTTATATCGAGGATTAAATAAAATCTACTACTCATACATAGTCATAATTTATCTGCCTAGCCAATTTCATTGGATCTTTTTTAGACAGCACCACAATTTCGTCATTGTCTTGCGGCGACATTTTGTGTTTTCCACCTCTTCTCTCCTGTTTTCTTCATATTTGTTGGCGTTGCCCACTGTGGTCAAAAAATCCCCAATAAATTAATTAATTTGTAAAAAGATGACAAATAAAGATTATTCAACTTACTTTCATTCAAGTTTTCGGAAAAAAATTACACTATTTTCAATAAAACTCAAAGATAATCACTGCTATTTTATTGTTTCACGAAAAAAACGTGGTTACATACTTTAAAATCCGTTTTCTACAGAGTTGAGATTTTGTATTATGAGATTTTAACTCCTCCATAAGCCCAGAACCCCTAGTAATTAATTAGTGTTTAAATTGTTATTCAGGGCTTCTGTGAAAAAAAAAAAAAATATGGGGCTTTATAAAATTTAGATAAAGGTATTGCTATTTTCATGTTCACAGCTGTAGGTCAAAATATTAAAATTTTTTTTTACTGAAAATTGATAGTTTGGGAGAAAAATGATAAAAGGTGAAATTTCTCAATATTGCCAATATTGCTTACCTTAACGTAGACAAAACATATCTATTTCTTTCATAAAATACAAATGTGCAATAGAAAATAATGGTTTGTTTTTAAAGTCATAGTTGACCTTGAAAATTTGTTTCAAGGTCAATGCTCGAGATATTAGCCTGGGCACACTGCATACTTATATAAATAAAAAATTCTGGTACGACTATCTGTTTCGTATTTTGGATAGGTCGTCTAATAAAAATCCATAGTCAGACTTTGCTGCCGCTGAATATGAAATTTGGGCTAAATTTTTATTTGGGACACAATAGCCAAAGGGAAGTAGTCGCTCTTTCTGAATAAGAAAAAATATGTGCGTCTTTTTAGTAAATAATTTTTTTATTAAAATATAACATAGACTTAAGATTCTGCGGTGTTAAATTGTTTTTGTTGTGCGCATGCGCAGCTTGCAATCTAAATGGACGCCCGTTGAAAAAATAATCGCCACGATCGATTCGTATCAGTTTACTTTCACTTTGATCAATTGCATTAGAATTCATATTGGCTGCTGTTAACCCAATACTGCCATTGGCATGCTGTTGATTTTTGTTCTTGCTCTTGTTGTTATTTTTGTTATTGCTCATATTTACATGTTGTTGAATATGACCAGATCCATATGGGTTTTGTTGGTGTTGCTGTTGTTGAGGTTTTACGCCTTTTTTCGTTGCAGTAGCCAACTGATCTGCCTTTGGCGATTCTTGTAAAATTGGACTTATACGCATTGGTTGATAATCATAACCAACACCTGGTATATAACGATATGGCATTGGAGGCATTGGTATATAGTATATTTTTGATTCTTTTCTTGTTTTCTTGATTTTACCATTTATATTGTATTTGCGTAGGGTTAACGGCTTGGATGCAACCAAAAATTCTTTGTAAACATTTTCCATAGCTGGACTTTGAAATATCACTTTTGATGCCAGTGATGACATTGATGTTGAGGATGATGATGATAATGGCATGTGCGAACGTGGACTAGAAACTGTTTGCGAATTTGGATTGACAGCGTGAGCTGTGGCCCACGCTATCGAGAAATGAGAGGTTAAGCATATTGAGATAAGTACTGCGCCAAAAATTTGTATTAGGTTTGACATACTGAAAATTGAAAGAAAACGTATGGGATTATTTTTATAATATTTGTGAAAATTATTGTAAAATTTTTTTCGCTTGGAGTGAAAAAAATGCAGTATCAGTTACTATTGGTAAAAATACTTATTATTATAAGATTTGATTGTTTTTGAAACTGTGGCTTAGACATTTCATATTTGCATAACTGCAAGTATTCTTATCATACAAAAAAAATAGGGGGGTACACCCTTGAACCCAACACATTCTTTTATAACGATGATGTAGTGTATATTGTTTGTCTGTAATGTAAAGTCTGTTATAACGATGATGTAGTGTATATTGTTTGTCTGTAATGTAAAGTCTGTGTCAGCGAAAGGCTGAGTTATGGACATTTTAAGAGATATTGGAAGCTCAAAAATTTAATATACGATTAATTTTCTTGTATGGGTTTTATTTATTTTCAACCCGCTGTATCTCCAATAAGTGAATACCATTTAAAATATATATGATTTTATAGAAAAGAGGAAACTAAAAAAATAATAAGTAGAAATTGACCCCGTCCTCTTATAACCAGAAAAATGAATTTTTCGCCTTTATAAGTGAACGCATAAATAAGGTTTGACAAGTTAAATGGAGAACAGTTTTGTTCAGCTATTTTAAAATTGTATTCTTTACTTATAAAACCTAAGAAAAATTAGACTTCTATGCAAATATTACATCAAATTTTAAGAAAAACGTTTTTTGTTGAGACTTTTAGGATCTATAACCTGAAATGTTTGAATAAAGCAGTTAATAGGCTAGCTACCTCAATAAAATAAAATTTCCCCCTCTACTGCCACTACACATAACAGCACAAAATTCTTCTGCTATTCAGTGTCTTGTATCTGCTCACGGAGCTTAGCGACTCCTCAAACACATAATTATCCAGATGAAAAACTTAAGAAAAGTTTCAAGCGCTTAACTTGCAGCTATCTTTTTTCATTTGACATTTTTGCTATAGAATATCCCTACTTATTATTAATAAATTTTAATTTTCCATTATTTTCGGCCACCAATAATAGTTTGGCATGTAATCAGTTTTTGCTGTTCGTAAAAATCATGAAGCATTCAATTTCATTTGATTGATGGGTACGCATGCGCAAGACACTCAATGAGAGTTATTTGTGTTCAACACTATTGGCTTAAAAAAAAAAAAAAAAATAGGTATAAGTGAGAAGGAAAGCGAAAATTAAAAATTTATGTAGCTTTAATGCATTTTCGTAATTTAATTTGTTTGAATTATTGTTATTTCATTTCATTGCTGCAATGGTTTCATGCTTGTGGAAAACGCAATCAAACTGAAAAACTATTTAATAATTAATTGCAATTCAAAGAATTTGTAATTTTTTATCAAATTCACAGACATACGAGTGTGTATAAGCTTATAGCTACGATGGTAATCAAATCAGCACAGCTAAGTTCTGGCCACGATCGATAAGTCTTTTCTCATAGATTCACAATTTTTTCTTATTAAAGTTAGATGATTTTTAGCTTTTTAAGATATTTAACAAAAGTTTATCAAATTTTTAAATAGTAGGGTAAGACGTTGGTTATGCAAATAAGTTACATGAAAATTGACAACATTGTAAAATAGCTTAGCTTCTTCAAAAGAGCCTAAAAAAATCAGTGTTTGTTATTAGAAAAAAAAAAAAAAAACAAAAACACTACAAGTATACGTGTGTATTTAGGTACATACATTTGTACATATAAATATTTCAGATTTTATCTTAAGATCTTTTTAATGAGGACGACCGTATTCATGATTTGTGTCAACATGCTTAAAATTGTGTTTAAGCATGTTGTCGCTTCAATCAGCTTCAAGGGTTATAAATTTAACTTAATGCAGAATTTCCTAAGATTTTCAACAAACTTGTTAAGAATAATAGAAAAAATGTATTCATTTAGCTTAATGAATTCTAAATTCGATATTTTTGAACTGGAACAAATTAAAGTTCACAAAAATTTAAGTAATTAATATACATTTTAGCTTTTCCATTTACCTTTTAATAAAAACATAGATAGTACTTCACATGAGCTTAAAACGAAAGACTTAAGACGCGAACCTGAAATTGTAAACACATTTTATTTCACTATTAATTATATGCCTTTGATAAACATATGTATCCTGAAGTGTTTTTTTCACTATTCGATATTTTATGTAGAGTATAAGTGCCTACAAAGCTATTTGTATACAACAAAAACGAACAAATTCTTATCCAATGCTGTCCCTAAGTTATGTTATAAAAATTCATTAAAATAAAATGCCTTAGTTATATCAATTTACATAAAACTTAATTTTATGACTTAGTGCTTTCTACTTGTTAACCTATTATATGATTTAGAAAAAAATTATGGTTCCTATCCAGTAAATGCAGTACAGTCCAGTGCTTTTTCTGAAGTGAGTTGTTTTTATTTCAAGAGTCGTTTGATCAAATTTTTCACTGTATTACTCTTCAGTAAACTAAGCAAATGCAATTTTAAAATTAACACTACTCGAAGCCAAAAAGGATCTAAATATAGCCTCAGATTCCGAAAATTGTTGTTAAAAAAGAATTTGACATGTAGTTTTTGCATTATTGTCACAAAACGATTTTTTCAGCACTTAAATAAGGTGGCTAATCACTAATCAATTTTAACCTAACGAAAAAAATTAATGTTTTTTACCTATTTTCGATCATAACAGCCATACCACTAATACTATTTGCACATTTTGTACCTGTAAGTTTTTGTAAGACCCTCATCCACACTATAAGAAATTTTAAAATTCGTTGGCAGACAATTAAACTTCTTGCAAGCATTTATGTGAACTATGTGCTCTCAACAATGCTTTTTTTTTTTTGAGTTTGGCCATTTATATGGAAAATTGGGGACAATAAAAAAAAAACCATTACGATATTCGGATTCTACGGAAAATTTCACCATAGGCAATGTTATCGCATTTTCCAAACAGATTTAATTAAAAATAATTCATTTCACGTACCTTATTATTTTGTTTTTTAATATATTTAAACTTATTGTGTTGAAAGGAGGCTTCAAACATATTCCTAATTAAAAAATATTTTTATTTTTTTTGTAATATTTAAATTTTAATTGGATTACTTTGATGGAACAAATGATTTACTTCGCAACCCACGAGAAATACGATTAGAGGTTAAAATGGCTAAAAAACTCTTCTATTAAAGGGATATAAGATTTTGTGCATTTTTTTTTATTTTAAAATGTTGATGAGATCCCTTAATACTTTTCATTGAAGTTTTATTACCTTAGGATTCTTATAGGATAACAATGCAATCCAAATGACTGCCAAAGCTGATTCGGAAGTAGCCAAGTGGTTTTCTGTCGAAGGAGGTAGACACACTGTTACAAATTATTCGATTCTGTATATGTATCTTATCTCATTTCACTAAATATATTAAAATTAGAAATAAACCCATACTTTAAGAATAAAATATGCAAGGTATGAAAACAGCTGATATACTGTATGAACTTACTTTAAGATCACTAAAGTAACAATTTTGTTCCTTATTTTTGTATTTCGTATGTTATCCGTTGACTAAGCTTTTACTTAATGTAATTGACTTATCCTTTAGATAGTTATTACAAATGAATTTTGAAATCAAACTTCAGAAATAAAACGAACACACGGAAGACCTTTGTTGTATTATAATTTGCGAATTAACACGAACAATTCAATTGAGGACCGATATCTTTTTATTTTGTTTGCAATTGAATTTTTATGTCTTAATGTTTCTGTCTTGTGCGAACACCTTGAACTGCGGCGAGTAAATGAAATCCATCTCGTAATTTGTTTTTCTTAAAACAAAAATCATATCAGCATCAACTTCAGTCTCAGTCACAATCGCAATATCAACCTCAACAACTTCATCATCGCCGTCATCAGCAACAATGCCAGCAACATCAATAAAGACAAAAAAATAAAACAAAAAACATCAACAATAAAAGCAACAAAAGCACGACTACCGTTGTTGGTGAGAAGTCCTCAGCAGCAGTCAACTTTTCTCAAAACTACCAGGTGAGGAGGCAAGAACAGAAGCAGCAGTAGCAACAGCAATAAAAGCATTAGTGATATCAGCCGCAGCAGCAACAATTAGCGCTGATCGTACAGTAACGCAAACAAAAAAAATCATAGTCTAGGGTGGTTTTAGGAGTGCTAGGTGCACACCCGATAAGTTGGCAGTTTGGCATCACAATTTACAGGGCATCTGCATATAAGTCTTCAATTATTTTTACCAGCGATCAATTAAATTCTTTCACCGGTAAAATGACTTCTGTAGATAAGGCTATTACCAAACATGATAGGCTTAAATGGCCATTTCCTAAACGGTTACGAAACACTTCATATAAAACTTATTATTGCTCTTCACCGCTCAATCAAATATTTTAAATTTATTTCTTTATTTTATCTCATATTCCTGTTATTTTCGGTTTATTTTCTACTATAACTTTACACCAAAATATGAGGAATATCACAACTAATTAAGCTAGAAATGAAAACTTTCTAGCATATGGTATCAAGTGTTAGCTAAGGCCTATTCAATTTCTTTCAAGCTTTAAGTTACTGCTAATTTTATTATCAAACGCTTATTGGTATAAACTTATATCTAATATTATATTTATGTTCAAATTATTACTTTGAAGATATTTCAATTTTCGAACACAAAGGATGTTCAAATTTGAGGTACATATATACGTAAATTTTAAATAAAAGACATAAATTGTGTGAAATATTTATTTATTTCTATTGGAAATTAAAGTACATTAGTTCCGGTCGTTCAAGTGACCTCTTCTGCTAGCTCGGCAGGCTGTCCATCTTTTATCGAAATTGTGAATAACTTCTTTGCATAATGATGGTTGTAATCTTTGCTTGATGATGTTATTTTTGAGGTGTTGAACAGTTTGAGGACTAGCCGCATAAGCTTTACTCTTCAAAAAATCCCATAACAAGAAATCAAATCGCATGATCTTGGTGGCTATTTCACGTCTGTTCTCCGAGAAGTTATTCGATTATTAAACTTCTCTTTCAAAAGATCGATTGATTCCATTGCTGTGTGGTACGTTGCACCGTCTTGTTAAAACCACATATTCTGCACTTCAATATCTTTCAATTGACTCCACAAAAAGCTTGAAATCATCTCTCGATATCGAGCTTCATTCACAGTTATTGCATTGCCATTTTGATTTTCTTTAACTTTACACCTAAAAAAACTAGTACTTATAAAAATAATGATGGCAAACTTAAAAAGATATCTCAAACTTGCATACGCTTTATTTCAAAATAAAAAAAATAGTCAAGAAATGTGTGATATCAAAAAGATTACAAGAACAATTTGCATATGAAGAAGGAAATGTAGTTTTGGCGCACTATGTTTATATTTGTTTCGATGATTCTTAAATGGTCAACGCAAGAAGTAATATATAGTATGCTAGTTAGACTATTAAATTTCGGCGAACAAAGCTTACTGATGATGATGATGTAGCGGTCATCGAAACTAGTATAAGCTGCTGGTTTGCCCGAAAGGAATGATTTGTTTCTTATTATGCATTTTGCGCTGTAATTTTTTTTGTGTTTTTTTCACACTAACAGTACTGAACAGAAGGCTCAGTAAAAAATAATTAAAAAAATTATACATAAGCTAAAAATTATATCTATTTTAATCTGTAGACATTTCATTTTGCTCTACTGTACAGTGTGGAGTTCCCTCAGTAGTGTTAATGGTGTTGCTTGACGACGTCACATTTGTCTTGTTCTTATTGTTGTTGTTTTATTCATTTATTTTTTCTGAAGATATATATTTATATTTCTACAGGTGATAAAAAATAAAATCATTTCAAGGAGAATGTGGAGACGCAGTCTAGTCGTTGGTTGGTGTCAAGTTGACTTATTCATTTTGGTTTAATTTTAATTGCAGTTTTTATATTAACATCAAACTCTTATTTTTATAGGTTTTTTATTTTATTTTAAAAGTTCTTTCGCTTGGAGTTGCTCTTTTCTAAGTTTTTATTACATAATGTTTTTATTCTTTAAGTACTTCAAACACTTTAAAATTACCAGGAAACACTATTTTGATCACATTCTTGATAATTTTTTTTTTTTATGGTTAAATGCAAGAAAGAAACCATAAAAATTCTTTGTCAGGCAATTAAAAAGTGAAATATTAAAAGGGGAGGTTCTTTTGATGACCTTGAGCTTATACATTTGCATATGAAGTTAAGATGTCAATTTGTAATTAGAATTATTGCCATTTGATTGGTAACATGTGCCAATAGCGTTGCAATCTAATTGCTAATGTTTGAGAACCTTATACTTATTGAACATTGCACCGGTTTTACTAACTTGACCTATGTCAAGGTTATTGCAGAGAATTACGGCTGTAGATAGTGGTGAGGGGGCTATTTTCTTTTTCTACATACCCTTTATGAATGCATAGGAATGAGGAAATATTTTCTTCATAAGTTGAAAACTGCAGATATTTGCTAAAGTTGGTAATTGATTCTTTGATTTTCATCAATTTTTGTACGGGTTTTTAACTACGCAAGCAAAAAATATTTTTTCTCAATGCTTAATCTGTCATCAAACCAAATTTCATCAAAGTCCGTCCATTAGTTTAGCTGTGAAAACATAATTTGCTATTGGGTGGCACCGTGCACTTTAAAACAAATACATTTCCTCTGGGTTCAATCTATTTCTGTACCCAGTTTCATCAAAATCGGTTCAATAATTTTTTCATGTTATGGGCGTGGCACCATAAACTTAAAGCAAATATTTATAGTCTGGATTCAATCTATATTCATACCAAATTTCAGAAAAATCGTTGTAGCGGCTCAGCCGTATTGCATTTTTCCCATTAAGGGCAGAGCCACGCCTCCTCAAAAAACCGCCCCTCTTTACAACTTTCCCAACAAAAAAAAAAAAAGGAATTATGTTGTTTTATGGCAGTTTTCAAGGGAGGGAACCGTTATGTAACTGCCTACTTATAAGGGTGGTCGAATTTGAGATATCTTTTTAAATCTGGCACTTTTTTTACACCGATGTTTTCTCAGGTATGAATCAAATACATTTCGGTTAGTTTAAATGGATCGTTACAAAAGTGAGCAACGTCTTTTCATTATTAAAGGGAAAAGTTTATGCGGATAATCCTCAAACTTTTCAAAGACAATAAAACACAGCTATTATCATTAATTGAACCATCATTATGCGAAAAAGTTATTTAAAATTTTGATAACAGATTAACAGTCTGCCGAGCTAGCAGAGAAAGCCACTTGAATGACAGTTTTTTTCATTACTTACCGCAGCCAATGTATTTTAATTTCCAATAAAAATAAATATCTAATACAATTTTAAAATATATCCGAAAACACCCTTTATTTTCTTACGATATCTTAACAAATTTTAATCCAAAACAAAAAAAGTATTTTACCGATCCCTTATATCAGTAAAACTTCTTATGAAAAAGTATATAAATGATAACTCCCATAAAAGTATTTCTTGGCATTCTTTCGAATCAACGATGCGTAGAAATGTCATGTGCTGGAAGCTAAAACTTTATATATGTAGATATGTATGTAAATAAATTCAGATATTAAGTCAGAATATGCAGATAATGACGTCGGTGATGACTGTTGATACTACTGATGATACAAATGGAAATGTTGATGTTGACTATGATGATCGAAATTTAATATGATGCTGATGTTCAACGCTCGTGCTGTTGCTACTTGACTTAAATGGCATAAGATTACAACTAAATCCAGATGGAGTAAGTTTGCTATTTTTTCATCTTTGCTTTTTTTTTATTAAAAGACGCACTTGCGATCCCCATGTAAGTATGTATGTGCTATATGTGCATGAAGAGAAACGTATGTTAAACATACACATTGTAAGAAGAATAACGTTGATGATGAATATGACAAAAATAGATTAAGACAGGTGTAGATTACTTGAAAAAATATCCCTTACGCCCTTTAAGGTGCTTAAGCAAAAATTTATAAATAATTAAGCTCAAAATACTGCTACTGAGCATGCATATAAAAATTGCATAAAATGTTGCTTTTAGCAAAAATTAAAAATATTTCTATGGAAAAATTAAAAAAAAACTGCTCTTAAAAATGTTATGCATACCCATTACTCGTATCTAATGGTAGACGCTCTGATTTAATAGCTTAATGACTTTCTCGCATTTTTTGTATGTTGTATTCGTTTTTGTTTGGCCACACCCAGCCTAACAGTTTCATTAATAACCATAATAAGGCAACTCTGCGTGTGATGCGAATAGGTCATAGGTTTTTCTGTAAATATCAGCTATCGATAATTGCAATTTCCGATTCATCGATTCAGAAATACATCCGTACATTTACGAGCATCCACATATTTACGAAGTGATGATGCCCCTTCTCTTTTAGCATGATTTTAAATTAAAATATTTGACCATTGGCATATTAAGTTATTGTTATCTAACTCTGTAATGTGTTAATGATTATTAACTTTAGATATATTTCTAAGCTAATAAGTACTACATATTTTTACTCATAATTTTCAGATTATGCACTTTTTATTTGACTTAATATAAGAATTAGAGTTTTTTTTCTTAAATTTCTTTTAACTTTATAAATCTGAAATTAGGCTCTTACCTCTATTGGATATGTTGTAGCTCCTTGTTACTAGTTTGAAGAATAATTCAAATATGTATTTGGTTTTGTAGCCTTGTCAATTTAGACATTCACACTTTGCAAAACACGAAAAGTACAATTTATAGTATATTCTGTCAATTTCCAGCATATTTCGAACATAACTTTGATTAAAATATTTTTTTGTACAACTAGTTCATGTCACAAATAATTGTAGTATTTTATTTAGATTGATGATAGTAACCCTCTTTTTGGTAACTTTCAAAAAATATTGGGAAAAAAGTACTCTAAGTTTAGCATAATCTTGCAAAGTTCGAATAACATCATTGGTATAAACTGCAAAAAGAACTCATCATACACTAAAAAACGATAGCTTCGTTTTTGAGAAAAAATTTCTCAAGAAAAGTGTAAAGAACCTTTCTTATATTATGACAAGGAATTATATGCTCAAAAACGGTACTCGTGCAGTTGAAATTAAAATTGTGCCCGCAGCTCATTTGGTTTAAAAATTCACACTGGAATATGATTTAGTTCAAAAAACTCGTCCAAACATGAAATATAATTTATGGAAAATCAAAAAAAAAAAAAAAAAAAGTAAACAGCAATATTTGAGATCTCAAGGTCCAAATCATTTCTTTTTGGCACTTTACGTTAGGTACATACATATGTTACCATATTATTTTAATTATTTGAACAAGTTCCTTAGTTTATCTATATGTGGCGCACAACCAATTTCGAGGCTTCATAGTTGCCCGTGGAGGGTTTCGAGTTGAAAAGACCAGGAGGGATTGTAGTAACAAGAATAAGTTAGGACTGAGTTTTCTACATATATGATTCAGTTTCTATAAGAGTCGACCAGAAGCAAGTGCTACTAAATATGCTCGTTATAACAGAGTTGTGAATAAATGGAAAATGCGTTTAAAAAATTGTATAGAAATTTAAATAAAAATATATAGAAGGTTTTGCAACCGGCTTTTTAAAAAACTTTTTAAAAATTTGAGAAACATGGAAGTTTTAGCGATTGGCTGGGTATTTAAATCGCGATTTATTTCGCTTATAACTAGTTTTTGAACCGAATTTGTGTTCACCTGTTGTGAGGGAAATCCCAGGATGTCGACAAGAACTTAAGTGCAATGCGTTGAATTTTTACAATATGTATAGTTTCACGTTACTCTTTTGACATGTTGCCAAACTGTTATCTTTGTAGGCTTCCTTCCTTAGGAGATATCACAAGTTCCGCCAATGGTTTTGAGGCCGTTTTTGATTTTTAAGAAAATGCGATTTAAGAAAAAACTATACTTAGTGACTTGTCAACCGATGATAAACTAATTATCTTGATGAAATCTACACCGTCTGATGCCTGCTTATATTTTCATTCTATTTATAACTGAAAAAATTATTGTTGCAAAATTGTATCGTGCTGCGTGAATTTCAAATGATTTCATTCATAACTTCGTTGCATGTGAATTTTGATCGTATCGTAGATAGGTAGATACTTAGATCTTCATATGAACCATACTTTTTACTACGTGTGAATGTCTGTCTGTGTGTCTGTTATGACTAGCAAACGCATTATCAGATTATGAAAGTTGAACTAATTTTGCTAGCTATACATAAAGTTATTGTAGTTATTTTTAATCTTCTCGTATAATGAATGCCAAAATGGGGGTTACGGATTAATACACAGATGAAATGTGAGTGGCAAGTAAGTTAATCAGAATTTTTTCATTAATTACTAGCAAGTAGTTCTTAAATGTTAAGTCATAAAATTCAAATTCTAAAATATAATTAAAACATAAGTGGCCATTGTGGGCTTTAACCAACTTTTAAGGGCCTTCGGCAGTTTTTCGAAAAATTAAAAGACACTTTTTTAAAATTTTTTTTTGAAGCTGCATTTTATCTTAGGCCAAAATTTTTTTACATTATTAAAGTATAACTACTCAAGACTTATCCCTCACATTTTGGTCCAAAAATATTTGTAAATAAGTTAGAAAAGTGCAATGCCATGAACGACCTCAAAATTTGCGGTGAGCAAGATATCTGGAGACTGGTTCTCCCGAAAAAAGAAAATTAAATTTTTTTCGGTTAAGTAAATAGTTAAGTTAATTTTGGTCGAAGATAAGATACAGCTTCAAAAAAAAAATTTAAAAAAATGTCTTTTTATTTCTCGAAAAACTCCCGGAGGCCCTTAATAAAAGTGTGAGTTACAACAAAAACTTTAATTGGGGATTGTTAAGGATATAGAGTTGATATATGCTAAAACAAATGAAGTCCTTAGAGCTTTTATTTTTAATTTCATACTTACTGTTTTTTAACGATTGACATACATATGTACATATAATCAGAGCTGGGCGATAAGGATTACATGTGTAATTGATTGCGGATAGGATTGCGATTATTTTAATCGCAATTTCAAAATTTTTAAAATTAGGATTACTGTTATCGTTCAACGACGACTTTAAGATTACGATTGCAGCAATCGTAATTTAAAAAAAATCGCAATTACGATTACTGTAATCGTTATCTTAAAGTCTTCGTTAAACGATTACAGTAATTTTAAATTTAAATTTTCTTAAATTACGATTTTTTAAGTAATCGTAGACAAAGTAATCGTATGTACTATGCGATGTTCTTACCAAAAAAAAAAAAATAAATTCATTTGAATTATTTGCAAAGGTTTAGGGTTAAGCATGTACGTATTTTGAAAGTTGTATTGGTTTTCAATTTTGGTGAGAGAATCGTTTATGGAAAAGCATGATTTAACTAGCATTGTTGGAGCGATGCTAAATGGTGCCTCGTTCATTATTTGTTTCTTCATGAATTGTCAAAATCAAACAAGACAAAACGTGTCAAGTTCAACACTCGACTACCTACAGGGAGAAAAATATATGGTTTTTGGATGTCTCATTCCATCTTTGGTTTCATTAAGTGTCAAACTTAAGAAGATGGCACAAGGAGACAGTCAGTGGCAGTGGCTTTGGAAAGTAAGTTGTGCGACAGATTCGTTAAGTTTTTTACTTTGATGCCGGAAGCAAGTGATGCTATAGTGGCGACTGTTCTTACACTTGATGTGAAAATGCGGTGGTTTAAAACGTTAGGCTGCCAAATATTTCAGAACAAGACATAGTCATTCGTAAAATTGAAACAACATTGGAGGAAGATAACAATGATTTCAGTCATTGCGAAGAACCGGAATTAAGTGGAGATTTTTATGATTTTGACGGTACTAACTTAATGTAAACAAAATCATTGTAATACCAATTCATTTCTTAATTTTTTTTTTAGAAAAATCTTACGATTCATCTTACCAAAACGAAGGAAGCTACCTTTCTAATATTGTAAATGAATATCAGTATTTTTAAAAATGAGCGTTTGTTAATGTTTGTGTGTTTTGTTATGTCTTGCCATTTACTCATGATTATTTTAATAGCCAAATGTATTGGAATATTGGTGAAAAGTGCAATTGCATCTAGTGAAATTACCACTTCATTGTCTTTTAAAAACCTTTGGTTCTGCTAACTAACCTTTTTACAAAAACAAAAACACCGATTGAACAAAAACAACGATCAAATGTCATATACAAAATTAGCTGCAATGGTAAGGATCAGACGAGCAACAAAATTTACATTGGTACCACGAAGCGAAAGCTTGCTATTAGAATTGGCGAACATGCAAACGACATAAAAACAAAAAAAGAAACAACGGCCTTAGCACAACACATCAAAAACACTGGACATTCGGCAGACCTCGACAATGTCGCAATAATAGACAGAGAACAGAATTACAACATTAGAATGACGCTGGAGAGCCTACATATACAAAAAAATATCAACAGAACGATGAACAGAAAAGAGGACTGCGACAATATCAGCACAAACTATCTGTTAGCTTTACACTAACTTACAATATCTTACATTTTCCTCTCAATTATTTAACTTATATTCCTATTTAAAATGCATATGTATGTTCAAAGTTTCATCTCTCAAATTATGTTAAAATTTATGTTATATGTTTTATTATTGTTATATTATTACTTGTAACCATGTTAAAATTTGTTTCAATGTTGTATAGTTAGTTGATATTTGATAAAAGTAATCCTTTGCAACGATTACAGTAATTCTTATACAAAAAAAAACGAATTTAAAATTACTGTAATCGTTCAACGAAGACTTTAAGATTACGATTACAGTAATCGTAATTGCGACTTTTTTAAAATTACGATTGCTGTTTTAAAAATTTTTGCTATAAAAGCCTACAAATCCAAATTTAAAGTTCTGGATATGAATTTGTTTTTTATTATGTCATCTTATATGCTTTACAGAAAATGTAAGCTCCTAACCCTAAAGACTTATTTTTGCGACCAGATTAAGTGAAATAGGTCTTAGTAAAATATGAGCGCTTTGAAAATGGTGCCCTAAGTCGTAGTTTTATTCATAATGCTTAAGACATATTTTATTTTGTTTGTCTACCTATTCGCTTTTAAATGAGACACCATCTAGTGAAAATGGTTGACCAAGCCCAGAAATATTAAACATTGAATTCGGCTATTTTCGCAAAAATGGCGTTTTTTTCGAAATTTGAACCAGCAGAACTCAAGACTCCGAATATCTAGGAAGCTGGAGCTTAAGCTGTGAAGCTATCTTTTTAGGTTCTTTAATGTGTCAAAATTTGAGCAGAATCGGATGTTTTTTTAATTTCACACGTACGTTATACATATTTTTTACTAAACAATATTACTAAAAAACAGTAAATATGGAAATAAAACAAAATTTCTAAGGATTTTTTTCCTTTTGACGTATTTCAACTATGATTAACATCCGAAATAATTCCATATTCAAGTTTTTGTTCTAACTCAACTTGTCATTTACTCGTAAAGTTAGTTAAAGCCCACCGTGTGCCAAACTGATTTTATCATATCTATATATGAAAAGCAGTTGCATAATGTTTCCAACCCATAACACAACATAATCGCTTGGTTATTTTTTTGTTGGAAAGGTTGTGGCCGTGCAGTGCAGAACGTAATTTTTTTTCTAACAGTCTTTAACAGGAAAATACGTCTCCACGGCTAAACTAATAGACTAATTTTGATGAAATTTGGTTTAGAGTTAGATTGAACTCTAAGAAAGGTTGTTAAAAAATTTAAGTTCTTAAAAGAGGTGTGGTACCACCCTTAATGGGAAAAAACGTTGAGACGGCTGAGTCACCGCACCGATTTTCATGAAATATTGTATGAAGATAGATTTAATCCCTGCTAAACTAATGGAACTAATTAATGAAATTTGGTACAGAAAAAGATTGATCCCAGAGGAAAGATATTTATTTTAAAGAGAAGAGTGTAACGCCCTCAATGGTAAAATATGCTTTCACAGCTAAAATAATCGACCGATTTTGTTGAAATTCGGTATGGAGATGGATTGAACCTTGAGAAGAGGTATTTGTTTTTAAGTCGGTGGCATCATGCAGCTCTTTTTTATGTAAGTTTATTGAAACCAAGTAGTTTTTTTTTGTACACTATATTGTTTGAATTTTAACCATTGGGCGAACTCCAGTTTTTGCAATTTTTGAATGCAATATTGGATCTAGGAGGGTCATGAAATGGGTTAATGAAACTACAAATGTAAAAACTCCAAGTACCACTAGCAATTTGACTTATCATATTTTATTTAATCGAGCTGTAATTTTTTAAATTGTTCCCCCATGTGGCCATTTTTTAAGTTAAATGTAACAATAAAAGTATTTTAATATTAAAATTTTGGAACTAATCGCCTGCCGAGTCCCGTTTCCGGATCCACCTCTCTGATGGAAAATGTTTCAGCTTAGTTAGTCCTTATCACACAGCTCTCTGATTCGAAAGGAAAAAGCAGGTGACCACAAATATTGAAGGCAGTCCACTAGCATGTTACACAAAATTTTAAATTTATTATCAAACAGTAAGTAAGAAATTAGCAGAACGATTCATAATTTAATACTTTGACTAATACAGACGCATAATTTTTCCTCACAGGTTGAAAAAAAAAAATTTTATATTACAGCGAAATGAAGCATCATAATTCATTATAACAATTCTGAAGAGTGGGTGCAATAACCCTGTAAAAGTTATTTTAACAATAATTTTGAGAACCCGCAGATGTTTTGTCATTTCGGGGCATCATTTTGTAAAAAAATTCTTTTTGAGTTTCATTGTTTAAGTGTGAACACTTAAGAAAATCAGAAATATTGCAACTTCATGACACATCTTCTTCATGTGGGCATCGAAAATTTCGATTGTATGAGTTATTTTCACTTGACATTTTTTTTTATTTTGTATAAGTCTCAATTGCAAAATGCATGATCATAAATTTCTTAGAAAGGTTCGCAAACAACATTTTCTTCAACCTTGAAAGCAAAAGCGCAAATAAATTCATTATTTACATTACGAATATTCCATATCCATAATCGGGCAATAAACTGTTCGCTCAGTTCTTTTGCAGGAAGCAATCGGGTCAGCAACCAATTAAGGTTACTTCGAAAGAAAGTAAAACAACAAAATGAAGAGGCGATGATGCTGTCGATGAGAAAAAGTAGTCCAATTTAAAAAGTTTATTGAAACAAAGCGGAACGCAACTGACAACAGAGCAAACAATACAAGTGTTTAAGTGTAAGCCAGGTTGAGTTTGTAAAAGTTAACGACAAATGAGCTATCAAGTAAAACGTTTTTAATCAAAACACAAGTCAAAGGTATATTAGATTTTAAAGGTAACATACATATACATATATTAAATAATTTATAAGTAGCAATATTGCTATAATATACACAAGCATCTTAGGCTTTTGACCAGATATATAATTTTGGTCTTGAGTAAGAATAGAACTACGAGAGCAAAGTTTTTTCTCGACTATACATACTTTATTACTTTCAAACAAAAAAAATCTAAGAGAAATAAGGGTTGATTGGTAGGGTCGAGTTAGGTTAGGTCAGTTTAGGTTAGGTTAGCTTAGGTTAAGTTATGTTAAATTACATTGGGTTGAGTTGGGTTTAGGTTAGGTGTCAGTCAGTTTAAGGACAACAGACTCCAAATGTTGTTCCATTGTAATACTACAGGTCTAACTAACATGTCTAAGGTCATCCAGGTCATGAAATAATAACAAACTAAGTGCTTTGTGTCGCTTTGTAGCAAATGCGGGGCAGGAGCAAAGGAAATGTTTAATGTTTTCCTCCTCATTCACATTCATACAACTTCTATATAAGTCAAAAGATCAAACGCAAAATCGCCCAGCAAGTCATCCGATAAGGTGGTGGTCCATCTATTGTTAGCCTTTTCCAACATACCATCTTTTAACAGCAACTTACAGGCAGCACGTCCCCTGTTCTTATTCCCATGCACCCAGATTAGATCAATTTTAAAATGCATTTCTGGATTACTAGTGATATTGGAGATTTAATAACAGCCTGACTATCTGAATAAATTTTTATGTCCTTTTTGGATATGATATTTATCCTCAGGCAGAATCTTACCTCTTCTATAGCTAAAATCTCTGCCTGAAAATTGCTACAACTACCGGTAACCTCGGAGCATTAAATGGGAAACATCTACTTTTACAAACAAAAAAAAAATGCGTTGAAAGTATTTTGAGTTAAGCTTTCAAACCGGCTGGTGACCAGTGATTTTTTTTTTCGTGAAACGCCCTAATGTTCATGGCTTACTTCTGCTTCAGAAGAATTTCTCAATTCGCTTTTCAAAATGTAAGAAAAATTTAATACTAAATGCTGGTAAAGACGTTTCACTTCAATTAAGTTGTTCATTTTGCAAACAGTCAAACAAGCATTATTTTATAAAAATTAATTTTCCCCAAGATACTTTATAACATGACTAATCCTTTTATACGTAATATAACCAGTCGATTGGTCATCAGAAACTTTGTGAAGAAACAGAAATAAAGATTCAACTCAAATTCTGCTAATTCCTCATTTTCATTGAACTACCTACATATAAATTACTATCAATTTCTATTTTTTCTGTAGACTTTTTCCGCACCAGTTTTTCAGATGACTTTAATTGCGAAAATTGTTGAAAATCTTTCTTAATTACTTCTGTGCGTTTCTTGAATGCAATTTGTAAAATTTTGCTCATGAAACGCATCACAAATTTTATGTACTTACTTCGTACCATACATAAATAACATTTATTTTCTTTTGTAAGCTTTTATTGTATTGAAGTTGTAAAAACCAATGTTCATAATGATTTTTATTATCGAACTGGTTGAACCAACTATGTGTTGTTTAATTGAGTGCATCGTACAAAAATTTCCATTTGAAAGCTATGCCATTGAAAAGTTTTTTAATTCTTTAATTGAAAGCTTACACTTAAAAGTTTACAATCAGCGCAATATTATGCATTTTTAAAAAATAAATTAAGATTTCTTGATGTTTTTGTCATCATCAAGAGTTCATAAAAAGTGCAGGTGTGATGAGTTTAAAATTTGAACTTTAAATATGTTTTGTTATTTTAGAATAAGAAAGAATTAAAAAAGTATCGAATAAATTGAAGAGTGTAAAGAGTACTATATAGTTTCGGAAAGTATCAAAAAAGGATAAAAGTCGCAACGTATGGACAAATATAAAAACGAAAGCCGATAAGTGTTGAAAACTTTGGAATGATATTGAAAAAGTCATGATATACATGAAAGTTAACTTTAGTCCGCGGTTACACTGGATGCGGAAATTTGTTCGTACGAATTCGTAAGATTTTTTTCGTACGAATAGAGTGGTTACATTAGACGCGACTTCGTTCATATTTTGAGTTGAAGTGCAATCCATCAGCTGTTTTTCTCCTTGTTTTCGTGCGACTGACTGATGAAAAACAAAATATTTTGTTCGCATCAAAGCAGTCGTACAGATTCGTACGAATACGCACGAAGCATGCGTAGCCACTGTAATCGCATTCATATACACACATGCATTTGTTCAATTTTTGCAATTCTTACGAATACGTGCGAATTCGTACGAACAAATTTTCGCATCCAGTGTAACCGCGGCCTTAGACGCCTTATGTTGCCCAAATCTGCCCAACTCCATAGCGGCAAGTCGATGAAGTACTCTGATTTCTCATGTATGAAAAGCTATACCCTTTGTGTTGTAAGTTTCACAAATGAAATTTTTACTGAGATATTTTTTTTATTTGCTTGCTGGCTACTTTGTATATGGAGCTGTTAGCAGTGTGCTTGTTGGCTGCCTGCTTTGTATATGGAACTGTAGGCAGTTTGCTTGATGGCTGCCCGCATTGTGTATGGAGATGTAAAGAGTCTTGCCTGTTGGCTGCATGTTTTGTATGTGGAGATGTAGGCAACTCGCTAAACTATACAGGCACTTAGTAAGCGATGTTTTAAGGCAATCTGCCTTTCCTTTGTTACACATTGTGTATAGAGATGTAGGCAAGCTGCTTACAAAACGGCAATCCCTTTGTAAAAGAATTTACAGTTGTAAATATTCATCGATGTTGTTTATAACATATTTGCCGCTGGGTCGTGTATGTTTACTACAAAATGTAGTGAAATTAGAGCATAAAAATAAGAGAAACAAAAAGCTGTTAACTTTATCTCCAAAAAATAAATATGTAGTTATCAAAAATCGCCTAAGGAATTTTTTTAGTGAAATCATAAAAATTAACTTTAACTTCTCAAAGAAATATTCTATGATTAATATAAAATCTGGATTAATTTAAAATCTATTCCTTTTGTTTATAGATTAACCAATTTTAAACTCTTACACGCTAATATGAAAGCTCAATATTGATACCGGAAAACTGATACCTATATTGTTTAAATAAAAACTTTGTAACGAATTAAAATTTGTTTTGAAAATAAAAAATTTGACGATCGATAATATATGGCATATTTCATGTTTAACGCTTGACTATAATTTGTAACTAATTCTTGTCTGCTTACTTTTAAGTTAAATTTCTCTTTGAGATCAATTTCCCTCTCACTCTCTCAAATTATTTAACCAAGGATTTAACCAAAAATTTATCTATAAAAGTAAACATACTTAAATGTAGATATATGTTGGAGCAAAATACTGTTCCTAGTTTATCAATTATTTTATCTATGAATTAAATGTCATTAAAAAAAATGATTTGATGGAAAATATGAATTATTTTATTTTCGTTTAATAAAATTTATATTTCTCTTGCTCATGAATCTATGCTCTTCTGAAGTAAGAGCGAGATGGCAGATCTGCACACGGGATATTGAGAAAAGGAGGAAGAAGACTTTTTGGGGAGAAAAGTAGATTTTGGAAGAAAGAAAAACGTTCGTGTGCAGAATTGCTTTTCAATGAATAGAAAACTATTTTTTGAACAAATTATCAAAACTCTATCATCAGAAGTGGGATTGCTCACCAGTCTATTAACAAAAACAAAAAATAGATTTATATAATAAATTCAAGAAAACGAATTTGAAATTCAAAAAAAACGAAAATTTTTTTTTCTTGGTGTTAAATTCAAGATGGCGGAGCATGATATGAATACTACAAGTTTGGTAAGTGATGATTTAAATGATTCAACAGTGGAATCTGAGCCTGTTATAAGCACAAAATCTAAAAATTTTGTCATTACTGTGGATGCTATAAATAAAATATTAGAAGCTACTCAACGTCAACAAACTTGCAAAGAGTTGGTCGGTTTTCCAAGTTTTGACCCAGATCATTCTCGCGTTGATATTCTTAAGTGGTGTACGGATATCGATGCGAGAGTACAGCGTGATGGCATGGAAAATTTTGATGTCATACCCAGAATTAAAGTTTCTTTGCTTGGAAGAGCGAAATCATGGTATGATAAATATGGGTATCAACATTATAGCTGGGCAGATTTACGTGCTTCTTTGGTTCATGCATTTTCTAATGACGCAGATATTGTTGTACAATTGCGGAGAGTTGCCAATGCCGAAAGCAATGAGTTCGTTTCATATACTGATTTCGTGATGAATAAAGTGTGCCAAATTAACAGACTACCTTTTGAAATTCCGGAAGACAAAATCGTCAAAATCATCATCGGTTGCATATCTGAAGTAAGTTTGAGAAATTCATTGACGTTTGTGATGCCATCTTCAGTACAAAGTTTAATTGACCATCTGTCCTCTATCCGAGAAAAACCTCTACGAAAACAAGAATTTTCAGCACGTCGCTTACATGAAGAAAATAGTTTACATTTTGGTTCAGCTTCCACTATAGGAGTAGATGCTAAGTTGCCTGTTCCACTGAAACGTAAACGAATGGAGGATGAAAGACGATGCTTTGAGTGTGGAAAAAAAGGACATATTAGGACTAATTGCACCAAAAAATGCAAGGTAAAAGAACTGGCTGCTCAGAGCACATCGAAGAAAGCTATGGAAACAAATTTCAAGTGCTCTTTTTGCGGAAAATCTGGTCATGAGGAAACAACTTGCTGGGCTAAGCAAAGAGCTGAACGTAAAAATGTTAATCTCTGCAAAGATACAGTGCTTTCAAACAATTACACTCCAGTGATCATTAATGGAAAATTGTATCGCTGTATTCTTGATACTGGTTCAGATTGCTCATTAATAAGATCTGATATTGCTGATCAGATATGTGCAAGAAGGGAGGCTCATTTTCTATCGGTACAAGGAATTGGAAGAGAACCTGTTTTACTCACCGAGAGACTTGAAACATTTGTTGAATTTGAGGATCTTATTGTAGAAGTTACTTTTTACGTGATCGATGAGAAACATTTACACCATGAAATTCTTATTGGTAGAGATGTGTTTAAAGATCCAACTTTAACAATTACTGTAAATGTAAATGGATCAACTTTACACCGCAGTAAGTCAGTTTTGTGTTCCAAAAACAAAAAAAGTTTTACCCCAACCACAGATTTGTCGAAATCTAATATGGAAAAACTAAATATTGTGTTAGCAAAATATTCGCAAAACTTTATAACTGGTTTTCCTACTTCAAGGGTAACCACTGGCTCTTTAAGAATTCGTTTACTCAAGGATTCGAATATTTATTATAGACCATATCGAATGGCGCACAGTGAGCGGGAGATAACAAAAGAAATTATTGCAAATTTGAAGTCTAATGGCATTATAAGGGAAAGCCAATCTCCATTTGCGAGTCCAATGATTCTAGTGAAAAAGAAAAATGGCCAGAATCGCCTTTGCGTTGACTTTAGGGCGCTGAACAAAATCACTGTGAGAGATCGTTATCCGCTACCAAGAATTGAGGATCAGCTTGATGAATTGACTGGAAATACTTTTTTCACATCATTGGATATGGCTTCCGGCTTTCATCAAATTCCGATTGCTGAAGATTCTATTGAAAAAACCGCTTTTGTTACACCTGATGGGCATTATGAGTACCTGTGTATGCCGTTTGGTCTCGTTAACGCACCTGCTGTTTTTCAAAGGGCAATCAACGTGGCATTAGGAGAACTAAGGGGAACATTGGCTTTAGTTTATTTAGATGATGTGTTGGTAGCATCAAAAACCATCGATGAGGGCCTTGAGAAGCTTGATGTTGTTTTAAAAGCATTAGTGGATAGTGGATTTTCATTAAACATGGACAAATGCAAATTTCTTCAAACAACTATTGAGTATTTAGGACGAGAAGTATCTGCAGATGGTGTCAGGCCAAGTAAATCTAAAATTGATGCATTAGTGAGTTCTCCTTCTCCAAGTAATGTTAAGCAAGTACGCCAATTTATGGGCCTGGCTAATTACTTTCGAAAATTTGTCCCTGAGTTTGCAGCAAAAACTTCATGCATTACTTCTTTAACAAAAAACAACACACAATTCTTGTGGAGTGAAGAGTGTCAAGCCGCAAAGCGTTATATAATAGAACAACTTACTACTCGACCGTTACTTGTATTGTTTAATCCTGAGCTTCCAACAGAGCTGCACACTGATGCGAGTGCTCTTGGTTATGGAGCTATTTTATTTCAGCGCGTTAATCAAAGATTGCATGTAGTTGCATATTATAGCCAGGCAACTAAAACGTATGAAACTAAATACCACAGCTATGAATTGGAGACGCTCGCCGTTGTAAATGCGGTAAAACATTTTCGGCACTATCTTCTAGGTGTTAAGTTTTTGTTAGTCACTGATTGCAACGCTCTGAAGGCAACAAAAGAGAAAAAAGATTTACTGCCTCGTATAGCTCGTTGGTGGATTTTTCTTCAAGATTTTGAGTTTGAAATTGTCTATAGAAAAGGAAAAGCTTTATTGCATGCGGATTACTTCAGTCGTAATATGCCAGCAAAGCCATGTTACCAAATAAATAGTCTGTCGGAGACGTGGTAACATATTGAGCAGCAAAGAGATCCAGCTACACTTGAAATTATTGACAAAATCAAGAGCGGAGATTCTAAATATTAGCGCAGTATTTACTCAAAACCGGGATTCTGTATAAAAAACTGGAAAATACTTACAAAATTTATGTACCACAGCAATGCCGATTGACTCTAATGAGGCGATTTCATGAAGAAAACTGTCATGTTGGATGGGAAAAGACTCTGATTAAAATGCAGGAATATTTTTGGATGCCACACATGACTAAAAATGTAAGAAAATTTGTTGAATCTTGTTTAATTTGTCTTGTAGCTAAAAGACCGTCAGGAAAGATACAGTGCGAGCTTCATCCAATTGAAAAGAAGCCAATTCCATTTGATGTGGTGCACGCAGATTTTATGGGACCTTTCGACGGAAAAGATCATCGATATATCTTCATTTTAGTTGATGCATTTACAAAATTTGTAATATTATTTCCTTGTAAAACGATTAAAGCTACTGAAACTGTAAGGATGCTCTATAACTATGTAATGTTGTTTGGTGCTCCAAGCAAGCTCATTAGTGACAGAGGCACTAATTTTACCAGTTCTGAATTCAAAAATCTTTGCATATCTCTGGGAATAACACATCACTTAATAGCACCCGGTGCCAGTAGAGCGAATGGGCAAGTAGAACGGTATGTGGATACTGTTGCCAATTTATTAAGAACTAATTTAGGAACTAATGTCGAATGGACTAGCTATGTTAGTCGTATACATCTAGTTCTTAACACTACAGTTAACAAGACAACCGGGTTTTCTCCATTGAAGGTGTTGACAGGAATTTCAGGTCGCTCTCCAGATGTTGGCGCCCTTCTAACAGAGTTAGAAATTGAACCACAATTCGACGACGTAGAGTCAATACGCAATCTAGCCCGTGAACGAACAGAAGTAAACGCTGAGCGGATGAAACTAAGGTTTGATCTGAATAAATGTAAGCCAACTCAATTAAAAATTGGCCAAAAAGTTGTATACTGTAGTAACCAGATTCGAAAATCGAAATTGCAAGCCTATTATCGTGGCCCTTATGAAATAGTGGGCGTTCTTTCCAATGATCGATACAAGTTGAAGAAAGAGAACTGCAATACCATTGTTGTTGCTGCAAGAGAGGTCATTCGTCCCATACCTGAAGCCGAAGATGAAAAGCATGTTAGTAATTAAAAAGGTAAATTTTACAACATTCAGTTATTATATTCTAATAAGTGTCTAATTCATAAGCATGCTTAAGATTGCCTCTGTTTAATGATTTTTATTTTGACGTCGAACTCATGTACAAGCTTAAGATTGCCTCTGAGACATGTTGTTCGGAATTAAGTTTAGCATTTGGTTGAAGTTGTGGACAAGCTTAAGATTGCCTCTGAGCCATAACGTTGACAGATGTTGTGTTGACATGCAAACAAGCTTAAGATTGCCTCTGAGTTGCGATTCGAAAAGTCAAGTCTGAAAAATAATCTAATGATTCTTGTTACAGAATTTGATGTGTTGCATTGGCTGATTATATCAGATAATTAGATGACCGTTATGGAGTTTAATATTAATGAATATTTCGATTCTGCTGTTTTTATATTTGAAAATGTTGTTTTCTTTTTCTTGTTTGTTAAATGCCTACTGTTTCTTATTTTGTGATCTTGGACTTAAACTAGATCATATTCATCGAGAGCGATGTTTGAGCAGGATGGCCGTGTTGGAGCAAAATACTGTTCCTAGTTTATCAATTATTTTATCTATGAATTAAATGTCATTAAAAAAAATGATTTGATGGAAAATATGAATTATTTTATTTTCGTTTAATAAAATTTATATTTCTCTTGCTCATGAATCTATGCTCTTCTGAAGTAAGAGCGAGATGGCAGATCTGCACACGGGATATTGAGAAAAGGAGGAAGAAGACTTTTTGGGGAGAAAAGTAGATTTTGGAAGAAAGAAAAACGTTCGTGTGCAGAATTGCTTTTCAATGAATAGAAAACTATTTTTTGAACAAATTATCAAAACTCTATCATATATATCGAATAAGTCGGATATATGTTGAATAGGTCAAAAGATGTCAAAAACGCAAAAAAATGTTTAAAACGTCGGAAAATATTGAAAAGTGTTGAGTAATGTTGTAAAAAGTTGGAAAAAGCCCTATTATATTGAGAAATGTTGAAAAACCCGGAAAACTTCGAATATAATGAAAAAATCTTCCAATGTAGAGTTTGTGACACATTGAAGTTATGTATGTCAACAATGTTAAGTACATAAAGGATGTTACATATGAAATGTATGTGTGGTATATAAATTACATACGTTTGTAAGGCGCATAAGTATATAAATTCTGCATGACCTATCACACTAGTTTACAAATTTGGGCTTGATATCGAGATCTGGTTTCTCATACACTTTTTTCGATGTATTTTGGGGCGTAGATTCCAAAAATTGCAACCATTTTTTTTTCTTAAGAATCGTTTTCAAGATATCCCCAAAAAACCCCTTTTTCGGCACTTTTTTCATTTATTTGACTATATCTCCATGAATTTTTTTTCGACTCAAAAACGACTTTCAGCTTTCGAAAGATATTTGTATTTCCTTTCTAACGATATGCTTTTTGTTTGAATCGGGTAATATTTGATGGAGTTACAAGCGCTCAAAGTTCAAAAAAACTTACTTTTTTGGTCTTTTTTTAAAAATCACTAAATTTCAATTGCTCCATTTGAATGAAAAGTTCCTTTTTTTTCATATTTTTAAAATTTTAAATGATAAACTATCCTTTTACAAATATTTTAAGTATAATTTGGCGGAAATCGGACAAAAAATGTAGGAGTTATTCGAGAAAACAGTAAAACACTTGCAATAAAATTGAACGAAAATACATACGATTGTGTGTTTGTGAAGTTCTTTACTTTTATTCTCTTTTCTTTTTAGATAAAAAACGTATGTATTTTCTTTCAATTTTACTGCAAGTGTTTTACTGTTTTCTCGAATAACTTCTACATTTTTTGTCTGATTTCCGCCAAATTATACTTAAAATATTTGTAAAAGGATAGTCTATCATTTAAAATTTTAAAAATATGAAAAAAAAGGAACTTTTCATTCAAATAGAGCAATTGAAATTTAGTGATTTTTAAAAAAGACTAAAAAGGTCAGTTTTTTTGAACTTTGAGCGCTTGTAACTCCATCAAATATTATCCGATTCAAACAAAAAGCATATCGTTAGAAAGGAAATACAAATATCTTTCGAAAGCTGAAAGTCGTTTTTGAGTCGAAAAAAAATTCATGGAGATATAGTCAAATAAATGAAAAAAGTGCCGAAAAAGGGGTTTTTTGGGGATATCTTGAAAACGATTCTTAAGAAAAAAAAATGGTTGCAATTTTTGGAATCTACGCCCCAAAATACATCGAAAAAAGTGTATGAGAAACCAGATCTTTTTTCTTGTAAACTAGTGTCATTGGGCATTACATTTTTTGTCCATATTGACTTACATACTTTCATACTAGCCAGTAAAGATGTATACTCATCAAAAATCATTAAAACTATCAAACAGGCGACAAATATGCAAATGGACTGCAAATGGAAAAAGAAAATAAATATATCCAAAGTGTAAACTATAATCACATCTATGAATTATGAGATTGTTATTAATGACATATAATAATCACCTTAATATTAAGTACCCATCTCAAAACACTGCTTAACACGTAACAGTTTTACCCTAACTATCAATTTGGTATTTTCATACTTTTAATTAGCTTAAAAGCTATAATTTTATGCCAAAACTTTCAATAAAAATCATTTGTATTTAAATACAACTAGCTAGATACATGCATGCATAATGAAATAAATATTAAATATCTGTAGCAAATCATGTGGCTGACGAATTCCAGTTTGTTGGTTATGGCCTTTAGCAGTGTTTCTGATAGTGTCTAATTAATTTGCATTTTCTAATGCATTAAATTAACATTAAATACATTACTTATGCAAACAAATAGCGCTTCAAATTATTATGCAAAAAAATCAAAGTACGAGTACATACTTGCGAATAAAAATAGCTCTTGAGAACTTCTTGACAGATTGTGTGTGCGTGATAATTGCTAAAGAATACTGGTTTTTAAGCGCCATGTAATTATTATGAAACAACAAACTCCGCTATTTCATTAACAGGGTACTACTATTTTTCTTTGCATGTTTTAATCTACTCATATGCGTACTACTTATGTTGCATGTCTCAGAAAATCTTCATACGTATCTAACATAAGTGCTTACCACATCAACCTTACCTGCGGTTATAAATCGTATCGGCATCATTTAAACCAGATGCATTAGAGTTAGAGTGAAAACTTCACAGTTCATTAACAAATTAACATGTAAGGAAAGTAAAAAAATTTGTGTTGTAGATTACTGTATAGTAAAAACTATTTTAAAAATATAAAAAAAATATTTATATCATACTTTTATTGATTCTTAACAATGAATAATATTGAAAGTTATTTTTAATACTTATTAGGACTGAATTTTGAACATTCCATTACAAAAGGTTATAGTTTCATAATCACACTACATAAAATGTAATTTATTCATTGATAATTGACACTTTTGAAGCCGGTAACTGAAAAACAAGAGTATGAAAAATTACGGTACGAGAAGCTACAACAAACTACTGAGCCAACAACTACATCAACCAGGGATGCCAAGTTGAAAAGAAGGAACTCCCGGACTTCCCAAAATAAAAAAAGTGTTCCTCAAATCGTAAAAAGCTTAATTTCATATGTGGGAAAAAGTTTACCTATTTTTGGTCTTTAAAAAAAATTAATTTAAGGTTGTTTCCTAAATTTTTTAGTTCGTACAAGGCCCCCGGCTTTGCCATGAAACAACAGGCTTGGTCATGTCAAATGCGGTTACTTGGCAACCCTGACAGTAACATATAAATCACTCGTGCTAACGATTGTTTGTGTATTAGGGAGTTTTCATAAAGTGTTTTTCGATTTTGGCCTCTTTTAAGCGCTTTCCTTTTTGAAAAGTCGCACAGTGGGAGATCGTGGCCATAAATACATACAAATGAAAGCCGTAGGCATTTAAATTTTGTTTCAGACTATCGTCAGATAATACTTAGGGTAGGAAAAAAAAAACGATAAAAGCTCAAAACTTTTTTTTTTGGTTTAGTGACACAGTGGGCTCAAAGTTGAACCTTTAACACTATGTTCCATGAAACTTTTTATATAAGTAGCTGCTAGATAGAGCGTTATAGTTAACTTGTTTCAAATTGAATGTACATATGTATGTATGTAGACTATATATCTATAGACTCAAGTCGTTTGTGCTCAAAACCCAGAAACGATTTACTATTCAATCTATCAGTCGACATGCATATCTGTTGTGGCCGCATGATTTGTGTTAATTCCGAAAATGATGATTCGCATACTTCCGTTCCAGACGGGAAAGTTTCGATTGTTGCATAAAGATTGTACACTTTTTCCATTCCTTAACGCACCTTATACAACTCTGTCAGCACCACCGCTCATTGATCCCAAATCGTGTCTTTTGGTTTAAAAATCGCTAGACATCGCAAATTTAGTCGAAAATATGAACAATTTTTTTTTTTTAAATGAAAGCTATCTAAAATGTTGTACCACTGATGGCTTGGCAATGTTGAAACAAAAATTTAATTTTTTATTTTGAGAAAAAAATTCTCCTCACCTCAAATGTCTTAAGGCGCGCAATAAACTCATGTCATTTCTTTCTTATATTACATACTACAAATCCAAAATAAAATTTTAAGCGACAAAGAAGTGGGGTTTTTCAGAAAACTAGCTTTGTTTTTTTCTCGTAAAAATTTTTATTTTTTTATTTTTTTTAAATTTTAAAGATTTAAAGATTGTGACAGAAAATAAAAAGTTTCATTAGAATCAAAAGACGAAAGATTTGGATGGAAATGTCGCTTTTCTGAAGAAACTTTCAGAGGTAGATGAAATGATTTTAAAGTCTTACCTCTTTTGGATCTCAATTTTTCTGACATTGTAGCAACACCCTATTTCATATTAATTTTTTGCATGTGTGCGACGTTTTTCATTCTACCAGCTACGTTTTGATTCCTGGCGCACAGCGAACAACCTTCATCTCTATTTAAAAAAAAAACGTGAAATATCCGCCATTGTAAGAACCTACACAAAATTTCCAAATCAGCAAGGTACGTTTTTATTGATTACAAAATTTGATTCTATTGACACAATTCTTAATTAAATAATAACATACACAGGGAATACCTATAACAATTTTATCAACATTTTATTCACCACACTTTACTAAATATTTGTGTGTGGTGTGTAATCGGCTCATCTATACAAAATAGCTAAGACACAAAACGGAACTTGAACTCAACACACATATAAAGACGAGGTGGCCGAGTGGTTAAGGCGTTGGACTGCTAATCCAATGTGCTCTGCACGCGTGGGTTCGAATCCCATCCTCGTCGTGGCTCTATTTTTTTAGTCGAAGTTTTTTGGTATGTTTTTAGTTTAAACAACCTATAACATTTACAGAAAAAAAATTTGAGTAGCATTGTTTCAGTATAAATGGTAAGCTTTATTCGTTATTTCATTGAGATAATCATAAGGCCAAGGCAACCGCAATTTGACTGTGAGGGACCGTTCATAAATTACGTAAGACGTTTTGGGGGAGGGGGGTCGGCGGATTCTTACTAAATCTTATGAGAGGAGGGGGGGGGGGGTGGTCAATGATCATCTTACGTAAGATTTAAAATGCGTATTCATACATAAAAGTTGTATTAACGCATCGTCATTTGTGACAGTAAAGAAATATATTTGAATTTTCGACAGTCACGAAAGATTCAGAAATATCGATTACAATCGATTTAAGTAATCGACTCTGAACGGGACAACTTCTCTTCTGTTTATGTAATGAAATATATGTATGTTGTTTACACGCAGGGTCGACTTGTAACACCGTCTCACAATTTTGTTATTATTCGGTTTTTTTTTTCAACCCCCTTGCCCTCGTCAACAAGAAAATTCGCTTTCGATTCCTTCTTCAAATGTAGACCTAAACAGCAATCAGTTTTGTCCTCTATTTCTTCGCTTAGCGTTAAATTACGATTGGTCAAAAGTACATATACAGCTCAAAATCATGCCTTACGATTTTTTTGTCCTTCACTTGCAAACTTGTCAAGTTGCAAAGTGGCATGGCGACGAGGATATTGATGTTACAGAGTTTGAATGTGAATCAGAAAATTCAACAGGCGAACCGGGTGTGCCAATTGTAGGTTCACTATCAGACTGGTTGCAAAGCGCATGGACTAACGATGACTTACAATGATTTTTTTTATTCATCTTGAAAAACAAATGTGTAGTTGGTAATTTCGTGGTATTTATTTAATACTCATACATATATAAATTATATATAGTAATATAGTACATCACATGAAAATAAACGTTTTTGACTAGTTTCGTTGACCAGCTCACGGAAAGTTAATGGTTAGTTGCGTCTACACTAGTTCTCCCAGTTCTTTTGAGGAGCCTGAATACAAAAAAAAAGAGTGGTGATTTTTTTACAGTACGAGGAAAGTAATGAAGTACCTTCAGTAAGTGTTCTATCTGCAAAAACATTAAATGGAGAAAACAGCATATAAAAGTTATGTAGGCTGCGACCATTCACGAGCCCCTCCTCCCCCTCACCCTAACAATCGTAAAATTAAAAATGATGTAGGATGGCAAAAGTAGCATATTCTACTATACACACCTTATTTTTCAAATCACCCGTCACTAAAAATGTTTCACTTCAAAAATATAATACATGTTACTATGTATTTTGAAATTGGTTTAATTTGAAAACTTGATAGTATGACAGTAGATACGGGATATTCCTTCTTAATTTGAAGACAAGAAAATCTTTTCATTCACTATATACGACGAAAATAAGTTAGAAAAAAACCGAAGGGACTGCGCCAATGTTTGCACCCGTTGCTTGCAACGTGCAAACGGGCACCTTCGAGAACTGCGGGCTCGGGGGAAATCGTCCCGTTACTCCTCCCCCCCTATCGTTGGCCCTGATTATATATGTATGTAGATGGTGTTTGAAAATTATTGAAACTTACTTTTAGTTTTTCTGTAAATTGTGATTTAAAATTATATAATTTGCAGTTAAGGCACAAAAACTTCCAAAATTATTTGGATTTGTATGAGCTACGACATTTGCATTCTAAAACTTAACGTGACCCGAAGTATATGGCTAATATTACAACGAAATAGCTTCGAGACCAAAATATTACCTTCTTGGATTGGCCAGCGGAGTCACCAGAAATTATCCCCATTGAAAATTTGTGGAATATTTTTTAAAAAAAATACCTATGAGTCAAACAACCGCACAAAATCTGGGCGAGCTATGGAAGGTTGTCAATGGACAATGGTCCGTGGTCAGTACTCAAATTGAAAGCGAGAAAATACACTTCACCACTAAAGACAAAAGTGGCCACACAAAATATTAAAAAATTACTTAAAATGTTTTTATTACTTTAAGTCACAAAACTGTTCACAAAAGACTAAGAATAAAAGTAACTACCCAAGTTAAACAAAATGTGAAATATTTTAGTTTTGATTTTTTTTTTAGCTAAAATAAGGAATTTGCAAGTTTTTTGCATATTTTTTTTTAAAAACCTTTTTTACAAAAAAAAATACAGCCTTAAAACTAGAAATATATTTTTTCGTGAACAGTTTTGTGGCTCACTGAAAAAAACATGAATCCATCCAAATCCATCGGAGAGAGCATAATATTTAAAAAAAAAAAAAAAAAACAATAAAAGCAAAATAAAATTGATTTTTTCTCAATCTTCGAAATATCCCTATACTCTAAAAGCTAATGAGCTGATAAAATATTATCTTCACGAAAAAATTATTAATACTTTGTATTGAAAATTTTTATGTTCTTTCTAATGGCCTTGGTCCCATTCTGGTAAGATTTTTTTCATGAAATAGACAAAATTGTCTAATGAAGCATTCTTTCCTATATAAATCGTATGGAAAACTAAAAAAATCTATGAATCACCAGTAAATATTAATATAATGAGCTCTCCTTGCACCAATTTTCCTCTGATGTATTGTTATAGTGAAACCCCTTGATGTAATACGATTGTACAATAATACGACCCGTATATTAACGTATCATAATTGCACAATAGTTCAATCACTTAATATAATATCACACACACATATCAATGCAATTGTATTGAACTTATTGATTACTTTACTTTGTTGCTTGCGTTAACTTTTAACAAATAATTTCAAAGAATGCTTGCAACCCAAAAATCGATACAAACTTGCATTGAACTCATTGATTTTTGCTAGCGTTAAATAATTCCAAAGGATTCTTGCTACACAAAAACTTATAGGATATTGTGTCAGGACAAAAGTTTGCAAATGTATTTCCGAGGCATTTCGAAGACTTGGAATTACCTGGCTATTGTTGTGGGGATTTTCCAACTGTTGCAGCCGTAATACATATTTGATTTGAATTGGTGATAAGCAAATAATAGACTTAGACAATGACCATAGCAGTTTTGGTCTTGGCCGCGCGCTTTTAGTTAGTCTTGGTTCTTGGACTTACTCTTACAAACATAAAAGTGTCCTGGTGTCTTCCAAAATTGTAAGATCAAGGCCAAGACTGATTTTGATTATCGCTATCTTAAATAATGTGAGATTCAATATTGGCTCATATGTGGATTGTGAGTTGGCAAACTTTTTTGGGGAGGTTGTTGATAAAAGCTTATGCCAGGGTGCCACTTGGAGTTGCTTTTCTAAGGTTTATAATAGCTTTTTGTGCGCTTCCTTCATAATGAAAGTTAAGAGCTTTTTATTATTATGATTTTCGAGAAAACGCGGAGGTTGCCTTAAAGTTGAACAATTAAAAGCTTAACGTTATGGATACAATTTTTGATGTTGTCTTCGCAAAAAACAAAAACAAAACTTAATCCCCTTGACCTTAAGATGAATTTTGTTAAATCGATGAGAAGATATGCCAGTAATCTTGAGTCGACGGCTGCTCTTAGTGCTGCAGCCAGACCAGGATTAAGAAATTTGCCGCCCCTAGGCAGTTGCAAAAAATTTTCCCCACCTCCCACCTCAAAACTTCTTCATTTATTAGAAAAATTAATCCTTGTTGCTGAACGAAAAACCCCTAAGTAATCCAAAGTTTGGTACGAAAAGTTTTTCAATCAATAATACAATGCGAAAAATTTTCAAAGTTTCCGCCAAAATTTGCCGCCCTTTAAATCTTGCCGCCCTAGGCACGTGCCTACTCTGCCTGTATGGTTAATCCAGGCTGCCTGGCAGCAGCATGATTCGTTTAATACCACTTTCAGATCAAGAACATCTCCAATTACTAAAAGAAAGTATAGAAGGATAGAACACATTCGAACACCATTGAAAAGATTAGACAATTTCCCTTCGTGGAAGACAACACACTAAGGTCTTTCATATATTCATTTAATTATGGAGATAATTTTGTCAAGAGCGGTTCTGCATACTATAGTACACCCTTTATGTAATCTCTATGAACACTGTTCATAACCTTTGCGAAACCGAAAAAACCTCAAATTGCAGATCAGTTCTACAATAAACACGTTGCTCTGTAATGGATGGGATAGGAAATATTTTCATAAATATTAATTTTAAGTTATTATTAAATGTTTCCCTAAATCTTTCAGTTTATTTCCGAGTAGAAAAATCAACTGTACAAATTTAAAAAAAAATTACACCTTTCGACGAGGATGGGATTCGAACCCACGCGTGCAGAGCACATTGGATTAGCAGTCCAACGCCTTAACCACTCGGCCACCTCGTCTTGTTGCTTTATCGTGTTTAAAAACCATTTTCACTTTTTTCTTCTTTATCAGCATTAATGTAGCTAGCGACTCAAGCATCACGAATGTTTATGAACAAAACCTGTCATATACACGGCTGCCACTTTGGGGCAATCATACCAAAACTGGAACTTTTTTTATTTATTTATTCTATTTGATATATCGCTATATGATTTTGTTACATGGTACGTTTTGAAAAGCAACAGTTGAATCATTTTCACAATAAGATACGGTGTTCAAGTGGAGTATTTAGTTTTTAGTCTTTTAGCACACTTTTTTCCTCATATAGGGGCAGTAAATTCATTTCTTTTCAATCTTTTGCTTTATCTTCCAAATAGGATTGATTTTTTTCCCTACAACTTATTTATTTATTTGTTCATTTCAACTATTAACAATTTGTTTTACAGTTTGCTTAATAACTAGTACATAGTAAAATCGGAAGTATTACTTAAGGAGTTAAATGCAAGAGACATGTTATAAACGGGATCGCGCTTACCATAATTGATTCTGCGAAATGGAATACAGAGCAATTGTCTTTGTCTAAAATTTCTCATTGGGGCATATATTCCCAAAAGGGCTAACAAAACTGTGCAGTCTACGTGATTCATCAATATGTCACGTGCAAATACAGTTAAAAAGTATTTTCGTCTGAACTCTAAGGACTTAAAGTCCAAAAGAGCACAACGGGATTCATAAGAAGGCGTAAAATCCCATCTAAGTTTTCTAATCGCCAACCGAGTGAAACGCTTTTGAACATTTTCAATTCTATTACTATGAACAGCATAAAGAGGGTCCCAGATCACACAACCATATTCCAAAATCGATCTTATCAAGGATACAAAAATTTATTTGAGGGTATGTGGATGTGAAAATTCCTTTGAGTTACGCATAAGAAACCCCATCATTGCATTAGCTTTTAAGATAATAGCATCATAGTGCTTCGAGAAAGACAACTTTTTATCAAAAATGACACCCAAATCCGTTTTGAAATCAACAATTGAAAGTCTTTCGTCATGAATACTATAATTATCTTCATAAACGAAATTTCTCATTGAAAATGACATTACGTTATATTTAGTAACATTTAGATACAATTTATTTGAATTACACCAAGAATCCAAGCTGTCCAAGTCTTTTTGTAGTAATAGACAGTCTTCAACTGAACTAATAACATATACATATCTGAATATTTTAACGTCATCGGCGTACATAAGGCATTCAGAGAAATGGATGTAGTTGGGAAGATCGTTAATGAACAAAATGAAAAAAGGTGGCCCAAGATGACTTCCTTGAACAACACCAGAAAAATTTAAAGACAAAATCCCCTAACTTTCCTATTTGCCTCCGACCAATGAGATAATTACAAATCCAGAAAGCAAGGAGGAATGAAAACCCAAGTTCCTAAGTTTATTAAGTAAAACTACGTGTTGAACTCGGTCAAAGGCCTTAGCAAAGTCTGTAAATACAACATCAATTTGATTTCCCTTCTCCATTCCACAGGCTACATAATGTGAGAAAAGAGACAGATTAGTAGAAGTGGACTTGCCAAAAACAAATCCATGTTGACATTCTGAAATTCTATTTTTGATGCAATCATAAATTTTATTTTTTACGAGTGACTTAAATATTTTAGGAATAAGTGGTAATTTGGATATTGGTCTATAGTTAGCGATATTTTGCCTAGATCCAGACTTGAATATAGGGATTATCACTGATACTTTCCAAATATCAAGTAATTCACACTTTAAGAGGGATAAATTTAAAATCGAAGTTAATGGCTGGGATAGTGCCTTCGCACAATTTTTTTAAAACAATGCTGGAATATTATCGGGACCACTACCTTTGTTGACATCAAGGCATTGTAGTGCATGGCAAACTTCATCATCTGAGAAAGACATGCATCCTAAATCGGTAATGCAATTTTGACTGTCATAATTAATATGATCAAATTGCATTGGATTAACAGACGTATCACCACGCCGAAAATTTGATTGAAAGTAAACCCCAAATAAATCAGAAATTTCCTGTAGATCATCCGATGATGTGTTTTGGAAACGCATAGTCTTAGGGAGGCCATTTGTGTTCTTTTTTTACCAAAATGCTTTAGGATTTCATTTTATGTTCGATTCTAAGGTCAACAAATGATTTTCATATAAAAAGTTTTTGAGTGTGTCATACTCTTTGCGTGCTTGCAAATATTCGTTTCGAAAGGTTGTATTGGTCTTAAATTTTTTATACTTTTTGTTCATAATATTTTTTAGATTAGCCAGGCGACTATTGTACCACGCTGGCTTATTACTTTTACGAATCTTTTTCATGGGAACAAATCTTGTAAAGGTATCTTCAATAATATTAATTAAAGATTCATAGTTATGTAAGAGATTCTCACCAAAAATTGAGCACCAATCGATATTACATAAGTGTTCAGATATGAGAACATAGTTAGCTTTTACCTCTAAAAGGACTTTTAAAGCAAGAATATCATATTGGATATGCATGATGCATGCTGTTATCCGAAAGTAAAAAATCTGCTTCGCTACAACTTATATTAAGCTCCAAGTCAGGAAACACAAGATCTAAAATTTTATTTAACGAATTTCTAACAGAATTAATTTGATAGATACCAAGAGAGAGAATGGAATCTAAAAAATCTGTATCTACACTTGTGCTCAGAGCACTTGGCCTCTGATAGAGACCAGTCTACGCTTCTTAAATTAAAGTCACTAAGAACTAGTGAATACTCATTACACATCTTTAAGTCGTTCAATTACATTAAGAATATTACAAATATGTAATGAATAAAACAAAGATATATGAACTTATAGGCTTAGGAACAACCTCACCATGGCATGGCATCGGGATATCCACCTTTACACAAATCTGCTCCAAAGTTCCTAGTGGTTGACATAACAGGACTTCTTGACAAGGATACTGCGATCCGACAGCAATCAGGGTCTTTCCACCACGTCTTAAATCAGTGATGATACAACGATGCAACGATCTTGACGAAAAACTTCGTATTTGTTGTCGAAAAATTCGGATGTATAAATATTTTTGTGAAACCAGGTCTCAGTAAAGGCGATAATATCGTACGAACAATCTAAGGCAGCGTTTGAGAACTTTTTAGACTTTGTCCGTAAGCCTCCAGCATTTTGGTAGTAAACTTGGAATTTTTTAGATGATGGGTTTTGTAAGCTCGCACTAAGGTGCCTCGGCCTAGAATTTCTGCTTATATTGTTTATCATTTTTGTACACGAACTTGCCCGATTTTTTGAAAAGGGCGAACTTTTATATTACATTGCCAAAGCGCAGGATTAAATAAGCTCTTGTAAAAGACTGGGGAAATTCCCAATTTGAAATTTATGCTACTTAGGTCCTCAGGAGCAACATCTTTTTTGATGAGAGGGTAGCAAGCCATATGAATGCGATCTACGCCAGGATGTTTTTGAAATGATGTCAGTGTTTTTCACGGAGGGCATAAACAATGATAAATGCACCCACATTTTGTTAACAGCAACATCCAGCTCAACATTATCATCGCTGCCAATCACCGGAGTACCTTTAATTATATTTCTTTTTTTAACAGCAACGAAATCCGATGACTGCGATTCCCTATGGGTAGTCAACAGCATGGACGATGGAATATCGGCAGAAACAACAGCAGCATAACTAGGTGAGCCAGTAGCATCAATAGCATTAGTTAAGCCTGATGACACATTTTCCTTCTGGGGCATTGAGAAGTAAAAAATCGAAAGATACCCAAAAAACGCAAGCCTCAGTGTAGCTAAATGTCAAACAAATATTTGATTCTCACAACAAATCTTCAATTATTTTTTAAGTGTTAGCACTTTGATCAAAACTTATCGAAATTTGCGTGTCTCGTTTGACATTTACATTTTCCTAAATTTGCGTTTTGAGCCACGAATGTAGACGTACTATGTCCGGAAATGTCTAAGCCACACAATTTTATTTAAACATTTTAGAAATATGTATGCGTTCAAAAAAATTTTAATTTTGTATCATATCGCCTTCATCCACTCATGTCTTCAATTGATAACTATAATTTTTACAGTGGTGCCATACTAAGCCACTTTCGTCCGGACAATTATCAATTTTTCTATAAGAAAGAAAGAAGAAAAAGAAAAACTAATCCTGGACTCGAATTACCTTATCAATAATTGCCCAAAAATTATACCCATTTTGTTGGAAAATTTGATAACCTCTGTAACTTGCACCATTTTTTAAATCAATATTTTTTGAAAATGGGTTGTCTACTTAAAACAGAGGGCGCTAATCCAGTATTCTATATTAACCTTAATCTTAGTAATGGGCTTTATCCAGATATATAAGGCTATTGTAATCCGCTGACACATCGTGAAAAAATCAAAAAGTTTTTATTTTAAGGCGCTCTAATGTACATATATGGCGTAGGATCTTACGTGAGCAATTTTAGCGCGATGAATGAGCGAACCTCTTACAACACTTCAGGAAGATAAATAACAATATTCAATCATCCATGCGATTATTTGGCGATTCTTTAATTAGATTCCATCTTCCAGGCAATGAGTTAATCACTTTTTCGGAAGAAGTGTTATTAAAATTTCATACGTATATTTCAGTGCACTATTATTCAATATTACTATTTTGTTATATGCATTCTATTTATACGACATCAAAGGTAGGTATGTATATGGCAGTGATGGAATTTGGGTTTTGTGAAAATGTACTGAATCAAGACTTCAAATGTACTTTTTAGAGGCCGAATGTACTTTTTTGGAATTTTTGTCTTGTTTTGACAAAAGCAAAAAACAGACCTTCTACATTCATTCAACTCTATTTATTCATTCTTTACTTATTTTATTATATGTAACATAAATATGTTCTGATTCAATCGAACAATAACTCTTCAATATCACAATGAAACTTCACCCTTACAATGAGTCTTCATCCGTAATATCTACTAAATTTTTTACAATATTTTCAAATTTAATTCGAAAATATTCCAATATTTATTTCAAATTATTCCGAAGCGTTGCCAGCGTTGGTCGTACGACTTTTGATCGCATATTTTAGCAAAAATTTCTAAAATAAAGGTAATTATTATAAATTGTCCAAATGTACTGAAAATGTATTGAAAACTCTCCAAATCTACTGAAAATGACCCAAATGTATTGAAAACTTGTCGAATGTAGTGAAGACGATTTTTTAGGAGGCAAATGTACCGAAAAAAGTACAAATGTACCGAAAATGCCATCACTGGAATATGGTTAAAAACCACAATCGATGCTATTGAACCAGGCTGCTGTCATGTTTTTCATGTTATATTTAGTGCAGTTATGTTATCATTTTCAATTCAGTTTAATCAATTTCCGAGTTACTCTGATGAGTCCCTTCTTACCCTAGCGAATCGCTTAGATAGTTTCTCTCGAACAAACTATCGATCGGCATCAGAATACGAGCTCTCGTGCGATTATTTATGTAGTACCATCGCGTAGTAGTACTACTCGATCAAAAATGTTTGCTGGGGAAGTAGTCAGTTAAGTTCTGGCACGAGCATAAATTTTGTTTTATTTTTTAAATGGCATCTACATAGCTGCTGTTGCTGCCGTATTTGTTACTTGTTTAAGACATTTATTTATGATCTTAACAAATTAAAATTACACGTTAAGTGGTGATTGATTTTGTGTTATTATTTTGTCTTTTTATTTGCTGCTACCAATTCGCGCTTGCAGCTTCTTAAGAAACATCAATTCCACATTTAATTTGAACCACTTTATGGTTTATTTTTTAGGTGTTCAGACAATTGTTGTTGTTGACCTACTTTTGAATGATATTGACCTACAGTCAATAATTTTTTACGATTTTCGTTTTAAAAGTTTTTGGATTCTTTTTCTTTTAAATTATTTATATGATTTAAGCATACAATGTTAATTTTCTTATAACTTTCACTTACATGTGCAACAGGGTGGTTTAAAATAGTTAAAGTAAACGTGAAGCCTGGACACATCACCAAACTTTAGCCACATATTTACATACTACTATATGACTTAGTTTCAATGAGAGTTTGGTTTCCTCATTTGGCATCACTATGGAGCGGTTTTAGCGTCTAAAATTGCACCAATAGTTCCTTGAACAATCCCTTACATATGAATATTAAAGCAAATAAAAAGATGGATCACACACGATAATAGCAGATGCTCCGCAAAGCAAAATCGACGCTAAGTAAAGTAATGCCAAATACATTATAGAAACTTCTTGATTTTTCCTTTAGCTGAAACGCTATTTGCCGCAAAGATTAGTCTGAAGAGTGATCTGGTGATCCTTTGTGCGAAACAGAAATGTCTCGCCAGCCATGATAACAGTACCAAGCCAAGCTTCAAAGTGCTAAAACAAATTTTATAAGTTTTCCTCATAAATACCAACTTACCAATTTTTTTGCTCTCAATTGTTAATTATAGATATTAAATTCGTTTATAAAAACAAATTTCTATGAATTACCTAGAGCTCTCGTAATTATCTGGTTGTCTTAATGAGTAATAAAAAATAAGGTAAGTAAAAACGAAAATAGTTCCACGCTCTAAAAGATGTCATTGGCTTATGAACATGCAATTGCAGCATTTTTAAGTTAAGCATCCATTGCACTAAGTGAGACTAACAACATAGATATAATTAAATTTAATTACATACTAAAAAACACTTTTATGACTGATGTACATATGTAAGTATGTAGTATGTGGCGCTTATATGGAGCTAAAAGTGATTAGCGAGGTAGTAGTAAAACTAAGCCAAGAAAAAGGATTAAACTGCTTTTATTAACCTCCAAAACTTTATGAGGCATAGGAATAGAAAGTAGCAGGAGTTGGCTTTTGCACGAGTATTTTAAATTTATACGAACTTGAGCCGAAGAGAAGCCACAACGAAAACTCCTTCCAAGAATTGGATACTAAAAGACCGCATTAACGTTGCTTGGCTTAAATTTTAAGTTAAGGTGTTAAAGATTTACTTAAGAATTTGAATCTACCATGTATAAGTGATGTAAGATATTAAGAAATTGATAGTAAAGAAGCAATTTACAGTGAAATTAAAGAGTTCATGGTCGAGGATTTTGTGCGAGACATCGATGATTCAGCTGCATTTAATGTACATTCTGTATAAAAAGTATCTGGAATTGAGTTTTCTTCGATCACCGTGGTGTGGTGCATTCTGAATTCCTTCCAGAAGCACAAACGGTAAATTAAAAATATTATTCAATTAAGAATACCGTCGAATATGGCCAGATTTGTGGAAGAAGCACTCTTGCACCACGCCAAAAATTCAACTCAATCATCGTCTTACTTTCTCCAATTCCCGAAACTAAAACTACCACGTCGAGGATGGCGACGTGAGGACCTTTTTTTAGTAATTTTAGTAAAAAATTTTTTAATTTTTCAGATGCACTACTTTTGCAAGCAGGACATCTGGTAGCTCTACTCAAATTGAGCACTACATATAAGCATAAAAGCTGATCAAAGTAAAGACAAGAACAAAAATAGATTTTCCGAATTAAAAAAAAAAATTATCACAAATCACTTTTGGGATAATATTCGAATTTTTTGCTTTCCATCGTAGAAACGCCACAGCTTCATTAGCTACAGAAAATTTTCAAAATCAATATTTTATCCTTATATTAGCCATAAGAAATCTGTTCGCAAGTAATCTGTAGACAATGGGTAGAATCAGTAACCTATATTTCTCGTAGAAAATAAAAGTAATGATTCACGATCGTTCATGGATAGAAATTTTTAAGTGGCTTTACCGAAGAGTTACAAAAGTAATTGCATCTAAAGGGGAAAATGTAGAACTTTAGCGCACTGTGTTTATATTTTGCTATGATACTTAACTGCTCTATGGTAAAATATAGTATGCTTGGAAGTTCTTAAGCGTTGGCTAAAAAAGCTTACTGATGATACCATGTAGCGATGGTTGAAGCAGTTAGTTACCCTTTTTTGTCTTTTAAGGCATTTTGCGCAGTAATTTTTTTTTTTTTGTGTTTTGTTCACTTACAGTACTGAACAGGAGACTCAGTAAAAAATATAATAATAAAACTTTGAAATTGAAGACAACTAAACAAAATTTTCGAAATATGTTGCAGTAGTTACGGAATATTTAATACTAAAAATATATTACGGTCACCCCCACTCTCCGACTTATTTTTGATATTAGAAATCATTAAAGCTTCAATCTTACCCAAATATCACTTGCTTCTATCAAAAGATATTTGATTTGAGACAGATTTTTTCATTTTCATCAGGAAGATTGCCATCTTGCCTTACAAACACCTCCATGTTCTTCTACACCGGATTATCATTAAAAATGTTGCTTCTTGTGATACGATACGGCTCTGAAAAATTAGTTGCTGGACTGCAAAACTATACTTTGTTCAAGTAAAACATACTTATCTTACTTTAGGAGAAATTTTTATGAAAAAAACTTTTTACAAAAAACCAATAGTGTCTTTGATGTAAATTTCCCGTTCTTGTGGAAAGATTTTATAAAACGATGCAACTGAGAAATTTTAAAGTTAAGTTCAAATAAGAAACGTAAAATGCAATCGTATTTTAGCCTGTAGTTCTTTTTATTTCGAATGTTTACCTTAGGCCCTTTGACAAAAGTTAGAGCACTAAGAAAGCTATTTTCAATGAAGTACATAAAGTTGGAAGAAAAATATTCAAGCCAGTTCTGATTCCGTTTCCGATTTGCTACGGAAATGGAATTGAAATTTGAAGTTAATTTCAGGATCATACAAAAAGGGAAATCAGTCAAATTATCGGAACAATGACAGTTCTAGTTAAAAGTTGAAATAAAATTCCAGAGCCTATTCCAACCAAAAGATTTAGAAGATTTCACCTTCGGAATTCAATTCCACTCTCAAACTAAATCAGAATCAGAGCAGGCCTTATTATGTCTCAAGGGTTAAGCACTGCATAAAAGTTGCATAACTTTTGCCTTAAAAATCTAAAATTAATGTGTGACAGACACCAACAATTGACTTTCGCTCACAACAGCTATAAAGACACGCCATCCCTGTGACGCCGTGCACAAGAGAATTTTGAATAAGAATAATTTTGCGAATGCAATTATCATTACTGTACTCTATGTAGGAATTTTTTTCCATGGAACTCTTTCGAAGTACATGAAGTAAATATAAATTTCAGATATTGTTTTTAAATAGTGAAACCTATTTTCCACAAAAAAACGATCAAAAATTGAATTAGGCGGAGTTTCAATTTTGTAGAGCCTTGAAGTGGGAGCACGCTCGAACGGTTCTCATGTGGCCACATGCTCATATTTTCACTTATGTGAGAAATTTCATGCATATTTTTTCAAGCCTACCCATATTTATTATACAAAGGGCTATAATTCGAAAAAACAAAATTCTCATATTACCATGTCATTTCTTTAGCTTTACAAAATTGAAACTCCCCTCAATTTTATATTTCTTATATGTAATTAAATTATTTGCATCCCTTAGTTTTATAAATAGCAGTCGGAAATAAATTTTCTCTTCAGAATATACTGCAAAAAGGGCGTATCTCAAAAAAATTCATATTCGTGATTCTTATGGCATTGCGTCTAACAAACTACTCCAAATGCTTAGTTCAAGCATGTGACAAATCTCCTAAGAGAATTTTCTCTTTCTCAATTTTCCAGGTATTCCAGGTACTAAGCGAAACAGACGTATCTCAAAAAAATTCATTTCGAGATAATTGATGTTTTGTTTATGTCAATTTGTTGAAATACCTGTAAAATTGAGATAAAGGAAATTTTCTTAGTAGATTTGATTTGATGATTGAACTAAGATACCGACATTTGGAGTATTTCATTAGACGCGTAATTTCTTAAGCTATCCGATGCCATAAGAATCTTGGATATTTTTTTTATTTGTGATACGTCTTTTTCGCTTAGTACGGCAGTCGGTCCAAATTTCAGTATTTACCCACATAAATATTATCTAGAAGCTTTTTTTCATTAATGCCTTTTTGACTACAGGCACTGAACTTAATAGTAAAACGAGACAGCCGCGTCAATATTCATCAAGTCTGTAAGATTTCCATCAAGCGTTAGTCCACGGATTTTTCATTACTTGGTGGGAAGCTAATGCTAAAAATTTTACAGTGAGATTTCTGTTATATTGAGACAAAAAAAAGTTATAAAATAAAACAATTCTAAAAGGAATACTTAAAATATTCGAAATAATGAGACAATAAGGGAAAATTTTTTCTATCTTCAGTTTTCGCTTTAATTCTTGTAGAACATGCAATCTTACGAATGCCATAAGACGATCATAACTTTAGTAGTCACTTTGATTTATGTAATTTTGCCAGTTATTTTAATAGTTGCATTGTTGCTAATTAAAGCTGTTCACATGCGTATACATCACTTTTAATTAAAGGCGCTGTTGCGCATGTGCAACCGCCTGCGTAGGTGAGAGACTATGAACAGCAGAATTCAGATTCACTAGTAGTTACTTGATGACAGCATTTAAAGCAAAGTAAACAAACAGCAAACGCTTTGTTTTCAGATACACATCTACTATATGATTATATGCATGTGCACCAACTCTGTCGCCATGTTGCCTAATAAATGTGTCTTAAGGAAGTAACCAGCTCTAGCGTTCGAATATGGCCTTCATCTGTGAAATTTGAATTGTGATAAGGGGCACAATGGCATTTTTTGTAAAAATCGAATTTAAAGCAAAGGATATTTAGTAAACTTCCAGTATATTATGAAAAGCAAATAATTTTCACTCAAGTGACCTTGAGTTTCACCTTACCTTCCGTCAAATCAGATATATTTTTATACTCTACACATATTGTATATTCACTTTGTCATTCCGTTTGTAACACATAGAAAGAAGGCAGGTATAGAAAAGTATATATGTCACAGGCCAAACTAGTTTTTAGGACAAACTAGTTTATCCTAGGCCAAATTAGCTGATTTTAAGGCAATATAATTTTAATGCAAAAGCACTGTGAAAATCGAAGCTAACTAGTTTGGCCTAAAAACTAGTTTTGCCGGTAACATATATGTACGTTCACGATCAACGTCACCACATGAGGGTACTTCGCCATGTTCGCCTGTCAAGATAATTGAATGAAATTGGGCACCAGGCGGAATCTTTAACAAACTTCTTGGGAATTGAAAATCGTTGAAATCACGCCTACCGCCCATACAACTAAAAAGAGAGTTATTTGAAGTATGTTTGTTTAACCAAATTTCTCACAAATACCAAGTATAACTCTGGAAAGCTTTGGACGAATTTCGACTAGAGGCCGTGGCACTTTCATGCAAGCGACTTCTTCGAAACGCTATACTTAAAGAATTATTTAAGGTTATGAGAAAAAAATTTGTGCGAATTTCGACAAGGTCATGGCACCTCCCATACAACAAATGCCTTAAAACACTATACCGAGAGAGTATACAAGAAATGGGTCGGTCTAGCATTAAACAAAAAGTTAATGAATTTCTAAGCATAATCTTCAAAACGCTACACAGAGAGCTATTTAAGTAAAATTTGCCAAATTCAATGTGGGTACGTTTAGATAAGTCAGTCAATTCAGCACGTAACAAAGTATAAGAGTCACCCTTAAAATAAAAAACTTAGCAGCTATGCGCACTTCTACTGTTAACGCAGCGGAGGGTATTTAATTTTTTTCCGTGGAACGAACATTTTTATTTATATTACAAATTTTTCTAAATTTATCGTTTCTGATAAAACCCTCGAGTTGGTCACTCCCTTAAATGCCAAGTAAGGTAAATATTTTCACTCTGCTATTCTGATTACTGCAACACTGTTTACATCGTGCGTATGCGCATGCGCCTGCGTTTAGTTCAATGCAATTAGTAGCGGCACATCCTTGTGCACGTAAAATGTTGTCCTAAGTGACAGTAAAATTGTGATTTTTCTTTCTCTCCACTTCTTTCAATAGGAGTTGTTGCTATAAATAGCGTTGTGCGAACTTTTACTAGTAGCATCTGTGTTGTTGTAGCTAATGGAACGTGTTCGATGTACAACAATTTTTACTACCATTAGTTTTCCAAGAAAAAGTTTTAAAAATTTTTAATTATTCTGAAAAATGTAAACAAGTCATTGCACTAGTGTTCATTGACCCAAAGTTCAACTTAAGTGGCAGTAAAATCTGAATCAATTTAAATATATTCATTAATTATAAGGAGACTTCTCAAATATATAGAACGAAAAATTAGATCACACTGGTTCTTTTGGTATGTTCACATACATATATTACTATTCGTTTTGTTAACGAGCAAACGAAGGCAACTGTTCAACAAATCCATCTTCTACATATTACATAGCTCCTCTGCTTTACATTATTTGCGTTTGATTTCTGGTAGTCACTTTTGCACATACACGTAATGTGGCTGCATAATGGCTATTACGTTCATGTGTTGATGGCTTACGAAAAAAAAATTGTTCTTTTCTTTACGCAGTACCATTTGCGCATGTGCGCCTGCTCACTCTGCCATTTAACTGGGTGCTTGCCGTGTGTTCTATCTTATACTTCATCCATATAAAGAATAATCACGATGCAAACTGAAAGTCATTTTAATTTCGCCAGTTGCAAAGAGCACAAGTAAGAAGCTCCCTTGGTCGCGATTATAGAAAACGGAGCAGCAACAAATCTTATTTTGCCGAAACCGAAAGTAAAAAATTCGTAGTGAATTTGTTAAGTTTTTAAAGGTAGCAAACTTGAGTTCATTTATATGAAAATATTAAAATGGTTTGTTAAAAACTATGAGTGAACTATATATGTACATATTAAGCTTACGTGATCAAATAGTTATCCTGATGGAAACTGTGTTATCATTAATTCGAGTGTAGTCGTTGGGTATGGATGGAAGTTTTAACAAAAAAGTATATGAATCTCTAAGAGTTTTCAATTAGCTTAATGAAAATGGTGCAAGAACTTTGCCATTTTTTTTAGGAAAAAACTACAGGAAAGATTGACATAAGATAATTTTCTTCTTTCTACACCACCGCGCACACTGATCCCAAATCCATTTTTTTTTTTTTGGCTAAAGAGAGGAAATTTTGTCGGAAGTGAACAATTTTTGTTTCTTAAATTAAAGCCATCCGGAATGCCAACAGACCATCGGAGCCCGAATTTCGAAAAATATTGTGTTCCTTATAATTTTAAGTTAAAAAAATGTCATTATCTTGTGAATGAAATCGTTATAATCAAATATTCTTTGTTTTACAAAAAGGCTAAAAACTATTAAAAATTAAGTAAACAATAATTTAAATTATATTATAAGACTTATTTAGTTAAGAAAAAGACGCCCTGAAGAAGAAATAATCCTCGAACGTCGGCGCGACAATAAAATAATATAATTTAAATTATTGTTTCATTTAATTTTTAATCGTTCTTAGCCTTTTTATAAAACAAAGAATAAAAAAAATTTCTTTCTTTTACTTAAAACAATATTTGTTTTTAAGTTCGAGCTCTAAAGATTTGTTGAATTTATGGCAATATCATATTTAATAAAACAAACTATTCATTCCCATAAGATTTGCGCCCTCTAGTCATTTTTGAACAAAAGATGATATTTTTATTTTAGTCTAAAGACTCAGAGGTTAAAAATGGAAAACAAAATCTGACAATTGTACATCTCGGCCCTGCCTACAAATGATCGTTCTATTGGTGAAATTTTTCATCTAGTATTCGCATAAATGCGGCTGTATTTCGCGATTTCGTGGAGTATTGGCATAGCCCCAAAGAAAAGAGCTTAATGGTGTTATATTGCACAATCTCGGTGAAGTATTATAATGAAAATTGGTCACTTGCGACCATAAATAACTATTGTTTTAACATGTTAGCGAGTCAAGACCCACTGTAGTATATGTGGCCATTGAGTTATGAAAAACCCGAAATGTTCTGAAAAAAGTCTTGGACTGTGTTTTTTCTGTTTTTGTTCATACTCATAGTTCATATTAACATAAAACACCACAAATATTTATTGTACGAGTGACACTTTTTTAGTCTTAAAAATTTATAATAACTTTTAAATAAAAAGGGTCATATTTTATAAAAAAAAAAGTGGACTTATTGTGATTTATCTAAGGAATGTTTTTATTTTTAAACATTAGACATATGCGCTCACATAATATCGCGGACTTGTTTTTACATAAAACTACTTAAGCACCGTGATTTTTCTCCAGTAATATCGAAGTTTTTAAGGAATAAAAAAGAACTGGCGGCGGACAGTGGCGACAACTGGAATTTCTCGTTGAAAAATCATAATTTCTGAAGGAATTGAAATATCTGAATGTTTTTTTTTTGTTATGGACAGAAAAATAATACAGCTTTTACTGCAATTTTATTTGAATTCACCATAGGGATCTTATGGTATTCATGGTAAAAGTTAGACTCTTTAATAGATGTAACAATTATGAATATCTCCATATGACAGTTTTTTTAGAAAAAAATTATTAAATCCATGAATTATGGTTGCTGAGAACAAATACATAGTTAACTAAAATTTTTAAAGTTCAAAGTTTGTGTCTATACTGAAAAAAAAAAATGTCCCAAAACTTTAAAAACACCGGTAAATCAAATCTTTTGATCTGCTAAGCGAATTCAGGTATTTCAATATTTTTTTTATAGACTAGGCAATAAAACAGATCTTTCATTTTAAATTTTCATTTTAATAGACTTACAGGACGCTTAGGAATTAATTTTTGAATGTAGGCTTTCTGAAGAGTAAAAATATATAAAAACGAAATTTTCAGTATAACTTTATTTATTAAAAAAAAAGTTTAAAAAAAAAATTATTATAACACGCAGTTTTATATGAGTACATATAATTTGAAAGCCTAACCTAGCCTAACAATCATCGATATTTATAAAATCATCTAATTATTAGATTCTAATACATCTAACATTTCCGGGGAATATATTTTTTATTTTCAACTCTTTTTGAGTTCAGAAATGCCTTAATGATGAAATCTTCAGATCTGAAGATGCGGCCAATACATATATTGAAGAGTTCCTCATTTAGCCGTTTTCAAGAAATCATGCAGGTATTTAGGTATCTGTATTTTTTATAGTCCTTATTTTTAGATACTTGTTCTTCTGCGGAAAATTCTCCAATTGGTAACGACCCCAAACATAACTTTTTAAACTACATTCCTTAGGTAATCGAATTCTTTAAATTTTTCTACCTGTTAAAGAAAGCATAATAATCTTATTGCCCCGGATACGAACTACGTACGCAAGTCAAGTTCTTAAATTTTTTTACCTGTGGAATTATAGCCTGTATAATAAAACAAGCCTAAAAAAACACCTTTATATTATATATATTTATTATTATATTATATATTATTAGAATATTTTCACTAATAAAAATTGTGAACTTCAGGAATCTATTCGTGGCACCCTATAAACTGACGTTGGCATAGCAAGAAAAAAAAGTTAACAATGTTGATTGCTATATTGTTTGTGTGCTTACAATAAAAATAATAATCCAAATATTCCAATCCGTTCAGTTATTATGAACTATATCATCAAAAATGCCAGAACACGTGCAATGAGAGTTCAACTTCAAGAGCATGAAAAAAGTCACGGGTTTCCTGATAAAAATCGTTATAACTCATTTTCCCGAAAGTAAAAATTTTTGCATTGTGCTTAGAATTGTTCAAAAAATTTAGTTTTTGTAGTCGAAACTTAAACTTTGCGAAAATTTTTTTTGAAAGTCCGTTCGAAGTTGAAAAAATGGGTGAAAGTACTGTTACTTATTTTTAGTGTTAGTTGATAGTACAAAGACCGCTTATGTCATAAATGTAAAAAAATAACTTTTCTTTCATAAATTGCAGAAAAATTTAAGTTTCATCTTGAACTAAATAATAAAAAAATAAAATTAAAAACCTCGAAAAAACCATCAACTTTCACCAGCTCTACAAAGCAAATATGTAAGTTAAAATTTTACATTCGAAAGTTAATAGCAATTGTTTATAAACTGCATCATTAGATTTGCGAATTTCTACCACACCAAAATTGATTTTCGCAACCACTTTTTAGAAATGCAGCCACTGTGCGGCGGTCAATTTAAATTTGATGAATTTAAATGAAAAAACAGAAACATTTTTTTTTTAAATGTTAGAAATCATGTACAGATCGAAGTTTTTATTGTAAAAATATGAATAGCTTTGAACTAGAAGCTTGAATTCTGAAAATTATATTTGTATACATCAGAGAACGTCAGTGAGCCACTCATCATTTTTCCCATTCACGAATCTGTTGAATCTTTCAGCTGATTCAGACAGATTCACCACTCACAAAAAATTTAGTGAATCTAGCAAACATTACGTCTCACTGCAAAGTCTGTGAATCTGAGTGTGTTTCAGAATCATTTCTAGTGAATCCTGATTCATTTCGTTTCATTCCGTATGAGTATATGAGTGTTTCATGAGCTACTCATGAATCAAAGGCACATATTGTATCAAAAAAGTTTGTGATACTCGCGTGGAACATTTTGGAAAGTTTTTTAAAAAATGGGGAAAGGTCGAAAATTGTGCTTTGACATAGCTTAGAGTATCCCATAATTTAGCTCCGCATCCTGGAAAGGACCGTTTTTGACCCGTTTCGGAAATTTTTTTATTTGCTAAAATCGATAGAACATGGCCGAAAATGGCTCTTAGACATCACTCGGGACCCCGGAAAGGACAGTTTTTGACCCATTCTCGGCATAGTTCGAAAATAGATGTTGGACATCAGTCAGGGTGGCTCCGGACCCTGGAAAGGACCGTTTTTGACCCATTTTCGGAAAAAAAATTGTTTTCTTGTAATTAATGGGGAAAGGTCGAAAATGGATTTCGGACATCATTTAGGGTGGCTCCGGACCCTGGAAAGGACCGCTTTTGACCCATTTTCGGAAAAAAAATGTATTTCTGTAATTAATGGAGAAAGGTTGAAAATGTATTTTGGACATCATTTAGGGAGACTCCGGATTCCGCCCCCGGGAAAGGACCGTATTTGACCCTTTTTCGAAAATTTTTTTTTTTGTTATTAATGGGAAAGGTCGAAAATGGATTTCGGACATCACTTAGAGTGGCTTTGGAGTCTGGTCCTGGAAAGGACCGTATCAATTGGAGCAGAAAAACTTTTTGGAAAATGGGTCAAAAACGATCCTTTCAAAATTCCGGGGTCACCCTAAGTTATGTTCAAAATCCATTTTCGACCTTTCCCCATCGTTAGGAAAGAAGAAAAAAACAGTTTTTCTGTACTACAGTTCAACATAAGTGGCTCACGCTATTCACTGCTTCATGAATCTGAATCCATGTTAGTGTGAGCTTTACACGCATTCACATTCATGAGCCCAGAGCTACTACAAGCTCAGCTTCATGAGCAGCATGTCATCTACGTATTCACTATTAGTGAGTGTAAGTATGATTCACACTCACTGTTTGCATGCAAAAGGCACACTCACGTCACATATTTTTTGTAGTGGCTCAAAACCCTCAATGAGCTACTCAATGACGTTCTCTCGTACATATACATAATTGCTTTTTTATCAGCTGGTAATCATTCAAAAGTTAATTGAGGAAAAAAAAGTTGATTTTAACGAAAAAAAAATTGTTCATGTTGAAAATGTTTTTTCTGTTTTCAAATAAATCCTCCATTTGACCGCCGTGCATTGTATTATTTGTGAATGAAAGAACTACAAGCAAGTAGACAGATAGATTTCAGAACGTGCAATTGATGGACAGTGCGCCAATATTGCATTCATGCTATGCAAGAAACGTACTTACGGGTCTCTGAGCATGTTCCTGTTAAAAGTTGAAACTACCAACATGTATCTACTATCAATCGTAGATATCAATGCATGTTATTTTATTTTTGTTATCTGTATATTCGCAAACATATTTTTTTTATAATGCCAACATAAAACGCTACGCTTCATAAAATGTACAAAATAATCGAACGATAGATACGTTGTCGATTGATCTATTTATAGACAAAAGTACTTTAGTAATGTAAAAAAATTAATCGGAATAACGGCAAATAACTGACATCAATAGATGAACACTAGAAAACAAAGTGATTTAAACTACGAATGAGTGTTGCTACTGAGTATTGCTAATGGTATTCATGCAATCACGTACATATATGCCACGTATAAGGCGTATATCGGTAAGAGCGTATATGAACTGAAAAAGGAATCCTCTTTTTATTTCGGAAGGCCAACCGTAACTGGGCCACCTTGTATACGCATTTACGCCATACATCAAAAAAAATAAGTTTATTGAGTTCAAAAACTAACTTACATCTATGTGCAGCTATGTGTAGTTAATTTGATACTAATCCATATAGTAATTTTTTATTTCAGAATATTTCTAATTCGAACGACTTATCTACATACATGCGAGTATCATAAAATGTTTGTACCAAAGATGTTTTCAAATTTATCACTGATTTTCATGCTGCTTGCAGTGGTTCAGCAAGTTTTACAGACGAACGCTGTCAATTTGCCGCAGCTTAAAAATCCATCACAATATCAACAGCAACAACAATCGCTGCAGCAACATCAAACTGTGCAACATCAACAGCAACAACTACAACAACAGCAGCCACAACAGCAACATGTTCCTCAAGCAAACTATGTACACGAAAAAGATACGTCCACGCAGGATGTATTAAAAACGGAAAACATCAATAGCAACATCGAAGATGATCTTAACGATCCATATCAAATATTAAATGAACTTAATAAGCAAGAGCCACGCCTACCAACAGCACTACAAAACTTTCCCTGGAATATGTTGTATCAACAAAATACTCCAAACGGCCAAATGCCAGCATCACCACCACCACCAACATCAATGCATCCTTTTGAAAGCTTATTACCATCAATGATGCATGCCTCCAAATTTCTACCGTTTTTCGGATACCCACAACCGATTTTTGTACCATATCCATTGTATGTAACACCAGCTGATATGTTTTATTCAGCTGCAGCCGCAGCAGGTTTTACTGGAGCAAATAATGACATTGATGAAAGCATGTCTCGTGCACGTCGACCCTCAGTGAGCTCAGCAAATGGCGCAGCAGGTGCTGGTGGCTATCCACGAAATTCACCAATATACTATATGCGCCTGGCAGCACCTACACCATACATGTTTTTGCCAAGCTTAGGCTTTGCGCAAGCACCTTCACCAACTTCAACAGCTGGATTTCCGCCAATATTGCCCTTTGGTCCGTTGCCTACATTTTCGGGGTATAGCTCAATATTTAATTTACCTATGAATTTTTTGGCTAATGGTAAGCCCTCTAACATCTACCAAATGGGTGGCTCACCGAATGATATACAAAGTCCAATGCAATTTTCCGGTGGTTTCAATCAGTTTGGTATGCGTCCAACAATATTATCAAATCCATACAGACCACAGCATAGTGGTAGTGGTTATCTGTCGCCACAGTCAGCATATGGAAGCTTTTCGGCCAATATGCAGACACCACAACAAGATTCAAAAATGACCGCACTTAAGCATCCTTTCATATTTAACGGACGGCCAGAGGATATTTTTATTTTACCAAATAATTTTAATCCGTTATATTCAGACTCCGGATTATCAGGATATTATTGAACTAATTAAAAAGGCATATACTTAAGTATTGTATATTTCAAAATATGTACTTACTTTGCAGGTATTTATTTGGAAAGAGTTTTATACAATAATCTAAAGACATAAGGAGTTAAAAGACTTTCATACAGAATAAGAATAAAATTTTAATATTTATAAAAATTGATATTGTATTCATATTGCGTTTATTTTACTAACATATGAGCTGTTATTTTTAAAAGTGATATAAGTCCATTCTCCAAAATCTCTGTCGTTTGGAAGAAATGAATGGCCGGATAGTAAAACTTGATCATAACATTTATTCTACTATCAGCTTATTGAACAATCCTTAACCACATCAGTGTGAGCTCAATATTTTGGTTTAGTCCGGTAGAAGGTGTCTATATCTCACTAAAATTACCATTCACTCATTTTTTTAAAAACAGGACTTTATTTTCAATTCAAGTCAATTTTTCGGGTAAGCAAATACAGTTGTTGTCCAAAAGGCACAAAAGTAAAGTAAGTAATTGAGAGCTTTTTGGACTTTCTTTTTTTTTTTTGGTAAAATTAATAGTTTCTTTTGATAAAGTTTGCCGCTGGCTTTTCTCCACTTTTTTCTCAAGTACCTAGGCGGTACAGAAATGGCTCCTGGTACGCCTTCAAGTTTGAAGCTCAAAACTTCAAGAAGAAAAATGTAGCATAGTTTGATGTAAAAGCTACTATTATTTTCAATAGCTCCCACTCATAAGGAAGGAGTACTATTTATTCAAAAAAAAAAATGTAAATGCTTGTTACTTTTATTTTCAAAAGGTAAGAGGTATTACAAGCTAAAAAAATACATAAAAAATATGTTTGTGAAAACTTTCTGGAGGGCGTTGAACAGCTCAAAAATTCAAAATTTATTCCTTGATATATCAAGAAATAAAATAGATATTGCTACGAAATTTGATGGATTTGCAATGGCGAAGTTGAACAAGTAGTTGTAGCACTTTTTCGAACGAAAACGAATAACACCTTGTATAGCACTGCCTCAAAATATGAAGAGTCCAGTTGCAAAACCGGCTAAGTCCAAGAAAATCAAGTTTTGAAATATTCTCATATATCAAAATCTAGACCAGATTAAAAAAAAATTTTTTTTTTGACTGATATATACCAGTTTTTTTAATTTATTTTTGAAGCATAAATTTCAATACTGGCAAAATCCATTAACTTGCTTTCGAAACCGATCCAACGCCTTGAAATCAAAACCGATCAAGTCCACTTTTTTTGAAACAAAATTTTTTGATTACTTTTTCAAAACCAACTAAGTCCAAATTCAATGAAATCATAACCTGCCAAGTCCAAAATTGTTTCTCAAAAATATAGGCGAATATAGATGAAGATAAACGTCCTTCGTTGTATTTCCAAAAGTATGAATTGGACTCGGAAGGTTTTGTAACTGGACGCCTCATATATTCAAATACAATTGGATATTATCATTAAACAATGAATTTAAGTATTAGCAATTATAGTATAACTAAACTACTAATTGTATATGGGATATCGAAAGCTTAACTTAAATCTATTATAAATTTGTTCTGTAGCTTATGACAGTATATACTCGAATCAATATGTCATATAGAAAGCTGTAAGTAGAAAATATACATCCACTTCCTACGCAAAGATTTGGCAGAGTGATCATAATTCAATCTTATCGTAGGTAGATCTTTTTGACCAAAAACCATTTTTTTCCTCAACAGTTTTAGTTTTGAAATATTTTTTTTTATGATTTGAAGTATAATTTCCAAGTAAATTCACTAAAATTTGAAAAATTACAAATTTCTCAATTTTCTTCTAATAAATTGCAACATGACTCGCCTGTAAAAAACTCACATTTATGACTTGGAACAGCTGCGTAATAAAATGCAAATATTTTGGGCCCACATTTCAAAAGAGTGTAAGTCCGGTACTGAGTATATACATAATTTACACTTAGAGAATGTACTCAAGTTCTATCGTTCACGCATTTTGCTGTGGAATCCCAAACTATGAAAGTTTTGAAAAAAAGTTTTCGTGATAGGTAGAAAAAAATACATTCCGTACAAAAAAACAAAAATATGTACGATATCACTAGGATTTTAGGAGTTGTAATTTTTTTAGCAAAATGTTTTTTGTGACGCAATAACTTTTAAATTTTTATTTCTCAACCGAGTGAGAACAGATATTCTCCCAATTTTAGCCTATCGTATTATTTTTTCTTCTTCAGTTTAAATTTCCAATATTGCAATATTGACAATATTAACATCAACAATGTTAAGGAAAGTGTTGTGGTTTGCAATGTTAACAAAAACGATTAAATTTTTTTTTTTAATGAAAATGTAGATTTTCAAGGGAATGCAATGGTCTGAAATTCTAAATATGATGGAAAATATTACAACCTTTGGAAATTTAAGACTGTCGAATAAACAATAAAGAAACACAATGTGCCAAAATGGAAATGTTTCCTTTTGATTGGTTGCCGTTTTGTTCTAAAGTGTATTGGGCAGTTTCGAAAATTAGTCCCATTTAACTCCATCAGTTCTTCTTTTGATATAAAAGCGGGTTATTATTTCAAAATGAAAATTTGTGGCCAAATTCATGTTTCGGGGGAACTTTCATTTCCTCATAATAAATTTAAAAATTGATGTTCCTGACATGTTGAACCATCCCCATTAATAAAATTCAGCCATAAAAATGCGTTATAAATATAACGCATAATATAACTTATGGCATGGATGATGAAAGGTTAAGGTAAAGGGTGGATTTTCTCCCATACCCGCACTCTTCTTAAGGCCAGTATTGTTTTTCTAGGGACTAAAATGTTTGGCTCTATTGTTTCCATATATTTTCCTTAAGTGCAATTCTCGTTTTTTTATTCTGAATATTTCATCAAAAAATTTCATTCGGAACAGTTTCGAAAATTCGCTGTTAATTTTTTTTTAAGCTAGCCCAGATTGTTGTGTTTTTTATGAAATACATTTAATATAATTCATATGAAATAAATGAATAATTTTAAATAAAATCTGCACGATATTTTACATAAAGACAAATTTTTCGCTGGTTAAAAATTTTGTTACAGCTCCAAAACTAAAGTGTTCAGTAGAAGGGTATTTTATGAATGGCTTACCTTCATTCTTAAAAAGCTGTAGCATCGAACTATGTAGATGCAAACGATCTTACATGCTAAAAAAATCATGCACACAAATACTCATACGACATGGTTACCCCGGCGACCCGGACTTTCTATCGACGGCTCTGCTTTTAGGAAAAAGAAAGAGAGAGTTAAATAAAAACATTTCTGTTATTATGTGCTTGTAATAATGAAATATTTGCATAAGGCTATGCAGTTATGTAAAGTCTAAAAAACAACGACAACACAAGAAAAATGTTGACACGCCCACTAAAGTCTTAAGGAAAATTTAAAGTTTTTACAACAACTTGATTTGACAAGCCTAAATGCGTTTTGAATTCGAAATAATTAATCGATCGACTGTCTATTTGGCAACAAGATTCGTGTATGAACTTCAAGGTAAGTAATCGACTGGAGATTAATGTTGTAATCAATTAGTTAAAGACCTTGCTTTAGTGCAGTTGTGCAAATTTTGAATTTGAAAAAAGTAATATATAATTCAAAAGTAAAACAGACATTATTTTATTAAGAAACATGCTTATCCGGAACTATTATTTTATAAATCAACTTATATTGATTTCGATTATCTTATTGATTACCGCTGAATTGTGTGAATCGAAAGGATCGCGACCACTCTTGAAAAAGAAACTGCTTACTTCAAAAATAAAGGCAACATTTAAAATTAGTAAGTTTACTAAAATTTAGGAAAATTAAATGCAAGTACCTTCCTAAGTATGGTATTTATACTGGGTTTTTTATTTTAATTTTATTTTAGAGCCATTAAGAAAGCCGAGTCATAATCACTTAATTGGGAATAAACCATTCTCTTTACATTGGCCACATGCAGAATTTGGTCACGCTCCACTGGTCATGACAATGCATAACGCCGCAAATAGTATTCCACCGCTTGCAACAATGGACCCAATCAATTATTTTAGCTATACATCAAGTCTGCCATTTTCTTTAAATGCAATACGCCGTGCAGATCTTCATTTCTCAGCACCCACGGATGCCCATGTACCTCTTTGGCAACCTCATGTTGTCTATAAGATAATAAACGATGATAAATTAGGGAATCTTGTGGCCAGGAGAACTAATATTCAACAAGGGTTTTTCGCTAATCAACCACTACTTCAATTTTCCAATCCAGTTGGTTTTAATTTTGCTTGAGAACATTTTGCACCTTGATTAAATTTACGAAAAATCTCACAAACAACATTGGCAACAATTTACTACAGTAATAATAAATTAGCTAATTAAGCGCACAGCCTAAAAATATACTTAGTTTCTTTTGAGTTATCAAAGTGATCGACAGATGTGCACCACGATCAGGAAAAATATTGTTTTGCGAATATAAGTATTCATATAATGCCTACTCTTAGGCATGATTAGAAATATGTATTTTATGTATTCATTTTCCAAATATTGAAAACAAAACTGAAAAATTAAATTTAAGAGCACATCAACGTGTTGGAGCTATTCAATTATTTAAAAAAAGCTTATAGAATTTGAATATAGGTGATAATATCCCTATAGCGATGCGCTAAGCCCTTACAGATAAATAAACATGGGTAAAATTATATCATTTTATTTTATTAAAACGCATTTGGGAAAAATTTAACCTGGTACATATAATATGGCACATTATTTTTCAAATCGATTAGGGCAGACCCTTTAAATTTCATCGATTTGCTAGAAATTTACAGATATCATTCTACATTCAGTTTTAGGGGACCCATATTTTTTTATTTTGCTAAAAGGCCACAATTTTCAAGGTTATCGTCACTTGAACTTTGTCTGTTCAAATTATAAAAAAAAATTTCTGACTTTTTTCAAATTGTCGATATTTCCTTAATAAATAACGCAGTCATAATTTTTTTTTTTAAATTTTCATAATTTAATGAATATTATGAAAAAATTACGGTTAGCCCAAAATAACAAATTTTGTGGAAGATGTTACTCGTATCGTTATTATTTTTTCAAATCAAAAAATTTTTAATTGCAGCAGTTTTTTCTTGAAATTTTTTTCATCAACACAGAATGGCTTAAGCTACATTTTGCAAAAGTCCCAACTCTCGAAAACTGTTTGTTCTTAATTGAGAAAATTTTTTTTAAA